>CM041635.1:36323547-36490080 GCA_023333625.1 Bothriochloa decipiens | reverse complement strand
GTGCACTGTTCTCGAAGGTGTCGAGTCGAGGGGTGCACTGTTCTCGAGGGTGTCGGGTCGAGGGGTGCGCTGTTCTCGAGGGGTAGTCGAGGGTTGTACTGTTCTCGAAGGGTTCGAGTCGAGGGGTGTACTGGTCTCGAGGGGAGGCTCGTTCGTCGGGCGGAGTTCCGTCCTCGAGGGGAGGCTCGTTCGCTGGGGGAAGTCTCGTCTTCGAGGCTGGTCCATTCGCTCGAGCGAGGTTCAGTCTTCGAGAGGATGCCCAAATTGTACCCTCGAATGTACAGTACCTAACCGACCGATAGATCCTCGAGCAGGCCTTGGCTTCGAGCTGTCATAGCCCGTCCGTGAGTTAGCCCGGCATGCTTTAGCCTGCGAACCCTCGAGCGTCGTTAGCTAGCTCGTTGGACTCCACGTGTTGTGCTGAGACTGATGGACCAACCCATGTCACCGGAGATCTCACCGACGGCGAGAAATCGGCGGTCAACCGCCGCGCGGCCGTCGGTCAGCGCGGGGTTACTGTGCCGATTTATCTTTTTTCCATTTTCAGAAAATGATTTAAATGTTATTTTCTTTGATAATTCATAATAATTTATATATAGCTCCAAAAATTCTGAAAATTTTTGTGAATGTTCCTCATGATGTTAGCTGCATAGGAAAAATATGAAATGCCAAAATTGAGTACTTTTTGCATATGTTAAAATTAGCCCTTTTAATTGAAAAATGGACCTTCAATGATTTTTAATAATTAAAATAATTGGCTTTTAATTCTGAAAATTGTTTTGCCATTTAATTAGGCTAAGAGCTTTCTAAAATAAAATTTTAAGATTAATTTGATAACTTTAATTTTTATGCCTTTATTTAATGCTTTTAAATAATTTATCAACCCCTTAACCTAATCATACACTCATCGAGCATCATGCTTACTATTCCATCATGTAAAGCATATTAATTATCGAATAGTTTCCGTTAACGGAGAGTTAACGTTATCACTCAGATCTGAAGGACGAGCAGATTCAAGAGTCGGGAGTTGATCCAGATTTCGAGACCATCTACCCCGAACATCAAGGCAAGCCCCGGATACATTTAAACCCTATTCTATTTATAAAAGTTTTACCGCTTCAGCTCTGATATGATGCATTAAGTAATAGGAGTTGAGTGAAAACCCACAAATTTGCATTACCTGTCTTATTTCTTTAATCCTTGTTACCTACTTGAAAGATGAGTAGTAATGCTTAGCCCTGCTTATTTATTTAATTGTCCAAAGGAAAAAGAATGAAAAAGATGAGATTGGCTTTATTGTTGTAATCTTGATAATAGTAATAAATCGAGTCCGGACGGCGAACTTGCACTGGGAATGGAGTCCCTCTGTAGTGTTCTCGTCTGTTGATGCCCTAGGTCCCGTCCGATGGTGACCTGTCGATAATCGAGAAATTTAGAAATCCACATGCATGAAGTGGTATACGGATGGTTGGAGCCGTGTATGCCATGGAGTGACCTAGCGTGGGGTCAGAGAATCCCATCTGCTGTCATAGTGTGTTTTACTGTGGGGTTTAAGTTCCCATGTATCTCGGTACGCTGGGCCGCAGAGCTCACGTGTATCATGTGGTGATATACGGCTGAGGTTGTTATCCCGGTATATCGGTGTATCTGGGGTGCTTCGGAGTTAAAGTCTCCAGTATGCTCAGTCGCCTAGGTCCCAGCTGGGTATGAAAATGGATTCGAATCGCCGTTGCTTCTCGGAGAAGAAGACTCAATCACTGATCATCATCGTAGTAACAACTCGAACAAAAATTAAGGTTCAATAATGAAGTTGGTTGATAACGGGAGATAGTCCCAGCAACTTCTCTTTTTGTAAAGCTTTTCTGCAAAAATTGCTTATCTCTTACAAGCCTTACCTTGTCCCTCTAGCCTGCATCTCTTGAGTCTCTACCCTTCTCTTTCATCGGGTCAGTCTTGTTGAGTACTGTTGTACTCAGGGTTTGTTGAACCCCTGTTGCAGGTGAGCTTCATGGGCAGGAGTGTTATGCATCCTGCTGCATGACAGTCGTCGAGGAAAGCGACGACGAATAAAGATGTTAAGCTCTTGGGCAGAGCTTTTGTGTAATATTACAATCTACTGCTACTCCACTACTATTATGGTTTGTATAACTTAAACCTATTCTTGTAAATATTTGAAACTCAGAGTTTGTAAATGTATGTTATTGTAAGTCTTCCGCTGTTTTACTCCGTGGTATTTCATTTATATGAAACTGTTGTAATACTGCAATGTCTCTCTACAATGATTGATCCTGCTCGGAGAATCGTGGATGATTCGGGATTTACCCGACAGACTTTTTAAGTCGTATGGAACACAGTTATGGTTATTTGGAGTCTGTTTAGACAATAATCATGCGTGTGGGCCATATGATTTAGGAGGTTCTGCCACACTTTTGAGGCACTATATGGCCGAAAGTGTAGAACGTCTGTGAATTGGGTAGGACCTGGAGAAAGAAGAAATTATGGTATCGACTTTGTTAAAGAAGCTAAAGAGCAGGTTCGAACAATTCAACAACACATAGCAGCTGCACAATCTCGTCAGAAAAGTTATGCCGACAAGAGAAGAAGACCTTTAACTTTTGATGTTGGTGATTATGTGTATCTGAAGGTCTCTCCTATGAAGAAAGTGCAACATTTTGGTGTTAAAAGAAAACTAGCACCACGTTATATCGGTCCATATCAGATAGTGGAAAGGAAAGGATTGTGGGCCTATAAGGTCAAACTGCCTGAAGATATGAGTGCAGTGTTTCCTGTTTTCCATGTATCCCAACTCAAGAAATGTCTGCGTGTTCCAACCGAGGAAGCCGTTAAAGTGAAAGACATTAAGCTGAGCTCAGATTTAACTTATGAAGAGAAACCTATGAGACTCCTGGATGTCAAAGACAGAGTGACCAAAAATCGTGTGGTCAGGCAATACAAGGTTTCTTGGAGCAATCATGATGATGGCGATGCCACTTGGGAAACCGAGGACTATTTAAAAGAAGTATATCCCGATTTTCATAAAGAATGGTTAGTCTGCTCAAATCTCGGGACGAGATTTCTTTAAGGGGGGAAGGGCTGTAACACTCTGGTGTTAAGCATGCATAATCACTTGCATTCTTAAGCATAAGCATCTTTATGCATGGCATTAATGAAAAGTTTGATTGTCATTTCATGTATCATGCTTGATTATTCAAATTATGCTTGCCTTTCACATAAATTGAATAAGTGGTATGAGTGTTTGGTGTTTGATGACCCCTAAGGTAACCTAGACATGATTAGGACACCAAATGAACCTAGGTTTATGTTCATTGTTTTGGCTAATTAAGCTTTGTTGTCATGGTTGACCAAGGTGGACCATGAAAGTAGTTTTGTTTGACTGAATTGAAAGTGGTAGCTAGAGTGCTTGCATGTGTGTGCACCCTAAATAAAGTTTGTATAGAATTTTATAAGGAACAAAAGTTGTTTTTACCACTTTTCATGAAAATGCAGGGAAGGTATTCAAAAATGTTGAAAAAGGGCAGAATTGGGGGCTGATTTTCTATTTTGGGAATTTTTAAAAGGTATTTTATTTGGATTTTTGTATTTCAAAATCTAGGCAGAATCTGGTAAAACTTATTTAAGATGAAATGTTCTACTCTTCAAAAGCTACATTTCATCTATTTTGAGTTTTTGCTAATTTGGCTTAGTTTGAGAGTTATTAAGCAGCAAAATTTGTTTTAAATTAGTGAAAACTGTATTTCGGTGACGGTTATTTCCTGGCCGTCAGGGAAATCCCCGACCAGGAACGCACCGTGGCCACCCGCGGCAGCATGCGTCGGCCGCGTGGCGCCCGGGGTCTATCGCCCAGAGGAGTTTTTGGCCGCGCGGGCGTCGTCCGAACCCCGCCCGCTCCTTCACTCTACACGCGCCCTCACTCTCTCCCTCCTCCCCGCTCATTTCCGCTCTGCTCGCCGCCGCGTCGCCCGAGCTCACCTTGCCGCTGTCTAGAAATTCGCCGCCGTCAGCCACGCATTCGCCTGCTTGACCCCGCAATCGAGTGCGCCCGAGTCCGCTCCACCTTCCTCCACCCTCGTCTCGGCCTATTGCGTCAAGGTTCGCCCGAATTGCCTCGTCTTCTCCCCGTCCGCCATGGCCGCACCTCGGCTTCACCGTGGTTCCACCGCTCTGGCCATCCTCTCTCGCCATTAGGGTGTGCATCCGAAGCGTCGTGGTGGGTAGCTGCTAGGACGATAGTCTATGACGTCGATTAGGGTTTCGTGGGGACGGATTTTCGTCGGGCCGCCGCGCGGAGTGCCGCCGCTCCGCCGTGCTCGTGCTCCGACCGCCTCAAGCCGCTCCCTCCCATCTTTAGTACCCTTGATCGATGCGTGCTGTTCTCCTCTCTCTTCTCCGCCGGTTGGTGAAGCCGGAGCGCCGCCGGGACGACCGGCCGAACGTCGCCGCCGACGAGGACCATCGAGTTAGAATGTAGGAAAACCTAGGGTTCTCGGTGTAAGATTGCCAGACACAGAGATTTACCGGTTAGGGCTCGGTTAGTTTCTGGAAACCTCAGGGTCCCCGGTGTAAAGTGCTTTTTCCTTTTTCTTTTCCAGAAATGATTTCAGATTTCAGTTTAAACTTTGAAAATTCATAACTTGCTCATTTTTCATCCAAATGAGTTGGTTCAACTTGCAACATTTTTCTTATGAGATGATCTATGCATGAAAAATATGAAATGTGGAATTTGTGATACTTTTCTGTATAGCTTTATTTATCTCTATTAATTGCTTTTATCTTAGGAAATGCATAAGTAATTCTCTGTTGCTCAGAAAAATGTGAGACCAAGTTTGTTAGTCTTCTTATGTCATGCTCTATCTGTGAAAAATGTTATGAGGTTATGTCATGTGGAAAGATTGCTCTGTCCAGTTATGGTGCCTATTTTCATGTGATGATAAATAATTCATAATAAATAATGTATAAGGAATTTGTGCATGAAACTTTTTGGAGATGTTTTTATGTCAGTCTAGAGCTAATTATGTTCTGAGATCTATTGTTTGATATACTTTTATGTACAAAGTATTTTATGCCCCTGAAATTGTGCTACCTTGTTATTTTTGTGTAGGATAAAGTACTTACTGTTTTGACTTGAAATTTTTAAGGTAGTCTTTATTTGGTATGATTAAGCTTTTGTAATTTTTACAGAATTTTCTGAGTAGTCTAAAGTCATGTTGTAGTTATACCCTGATTTCTTTCATTTATAAATAATGCTTTAGAGTTATCATTTCATGTGTGTAAAAATGCTTTTTATGCTATTTATGATATGTGTGATCTGCTATTGGTTGTGGTTCAGTAGAGTGTAGTGTGCAAAACAATGGTTGTTTATAATTCCTTATAGTGTGCGTGTAAATTGTAATGCGAGACTTATTTGGAGAGTTGTCGGTAGAAGAGAATGCAGATGACATGTGCTTATCATACATGTTTTCAAATATCATATCATTCATCTTAGCTGAGCATTCATTTACCATTAGCATCAGCATTGTATTTATATGTATGCACGGTATTCATACGCACTATGAATCATACAGGATCGTCAGAGCTCGAAACGGTAGTTTCCGGAGCACAAGCAGAGGAAGGCCAGCAGGAAGCGTTGGTGCGGGAAGCAGCAGCAGAAGAGGATCCCGAAGCTGATCTTCCAGAGTGTCCCGACCATCAGCCAAGCTCTTTCCTGAAAGGCAAGCCCCGGAGCATTCTCCCTGTGGTTTGCAAAATATCTAACTTGAGTCCTTTACTTGTTTGTTGCATTAAGTTATAGGCGTTGTTTTATACCGTTGCTGCATTACTTATATTCCTTGCCGCTGTTATACTTCAACCCTGTTAGGTTCAGGTACGATTATTTTTCTTAGCCCTGCTTAACTAGATCGGTAGAAGTCGGGTGATTTCCTGTCATCCGCGAGTTATAGGTGGTAACTTGGAATGGTTGAATACATTGTTATCTTGGATAACCATATGGAGATAATAAATTGAGACCGGGCGAGATTGGAGTTGAGAATGAACTGGAGGTTCAATGTGGTTTATCTCGTCTGTGTCGAACTAGGACCCCGTCCGTTGTACGTCCTCAAGTCATATTGAATTTATGCCTCACATTTAGCTGGAAGGATAAGTCATTCCGACCGCGAAGCCTAATTTCGATTTGGGCTGGGAGTCGACCTGCTGTACGTATTGCATTGGTGAAGATGGGGGACCACGGGTTACGCGGTTGTAAGGCCTGGATATAGCATGGTGCGTCCTGCTGGCAGCCGGACGGTGCCCGGATGCGATGGTACCTGTTGATCTCGCGCTTTTCCTGAATTAGATGTCGGTGACCTGTAGCTCACCGTGGCTGGTGAGTGTGGTTTGTGTGAGGAATACCCGCCAGCTGGTTAGTAATCGATTATAATCGCCATCGTTCCTGGACAGTGAACACTTGACTTGAGCAGCGGCATCGTAGTAAGAACTTGAACAAGAGGTGAGATGGTTGAGCTCTCGAGGTGGAAAGATACTCAACTGGAATTGGTTACTTTCTGTTGAATAATTATTACCATGCTTGTTTAGTACAGGTGCTAATGTAGCATGATAAGGTTAATCAGATTAAAATACATTGCTAGAAGGTTCTTATTAATTATTCCTTAATGCAAGCTTTTCTGCAATTCTATGAGTCAGCTATCCTACTTATACAGCCTTGCATACTCCTTGGAGTCACTTTATTTTAGTTTATGACGGGTAAGTCTAGCTGAGTACATCCTCGTACTCAGGGTTTTATTCCCATGTTTTTGCAGATGGTGAGATGCTTTATGGCTATTGTCAGAACTGCTTCTATCCCGCTTTGGGAGATGACTAAACCTTGGGCATGGTCACTCTTCTCTACTTAATGCTTTTGCTGGATGTTGACCAAGGACCTGGCACTGTATTTCAAATCTGTGTGTGTGGTATTTGAACTTAAATCGCTTCCGCTACTTTGAGTCTTTGAACTTGGTTTGTAATAACTTTAATTACTCCGATGTTTTAAACTATGTGCGAACTATGTACTTGTGAATGGGAATGCTAAACTATTATGATCTTGGTCGTGCCAGAAAAGTTTAAAATCCTTTGAGATTTCGGTATGACTACCGGGTTTATTAGGTCTCAATCATGTAGTTTGCCGCACTGATGGTGAATTATGTGCTTGTGCTCTAATAAATTGGTCGGTTCTGTCACATGCATCTACTAGATGGTCTCATGTGTCTTTATTATCGACACGCAACCATGCTTTTGCCAAAATAATGGCCCAACTTGTTAAGTTGAAGGCTCATTATCCTGAACATCGGATTCAATCTATCCGAATGGACAATGCTGCTGAATTGTCATCCCGTGCTTTTAATGACTATTGCATGGCATTGGGAATTCAGGTTCAGCATTATGTTCCATATGTACATACATAAAATGGTTTGGCTGAATCGTTGATTAAAAGAATCAAGCTCATTGCAAGACCTATGTTGACGAATTGCAAATTGCCTACGTCGTGTTGGGGTCACGCAGTTCTGCACGCTGCAGACCTTATCCAACTATGACCAACTGCATATCATGAAACCTCCCCATTGCAATTAGTACATGGGAATCCTCCGAGTGTTTCCCATTTGCGTAAATTTGGGTGCGCTGTCTACGTACCCATCTCACCACCTCAGCGGACCTCGATAGGCCCTCATAGGAAACTGGGGATCTATGTCGGATATTCATTTCTGTCGATCATTAAGTACTTAGAACCCTTGATGGGAGATCTATTTACTGCCCGGTTCGCTGATTGTATTTTTAATGAGGATCATTTCCCGACATTATGGGGAGAATTGTACCAAAAAGAATGCCAGGAAATAGATTGGAATGCAGAGGGCATTTCATTTACTGATCCACGTACTACAGAAACTGAACTGCAAGTTCAAAGAATTATTGATTTGCAAAATATTACAAATAATCTGCCAGACGCTTTTTTTGATTATAAAGGTGTAAGTCTCTCCATCCTGCAAGGAATGTGCCCGAACAAGTGGAGGTACCTAATAAAACCACTCTACCCCCTATTGGCAAAAAGAGGGGGAGAAGCACTTCCAAGAGGCAAGATGTGATTGCTGGCAAGCAAAAGAAGACTAGAAATGCAAAACCTTTGGTTGAAAGACACCTAGAGGACATATATTGTCCCGTGGATAGAAGTAATCCACAATCCAGCTCAGTTATGCGCATAAACGCTGAGGCTGGAATATCGAAAGACCCTAGATCCATCGTTTTGGGAAGTCATGATGAATCTTTAAGGGTAGACGAAATTTCTATAAATTTCGCAGAGACTGGAGAGTCTTATGACCATAAGTCCATAATAGTCGACACATATTTCTCTGAAGAAATTGCAGATATCTTTCTGACTGATTTAGATCCCAAGTCTATGACTGAGTGCAAGAGGCGCTTGGACTGGGATAAGTGGAAGGTAGCAATTGAAACAAAGATTGCCTCGCTTAATAAAAGGAAGGTGTTTTCGGCTGTAATGCCAACACCTCCTGGTATCCTCCCTGTGGGGTACAAGTGGGTTTTTGTCCGTAAAAGGAATGAAAACAATGAAGTGGTGAGATATAAAGTAAGGCTAGTGTCACAAGGTTTTACGCAAAGACCTGGCGTTGATTTCAATGAAACTTACTCTCCAGTTATGAGCGGTATAACATTCTGATACTTAATATCGTTGGCAGTACAAAATCGTCTATCTATGCAGTTGATGGACATAGTGACAGCATATTTGTATGGGTCACTAGATTCGGATATATACATGAAAGTTCCTGATGGAATTAGTATACCGAATCCTAAGGCAAAACGCAACACTTATTGTATAAAGTTGCAGAAGTCATTATATGGCTTAAGCAGTCGGGCCGAATGTGGTACAATCGGTTAAGTAAATTCCTTACAGAAAAGGGATATACAAATAATGATGACTGCCCGTGCGTCTTCATTAAAAAATCATCAACAGGATTTTGTATTATATCAATATACGTCAATGATCTCAATATCATCGGTAATGAGTATGATATTAATGAAGCACGTCATCATTTAAAGACGGAGTTTGAAATGAAGGATTCGGGTCAAACTAAATTTTGCTTAGGTTTACAACTTGAGCATTTACCTTTTGGTATATTTGTATACCAAGTTGCCTATGTCCAGAAGATATTGAAGAAATTCAATATGGACAAGTCATATCCAATAAAAACTCCCATGGTAGTAAGATCCTTAAACGTTGAGAAGGATCCTTTTAGACCATAGGAAGAAGGAGAAGAAATATTAGGACCACAAGTCCCATATCTTAGTGCTATTGGAGCACTTATGTATCTTGCTAATAATACCTGGTCGGATATTGAGTTTGCAGTAATCTACTGGCAAGACATAGTGCTGCACCTACCAAACGTCATTGGGTAGGAGTCAAATCAATTTTGAGATACCTCAACGGCACTAGAGATCTTGGATTGTTCTACAGTAGAAATCAAGATCTAGTTTTATTAGGATATGCAGATGCTGGTTATTTGTCAGACCCCACAATGGAAGATCATAGACTGGCTTTTTATTCTTGCAAGGTGGTACAATAATATCTTAGAAGTCTTCAAAGCAGACCCTAGTGTCTACATCCACCAATCATTCTGAGATAATAGCTTTATATGAAGCATCACGCGAATGCGTATGGCTTCGCAGAATGATAGACCACATAATAGGATCATGTGGTATTGGTGCAGTTGACACACCGACGATTATCTTTGAGGCTAATTCGGCATGTGTTACTCAGATGGAATCAGGTTATATCAAGAGTAATATGACTAAGCATATTATTCCTAAGTTATTCTACCCCCATGAACTCTAACAGAATGGAGAAATTGAAATTTTGTAAACTAAGTCATGTGATAATCTGGCAGATTTATTCACAAATCTCTACCATATTCCGCATTTCATAAATGCGTTGAGGGTATTGGTATGAGAAGACTTAGAGATTTGCAGAAATCAGGGGGGAATCTATTTGAAAGTTAACCTGACTCAATACAGCATTACATTCTTTTTCCTTTATATGAGTTTTACTCTTCTGGAGTTTTCTCACATAAAGTTTTTAATGAGGTAATAAGTAACACATTGTAAATGTCATATTATCTATTTCTCCTCACAGAGGTTTTTCGAAGATAATATATGACATATTGATCCTTGATTTTAGACTATGTCTTTAGAATACCAAAGGGTCTATAATATTAGGAGTTATATATCATGGTGTTTTCTTCTTATTTTTTTCACTGGATTTTTAAGGAGTTTTGCCTGGTATATCGATATACTTTGATTTTTTTCCATAGGATTTTCCAAAGCTTCAGGACATTTGCTGATGAACAAGAAATGGTGCCTACACAAGATCAATTGATCAAAGGGGAGTGTTAGAATTAATTAGAATAATTAATTATTAATCAATTGTAGTAATCCACGTAATTAGCATGTGCTAATTATGGATTAGGCTTAGCAACCTTTCAGGCCCCCTGGGCACTAACAGGCACCGTTTCGCATTATCTCACTGACAATGGAAACTGCCTCCTGTATATATACTTTGTCTGTTCATCAATCAATGACGAGAGATCATTCGATCCATTCATTCAATCTATTTACATTCAACAGCTCCGATAGGAGGACTCCGCCAGATAATTTTGAAAGCCAAGACGTATCATTTCTATAATTAACTTATTTACTGAGGTTGTACCGTTGTAATAGTTTCACTAAAGTCTTATTTTATCGCTGAACTCTACATACCGTTCGTGGTCTCGTGGGATATGTCCCACCGTTGGCATATTGTGTAATTAGCACAGGATATCTGCGCCTGAGAAAGGTGCCTGTCTCCTTTTTTTCTATGCATTGCGTAGTTTTTTTTTTTTTGAAAGGAACGACAAAAGCTTTGTCGTTTCATTATATTAGACGAATAAAGAGACAGCATATTAACAAAAAATAAAAGGAAAAAAGCAAACGAAAAACAGCCTTTTACAACAGCTATACAAGGGGTAAAAAAGAGAAAAAACCCCATCCTGGGCCACAACTCGGCCTATCACCGCTGCCTAATCCGTCGTGGTCCAGAGCGTCGGGGGCCCATGACAAGGACGGGGTATATCCCTGGCCCCTCATCACGCTCCGCCAGAGGTCAACGCCGCCGATCCATTCGCTTCGTTCTTTCTTCAGTCCTTCTCGTTCTCTCCGCCTCCATCTCGATCGCTTCCGTCGCCATGAGTGACCGCGCCGCTACGGAGGCCTCGATGCATTGCGTCCTCTGCTGCCACGGAGGGTCCGAGTGTCCCTGCGGAGGTCCAAGCTCTTCCCCCTCGTCCCCCGCTCCATCGGCCTCACGGAGCCGCACTCCGGCGGGCGAAGACGGATCCTCCAGCGAGGCCACCCGCGGTTCCGACTTTAGCAGTGGTTCCGACTCCGAGGTACGAGCCCAACGCGCCGCTGTTCATGAGGCTATGGTCAGGGGTGATTCCATTCTTAGGCTCCACCTGCTCTTTCCCCACCTCTGCGGAGTGCGAACACGGCTGTATGGTCGTCATGAAGAAATGTTGGGGTGAGAGCAACAGTGGAAGGCGCTTCTTGGGGTGCCCCTTGGAGGTTGAGCTCGGAATCCCCCTGTTGTGTACCTGTTGCACTTATATCCTGGGAGTGGGACCTCTGTTGACCAGTTGGTTGTGTATAATATTGCAGGATGTGGATGAGCAGTTTGACCCATGTGCATTGCGTAGTATCCTGAACTTTTTGTGTTTCTACTACATGTAAACAATTTCCGAAATTCTGTTATCATGTTATGGAAATGTGGATGGGGTGTATCCCGGAAATAGCCTTCCTTTGTTCTCCCAGATCATATCATTATCTGAAACAAGTTCGATTCACTGCACCATCATTCCAATCTGTTGGCACAACACTGGAAAACTCGTATTAGAACGTCGCAATCAGCCGTTGCGTGTGTATGTAACACCAGTGGGTGCTTAGAAGTATATATATACTATGTCAACATTAGAAGTGGTACTGCGCAGCTCATCTTTGCCGGCTACCACCAAGACAAAGTTTAACTTTTCTTCATTTCCTCTTTGAAGTATACTCTCTAACAGTTGTAGTGGAAACAACAGTTCATTCGATGAAGGCCTAATCAGATCCTCCATTCTGGGCCACAGAGACATTGTTCTTAGCAATGGGCCACAAAGACGTTCGCTGGGCTTTCTTGTTCTTCTAGCTCTTGGGCTCTTTGTGGGCCTTGTCTTGCTACCGTGACAATCCACGTTACCTAAGTTTTGTGAAAATCTGCTTTTCCTCATACTCTAAAACCAAGTAAGTCATCTCCTAAACTTTTAAAATATTTGGCTTTATCTTTTTGAATGGCTATAAGCGGTTTTCCACGGTAGTTTTGTCTTTTTCTTATTTATTTATTTATTATTTATTTTAGCATATTTTTTTGAAAAATATATTAAATAGTAGAAAAATCATAAAATAAAAAATCCAGTATACTTTAGTATAAATGTTGCCTATAGATTTGGATCTGTAATTAATTCATACCTGCGATTTTTCATGGTCTAATTGTGATGAAATTATTATGGTACACTAATTATTTTATGTTTGACCTGTGGTAAAAATATCATACTCATTGCGTGATGTATAACTTAGTTAAAGACTTATAAATACTTTTTAACAAGCATACACCTACATAAATTTCACCTCATTGGGGGTCATATGATGTTTTGACTTTTGAAAAGTTCACGTGACTATATTACCTTCCATGCACACCATGACATGCGTTCCATGCACTGCATACGACACCATGATATTTAGTAAGACAAGGCGACACTTGCCACCACAAATTCCTTCTCGCTACCACAAATCGGCAATTAAGTCCTTCGTAACGATTATTACTTTTACTTTCTCTTCTCCAGCGACAAGCCTTCTTCATTTTTATTTTTATCATAAAATAACAAATTCAATTTTATTAGACTTCACATGAGTATATCTAGGTAATGAACATATAATATGGTATGTTTTAGTATACATTTTTTTGCTATAACTTTAGATATGTATTTAATTCATAACTTCAGTTTTCATTGTCTAATTATGGTAAAATTATTATGATAAATTAATTATTTTATGTTTGAACCGTAGTAAAAATTTCATACTCATTGTGTTGTGTCATGTATAACTTATTATCAAAAAAATCTTGTGAATTAATAATAGTGTGCCCTCTTGCCCAGTGGTTTAATTAACACTTGAGAAGGTTATTAAATACCTATTATAGTTCTTATTGTTCAAATTTGTAACCTGTCATATAATGAAACCTAACCTAGTTATTTTATTTATCTACATATAGAGGCCTCAATTTGTGTTTCCTTCTAGGGCCACTAAATCCTTGGTACGGACCTGCGTTACTACCAAATAGCATAGGTCCTCGTTGATTTCATTGTCGCGTTCCATGTACAGTAACATCATTAGGGTAGTCAAAATGCTATTACTATTAATTTACATAGACACTAAATATACAAACCATGATCCCAATGAATAGTTTTTACAAAACATTTTTTGTCCAATCACATGCATTCTCTCTCCATTATCTACCAATTACATCCTTTCATGTCTTTGGTTCTTGTGTAGACATGATTTCTAACATTGACACGATTTCTAGGATTTTTGCTCTCTCTCTTCATTAACTACCTTGCTACGTCAGCAAAACACGTAGGTGAAGGTACAATCAATATTCATAGAAACTATGGTAGTTTTTATATTGGGAGTGCCCTTAGCAAGTAAACAAACACAAAGTTTATTTATTGTTGTTGTGTTGTACATGTAGAAAATAAATACTTCCATATGTTTTGGTTGTTCATCTGTTTGGTGTGAGAAAAATTTTTTTTACACGCGCCATAGATTGGCAATATATATATAGACACACCATATGCAAGATATGATTGGCCATTTGAATTTTATTCCTCTTTTTAAAATAAGTGAATGTGTTGCACGTATTTTGTTAAGAAATGACGAGGTCCATAGCAAGAACAGTGCAAACATAGAGGAAACTAGGACCGAATAAAAATTAGAGGTGGGGAGAGGCGCAACCAACAGAGATAGAACTGTTTAGTCTATAGTTTAGAGCAAGCAAAGTCGCCACGAGCATCAGAACCTGTCTGCAGTCGGAAGTCTCCTCGCGTGCAACCCGACACGGTATCATACGTCTCATAAACAGAGTATTGTAGCTGTCACTGACTCACTGGTTCATTCAATCATTCAGTCATCATCCAACCATATATCCTTTTCTAAATTTTTTTTACAAAATCATCCAGCCATACTATAGCTAGATTCCTCTGGCCGGCAGGAATCTTTTTTTTAAGGAGTTAACTCTGCTTTTATAAAGCAAGACGGCCAATAAGACAGGTCGATTTGAGCAACCAGTATGCATGATTGGTCGTTACTACGCAATAATTCATGAATAAGACATGTCTGACTTCAGTTTTCAATTCATGGTACAATATTATGCAACGGGACGTACGTCTTACCAGAGATCCCCGAGGCGCAGACAAATTATTGTCATATTTATAAATATCATTTCTAGTTATATGCATGTAATTTAAGCTAGCTAGCTGTGCAGAATCAGATTACCTACTACTATATTTGGAACAAATGAGAAAGTGAGCACATGAATAGCCAATGGTGATTCCTGATCGGATGTAATTTCTATTAGCCAGGATCGCTCTCACAGTAGACATCGGATGGTGATCCCTGATCGGACGCCGAGCACGGAGCCAATGGCGCCTCACCTCGAGCTGGCTCCCTGGCCGGGTCGTCCTCCGCAAGCGCTTCATCTGAGCTGCAGTCGCCTCGCCTTCACTAGTTCTCTTGCACTTCTATCATCTAGTACTATAAACAAAGAAGACTTGAAGTCTCCGCTGGCTCCTTCTGCTCCGATCTGTCTCCAATTCATTGCTAGCTGAAGGCTCGATCCGTGGCGTCCACATCCGTCGTCGCCGCGAAATAAGGCACGGCAGTCCGCCGGGCATGGAGATGCAACGACCGCCGCCGGCCATGGTGCGTCAACCAGCTTGGGCAGACTCTGTCTTATGATTAACCAAACACTCATCCGAGCTTGCAAACTTCTTGCTACATTCGTTTCAATGGGCGCCCGGACTTGCAGGACGGCCGAAGGAGCCCGGGACAGGAGTCGATCGAGGGCTGGCTTCCCATCAGCTCGAAGAGGAACGCCAAGTGGTGGTACTCCGCCTTCCACAACGTCACCGCCATGGTCGGCGCCGGCGTCCTCAGCCTCCCCTACGCCATGTCCCAGCTCGGATGGCCGGTTGGCGTCACGGTGCTGCTCCTGTCGTGGATCATCACGCTGTACACGCTGTGGCAGATGGTGGAGATGCACGAGTGCGTGCCAGGGAAGCGCTTCGACCGCTACCACGAGCTGGGGCAGCACGCGTTCGGCGAGAAGCTGGGCCTGTGGATCGTCGTGCCGCAGCAGCTCGTTGTCGAGGTGGGCGTCAACATCGTCTACATGGTCACCGGCGGCACGTCGCTGAAGAAGTTCCACGACGTCATGGTGTGCGGCGACATCGGCAAGTGCGAGGGCAAGGACGACATCAAGCTCACCTACTTCATCATGATCTTCGCCTCTTGCCACTTCGTCCTCTCCCAGCTCCCCAGCTTCCACTCAATCTCCGGCGTCTCCCTCGCCGCAGCCGTCATGTCGCTCAGCTACTCGATGATCGCGTGGGTCGCGTCGGCGCACAAGGGGAAGTCACCGGACGTGGACTACGGCTTGCGCGCGACGACGCCGCCGGGGAAGGTGTTCGGCTTCTTCGTCTCCCTCGGCGACGTGGCGTTCGCGTACGCCGGGCACAACGTGGTGCTGGAAATCCAGGCCACCATCCCATCAACGCCGGAGAAGCCGTCCAAGAAGCCCATGTGGAAGGGCGCCGTCGTCGCCTACATCATCGTCGCCGCATGCTACTTCCCTGTCTCGCTTGTCGGGTATTGGGCGTTTGGTAACCAAGTTGATGATAACATCCTCATCACACTCAACAAGCCCAAGTGGCTCATCGCCCTCGCCAACATGATGGTCGTCGTTCATGTCGTTGGCAGCTACCAGGTATGGACCCGTTCGAAAACTGTTCTAGATTTTTTTAAGGAAACTAGAGGCCCATGGCCCCTATAGAAAATTTAAGTAAAAAAGGGATAACAATACAGATGGCAAATAAAAGCAAATTAAAAGAAATAGTTGTCGGTAGAGCCGTCTTTATCGAGTGTCTTTTATCGGCCACTCAGTAAAGCCTTTGCTAAGGGCCTGACACTCGACAAAGTTTAAAAAGAAAAAATCCAAAAAATTGTAGAAAAAATTAATCTTGTCAATCTGGTTTTCCACGTATTATATTAAACCAAATGTAAATTTCATGTTTGAGGCCCTAAATGAATTCAAATAAAAATATTCAGCTATAAAGTTTCATGACTTTTTGTGATATATATTTTTTTAGGAAGTTTCTCCATCCGCGATCGTTTACAAAATTTGAATTTCAAATTTAATAAATTCAAATGTAGTTTTGCATGACAAGATTGACTCAAATAAAAAGTTTTTAACTACAACATTTCATAACTTCTCGAGACCTACAAACTTTAGTTTGGGTGTTGTTCCATCCGTGGTTGTTTAGAAAATTCAAATTTTAAATTTTTAAAATTCGAATACAGTTTTGCAGTACAAGATCAACTCAAATGAAAATGTTTTCACCTACAACATTTTATAACTTCTCAAGATCTACAAACTATATTTTATATGTTTAATCATTTGTTCATCTATTGTGGTGGTTCTTACATTGTTTACAAATCTTATATATATTTCGTAGTTTCATGAAACTTATAAGAGAAATGTAGATTTTTTGAACGACATTACTATCGCTTTGTCAAATGAAGAAAATGAATAAAATAAACTTTGTACATCTTAAGAAGTTATAAAACTTTGTAGTAGAAAATTTTGAGTTAATTTACCACTGCAAAATGTATTTTAAAAACTCTTTGTTGATTGACAAAAAAAGACACTCAGCAAAGTCTCGTTTGTCGAGTGCCAAAGGTGACATTGGCAAAGAAGCCCTTTGCCGATTGTCAACACTAGGCAAAGGGTTTCTTTGTCGAGTGTCACCTTTGATACTCGGCAAAATAATCTTTGCCGAGTGTTTTTTTTTGCCGAATGTTGACACTCTGACACCTGGTAAAGAGGTTTTTTGTCAAGTGTCCGAAAGAAAACACTCGACAAAAAATTTGGCACTCGCTAAAGATGTGATTTCTAGTAGTGTAAGGAACCCAAAAAGAGCACATGAAAATTAACATGACTTCAAGATCGATCAGAGCTGTTGAATCCATTACTCAAAGGCTGAGGACAAACTTGCTTTCATCAGTATGGAGATAACTCTAGCGTCCTTGAAGAAAGGGGCTCTGCATTCTTGAAGGCTCAGTTGATTGTTGTCGAAGATGATCTCGTTTCTAGCTTTCCAAATTTTCCAGCATATCAATATGATTGCGACCATAAAAAACTGACTATTGAGTTGATCCTTGATGGCTTGCACATTCACAAATGCACCATTTCCCTATGCAATTTGAAGTCCTGAAAGCCCCCAACATTGTTGAGCAAAGGAAGATGATCCACGGTTTCCTCCACCACAGGGAGGCCAAATACACCCAAATTGTGAGTG
The DNA here is from genome assembly GCA_023333625.1 of Bothriochloa decipiens. NCBI lineage: Eukaryota > Viridiplantae > Streptophyta > Magnoliopsida > Poales > Poaceae > Bothriochloa > Bothriochloa decipiens. Next base: position 36,472,324 of record CM041635.1, on the reverse strand, counting down.
CATTATAAGAAAAAAGTTAATTATTTTATAGGAGTTCGATATTCAAATACAAAAAAACTTGTTTTAATCTAACTTTAACTATCTTAACTCCGGCCAAAATCTGTAGACAAAATTGCTAACACTTATGACATCACATAAGGACACTAGAAAATTATTGCTAACAAAAATGTGTAAATTTGGGTAACAGAAGAAACAAACAAGAGAAAAGAAACAAAATATAGTAAAAATCAAATAAAACTAATATCAACTGAACATTGGGGAATTTCATAACCAACCAACAACCGGTCGTTGAACCGGCTGGAAGCACATGGAAATTAAAACAAAAAAACAGTACCTATGCTCCAACAGCTTCGAACCACACTGAAATTTAGAGCACATGATAACACGATAGAAAAAATCTAACGGCAACTGGCGCACAGCCTCGTGAACGATTGCTTATAGTCGGCCAATGTCTGCTGTTTGACTTCTATATTTTGCGTGGGATTTAATATATACATTTCTAAATGATGAATTATAGAATATTTCTAAATGATGAATTATAGAATAAGTTTTAAAAAGGCTCTTGGAGATACTCTAAGGATGATGCTGGCAAAAGACATATGTGCCCTCGTCTCCGTTTCTATTTCGAAGGATATATATCTCTTGATCTTGACTGTTATAAAACTTTGGACTCTGGCACGAATTGAAACCAGGTATATAGCCACCACACTAGATGGAACGAACAGTGGAAGAAAAACTAGGAGCCAACCACATTCAAACGGGTTGTCAAAGGCCCTTTGACCAGACTAATATATATATAGATGTATATTTATTTTTCCACAAGTCTTGGTGGTATATATAGAACTATCTATGGACAGTGTGATTGTTTTTTTAAAAAAACCAACAGTGTGATTGTTGTTGGTGACACAGATATATGCGATGCCGGTGTTTGACATGATAGAGACGGTGCTGGTGGTGAAGTTTCGGTTCCGTCCAAGCCTAATGCTCCGCCTCATCGCCCGGAGTGTCTATGTTGGTAATGCTCTTTAAATCTTAAGAACTCCACATTTTAAGCACGGAAGGACTACTCGTGGATCAAAGTGGCAATGCACACAGACTGATGAGATATAAGCTTTACATGCAGGGTTCACAATGTTCGTAGCCATCACCATTCCTTTCTTTGGTGCATTGCTCAGCTTCTTTGGTGGATTTGCATTCGCACCAACGACATATTTCGTAAGCTCCCCATTGGTCCATTTGCCTATTTTTGATGCTACAAAAGTGTGTTGCAATGTTTTAATCATCAAGATAATTTATGTTCTTTCTATATTCTTCTTATTTGATTGGTCATTTAATCAACCACATAATGAATCGCTAGGATATTATATACTCAAATGTGAAATTGTAACCTAAGAGTTTAATGAATCATGCTTCATTCTGGCAGCTTCCTTGCATTATGTGGCTCAGAATATACAAGCCTAAAACTTTCAGCATCTCATGGTTTACCAACTGGGTAAGAACTAGTAGACAATCCAAGACTATTTTTCTCCCTTTACTAGAACGTAAATATCTCTTTAATCATTCTCTTTGTTGTCCATGTTCTTTAGATCTGCATTGTTCTAGGAGTGTTGCTGATGGTACTGGCACCGATTGGTGGACTTCGGCAGATCATCTTGAATGCCAAGACATACCACTTCTATGAGTAAATATGATTTGTTCAACGTAACACAAAACCAAGTTTTCTGCCATGGTTACAGAAGCTCGACTTGCATGTCTCAACTCTCAAGTTTTGAATGGGGCTTATTGTTTTTCTTCGGCATGGTAAAAACCTCGCATTGGGACAATGTAATTAGTACAGATTATTAAATTTTACCCAAGTTTTTATCGTGCAGCAGGATGGTACGCTCGTATTCAAAGCAGTTCCTGCTCATGACGATCTGATATGTCACATGGTTCTGTTAACTATGCCTAAACATGTTTGTTTTTGAGTAACCATGTACACGTGTAGCACTCGAATGTTCGCTGGAGGTCGGCAATCAACGTGTCGGACTGTTGGGTTTTTACCACCACGTCGTCTACATATGCCTCGACTAGATAATCTTTGATCTCGTTGTGTAGGCAGTTTTGGATGGCACGCTGATAGGTTGCACCGGCGTTTTTAAGGCAGAGAGACATAGTCATGTAGCAGTAAGCGCCAAACGGAGTAATGAAAGAAGTTTTTATTTGGTCGTCGACTGCAAGGGCTATCTGGTGATAGCCTGAATAGCAATCTAAGAAAGAAAGCAATTCACAACCAGTGGTGGAGTCAACGACTTCGTCGATGCGCGGCAGAGTAAATGGGTCTTTAGGGCAGTGTTTGTTGAGATCGGTGTAATCAACGCACATTCTCCATTCCATGTTTTTCTTTCGTACAAGAACCGGGTTGGCTAGACAATCCGGGTGATACACCTCTTTTATAAAGCCTGCGGCTAAGAGTTTAAGTACTTCTACCCTAATCACCTCCTTCTTGTCACGAGCGAACCGACACAGCTTCTGCTTTATTGGCTTAGCGGTCTTCGAGACGTTGAGGAAGTGCTCGGCCCGTTCCCAAGGTACGTCAGGCATGTCTACTGGTTTCCATGCAAACACACTGATGTTCGCCCACAGGAACTGGACGAGCGCGTCTTCCTATTTGGCGGAGAGGTTGGCTCCTATGAGGGCCGTCTTGTCCTTGTCACTTGGAATCAGGCTGATCTTCTTGTGCTCCTTGCTCTTTTGGGAAGAGCGCTTGGCCTCTTTGAGGGGTATCTGGAGGTCGGCCGGAGGAATAGTCTTGGCTTCAAGGACTGTGTCCACCATTCTTTCTCTCAGGTCGGCGATTTTTGCTGCCGTGTATGCGGAACTCTCGCAAGCATATGCCATGAGGACATTACTGCGGTTTTTGCTGCCGTGTATGCGGAACTCTCCATCGGCATCTTGAGCACCATGTAGCCATAATGCGGGACCACCATGAATTTGGCAATTCCTGGACGGCCGAGGATGGCATGGTAGATACCCTCGAAATCAGCAACTATGAAGTTGATGAAGTCTATACAGAAGCGCTAGGGGTGCCGAACTGGACACGTAGAGTGACCTGCCCAAGGGGCATCGATGGCTTGCCTGGCATCATGCCCGAAAATAGAGAGTCGTATGGCTGGAGGTTTTCCTACTTCAGGCCAAGCTCTTTGAAGGTCTATAAAAACAAGATATTAAGGGCGCTGCCGCCGTTGATCAATACCTTCTTGAATCGGAAGTTTTTGATCACCGGGTCTAGGACCAGGGGGAAACGGCCGGCGTCTTCTCCTCTTGCCCACATGTCTGCCCAGCTGAAGGAGATGGTCTATTTTGACTAGCTTGGTGTCTTGACATCAGACACAAGGACCTTGTCGGACTTGCCTATGGCCATGATGGCACGTCGGAGCAGCTTCTTCTCCCGCTGGGTCTCGAGGCCAACTTTGCTGCCAAAGGTGGCCGCCACGTGCCTATCAGGCTCCTTGTACTCGTGGCATCTTTCATTGTCAGAGGTGTGGTCTTCCTTTCTTCTCCTCCTTGACTTCCTTGTCGACGTTCCTATTTCTGTTTTTGTTCTTGTTGCCCTCACGCTGCCGCTTTGCGGCCACCTTGTTGAAGATGTTCATGAAGCCCCAACATTTTGTGAATGTGTGTCCCTTGTTGGGGTGGCGAGGACAGTCCTGACTAAGGATCTTGTCGTAATCGTCATCGTAGGTGTTGTTGTTACTCTTCACAGCATTGATGCGGTTGCCGCGGTTGCGCTGGTTATTATCTTGCCAGTTGTGCTTCCTGTTCTGCCGGTCGTCATCACGGCTTTCCTCATGTTGGTTGTCGCGATGATTGTCGTGGCAATCGTCGTGGTGGTCATCCCTTCGGGCATTGCCATAACCTCCATGATACTGATCGCGGTCATGGTCATTGTCATCTCGGCGGTGGTTGTGGTGTGAAGGGCCATCGTCTCTGCTGGGATGGAGGGCGTCGTCCATGCAGATCCACTCCTGCACGATCTTCATGAGTTCTGCCATCGTCTTGGGCTGGGTGCGGAGCAACTCAATCTTGAGATCTTGGTTGCGTGGCTGCCCCAAACCGTTAATGAAGAGCTCGACGGCTTCTGGTTGGGTGATGTCAGCTACCGTAGTCCAGACGTTCGAGAAACGCTGGATATAGTCACGCAAAGGCTCATTTGGGTAATCATGGATTTAACCTAGAGCGTACTTGTTTGGCTGCTGGCACGTCGGCTTGAAGTTGTCCACCAGCATCTAACGCAGCTGGGGCCAGCTGTGAATTGATCCATCACGCTGGCGCATGAGCCACTGTGTGTCCGAAGTACCCAAAACGACTGTCAATAGTTTGCTATGATGCGTTCATCTCCACCCGCTGCTCGGACAATGGTTTCATAAGCATCAACCACTGGTCGGGATCGGTGTGGCCATCGTAGTGTTTGACATCGCCAATCTTGAAGTTTTGCGGCCAGGACACTTCCCGGAGTTGATCGGAGTAAGGTTTGGGCCCGGGAACATCATATCAATCCTGGTGCCCATCGTCGTGGATGTAGCGGTTGTCTCCACGTCTGCGCTGGTCGATCACCTCCTCGTAGCTGTTTGCTCGCCAGCCGCCCCTTCCACGGTTGCGATCTGGAGATCGGTTACGGCGATAAGAATCTGGAGATCGATTGCCTCTATTGCGGTTGGGAGAACGGGCTCCTCAGTTGTGATCGGGAGAGCGAGCTGGGCCGTGGCTGGACTGGTCGTTCTCATCGGAACCCTCGAGCATGTCAGATCCATGAGAACGGCGGCTTTGTGATGCTGATGGGGCTGGCACTTTGTGCAGATGGTTGACTTATGCTGCTGCTGCTGTCAGGTGGTCGAGCACTTCCTGCATCTGTGGTGTCGCACCCAAGGCTTCCAACTTGCTTTTGGCAACAATGATGTTGGCGCTTGGCATCTTGGGTACTTGGCGATTGTTCACTAGGTCAAAATCTTCCGCTAGGTTGCGATGGAGCCGTCAGTCACGCTCGGCTCTATGTTCGGCGTTGTGACATTCTTGATTGCGGCAGGTAGCGTGTCAGGTATTACGCTCAACCCTGATTGTCTCTGCTTTGGGGTCTCATTATTGATGGTAGGTTCATCAGCACTGACCATGAACACAGTCCCTCAAAACCCTAGTGGGTATTTGGGGAGATCACTGTCCTGGGGTTCAACATGAACTGTCGTGGTTGACTGCTTGGCGGTGCTGAAATCCGAGCATGATTGGGTGCTCTTGTCCCCTGGTTGATCGTCGATAATCATCTTGTCAGCATCAGGCGCCGTGGGCGTGATCTGCGCCACCATGGGCATGGTCTGTGCCCCCACAGGGTCGTTGTTGACGGGACCTCCGACGGCCTCTGGTGTGGTTGAATCGTTGTTGATGCGGAGGTCACCGAGATCTGGCGAAGTTTCATCCCATGGCTCTTCAATGATATCCTTAAGGCGCACCATGTTGACAAGATGGCCTGGGACGGGACGGCGTGGGATCTCTTCGAGGAGCTGGCGTGCTAGGAGGCAATGTTCTTCAGCCCGTATGGGATAGACGCGATCAATGGGGGAACTGCTCTGCGTAACACGAGGCAACGTTCTTCAGCCCGTATGGGAACGAGGCTGGCCTTGATGGTGCATGTATCTCTCGACCACTTGGTCTTTGACCAGTCAAAGATGGCCGAGGTTGATGAGTCTAGCATGGAGTCGGAGAGCTAGATCTGATCAGATCTAAGTCTGAGCGATCCGGATGAGCAGCTCCACATCGACAGCAGTGCACGGTGGTGAAACCGTCGTCAACCCTGAACCTGGCCAAGCATTGTTGGGTGGATTCTATGAAGGAGAGGATTTCGGCTAACCCCTCACCTTGGCGATCGATCAGGTTGATCAGATCCGAGTTGTCGATGTGTTTCCCTTGATAGCGAGGGGACGGAGGACGAGGGCTAGTTCAATCCCAGGGATAGGCCCGAGATCTGGTCGGACAACACCTTCGTTGGAGAAGCTGGTGCGGAGACGGGTTGGTTACCTTCATGGTGTCGGTGGTGTTCTCAGCGTCAATGGGCCAGCCGAAGGTGCCGAAGCTGATCTTGATGTCGGCCTCGAACTCCATGGAAGCAGGGAAGAAAACCATCTCGCTCGCCTTGAAATCTTCACACGCACCCCCTACCTAGCGCGCCATTATTGACGAAATATTGGCGGCAGTCTACCTAGGGTACACCTACGGTAGTAGATTGTAGGAGGAGGCACGCTAAGACTATGAGCTAGATGTAATCAGAGACACAAGATGCAAGGATTATCCAGGTTTAGGCTGCAGATTGCGTAATACCCTACGTCATGTGCTATGATTGATTGTACGCTGGTATGCGAGATGAGTTTTGAGGGGGGTCCCTGCTTGCCTTATATAGCCTGGGGGGCAGGGCTATAGATCCGAGTATCTTGGGATGATTGATTACATGCGGAATAAATGATTACATGAGATCGTATCTCTAATTATCCTGATAACTTTCCTATCGACCAGGTTTCCTATGGCAAAACTTCCTAAATTATATGGCCGACACGCACCTATCATTGTCCCAAAGACCTCTGACAGCCATGCATATGTTCCAGATAACATAGAAATCCCTGTCGGGTGCCCTCAAAGGACCTCGATTAAACCACATTTGACTCATACCAGGATCAACAAAGGAGTAGCTCCAACATTACAACATTTGTTACAAGATATACATCAGAGTGCGGAAGAATAATAACATTAAATTTATAAAACATGAATAAGTTAACTTTTACAACTTAACTTCAATTGCGAAAGCAGAGTAGAACTATAGAAGACAATTTAGGTAGAGCACCTAAGTTGGGAGAGGACAACTAGATCACATCGAGCCCACCGACATGAACTTGGTTCGAACACCAATTAGCACCTGCAACAGGGGTTCAACAAACCCTGAGTACAAAAGTACTCAACAAGACTGACACGACAAAAAAGAGGGGTGAAGACTTAGGAATGCAGGCTAGAGGGACAAGGTAAGGCTTGCAAGAGATAAGGATTTTTGCAGAAAAGCTCAGTTATAACAGAAAAGAGAAGTGGTCTTGCTCTAATTCAAGATTTCCAACCAACTTCATTTTGATACCTAATCATCATTCAAGTTGTTACTACGATGATGAACACTGACCGAGTCTTCTTCTCCGAGAAGCAACGGAGATTCGAATCGATTTTACCCAGCTGGGACCTAGATCACCGATATACCGGAGACTCTAACTCCGCTGCATACCAGATCACATGATATACCGGGATAGCAACCGCAGCCATATATCAACCACATGATATACATGGAGACTCAAACTCCTAAGCATATCAATATACATGGGATTCTCAACCCCACAAGTATACCACAGTATGTGTGGGTGGTTATCTAGTCTCGATATCACCAGTTCACCAACGAACAGGACCTAGGGCATCAACAGACGGAAACACTACAGAGGGACTCCTTTCCCAATGCAAGTTACCCGTCCGGACTCGATTTATTAACTATCATCATGATTCCAACAAATAAAGCCATCCTCATCTTTTTCATTCTTTTACTTTTTTGAAAACCTATCTACTTAAGCAGGGCTAAGCATTACTACTTATTTTTTTCAAAAAAATAGGTAACAAGGAAATATGGAAATAAGATAGATAATGCAATTGGTAGGTTATCACTCAACTCCTATTACTTAATGCAACATTTCATACTTGAAGAGATAAAAAATTTATAAAAATCAACGAAGGGGTTTAAATGCATCCGGGGCTTGCCTTTATTGCAGCGGTGGTTAGTTCTCGTCGGGATCACAGATGTTAGCTTTGGCACCAACACCATGGATAAGGACTTCAACATCATTGATGGATGTCACCTTCTCGAATATTCTTGTTGGATGGCATCTTTTTGAACGTTGATCAACACGACTCTCAAAATAACTACACGTAATGAAATGATGCATGCTTTAGCATGATGAACTCATGACATGATGCACGGCAATGCATTGGTGAAAACATAACAAGATTAGTTAATTAACTAATTATAAACTATTTTAAAAGTATTACACAAGATAAATATAAAACTCCATATATTCTAAAATAACATAGCCATATTAGGTGTTAACACAACATAGCAGCATCATACAAAGGTAAAGAAACCACATTTTCCATTTATACATTTTTATTATAATTATAAACTATTTAATTAGCAACAAACGAGATAAATCAAAAGATAAAGCATAGGGCATCCAATGACCACAATATATTTACCATAACACAAACATGGCATCCGAAACATGTCATAAAAATTTTAAGTAAAAAGAAGGTACGCAACATGATATATGAATTTCCTTCTTTTTAAACATTAAATATAAGGCATAAAATATAACTAATTATTTTACTATAAAACATGACATGTTTCATATTTTTAATAAAAACTAGACATCACAAGGAACACAACAAAATTGGTTCACCAAAAACAGAGTTACCAAACTCCAGATATGATTTTTCAAAGATTCAGAAAAGTATTTACAAACATGTCCTCGGGGAACTATTTATATGAGTCACAGTCTTCGCACATAGATCCCTCTCTTTCTTCAAATTGTTGTACGAGGTCCTTCACGCGAAAACAAAACAGAGAACGCACAGGAGGCCACGGAGCTTGCCGGCGGCGTGGTCTCCGGCCACGGGGAGGGCACCTATGGACTCAGGACGACTAGGCGAACTAGATGGTGGCTCAAACACGGCGGCAGGGACGCTGGAGTATGGTCTCCGACGGCGAGGGCGGCCATGGCGGCGCGGTGTGTGGTGGAGCGGCGGCTCTGGTCAAGGAGGTCAAGGAGAAGCTGATGCTCACCAAATATAGGATTGAGGCGGAGCGGTGCACGGTGGCGACGTGAAGGCGGTGGTGGAACAGAGCACCGGCGGCTGGCGGTGGCACAAAGCGACTCCGGCGGTGCGAGACTGCTCGGCTGGGCTCGGTGGGTGCGCAAGATGGTGTCAAAGCTGGTGGCGCGATCAATTTGAGCAGGGTGAGTTCGGTGGTGGCAGTGCGCTGCGCGAGGACGAAGAAGAACGACGGCGGCCATGGCGCGACGCTGGAATTAGAAGAAAGCGAACTTGAAGTTGCCGGCGTGGCGGGCTTTATAGGACGGCCGAAACGACGCGACGACGACACGCAGGTGCTTTTGGTGCCATGGCGATGTGGGACGTGGCACTGCAGATGCGCCTGGAAGCCGCCCGGAGGCCGACGGTGACGAAGCTGGAGTTGGCTTTCGCGATTTGAAGAAATTATAAAATTGCCACTGGCAAAATTTTATAAATTTCTCCCAAATTTTGAATAGAAGTTGAAACTCCCAATCTATGAAATGTTTAGAATTTCATACTCTACCCTTTTGTTAAAATGAAGAACTTCAAATTCTTCCAAGAAATTGGATTTTGAACTCAAATTTTTGAAAAGGGAGCAAAAAGGGAATAAACCCTAGAACAAATATTTTAAATATCTTTTGATTTTGCTAAATAACTTGAAAATCTTCCAAAATAGTGAATGCTCAACTTTTCAAACCAAACATTTTTCTTATACAAAGTTTTCTCAAAATATGCATAAATTTGGAAATATGAATTTAAAATAAAAGGAACAAGTGTTAAAAACCTGTATTTTCAAATTCATTTGAAATTCTTTGTTGAAACTTGAAAAACTTTGAATACCACTATTGTAAGTCTCAACAAGATCTATAAAAGTGCTTTTTGAACCAACCAAAAATTCTCTGTAGATTTAAAAATATTGAAAGGGGGTAAAACAGGGTTTTGAAAGTAGTTTTTGAATTATCAACCAACTCATCATTTCAATAACACAACCAACCTACAAATGTAAACTTATTTTAATTAAGACATATCATGGTTAACCTAATACACAAGATTGCAAAGTACCAAAGGACAAAACAAGATTTTAGTTTATTTTAACTTCTTGCAGGAACACATAAAATGATAAAGTAACTTTAAATAACCCTAAGCATCATCATTTTATGTATAAAACAAAGTACCACATAAAAGACATTATTAAAACATGAATGTATTTATGTCATGATGCTCAATGATTATGCTTGATAATATATTTGATTAATATTTTAATTATGTATTAACATCTGGGATGTTACATTTCCTTAACCGCCAGGCCTTTCCTTGCTTAGTCTCCAAGATGTCCGACCAGATCTAGGCCTTGACCGGACTTCGTCTCCTGGGCCAAGTTATCGGTCCCGAGCAGTCCCAAAGGTGGGCCGTGAGAGTATAGGGGTTAATACCCCCACGATATCTTGTATGTCTAATATTCTAGGGCAGAGTTGGCTTTATTTGTGCATTATATTTTTAGGAAATAGGAAGAATGAGTGACGTATTTGGTATTTTTTTATCCATAGTACATTGATAGTGCCCAATAACATCATGTTCCAATCCAAAATAATCTTTATGTATTACCTATACTCCTGCAAGGCCAGTAATTTCAAGAAACAACCGTGTGAAACTCATATAGGTCTATGCAAATGCTACGCAACAGATACCTTGGTTCTAAATCAATTTTACAGACTTATTGGAAAACTGGGGCTCATATTTTTTGGGGTAGTCTCGTAACTAAAGGTCAAAAAAGATTTTTTTTTCCCATTTTGGACCATTCATAATTAATAAGGATGGCCCACAAATCTGATTTTAGGAGGATAGAACGTTGGGTATTGCTGCATTGTGGGATCAGTATCCTTGTTTGCATAACATAGTTAGACAGAAACATGGCACTAGTAAACATCTTTAGTGCCTCACACACTCTTTTTATTTTGACATACATATATAGAAATTTATTAACAGGATCTTTTTTTTTTTTGAAAAATTCATTATCGGCTTTCACTAATAAGAGGGGAGCAAATAGTTACATGGTTTGGCACAAGGAGCCCCCAATTTTCGCGTTGCGTTCGCTTGATGGTGAATGAAACTTATTAATAGGATCTAAGTAAGCAGGATGGAAGAATTTGTTACCACGTACTGCAAACATTATCTTAAAACAAGAACAAGATGTGTTTTGCTAGAACCTATATCCAATGAAGGGTTCTAGGCAAAATCACATTATATGGTGTTGATCCACGCATCTACCAAACATGTTGACGAAACATTGTAGTAGTACTTCTAATTAACTCAACATTTTTGTATTTCGCAACTCAACAACTTCTACGCTCAATGGTAGCCTTTCCTCTAATTTTCTTTGGGAGCTGCTAGCGCCCGGATGTCCGATCTGGGCTCTAGCGTTAGGAGGCCTACTATGCCGCGCCTAATAATGTGCTTGCCTTCTCGCCTACTTCACATGGGGCCCAAGCGCTCATCGTTTTCAAAGGCAACTAATTGCGTCGTCCCCACCCTCGCCTGGCTCTGTTCCACCACACGCGCGCACTCGAATCCATTTCTGCCCTTGCAGTCATCCCCAGACCTACTCTTCGATCTATCTCCGGCTCTTCGTGCAGGCGACACTCAGGAACTGGGACTCGGCATGCCCTCGTCGGAGCACTCGCCCGCCCGCACACCCCATGTGCCCGTCTGCAGCCCCCCACATGCCACATGCACCGTCTGACTCTGACTACCCTCCTGCCAAACAAAAACAATTGCAATATATATCTAAAACATATGAAATACTTGGAATTGCAGTTGCAACATGTGCGCAGAAGTTAGAACACATGAACATCCAAAATATAACAAATGCAACTGCAACATGAATGCACTTATTGCAACATAGTGTTGCAATATAACATTCAGATAAAAAATAAATGATTGCAAACATAAGGCTAGAAAACCTATAAAAAGCGCCTGCACCATGCATATGAAACAATTGCAACATGTGCAATATCCCCAATCTACAATTGCAATATTCTCGATTTGATTTTGCAACATCGAACAATTGCAACATGTAGTCGAAACGTCTACAACATCGGTGAATGGAAGGCCGGACTGGTCAATTTCACCACCGCGGTTGGTGCTGGCCGTGAGCCACGGTGTGCAAGCAACACCGCCACCGGCGCCGGGCTTGGCCCGGTCGTGCGAGAGCACCAGCAAGAGCGACGCGCGCACCGGTCTTGGCTCCTCGAGGTGGGCGGCGCACGGAATAGGAGGAGCGACCACCACTGGCCAGTGCTCGACGGGAGGGCCAGAAGTGCTCGCGACAGGGGGAGGAGCGCTTGGCAGTGAGCGGCGGCGCTGGACAGGGCACATGGCAACGCTGGATGCATGCAGCACGTGGCGGCGGCCGCCGCCGGGAGGCGCTGAAGTGGCCGGTGGGAGATGAGGGAGCGGAAGGGATAAGAAGATTTTTTTTTCTTTTTTTATTTTATTATTAGAACAGCGAGTGACTGAGAATATGAGCGTAGATGAGCCGTCCAACCTTTGTGCAGTCCCAACGGACAACCGAAGTGTAGCATTTCCGATTTTCTTTTCTTCTGGACCTCTGTCTCCCATAATCTCTGCCCATGCCTAGTTGTTGCTGTATACTAAAACCGGGAAAAAAAACAACCGGCATACAGTAGGTAATTAATACATGTCCGAATAGGACAAGGACTCCCTAACGTGTCCTAATAGTTGCCCAAGCTTTTATAATGTCTGAGTCCAATTAAGCTTGGAGCCCTCACACGTGTCGATCTGTGTGCATTGTTTCCAACTTTCCATATCTTTCCCTACTACTTAATCATGAAAATTTCAGTCCGCCCTAATTTTCTTTCGCCAGCTCTGCCTCGATAATCGCTGCTTCCGTCTTGGTGTCGGACGAATCGCAGACTACCTTTTACCGTGGAACCATCTCACACTGATTCACAACTCAAACCAAATACTTACTCTAAAATGAACCAAAATCAAATACAGCAATGCCACAAATCGAATCTAACCACGGAGTACACATAATTATATGATAATTTTTTTCCAATTTACGGCCCCTGCTCCTGTCCCAGACTGAAGAATGGAAAGTGGTTTGATTTTTGTCCGCCAAAGATATTTAACCGAGATTGAACCAAAATCAGCATATCGATCCAAATCCAAATCATACTGACTCTAAATATCTTAAAACTAACACTAGAAACACAACAATATAAAAAATCAAACTGAAAATTGATGTTCTTTCTGCCAGCCTCAAAAGCAAATCGATTCCTTCTGTATCCATAAACAAATTGATCGAAGACGAAATCAAATCAGAGAAAGAATCAAATCAACGAAGTCAAAGAAAGAATTGAAGAGGACATCGTGTGATAATCGAGGTAGAGCCGTTCCTCAAAATCGAGGGGACGGAGTCGTCCTCGTCCCTCAAAATCGAGGGGACGGAGTCCTCCAATCTTCTCTTCTCCGACATGTGGTCCTTGCTCTCCGCTCTTCTACTGCCTCTATGCGACGCCATGGCTGACTGGTTGAGGGAGGCGACCTCCATAGATGTAGCAGCAACCTCCCACGGATGCGGCCCGAAGAGAGGCGTGTGCTAGCGATGCACAGGCTAGGAGTCGTGGCTCAGCTTGGGGAGGACGGGGAGGATGAGCAGCGGCACTGGGGTGGAGCATGGGGTAGGCGGCGGCGAGTTCTCCGTTGGAGAAGAGTAGGACACGGAGAAGATAAGGCACGGAGAAGAGAAAAGAAATAAAGAGTATGCTAGGTGGGGCCCTCTGCTACTTGATTGTTTTTTTAGCATCACAAAGCTTTCCATTAATTCATGACAAGATTACAATTATCGGCTGCTAGATCTACTAGCCAGTCCAGAAAATCTTCAAAAAAGAAAAAGGATCGCTTGGTAATCGACACTGTCGAGGCACAGACATGAGCCACCGAGTTCGCCTTTCTACAGACCCAATTAATAGAAAAATCAAAAAAAGACTTGCCAAACTCTATGATATCAAAGCATAGACCACCAATATGTGATCTTGTCGATGATGGACCCTTAAGATGGTTTGCAAGCCCCTGGCTGTCCACCTCCAAGACGCACTTGTCAAGCCCAAGCTCAACCGCCAGCTCCATTCCTTCTCTGGCTGCTATAGCTTCCGCTGTAAGGGCCTCCGGCACATCATCGAACCATCTCGCTGCTCAAAGTGTGCACTAGCAAATATGCCCGTGCGTTGCAAAGAGAAAAAATATCACATGGTTATTTATATACTTCCCTTTTTTATAAAATTTAAGAGCTATAATTTATTTATTTTTTGGACATCCAAAGTATAAGAAAATTTTGGCAATAATATGAATGTATAATTAAGCATGTTTATCAAATTAAAATAAAATAATGGTAGCAAAAAATATTTCCTCATAGATATAAAGTTTAATTTTCATAATATTCATACTTTGGTACAATTAAATATCAAGTTTCACGATTTTTTTGAAGACATGTAAAAATCTGTAAGAAGTTTGAGTGGAATTAGTTATCGATGTCAAGGGTTACTATTTTAATGATTATGATAGAAGTCCCCTCTCGATTAAGCACATCGTTTCATTGTCGGCAAATGCACTGGCGCATATGTGCAAGAGGGACAATTATTTAGAGCAAAAAAACTACTCAAGATCTAGTTTCACAATTTTATATTTGGACTATCAATTAAATTTGGTTATATAATGATATGAGTTTTTCTTTTAATTAAACTTACATTAATAAGTAAGTGGTGTGAATGTTTATTTTCAGTGAAATATGTGGAGTTGAAAGCCTATATATTGTGTGTCCTTATTCTTTATTTTTAGTGTTATTGCTCATCTACCTGTTTTAGTATGTATGTAGTTGTTGGACGTGAAAATAACGGGATGGATAAATAATAAACGTAAATGAATACATTTGTGTTGGATGTGCTAATATGTTTTGAAATCGAACTTTCAACTTTATTATATTTTGTGTGGACGTGTGCTGTTATAGCTCATATGAGCATGCTGATAGGTTGAGGTAACGCATGGAATAGTTTAGCAATTATGACTTTGTATTTAGTTTTTTTTCTCTTTTAGTATTACATGTAATTAGATAGTAAATACAATCATGCCTAGTAATAAGAGGGGAAAAATTTATGGTCATATACTCATCTGCGTTGCTGCTCGTCGTCGGAGGCTGTTGTGCCTACGTGTTCATGACACGTTCAAATATGGTCAATCTAAATAAATAATAAATAAATAAATATAGCAGCACCTCCGTGCACTTCACAATCGCTTACTGGCTCCCCGTGCGACATACGTGTGTCCTTCCCGGTACCTATCGTGGCCCAGCAAAGTAGAGACCAGTAAATAAACTGTAAAAAACCCACCAAGAGACTCAGACAGTGTTTGGTTTAGGGACCAACTGAGTTGGATTCGGTCCGATCCAGTTTTGTGGGATTCGGTCCATCTCTTGGCTAGTTAGGAGAGTGGGTCGAACCTTGTTTTTTATTTGGTTAGAAGGGTGAAGGAAAATGGAATGGATGGCATTTTGACTCCGTTAGCACTAGCTACTATAGGACCCATCATTCAGTCTCTTTTTTACCCACGCTACTCGCCCGCGCCATCACCACGAGCTCACCGGGGACGGAGGTGGGGCTGCCGTGTTCGTGCTCAGAGCATCACTGGGGATGGGACGAAGCCGCCGCGAGCTTGCCAGGGGCGGGGCGGGGCCATCGCGTTTGCTGGTGGCAGCATCACAGGGGACGGGAAGGAGCCATCGTGAGCTCACCGGGGACGGAGAGGGGCTGTCGCATTCGCTGCTGGCAGAACCGTCGGGGAAGGGACGGAGCCGTCATGAGCTCGCCGTGAACGGGGCGGGGCCGCCACAAGGGTCTCTGGGGAAGGACTGAGCCGCTGTGAGCTCGCCGGGAACGGGGCGGGGCCGCCGCGAGGGTCTTAGGGGACGGGGCTGGGTTGCTGCAAGGGTCGTCGGGGATGGGGTGATGCCACCGCGAGCGCCGTCGGTGACGAGATCGGGGTCGCCACTAGCGACACTAGAGACAAGGCTAGGCTGTCGCGAGTGCCATCGGGGGCCGCGCAAGGCCTCTGCGAGCGCCGCCGGTGACGGGGTGGAGCCGCCGCTAGCGCCGCCGTGGACCGGGCAAGGCCTCCGCGAGCACCGCCTCTGATAGCATATGGACGCGACAAGGCGGAGTCGGACGAAGACAGAGAGAGAGAGTTATGGAACCCAATTGGTCGACGTGGTCCGCTCATTTCGGAGAATTGCAACCGACGCGAGGTATATTCCATCCCGGGTCAATCTCCTTCCACCTAACCCCCGATCCAAACACGGGTCCATCTGAGTCCAACCCGCACCAACCTGCAATCCAAACACTGCCTGCTCGTGAAGCCCTCGTAAGCACCATTCGAGCTGAAGCAGGCTGGGGGGGCGGCGACTGTGTCACTACACCACAACACTTTTTCACCGTAAGACATCTGACGCTAAATCTTTCTTTAGCGTTGGATGATGTGACGCTAAATTTGGGCTAAAGATCGTCTGACGCTGATTCTTTATTTAAGTGACTTATTGTCTGACGCTATAGGTACCCAAATTTAGCGATGCACGATCTGACGCTGAAAAGAGGTATACCGCCACTCTGTCTGACGCTAAAAAATGGGCCCCACGCCCAGCTCACACAACCCAAATTTTCACCAAACCCTAGCACTACCGAAAATTTGAATAGTTCACCAAACTTTCGTTCTCTGTCTTTATGTTTTTCTTGATACACACAGAAAAATTTCAAATTTTTGTGGGTTTTAAAATGTCCCCTGCACGTACCTCTCATATTTTCAAATTCAAACCTTGAATTGTTTAAACAAAGTTGGATGCGGAGATAACAAATAAGAGTTGTAAATTTAGTGGAGTTATACAAATTTGTTGTTGACAACTTTTTATTTGAAATAATTTATTATCCCAAAATTCTATTTGAAGTTTTCATCTTTTGAAATTCAAATTTCCGAACAAGTCTGGTTTTCCTTTTAATCTCTGACTAAAACTTGTACTCTGTCAGCTTAAATAGAAAATTCCTTCTTACATATATTTTTTCTGTTGGACATTATTAGTTATAATGTGTACCTGACATTAAAGCTATTTCAATTCTAAAAAAATAAAAGGAAAAGGTATATTTATTATTATTTATATTATATTTTTGTATTGTCTAATATAGCAATTCAGCCCATTAATACACCCCATCGGCCCAAATAGCCCACTTAGAAAACCCTAATTGGCCATTTGGTTGCAGGAATTGGGCCTCAGAATCAGGAATTGGAATTGAGAATTCAGGATTCCGGCGTTCGGGCGTGTCACGGAATTGAGAAAGGAAACGGCCCGACAATTCCGCGCCGGAATTAGGCCCACGCGCGCACCCCCTCTCCAATTCCGACCTCCCAGGCTCGGAATCGGGCGGAATCGCGCCCGTCCCTCGCGCCCGCGTCTCCTATCGCGCGACCTGGGTGACTCCCCACGGTGGCGGCGGCATGGCGACTCAGGTACGGCTCCCCTCACGTCCCCTCCTCCTCGCGTCCCCTCCTCCTCGCGTCATCTTCCTCGCGGGCGGCTGCTGCTCCTCGTGTCCCTCCTCCTTGCGCCATCTTCCTCACGGGCAGCTACTGCTCCGCGCCCCTCTCTGCTCGCACGCAACGGCGGCTGTTGCTCCTCGCGCCCCTCCCTGCTCGCGCCCCCTTCTGCCCTCTTCAGCTCCCGTCCCCTTCTGCTAGCGGCCTTCCAGCTCGCGAAACCTTCTGCTCGCACCCCTTCCCCTCCCTGATGCTCCTTCTCCTCCTAACCCTAATCTCCAAATCCAAGCCTCTCTGCTCGCCCTGCACTAAACCTATAATTTGTTCATATCTAATTCTTTGCCATGTATTTTTTATACATATTCATCGTTGCTGTTGTGCTTCCTTGAAGGTATGGGATGGTACCATATTACTTTGTGATTTAATTTCCTGTGTGCTTGTTTTTTTGAAATTTGTGTTGGTGTGTGCGTTTATCTAGTTTAAAAATCATGTTGAATGATGAGTTGATTTCTTACATAACTGAGGAAAATAAAAGAAGGAAGAGGAGAAGAATTGTGGTAATGGAGAAATATCTTGAGTCATTTTTGCTTGGGATTGTAGTTCACAAAGACTTCCTCCAAGAAATCTAGAATATTGTAGTGATGAGGAGCGCAAGAGCTGTTTTAGGCAATATCTGCTCAAAGAGATGTATGATGGGTCCGAAGTTACATGCTATGATAAGCTACGTTTGACTAAAAGAAACTTTCATGACCTTTGCTCCTTACTACGTGAGAGGACTGGACTGCAGAATAGTTGTCATGTTAGTGTTGAAGAAAAAGTGGCTATGTTCTTACTAGTTGTGGGTCATGAGCTGAAAATGAGGTTACTTCGTGGCACATACAAGCGGTCTTTAGAGACTCTCAGTAGACACTTTTCTAAAGTGTTGACATCCCTTTTTATCTGTGTCTGAAGAGTTTATTAAACTTCCTCCATCTTCTACTCAACCTCCTGATGACTACAAATGGGAGTGGTTTGCCAATTCATTGGGAGCACTAGATGGGTGTCATGTTGATGTTTGTGTGCCTATTGCTGATCAAGGACGTTATAGAAACAGGAAGAAACAGATCAGTACTAACATGCTAGGTGTGGTTGATTGGAATATGAAATATCTATATGTGCTTCCTGGTTGGGAGGGATCAGCCTCTGACTCGCGAGTTCTACATGATGCAATGAGACGACCAAATGCATTTGTTGTACCTCAGGTTACGGCTCTCTCACTTGGTCATTTTATTTCTTCTTCTTTCTTGTTACATAACTCTTTTTCTTGACAATAGGCAAATATTACCTAGTGGATGCTGGTTATACCAATGGGCCTGGATTTCTAGCTCCATTCAGGTCCACTAGATATCACTTGAAAGAGTGGGCTGCATGTGGTCAACTGCCCAAAACACCCAAAAAACTTTATAACTTGCGTCATTCTCGTGCTAGAAATGTTGTAGAGAGAACCTTTGGCTTGATGAAGAAAAAATGGGTGATCCTACGAACTCGAAGTTTATTTTCCATAAAGGACCAGGTATACTTGTTGAATGTATGGTGCTAAAATAACATACTTAACAACCTATTACTTACATAACTATGTCCATACTTTGCAGATCAAGATTTTAATGCATGTTGTGTGTTACACAACTTTTCAAGGGATAGGCAATATCACATGGATGATCTATTGTTACTAGAAGTGGATGCTGAGTTAGAGGCCACTGAAATTGAGCCTGATTATGAAACTAACATGATTAGATGTGTTCAAGTTACTAATGAATGGACCTCATTTAGGGATCAACTTGCTGATGACATGTGGGCTGATTACATAGCTACACATGGTGAACTAGATGAATGAGTGTGTAGCAGTACTTTTGGAAGTACCTTTTACTGAACTAGTGATGTAGTATATATTAGATATGCTAAAATAATGACATAGGGTGCAATCTTTTGGGCAGCAATATATGACATAGGGTGCTAAAATATTTTGCTGCACATATGACATAGAGTGCTAGAATCTTTTGGACAGAAATATATTCCCTACTAATATCTTCAATTCTGCACTTTTTGTGTCTAGCAATATGGCTGCATCAAAGCCAGCAAGGAGGGCATACCTCAATTGGACAGATGACATGGATTCAGCTTTGTTGGCTGTACTTGTGGAGCATCACAACAATGGTGACCATGCTCAAAATGGTTGGAAACCACATGTGATCAATGCTGTGATACAAAATGTGCATGAGAAGTGTCATGTGGAGGTCACTAAGGATAACATAACAGGATGGTGCAAGACTTTTGATAAGCAATATGAGATTGTTAGCAAGATGCTTGCTCAAAGTGGATTTGGTTGGGATTGGGACAATAATAGGATATCTGT
This sequence comes from Bothriochloa decipiens, assembly GCA_023333625.1. Taxonomy (NCBI): domain Eukaryota; kingdom Viridiplantae; phylum Streptophyta; class Magnoliopsida; order Poales; family Poaceae; genus Bothriochloa; species Bothriochloa decipiens. The sequence goes on along the minus strand of CM041635.1, from coordinate 36,452,439 downwards.
TGATAGTGATGATGTATGGGACAAATATGTCAAGGTTTGACTTTATTCCTTCTTCACTTTGTACAAATTTGTAAACTCTAGAATGTATCAACTAATGTAGTCTCCCTTTCTTTACAGGCTAACAAGGAGGCTGCCTCTTATAGAACCAAGGTGATCAAGAATTGGGATGCAATTTGCACCGTTTACTCTAGTGATCATGCAAATGGTGAGGGTGCCATGACAGGAGCTGAAGCAGCTCAAGCAAATGGTGAATCACCTGAAGAGGAACTTGATGAGCCTTCACCAGCTGCAACCACTTCCAAAAAGAGGCAAAGGACTAGTGATGCTATTTTGTCAATGTTGGGGGATATGAAGACCTCTTTTAGTGAAGCCGCAAAATCAAACGAGGCAATACAGTTGCCTCAATTTACTTCTCTAGGAGACATTTTTGCAGCGCTGAAAATGATTCCAGAGTTGCCTACATCTGATCTTCTACAGGCATATGGGAAGTTCATTAAAGATAAATGCCTATTCCAAGCCCTACAAGAGCTTCCTATGGAGATGAGGAAGGAATGGATCCTCATAATGAATAGGAGAGCAATTGATGTATTGTGTATTTGGTGATGCTTGATTAGTTGCTTGTGAGACCATGTTGCTTGCTATTTGAGATATTTGTGACCTATTTTTAGTATGTCTTTGTGAGACCATGCTTGATTAATATGTCACTCTAAATGGTGCACTTGATGGATATTTGCTATTTGTGATGTTTGAAACTATATTGTTATCACAATGGAATTTGTGAGTGTTGGATATTTGTGAATTTATCTCCAACTTTTATCAAATTTTTAAACTATTGTTGTCATTTCCACTTCATTGGTTATTAAAAGTTAATATTGTCATGCAGTATTTTATTATGAAGTTAGAATTGTCATATGTTGATTGTAGTAGCCAACACATGATTCCAGCAGGCACATCCAAACAGGGCATAATTGGAATTCAGCTCAATTCCAATTCCCTCAGAATTGGAATTCTAGACCAATTCCAATTCCAGGGTTTCAATTCCTGCATCCAAACGCAGCATAAACTATATAAGCGCTTCCTTCATTTCCCCACCCTCCCTCAGCCGCTCGGCCGAAATCACTGCCTCCGACGACGCCACTCGAGGGCGCGGGATCTCAGGCGCTGCCCCTGGCGGCCACCATACGGCGCCGCCACCGAGCACCACAGATGCCCCTGCCCGCCGCCGGGTGCCACAACAGGCGCCGCTGACGCCTCAGCCTGCTGCCGGCGAGCGAGAGTGCAGCCTCCACCGCAGTGGATCTCCCGCGTGGTGTCCTCCGATGGCGGCTTTGCATTCAGGTCCGTCTCATCTCCCATCTCATCCTCTGTCAGTCTGTCACTCATTCCCCTTCTTGCTAGGGTCTGGGCGCAGTTTAAATTTGTCGAGACGGTGACGACTCAGCGACAGCCGCCGCTGCTGCCGCTGCTCTACACCTTCGTCGTGCCCTTTGCAGCCGACGGGCACACACCAGGTATGCCTATCGCTTCTATTTCCTTTGCTTTCGTGCTAAACTGAGAACCCAAAGCCTAAATCAAGCTATTTATATTTGGATCTGATCTAATTAGAAGTATATACATGTCGATTCTTTTTTGCAAAAAAATATTGCCTACCTTCCCTCGCTAGATCTGCTGCCTGGCCAGGTCTTGCTTGCGCCTGCCTATCTCTCACTGTCCTTGCTATTTCCTTCTGCTCATATCTCCAGGGGTACACCTGTATATCAAATTTGATTTGCATTTCTCTACAAACTACATGCGTTTCCATGCTGACTCAAAATGTGTATACATGTATTGAAAAATTGCTGAGCTAGATTTCTATTCTCTTCTTTATCCGTGAGCTAGAACATAGGATGCATGCGTGCTAATGTATTTCATTTTGATATATGAATTTTGGTATACATGTTTTGCTTCTGCAAGAAGAGGTGAGGGATCTGGAGCACAAGATTAAAAGGGAAGGTACATGCTCATGAACATAGTACTATGTTTAGCTCCTACGATATTATCTCCAAGTGGCATCAGTACATGAGTTCCGTATAAACAGGAGTTGCAGAATGTCAAAACTATTTACTTTAATTTTGCTCTTATGTGATGGTGTTGGAATTATGGTAGTCATGGGCTCATGGCAGTACCTAGCTTCCTTGCTGGTTATCGAATAGAACATTTATATCCCCCTTTTTCAGTTTTCATAAGCATGATTCAGACACTTAATCTTTATGCACAAGGATCAGTACATAATGGATTCCATGTTGGAAAGTTTCCCTGATGATTGCATATAGAGAATGTGAAGACATGTAGACTACCAAATTAATTATGTGTGCTGAGAGGGTTGAATATATTTTCCCCTGTTGCCCCAAAACCTGAGATGATTTTTTGAGTTGATAATCATGATTCATTCACGTGTTTCTATTTTTTCCTATTTTGTGCACTTCCAGAAAGTAAAGAAAAGGGTCTATAATAGTATAATCTTGAGAATTGTAGATGCACCTATTCTAGCTGTACATTTTGTCCATGGCATCTCACTGTATGAAAATTGCTTTCTTCTTAGGTAGTTTGGGCAGGAGACGAGCAGACACTCAACTCAGGTGAACACCCTCTGAACTTGAGCTGATAGCTTCTCTGTATTGCATACAAGTGTACATATATTTAGTGAAAACAACAACTTGATGTTCCTGCTCCTCTGTTACTTTTCTGCTATTTGTATATGTAGTAGATAATTGACGTTGAAGTCAATAAACTCTGCAGCTTAATGGCCAACTGTATATGTAAATTGAATGACACCAACTTTATCCTGGTTAACTGTTCTACTAGTTGCCACCGTAATTGTTCTGCTAGTTATCTGTCATCTTGTGAACCTCCTTTTTATATATTTGATCCAACCATAACTTTCCCAGCTCATAATGTGTGAACAGGTTATCAAAGATGGGTGAAGGCAGTTCAAAGTGTAGTTAAGAGAACTCAAAGGAGACAGCATGGTGCCTACACAATCATAACTGATTTAAGTGTTAGTCTGTCTTTTAGATACATGTAGCTAACACTTGACTTTTCCATTGATGAGACATTACATGTTTCTAATGGCTGATCATATATGTATGTCTCCGTGAGTGTTTGTACTACATGAATGAATCTATTTGTATGAGAAATATATACAATGATGTTACTTTTGTATTAAATTGCAACCAAATGGATTTTAATTTTTTAAATGCATTTAAATGATTTCGTCGAACCATCTATCGCTAAAAGTATTTATAATGTCAAATTGTCTGACGGTATATAATTCTAGCAGACTGTCTACGCTATAGATTTCTGGTGGGTTATCTGACGCTAAAATTTTTCACGGCAACGGACGGTTTGACGAGCGTCTGCAGAAGTCAGACCACGTGACGCTGCAACCGCTTTCAGCGTCAGATCATCCGGCACTAATTCTGATGTTGTGGTATAGTGTGTGCGGCGAGCGGGGCCGAGGCGGCACGGCTGCGCAAGCGAGCTGAGCGGAGCGACGCGGCTGCGCCGGCGAGCTGGATGGCGCGCGCGGTCGCTCGTGGCGATGCCAGCGCGGACAGCGCGGTGGACGAGCGGTAGGCGGTGCCGGCGCAGTGGACGAGCGGTGGGCGGCGCAGGCACAAGGTAGGAGCGACAATGCATCCGGGATCCGGCTGCGGCACCCCGTGCGGACATAATTTTAGTGTACAGAAATTATGGTTGTTTGCCTGAAAAAAAGTTATGGATGATTAGGACTTAGGAGGCTGGCGGATAGAAAAAAAAAAGGCAGAAGGAAATTTTAATGTTTTATTATTAGGGTGGATTGAGGATAGATGCATGTTTACCCTTTAATTTGCACGCCATATAGTACATGAACGAAATTATAACATAGTCGCACATATACGTGAAATAAGTCCAAAGCAAGTGAGGCGATACATATTTTTTCAATACATCATAAAACGAGGCTAATGTTTCATCTGATGGGCTCTGATCGCCAGCCACCCTTAATTAAGACTAAGCTGGAAGGAAAGCAGCGAAGGGCCATTGTACTTCCGTGAAGGGAACTTATTTTTGTCCTGGTAGAAGAGCTTCATACTTGCAGTCACCTGAGCCGAGCCCTCGTGTAATTCCGAGGCGAGACGCTGGCCTAAATCCTCCGACAAGCCAACTCCTCCCCCCATAGGAGAAACTCTGAACAATTCTGTCGTCGTCGGCAGTTGCATCATCCGCCTGTCGATGCAGAACCTGGGCACGTGCGCCCACGCAAGGGCGACGCCGGAGTAGGAAACGACCACCTCGCCGCCGGTGTAGCACCACGGCTGCAGGACATGGACGTGGCGAGGGTTGTCGACGTGAACCTCGAGACTGAACACAAGCGAGACGACGGCCATGGCAGCAGTAGCGTTGTTGCTGTCTGGTACTAGTCCGGCGTAGCCAGCGAGGTGCATGGAGAACTCGGGCGCTTCCCTGCTTGCGTTGAAGGTGTAGGTGAAAAACATCATCAGCGCTAAGATCGACGGCATGGTGCACATGGCAAGCACCGCGGTTGCTGCGAGCACGGTTGTCTCCCAGCAGCCCCGGCGGCCTGTCGACCTGCTGCCGCCTTCTCCAAACGACGACTTGAAAGCTTCTTCATCTATGTCCGCCATGTCTGCTAGCTTGCTGTTCACTTTGGGAATTTGGGTACGCTGAGAGCGCAGCCGCAGATTTAAAGGAGATCGAGTTTAACTTCCTGGATACCTGATCTGTTGTAGTCGCTGCCGTCGATGCCAAGTCGCAATCGAATTCCTATCCGTAACCCAGCCGAAGCCGTTTCTGTGTTGTGATCCGAATCATGCATGGTTATGGGACTTATGGTCATGAATAAACAAGCCTATTTATATTAGTCTGAACAAACATACGGATCGAAACAACTATACTCCCTGCCAAATCCGTCCCAATGGCGCACAACAAAGGCGGCGGCTGTGGTTGCCGCTCCTGGATACTAGCAACGATCCTATACAACGGCTTCTTCTACATCCTGCCGACGCTGTTACTATGGGTGGACTCCATCGCGTATGCCGGCGAGAAGCCAACCACGTGCGCCGTCGAGCTTGCCAGCTTCGAGGGGCTCCAGGCGCCGTCGTCGTCTCCTGGTGCAACTGCAACCTCGCCGGCCTTCGACCTCATCGTGCACGTCAGCAACGGCCACGCCTTTGGCCTAGATCATGGCGGCGGAGACGTGGTCGTCTCCTACGCGGGGGCTCCGCTGGTGCGTGGGCGCACGCCGGCCATGGAGCTGGGCAGCAAGGCAGTCGCGGCGTTGCCGGTGGAGGCGAGGAGCGCGGGCGTGGGCCCGACGATCTGTCTCGGCTCATGGCGGACGAACGGAGGTGGGGCGTGGCGCAGCTCCAGATTGAGTTCGGCTTCGCCTCGGAGTCCTTCGTCTGCGATGTCCAATTGGACGCCCAGCAGCGCGTGTTCGACTGCTACTGTCCTACTACCTCATCATAGTAGTGATATAAACACAACATGTACTCCTCCTAATTGTACAATCATCAGTTTTTTAGTTATTTTACTCATAATTCTACAATAGACTCGTGCATGTGAGTTTCAAAAATTCAACTACACTACACACATGAATTGTTCGATATGAGAACTTTGGTCTCTGCAATACCACTCTTAGCGTTACACAAAAAGCAGAAAAATTAACAATCATGCCACATGTCAACTGTTAGCACATAAAAACTATCGCATCTAGCGAAGGAAGGATATGGAATGTACGATCATGGATCAATCTCGCTCAACATACTCTTTAATTTTGTCTCTTTGCTACCTACTACTGCTCTTACTCCTACTGCATGCCACCGTAGCTTGCCCTCCTCTTTCTCAACTCACCTCCCCACCCGCCTCCCTCACTCGGAGCCCCGTCTCCTATGCTTCTCCTACCCCCTTTCTAACATGATCCCGCGCTCCTACCTCCTCTCAAATCTCACATTCAAAACTAGCTCGTGCACAAAATGATACCTAACATTGACCATGACATTAACACTGCATGTGCTCCGTCTAGCCCTAAGCATACTAGCATCAACAACGACGTGGTAGAGGCACAAAGGGACTGTGCTAAGTAGGGTGAGATCAAAGCTCAAAGCATGGTAGGGAAGATGTAGACAAGGGGTGAGCATCACGATGGTATTGGTGCCATCACTTGGGCCCACGGTTCACGCTTATGGCTTCAATATATGCCACGGTTGTGTTGACCTAGGATAAAGGACCCTCGCACCATTGCGGTAAGGGGTGGCCAGCACACCTACTGTGACCGACAAACATCGAGCAACATGAGTAAGATGGTGCTCAACTTTATATATGTGGCCAAATAGTGGCACGACCTGACACATCACCAGCCTAAGGCCTTGTTTGGTTCCCTGTAGATAGTTGTTATCTTCTACTCCCTCTGTCTCGATATACTACATGCTTAAGCCTTCAATGAGGCGTAACAAACCTTTACTGAACCTAGATGGTAGTGTATCCAAATGCATTGAATCCCATGTAAACCTAGACACTTAAACATGGTGCCAAAGCGATACAAATATGCACAGATAATAGACTAGCTAATTGTTAGCTGGATCTTTACATAGCAACTGTCCCACTATCTAGTCCAAAACAGATAATGAAGTATTAGCCAACTAACTATTATCATATAGTTAATCCAAACATGACCTAAGCATGACACTATGGCCACATAGTCGTGAATTACTAGGCTCTTATGTTGATTCTTCTTCTTAGATATTTGACCATTTATTGGGTGTCCGCTTATCCTCTCACACATAGTATTGCCTTATCCTCTCTCCCGCTCCTTCCATCTTGTTTCTCAACTCTCTCTCTCTCTCTCTCTCCCTCCATATGATCACATAGCAAACTAGCTCATTAGCTTTGGTCGACCCTTGTTTAGAGATGTTGCCATTGATTCAGAGTGGCATCTCCTCTCTATCGTCTTTACACCTCCTGTGGCTCGAGTGCTGAGGCTACAAGTTGTGTTGTCGGAGTTGCTAGAACAAGGGATAGTGGCTCCTACGCCCGACTAACTATCGTGGCAGCGGATATCACCTGCCTCCATGGTTGTCACTAGTGGCAGACCATTAGGGAGCAACATTACCTAGGACCAAAGCTCCTCGCTCCTCCTATGCAAGATATGTTGCATATGTATTTTTCTTTTGTTACATCATATTATTTCTGATGCTTTGTCGTTTGATTTTTTGGTAGATATATTTGTTCAAGTTGATTTTTGCTGCCTTGACCTTTTTTGGATGTTGCACTGAAATATTAACTAATGGATTTTGATATGTTTTCATCGTGATAGAGATGTTCATCTACATGCATTTTTGGATGTTGCAGCGGCTATAACTAAATATCCTACCAACTGGTTAATTTTGTTGCTGTAACTTATTTGGTGGATATTGTTGTTACTTTTATCCATGGAACAATGTGATCTCAATCTTTTTCTTACTCCAAAAACCCTCCATGTATTCTCTTCATTAATTAAGAAAAACAAAACAGCAACAGAAGAAAATCACCGAAACTATATTCACCGATAATAATAAATAGTACGTCTATGTATTTCTTCCTCTTGGGAGGCACAATTAGATACCGCCAGGTTTTTGTGTCCGCCACCATCGATCGACTCTATATCAGAAAACAAAAACGACTCCTTATTGTATACGGTGTCCAAACTAACATTAGAGTGGGCAAAAGAATAGTAAGAAATACAGGGTTCCAGATTAAAAGACATAAGAAACAAAGAAAAGGTGAAAGGATATTAACAATTTTTGAAATAGATCATGGTTCCCAATGCAAAAACGCTAGAGATTTTATAAAATTCACTAAAAATCATAGAAAAATCAGAAAAATGTGAAATCAGTTTTGTTAGTTTCATAACAATATGAGCTATCTATATATTTTATGAATCTTGTTAAATTATGCTTTTTATGTAGTGTGTTAAATCATCCTTGCATAGATCACGAACATATAGGTTCGAAAACATGAAGAGTGTAAATTACATTTACTCACAAATCCGTAAGCAGAAAATGTAAATAAATAGATACTAGGCATACATATATATTTTTCTACATATACAAGAGATGATATAGAGAGGTTCTAAGTGCTGATAGAGTCCTAAATGAATTGGAATTCTGGAGCACCTAACGAGAAAAAAATAAATGAGGCAGTATGTACACGCGCAGCTATGAGTACACGCCCCCTATTGATACCACCGTTGGAACGTCTCGAAATCCGACCCTGCCTGCTCTCCATGGGTTCTCGGAGACATGTGACACTCATGGCTCTACTAACTCATAGCAATTTTCGAGACGAAAAAAATACAGCAAACACATATCGTACTCGTACGTCCAGGGCTTAGGTCTTGGTGAAGGAATTCCACACAAAGCACCTGCGCACCCATGTATAGTACGCGCTTCTCGCTTACCCACGTCGTCGTCCATTAGAGGAAAGCAAGCTCGCTGGGTATAATGTGCCGGTGGATGCGAATACGTATAAGTACTAACATACAACTTCTTCCTGGCCATCTCTGGGAGGATACGAAGAAAGTTGACCAATTGATTGAGTTGGACTTCATGGGTAGGTATTTTTTAGCGGCACCAAAGTAAACACGGTGGAGATAAACCAATCATTGAGGGATGAATGATTTGTGTAAGCTTTTTATGGAGATGATGCACCTCGCACTTATGGCACTTCCACCAATATTGCAACATCTAGGGCTAACTAAGCAATGGTAACTAGATTGCTACAAGCAAGAGTCTAGCTATGGGCATCGGTAATTTGTTATACATCATACTATAATAAAATATGATTTCTAATTGATTTAAGATTGAACGTTGTCCGACGAGTATCAACTCCCAAGAGTTTGGGTTATCACACAAAGCCAATTAAAAAGCATAGATGGATTCCGTTTGTTGATAAAAAAAGACTTTCTAATTGGTCTATAATGACTATAATTTTTTTGTTGTGCAAAATAATTGTAAGTACAACCCACAACATTATCTACAGAATCAAGACAAAATAAATGAACCAGAATAGATTATTGCCTCAAGAATTATCATCACCTTAAAATAGTGAAATCATTTGTTGTCGTGTTTCGCCGTCAACAACACCAGTTGCAATGCACGGGTAATTTTTCTAGTTAATCTAATATAAACAAAAGAAAATAAATGATAGAGAAGACGAGTATGCAATCAACTACTTCTTCAGTTTTAAATTATAAGTCGCTTAGATTTTTTATTGTTTTACTATACATCTTAAATATAATATATATACACAAAATATGAATGAACCTAAAACGTTAAAACAACTTCTAATTTAGAATGGAGAAAGTACGTATCAAAATTATGCATCAAAGTCAAACGAATTCTGCAGAGCAAAGACGGTGCACATGGCAACCTCGGGCGGCTGCACTCTGCTGCCCACCCTCGCCGTGCACCACATCCGACGACTCGGCGTACCACCTGACGAGACCGCGCCACCCACCGCGTGCTGGAACAGCGCGATCTGCACCTGTAGCTCTAGGGCCCCGACCTTGCCGGCTTCGTCGGTGGCGCGGGCACGCAGGTGCTCCGGCAATCCCATCACGCCGGCGTGGTCGTCTGCCCGCACCACGAACGGCATCTCCAGACGACCCTTCCCTGGCACGCAGAATCCTGGCACGCGGCCTGATGCGACCGTGAAGCCACCGTACGTCACCGCGGCGTCTCCGTGGTAGTAGCACCGCTCCGTGGCGCGCCGATTGCTGGCGTGCAGCTTGGCGTGGAAAGAGCTCGCGCTCGTGGTGGCGTCGAAGGCCGCGTAAGATGATGACGACGTGTTGACGGTGAGGTCCTGCTGGCGGCCATTGGCGGGCTCGAGCTGGACGGCGAACTCTTCGGGCACGTTGTACAAGGTGTAGTACCAAGGGAGTATGATTAGGAAAACAAGTGCTAAGGCGAGGTAGCAGAGATGGAAGATGACCAAGCCGCAGCTCCTTCGTTTGGTGACCGCGGCGTCGTCGCCTGCGTCTGCATGGACGGAGGAGCGAGACATTTTGGATCGCACAGGCGGCGGCAGGATTCTTACCGTCGTCGTTGTAGAGATAGGATTTTTTTTCGCTGGATATATACGATCTCCCAATCTATATTAGTAGATCGATGACAGGCCAGCGAGGTATGGTCCAAGTCGGAATCAAATTCCGTAGCCCACGACCTGTAGGGAGAATTTGGGCGACAGGGAGCTGAGGATCAGGATCCAAATCGGCGTGGTGAACCACAAGACCATAAGGACGACACTAGCAGTATTCTTGTAATTAAATTGCATCCTTCTAATACAACTAGCAAAAGTGCCGTGCGTTGCAAAGGAGTTTAGAATCTATAACAACTACATGGTTTAAAGTTCAAAATTCAACGACCATGTTATATGTTCAAGTATCTTGTAATCGGACTTTATATTATGCCTTGACAACTTGTTCTAATGTATTGAACATGAGAGGCTCAGAGATTAACTATTATGTCATGTTTCTTTGTCGATCTTAAGATTATATTTTGGTAACACCGCTTTTAACACGTACATGCTTAAAAAACATATTATCATGGAAACGTTTTTTACTTTGAAATTAGAAAAAAAAATAGCAAGTATACATGTGCATTGTTATGCATTGATTATACTTCTATATAAAAAATAACTGAAACTGTAGTGATCAATTTGAGTATTTTGTATTACTCCCTCAATCCCCGGCACCGAGTAGTTCACAATTTGTCAAAAACAAAAAACACCTAGTAGGTATATGAGTTATTTTTTATCTTTACATAGAGTCGTAGACCCATCTTATTTTTTTATCTTTACAGATGAAATTTGCAAGGAGCACTCCAGAAGCCTTCAGCCACCTAACTAGATGCGGATAAAAGCACGGGTGCACACGGGCCCTGCCGCTAACCGTGAACATATAGGACTATTAGGACATGGATAGGTGAAAAAAAGAGGTGGACAAAAAGTATGTTGGAAATTTTGCCTCTTTATAAATACTAGCAAATTTACCTGTGCTTGCTACGGGTCACAAAATCCATAATACTCCCTGTATTTAAATTATAAGATATATTGATTTTTTTCTACAAATATTGCTTGATTTTACTGTGTATCTAGTCATAATCGATGCCTAATAATAAAGAGACAAAATACCCGTGCCGCTACGAATTTTGTCTACATCTATTGCAATGAGTTTCATCATTTTTAGAAAATAATAAAAACTTATCAAATATTTTTTCACTGGAAACTTAAATTATTTCTAAATGCATTTAGGTTTTTATATCGTATTCAACATAATTCATCTTTATACCAATTCTTATATTACAGATGAAGTATAACCCTAACATTGAGTCTCTTCCAGTCCCGCTGGTTTGTATTGATAACTTTTTTATAAATTTTATAACTTTTCAAAATGCCTTTGGAGCATACTATCTATGATTTTTTATATGCCGTTAGGTTTTTCAAGATTTCATTTCACACACGGTTACACTCTATGATTAGAAGGAATTTAACAAAGTTTGAATTAGAAATTTTAGATTTAACTTCGATTTTATATGGATTTTATATTTTTTGTTATTTTTTAAAACACAAGCAACTAACAAAACACTTTGTATTGGGATCCTTAAAGTTTACCTAAATATCTTGAGATCATACTATATTTATCTTTTCAGTTAGGATACTCAAGTTTTTCCTATTCTTGCCACCAACTCCTTGTTGAAGTAGATTACGAACTCACTCAGGTACTCTTTGCACGATCGGTATGGCCCGCTATGACAATCTCCTCATCGTTGTGGTCTGTGCTGCTCTCGGCCACTACCTCTATGGTCGCTTTGTTTGAGTGTGGCAAAGTTCTTCAGCTGGGACCTCAGGACAGTCTGTGCCATGTGGGAATCAGGCAACTGCAGCCCGTACCAAAATAATCTGATGCGGCCATCAAACGTCCTAGGCGCGAACGCTACAGAACTTTTACTATATCATTTGTTGTATATATATTTTGAGATAAAATTTTACTGCATCAACTTTTTTATGTGGAATCGTCCATTTTTTTCTATTATTGGCAACAACTTCTTTCCGATTTAGATGATGAACTCACTCATCACTCTTTGAACGGCTTATAACATTGCGTATAATATATAGCAAAATTGTCATCGCTTTGTAAAATTATCATTGCTATTATTGATTTTACAAAACAGCCGTCACACTTTTTTTCTTTTTTCTATTTCGTTATTTTATTTTTCTTATTTTTATTATTATTATTAATTTTTATTTTAATGTGTGGACCGGAGGGCCGGCTTTTTTTATTTCCCTTTTTCTCTCTATGGACAGGAGGGCTCCGGTATTGTTTTCTTATACAGACGGGAGAGCTTCGAGTATTTATTTTCCTATATGAACGGACAGACTAAGGCGCAGTTGGGCTGGCAGACAGAAAGTTTCTGGCGGAGAAAAATTTCTTCAATTAAGTATTAAGGAAAGATTATGGTTTTAATTATGGTTTTCTAACCATAAACATATAGGATACGGAGAGGTAAAAGAAAAAAGAGGTGAAGAAATTTTGCCTCTTTACATATAGGTATAGATTTTCTTGACAAAACCGGACACTAATCACCTACATTAGGACCGACGCTACCGAAATCAATACGCACACTGGCCAGATCGAGGGCACGCACAGGAGGCCCGGCGGCGATATAAAGGTCTACGCTGCCACACGAGTCTTTTCAAGTACACGCGCAGTTCCACTCCATCGATCCTCCCACGGTGGGTGCACCTCTCGATCGGCGGCGATAACTTGCTAGCGATCCACCGCCACCATCTCGAGACCGCCGGCATGGCCACTACCGATGACGACGTCTTCCTGCCCACCGACGAGGTGTCGATCGCCCTCCTGCGCGGCCTCCGCGCCAAAACCGTCGACCGCACCTTCATCCACCGCGTCGACGTGTGCTCCTTCGTCCCGGAGGAGCTGGTCACCGATCTGCAGCCGGTGCCGGGCACCGACGTGACGGAGGAAGGGTACAACAGCGTGTGGTACTTCTAGTGCCTGAAGCGATACAAGAACACCTGTGGCGAGGCCAGCGGGTACAGGCAGCGCTCAGTGGAGACCGTCGGGACGTGCTGGCACTCGGAGGCTGGCGCGAAGCCCGTGACGGGCGTGCCCGGCGCCACGTTGTGCAACCTTTCCTACGGCCGCATGGAGAAGAAGGGGCCGTCGGGGCGGCAGCGCTTTGACAGGATGGGATGGAATATGACGGAGTTCGACGACACGCAGTGCGGCGGCGGCGACCACGTGCTGTGCAGGGTGCACCGCTCGACCTCGTCGCTCACCAAGACGAAGTTCAAATCATCGTCGTCGTCGTCGAAGAGGAAGGCGGCTGGCGATCACCCTGAGGCGCCGCCAACGAAGCTGATCCACGAAGAGCAGGTGCAGGTGCAGCAGAACCCCGCCGCCTTCTTCACCAATGTTTGCCCGACGATGCCTGCTATGGTTGTGGGCCTCGTCCCCAAGACTTTGATCCCGTGACGATGATGGTCGGAGGAGGCGAGGAGGAGCGTGATGTGCAGCAGCCACACGTTGAGTTGGAGGCGGAGCACGTCGACGGTAGCGAGTTCAGCGTCGAGAAGTTGCTCAACATGGAAGAGTTCACCAGTGCTTACCCGGCGATGCCCTGCTATGGGCATGTTATTCCCCAAGGCGTGGATCCCATGACGATGTTCGGAGGCGAGGACGAGGAGCATGGTGTGCAGCAGCCACGCGTTGAGTTGGAGGCGGAGCACGTCAACGGCGGCGAGTTCAATGTCGAGGAGTTGCTCAACATGGAAGAGTTCACCAATGCTTACCCGACGACGACGATGCCCGGCTATGTTCATGGTGGTCCCCAAGGCGAGGAGGAGGAGCATGGTGTGCACCAGCCACGCGTTGAGTCGGAGGTGGAGCACGGCGGCGACTTGGGCGGGTTCAACTTGGAGGAGTTGCTCAACACCGAAGATTGGAAAGGCTTACTGCAGATGCTCCAAGCCAAAGGGGAGCAGGGGCAGCGGCAGCTGCTGCCAAGCGACGAGCAGAGCAGGGCGGCGGGATCGTCATCTCCGGCGGTCTACTTTATGCGTGCTAGCTGATCCGTGCATGTTTTAATTTACTTGTAACACCAATGTATGACACTGACAGCAGGGATGAGTGCTTCTCTGATTGTAAACGTACACTTGATAGGGAAATTAAAGACGGTGTTGTTTTGAATCAAAGAAATACATGCATGGTTTGTTTTACTTTGATGTTACTACAGTTAAGTTGTTATGTAGTTAATCGTTCTCTCAATTTTTCGCCATGACTCATGACTGATGATGAATACTGTGTTGAACAAGCAATGAAAGTTGTTCTACGGTTCTAGTGTACTGTACCCTGAACACCTGAAGGATCCTATTCGATCAGATTATAGGGCTGTGGCTTTGCGCCTTTGCCAATGAGACTTGTGCTTTGGAAACGGCCATTGTCCAATCATGCTACGACTGAATCTTTATAGTCGGCTGTGTTAGTGTTATGTCAGGTACTGTAAGTGGATATGTTCATAGATTGCACAGTACATTAACTTGAAATACATTTTTATTATCCATAATCATTTACTTTACACAAATAAGACAGACATATGACGAGGAAGGAGCAACAGCATGCTGGCCCCTCAAACGCAGCCTCTGATAAATAACTTTCTTTGTACGGTCATTCCATCGATTTATCTTCAGACAACTGGTACAAAAACTCATATTCAGCAAACGGAACTGAAGTACTTTTACTTACAGCGTATCTTCACCTCTGGAAAGAGTCGATCCACGGATGCATTGATGCACGTGGGCAGTGCACAATTGTGCAAATTGTGCTAGTTACTCCCTTCGTCCCAAAGAGAATGATGTTTTAGCTACGTATAAATTTAGACCAGATTCGTAGCTAAAACGTCATTCTTTTTTGATACAGCCTCCATTCATTGGTACCGATGCAATTCTCGATTTTTTCACGAGCCAAATATTTTTAAACTTAACTAATATGTAAAGAGTATTAATATTAATGATATCAAATAAGTAGTACTATATTAAGCATTAAATATATTTTTATACTATAATTTTGAAGCACTAAATGTTAATAGTATTTTTGAAATTTAGTCGAATTCAAAGAAGCTTGACTCCATTCAAATCTAAACTTGTATCATTTTTGACACAACAGGAGTATGTATACAATGGAAGAAGTTGTTTGACAGAAGCTTAACTTCCGCCTGAATAGGAGATTAGAGGGCCGGCTTGGCCACTTGGCCTTGCTTACCAGGCTAGTGGCTTGACGCGGTTTCTTTTCATGCCCTGTCACGCAACTATTTATTTACTTAGTACAACCTAACTTTTTCATGCGATTTGTGTTAGTGTTTTCTCTAAATTGTTTATGACCTCTCGTTGCATCGCTCCTTGGAACGTGTAAAACTTCCTATTTTCACTTCATGAATCATGTGCAATACACACCTTCGAAAAAAGAGAAACTTAACTTGGTGTAGTCATTACGAACAACCTATTTTACCCGCTATAAACAAGTTTCCGGTACTACTCTGTGTCATAAAAAAAGGCAAAATTCTCATTAATATTTATGATATCAAAATAATTTTTATTAGACTAACAATGGAATATAGTTTCATAGCATATTTATTTAGATTCATAAATGTTAATATACTTTAATGAAGAATATTCTCTAGCCAATGTACCTCCAGGGAAGGAGCCAAATGGTCAATGTGCCTTTGATTTTTGACTTTGGTGCACACATATTTTTATTTACTCTGTTTTCACTTTAGACATCGTCCTCTCTCCCCCAACACCCTAGCGTCCATCCAGTTGCTCTCGCTTTCCCCCTCCTATTCAGCGGCAGAGTTCGAGGCGCTGAGCCACACAAGACCAAGATGGCATGGCGGTTCCCATCATCCCATGGTCCACGCGGTGGTGCTTGGGCGTTGGGTAGCTGGAGCTCGCGGTAGGGCAAGAGGAGTTGAGCTGTTACGAACACATTGAAGGCCAAGAGTTTGGTACTACTAATCACGTAGGGCATGGAAGGCGCCATTCCCAACACAACAATCACAGCCGAGAGCGCTGCGCCCTGCAAAGCCATGGCAGCACCACAGCCGCCACGTGCTCCTGTTCCCGCTCCCATACCAGGGCCACATCAACCCCATGTTCCGTCTCGCCGGCGTCCTTCACAGGCGCGGCTTCGCTGTCACCGTCTTTCACACCCACTTCAACGCCCCGGACCCGGCGCGCTACCCAGAATACCGCTTCGTGCCCGTGCCCGACGCCATCTCCGGCCCGGCCCCGGTCACTATCGTGGACGCCTTTGCCCAAATGTTCGCGATCGGTAACGCGTGCGGGGCCGCGTTCCGAGACCTCCTCGCTGGCATCATGGAGGAGTATTCCAGGGACGCCGTCGCCTGCCTCGTCGCCGACGCGCACCTGCTGCCTGTGTTCGAGGTGGCCACGAGGCTGGCCGTTCCCACTCTGGCGCTGCGCACCAGCAGCGCTGCCTTCCATGCGTGCTTCCTCGCGTACCCGATGCTCTGCGAGAAAGGCTACCTCCCCGTGCAGGGCATGTCCTCCTGTCAGTCCACCATGTACTTCATGCGTCCCCATATTTGCCTCGTCGGATCAACGTGTGTTCGTGTTTTGTCAAAGCAGATTCGCAGCATGACATGCCGGTGGCGGAGCTGCCACCGTTCAGAGTGCGCGATCTGATGCGCATCGGTGACGGTAAGGCCGGCCACGACCTGATGCGCGAACTGCTGGCGCGCGCCGTGACGGCCGTGAACATCTCTCCTCGGGCCTCATACTCAACACGTTTGACGCGCTGGAGCGCCGTGAGCTGGAGGGCCTCCGGCGGGACCTCGCCGTGCTCCACAAGTTCTCCCCCGCCGGCGACGGCAGCCTGCTGCCCCAGGACCGAAGCTGCTTGCAGTGGCTGGACACGCAGCGGCCGGAGTCAGTGCTCTACGTGAGCTTCGGCAGTGTCGTGGCCTGGATGAGCCCGCGGGACCTGGCGGAGACGGCGTGGGGCATCGCCGACAGCGGCGTGCCGTTCCTCTGGGTGCTCCGACCAGGCCTCGTCCGCGGGTGCGCGCCAGAGGCCAGTCAGCTTCCGGAGGGGTTCGAGATCGCGACGCGCGGGCGCGGCATGGTGGTGGCATGGGCGCCGCAGGAGGAGGTGCTGCGCCACGGCGCCGCGGGCGGGTTATTGATTATACTTCTATATAAAAAATAACTGAAACTGTAGTGATCAATTTGAGTATTCTGTATTACTCCCTCGATCCCCGGCACCCGAGTAGTTCACAATTTGTCAAAAACAAAAAACACCTAATAGGTATATGAGTTATTTTTTATCTTTACATAGAGTCGTAGACCCATCTTATTTTTTTATCTTTACATATGAAATTTGCTAGGAGCACTCCAGAAGCCGTCGGCCACCTAGTTAGATGTGGATAAAGCACGGGTGCACGCAGGCCCTGTCCTGCCGCTAACCATGAACATATAGGACTACTTGGATACGAATAGGTGAAAGAAAAAAGAGGTAGATAAAAAGTATGTTAAAAATTTTGTCTCTTTATAAATATATAACTACAAAAATACCTGTGCGTTAAAACGGGAGAAAAAACTACCAAAAGAACATGTAAACGATAAATGTCTATAATCTCTAGTACAGAAAGCAACCAACATACCTTATGAGCTGTCGCAGCTTCATCAAGCTTGTGCAAGCAATTAGTCTCCTCCTTTAAAAAAAACAAGATTCGCATCTCCTTCTGCGGGTAGGCAATGTACTAATTTAGTAGACGCAGTCAGGCGCAACCCATATGCTCACTGTTGCTGCTGCACGGGCACAAGTAGAACCAGGACGCAAGGGATGTGCGGCCTCCGAGGTCCTGCATGCCGTGTGCCCTCCTAGAAATCCCAGCTAGAAATCCCAGTTGTCGATGAAACCATACGTCGTTGATCTCACGGCCATATAGGAATACAACAAGGTAACCATGTAAAGCTCGTCATCAGACTCCAGCAGGAACACCACCTCTCTCCAATTTACTTCCTCGTCCTCCTCCGTCGACTCTTCACTTCCACCTCCGCTCGATTCGTCATCGTCGTCCACCACAACGAAGCAAAACACCGGGTCAGGCTGAACTCAAGCACGCCCAGCTCCGTTGACCTGGCGTTGAAGTAGAACTTGCCTCGGCATGCCGCTATGGCAGATCGGTGTTTTCTCCTACCGCTCCTCTTCGTCCGATTTGGAACACATCTGAGTTCGTATGTCGTAATCGTGCTTCACCCACGCGTCTCTAGGGCGGTAGTACCATAGGAAGGTGTCGTCGTCTTCTCCCACGGCACGACCAGTAGCACGACGCATCCTGGGGTAGAAATCTCATCGGAGAGGAGGTAGTGGCTCTACATCAGCGTGCCATCCTTGAGCCCTTGAAGCGACGGGAGGTAGACACGTCCTCCAATCCGTCCTGATCGAGGGTTCCACAGGAACGTGGAGTGTGTCCAGCCAGTCTGGGTCACGAACAGGAGCAACAGGCCACGCGCCGTCGGGCTGATAGTCTTGTTCATGCAGATGCTTGTCGGTGTTGCCGTCGACGACGATGAGCTTCTCGTTGGAAGCGCTCAGAATAGCGCCGTCGAGTGTTCGTGGCAGTTTAGGGCGAGCCAGGGCAGCTCCATCATACTGTGCGGCTGCAGACGACACGACCACGTTGTTGCTTCCTGATGATCCCTAGCTCTATTTTCTTTATCTATATCCCTTAAAAAGATGCGTAAGCACAGTCCCAATCGGAATCGATAGCAAAAGAACGTCGGTGAATTCCTTATTGTATCCGATGCTGATTTAGCGGTGTGCCTCACGTAACCTGGCTGGCGGAAAGAAATAAGTGAAACAAATTATAGAGGATGCTGATTCACGCGGTGTGCCTCACGTAACACCTGGCTGGCCGAAAGAAAGAAGCGTGTGTGTGTATATATATAGTAAAAAGAAGCGCGTGTGTGTGTGTATATATATATATATATATATATATATATATATATTAAAAATATCCGTGCGTCATAATGGGGATAAATTTATTTTTAAAATTCATTAGTCAAAATTAAATCATAAATTATTGATTTTTTAATATAAAAGAGCTATAGTGCCTAATCAAGATACATTGTAGATCACTGTCACAAAGTTTTGTTGGTTAGTATTAACAAAATTAAGCATTATTATAATTATAATATTGTCAATGACCATGAAAACAATCATGCACCTTCAGTATTTCGTCTGTATGCCTTTATCTCTCTCTAGGTCCCACGCCTTAGCTGTTCCCTCATACGAGTGGATAAGGCTGGCTGCGGAAGAAGCATCATCCGTGATTTTTAATTTTCCTTCTCTGTTATATTATGTAATAATATTACTTCTTTCTTTTTCCAATTGTACAGATAGGAAGTCATTAATATGTTGGTCTAAATAAGATGAATCTCACGAGAATTAGTTCAATATTTTACGGTTGTATTTTGACTAAAGTGATTTATATATATGTTATTGGATTTGAAAAATTAACTTGAGTCCATCAACAAACATTCATTTTTGCTAGTGAGGTTAAAAACATTGTGAAAAATGCTTCGCAAAACGGTTCCAGAATGGGTGAAATATATCAAATCTTACATTGATTATTTATAGTATTGGTCATGATTTAAGTAAACTAATTTAAAATATACATATATTATTTTTAAAGAAAAGGCTAATGAAATATCGCATGGGCCAAGGCCAAGGCCAAGGCCCAAACGGCCTGTAGCACTTCGTATTCAAGAAGCCACTCTTTCTCTCTCAAAAAAAAAATGCCATATCTATCCTTATCCTCTTCCTCTCGTATGGAGCCGCCGCCGCTCGATGTGTGCTCCGTGCTCGCACAGGCCGCTGCCGCCGCATGCTGCACCGCGCACAGGCCGCTGCCACCCCGTGGAACGCTCGTACCGGCGCTTGCGCTGCCCCTCGCCGTCTCCAACACCGCACTCGCCCTCTCCCGCGCTGCTGCTTTGCCTGCGCAACTTAGGTGCCCGCAACGCTGCCTGCAAGTTTCGCTTTGATGGAGCACGGCGCCACGTTGGCATCACCTCTGCCAAATTGCTATTAGTAAGAGCAGAAGTCCCCGACATTCGTCGTCTAAAGGCTGTGCTTAATAAATTTGCCTCTGCAACTGGTCTTAACATCAATTACAACAAGAGCACCCTGGTGCCAATGCATGTGCCCCCAGCCAAGATACAACGCATTGTTCGACTTCTACAATGTCAGCAGGGTACATTTCCTCAGGTCTACTTGGGTCTGCCTCTGTGCAATGTCAAATTAAACCTATCGGCTTTCACTCCTCTGATTGCAAAAGTGGATAAACGTCTGTCTGGTTGGCAGGCTGCACTGCTGAATCACAAAGGAAGACTGGTGCTCGTTAATTCGGTACTGGACGGCCTAGTCACTTATATGATGCAAGCTCTAGCACTACCGCCGGGGATGATTGAACTTATTGACAGCAGAAGACGTGCTTTTCTCTGGTCTGGCAAGGACAAGACTAGTGGTGCCAAATGTCTTGTTAACTGGAAGGATGTCCAGCGGCCCAAGTCTCAGGGTGGCCTAGGTGTCAAGAACTTGGCTGCACAAAATGCTTGCCTCTTGCTCAAACTATTGCATCGCCTACATCACCCCAGTCACTCTGCATGGGCTGCTTGGGCGAGAGCAAATAAAAATCTGGTTACCATGAATGACAATGGTGATGGGAACCATTGGTCTGCTCTTCGTGCTCTGCTCCCGGCCTACAGAATAATAACCAAGGTACAGATTGGCAACGCTGACTCTACAGCTTTCTGGTGGGACTGCTGGTTAGAGGGGACTGCCCTCGCAGTGAAGTATCCGCGCCTTCTATCTCACTGCACTCAACCGGATGTCAGTGTCTCGGTTGCGCTTCAACATGGCCTCTCTACTCTACTTGTCCCTAGGCTATCCCCCCAAGCTGAAGCTGAGCTTGCAACCGTCAATTCTCAGATCGCGAGCATCACTCTTTCGGCCAAACCGGACAGCCGTTCCTCCAGGTTCATAGATGCTTTCAACAATCTCAAAACTTCAGCACTGTATCGGGCTTCCAATGCTGGTGATGCTCTAGCCAATGGCCCACGGTTTGTCTGGCTAAACAAGGCACCTCCTAGAGTGCAGTTCTTTGGGTGGCTGCTGATCAACAACCGTATACAGTGCCGCACTAATCTCTTCCTAAAAACATTCTGGATGATGATGTCTGTGAACTATGTGGAGCAGCTGCAGAAACGGCCGACCACCTCATCTTCCACTGCCAGGTCACCTCTCAACTTTGGAGCCATGTTGGCTGGGATGAGAATCAGCTTCCCCACATAACTAATCTTTGGGAGCTTGAACGGCCTCAACATATCCCGTCCAAACACTATTCTACGATGATACTCCTATGCTGTTGGCAAATATGGAACCATCGACATGATGTCGTCTTCAGACAACTACAACCTTCGCTTCCCAGGCTCCTTCACGCATGTAAAGAGGCATGTCGCCTCTAGAGTTGTCGCCTCGCCCTCAAGATCGCCTCTATGCTGATTTCTGGTGTAATCTTTCCGTAATGAATTAATTTCCAACCTGTGCAGCCATATGGTATGTAAACACTAGGTGTATGGCACCCTCCGTCCACCCGGCTATGCCGGAATCAATGAAAAAATCATTCAGGTGGGGTTCTCCTCCCTCCGGTGAGGTCTTAAAAAAAACACCAAGCGAGGGGACGAGGGCACCAATGTATTTGACTCTGATTTGGAGAATTTTGCAATTGGTTCTCCATGTAGGTTTTCTTTTTCGGGTTAAGTCCACTTTACACCCTCCAACTATTGCAAAAGTTTAGATTTCAACCTTGAACTTTAAAATCGGATAACATTGACCTTTCAATTTTTGAAAAAATTCACTTTTCAACCTTGACGGTTTTCCAGGCGGCGCATGGCACTGTTCTGCCATGTGGCAGCCTCTGGTAGGCCGTGCATGGCATTGCTTATGGCGCTAACGTCAGCACTTCTTTTTATTTTACGAAATTGATATCTTTTTATTCGGAGCTTCAAATATAATAAATAGCATATCAATTTTGATCGTCTCGACAAACGTTTTGCAATGGTGTACTCCGTTTTATTGTTTGAGATAGTTTTATTTCATAAAAAATAAATATTTTTATAAAACAAGTGAGAATAACAAAACTCGTGGAATAAGAATTTATTTAAGCATTTTAATTTCTTGCTAAACTTTTTGTACAGGTTGATATCATCATAAAACTGCTACAAATCAATTTTCATAATTTTTGGATATTTATTTTGGCCTAAAAAATCATAGAAGTTGCATTTATTAATTAAAAGAGATAATTTTAAAACATGCAAAAACTATCCATTTTCTAGGTTTCATATTTTTTCTAGGTAGAGTATATAATGAAGAGGCTACAAAAAATTTTTCATGAATTTAGCATGCACCAATAATTAGTTATGAAATAAACAAATATCAATACTATAAAAAAATCTCAAAAGTTACTATTCACATGATGAAACAACCTCTAAACCCGTCCAAAGTTGAAAAGTGAACTTTTTTAAAAGTTAAAGGGCTAATATTATCTGGTTTTAAAGTTTAAGATTAAAATCTAAACTTTTACGATAGTTGAAGGGTGTAAAGTGAAAACCCTTCTTTTTCCGATTCCAGCTTTGGAGCAAGCGTTGCTGCCCATTCGTTTTTCATTTTTCCGACTTAGATTTGGCGGAGTTTGTAATTGGTTCAGCCTATGGGTAATTTCCCTTTTTCTGATTTTGATTAGGAGGAGTTTGCAATTTGTTGGTTCGTATTTTCTAATTCAAGTTTCGAGGAGTTTGCAATTGCTTCTGTCTGTAGGATATTTTATTTTTTTTTCTTTTTTCGATTCCATTTTGAAGGAGTTTGCAACTGGTTCTGCGTGTACAAAATAATTTATTATGGATCAGCTCGAGTCCCTATCCTAATTCTATACATACTACGAACGCAGACGGGAGGGCAGAAAAAAAGTTTGGCGGAGGCGGACAGGAGCGGGTAGGACGTAGGAGCGGGTAGGACGTTTTTGGCAGAGAGAATAGCTACGGGAAATTTTGGCTTTTAATTATTAGGTAAAGATATAGGTATAGATATAAAAGAAAATACACACTTGGTTCGTATTCGAAAAAAAGACGAGCATCACGGCGGCAGTTAAGTCTTCGTTGACAGAATAATAATAGTGCCGTCGAGCCTTCATCGCCGGAACGAAGGGAACGCTGGCGGAAATTGAAGACTACCGGGCCGCCGATGTCAGGGCGGGCGCCGTCATGATCAGTTAAAGCAGGTGGCTGCGGAGGAGCAAATCCTGGCCGATTTGGCTAGGGACATCTACTCTCTGCTGCATGCCTGCATCTGAGGTCTATGGAAGCGACTGTTCCGGGTCAGGAAGCTAGCCATCAAGAGTGGATCTCAGATCCTGCTCCGGGCAATGGCAACCGAGGGCGGCGAGATCAATGCCCAGCGGACACCTACCAAGGATGGAGCTATGGTGGTCTCCCCCCAAAAGAGCAGCAATCAACGGGTCGTGCGGGATCTGACGGGCTCGTCAGTGACCACAAAGGAACCTGCGCCTTGCAATCGCCAAGCCCAAGGGCAGAATCCCCAGGTCAGAGAAGGAAAAGTGGATTGCAGGGCATTGAAGCCATTCTCCACCTCGCACGCCATGGAAGCCTAGCAGCAAGGTCAAGTCACCATCAACGTTGCAGGAGGGCAGCGCCCAGAGGGAGAGCGCAAAACTAGGAACATCTTCATGGCAGAGAGAGGGGAGCTCCGGTCCTTGGACTGAGGTAAAAGACCCTTACTGGTGGCGTCCAGAAAGGCAGCACATTCAACCTCATCGACCGGAGCGAGCCAGATTCCAGGGCGTGTTCTGGGTACGGAGGATTCAAACGGCTTGCTCAGGATAAGCCTGGTGTCCATAGGGATTTCCGCTTTGAGGGATGAAGCAACCCTCGCGCCATTCAACGTTGATGTGCTGGTGGCAGTCTCTGGCGAGTTCGCTGTTCTATATATGATGCCCTTTTAAACTCTGTATATCATGCTTGTTTCGTTCAGGCCGTCTGTGCACTCTTTCTTTCTATTAAGGCAACGCCTTAGTCTTCTTCTTTTTGGTTCGCCTGGTAATCTGGTAGTTTGGTTATCCCCTGATACTATCCCATCTTATCATGCACTGTAATCAGAAGTTTGTATTTCTGTTGTCAATGAGAATGGGGAGATTCCTTGCGTCAAAAAAAAAAAGATTGGGAAGGATTATAGGGCGCTTTTGGAGATGGTCTAAGATGATATACATGTCGATCAGTTAGTCAGATGAGATAGTACGTCGCGTCGGCATCATCAGATTGAAACTTCTATGACTATACAAATCTTTATGGTGTATGTTGCATACAGTCCTACACGATCTTTCTAACATACAGTCCTACACGATCTTCAAAAGTATCGATCTATGAATTGAAGAGAAGGTGGACAAAATTAATGCCTAATAA
Organism: Bothriochloa decipiens; assembly: GCA_023333625.1. NCBI lineage: Eukaryota > Viridiplantae > Streptophyta > Magnoliopsida > Poales > Poaceae > Bothriochloa > Bothriochloa decipiens. The sequence continues at coordinate 36,427,779 of CM041635.1, read as the reverse complement.
TCATTACAAGTACTGTATCGTTTATCATCATGTAATAAGTGACTTATAATTAAGTCAAAGCAGGTGATCTAAAATATCTGATGCCCAATTTTCCAGCGCGAACGTTGTGCACGGCGTGAAGGTCTTCGTCGCCTTCGAATTCGCTCCACTCGCCATCACCTTGCACGACACCCACCCTGAACAGCTTCACGTCAACCTCGAGTTCCGCTACGGCATCAGCGCGCCAGTCCGCCGCCATGCGTTCGCGGAGCGCCGGGGGCAAGCTAACGCCGTCGGCCCACGCCACGAGCGGCACGTTGCGCGCCTCCTTGGCGCCCACGCAAAAGGCCATCGTGCGGCTCCACGCGACGGTGTGGCCCGAGTACCGCACCGCCGCCTCGCCGTTGCTGTAGCACCTCCCCATCAGCCGCCGGTTGGTGAGCGTCGTCTGTTGTGCGGCGGCGTCGAGGCCCGTGGCGGTGGCGCCCACGATCTGTATGGAGAATTTGGGTGGCAGGAAGCTGAGGATCATGGTCCAAATCGGCGTGGTGAACCACAAGGTGAAGATGAGCATCACGGCGGCGGTTAAGTCTTCCTTGAGAGAATACTGGCATCGAGCCTTCATCGCCGACGACGTATGTGTATCTATACCTAATATAACAAAACGGGTAACTATCGTGTTTTGATTTGTCGCTTATATGTATGCAATGCACAGAGATCGACGCGTGTTAATTGGACTCGGACATTATAGAAGCTTGATCAACTATTATTAGGACACGTTAGGGAGTCCTTGTCCTACTCGGACATGTAATTACCTATGCCGGTTGTTTTTCCAGTTTTTGTAAGCAGCAACTAAGCGTCGAGCTTCACGCTTGTGCCACTCCCCGCGCATGGGCTTAGGGGAGACAGAGGTACAGAAGAAAACAATATTAAAGTAGAGGCTACCATTGAGCGTAGAAATTGTTGAGTTGAGAAATACAAAAACGTTAGTCAACTATAGGAGTACTACTAAACAATGCTTCATCAACATGTCTTGTAGAAAATGCTTAGTCAAACAAAATCTATCTCAAAATTAAACTAAATATTGAATTCCCAGTTCCTACGAATTTCAAAAATAAATATTGAATTAACAAGTACTCCGTAAACACTTACGTTGAACATATAAAAATGTTGAAAACATGTTTTATTAGGAACATATATGGCATGAATGAAGAAGAAAAATAAAATAAAAAAATGACTCACAAAGCTTGTTAGATGCCCTTGTTGATAGCGAGGCGCCTATCGTTACTTTGTGAATCTCGAGATCTACAGGCTCAGTCCTTGAAAGGTGTTCATAGATATGCGTGTAGTTATACGGATGAGTGTGTAGACGTATATGATCTACTTTGTGATTATAAAAAAATGACTAACTTAAAGGGGAAGAAAAAAGAAGACTTGAGCCAAGTTAAAGCTTCAAAGGTGTTGGTATTCGTAACTACTGGCGAGTAATCTAACTATTAACACAAACATATTAGATCGGAGGTGTAGGGCTTGTATGGTTCATGGACTAAAAAAACTTGCATGGCTAGGCAGCCATCCTTGTGGACACTTGGGGATAGATTGAGCTTCTTGGTCGGCCCTCCTAGGCTAGAGCATCAACCAAAAACATGCCTGTAATAACATACCCAAACACAAGGATTATTGTACCGGTTTGGATGAGATTCTCCAGTGTTCAGCTGATGGTTTTCCTGGCTGATTTCAGCTGTTTTAATTGTGTTCTGTAATTAGAAATTAGCAAACTGAAAATGTGATCATTAGGGTGCCACCACAAGGCTTTATATAACACAGGGTAGGGTTACATGCCGGTTACCCTTGGCAATATGCGATTCTACAATCTAGTTTGCCTTGCTAAATATGCTTAGCTAGATTATCTTTTGTTAACATCATATCCTACCGTACAGGTGCCAACGGAAGATCCTAATTTTTAAAGAAGCCATTAATTTCGATTTTTTTTGTTAATACGTATTAAGGGTATCCACGTGGATCAACACCATATAATGTGATTTTCTAAGATCCTAACATTTTTATACGAGGAAAAAATTTCATGAATTCTGTCCTATAGATCCAGCATATGCAAATGAATTTTGTTATATTTATGTGATTTTTTACAAAAATGAATTGGAATCTCAAGTTCTATGACAATTCACATCTATTTGATGCACCATTGGTGTGCATGGTTTTAATTTTTTTTAAAAAACTCCTAAGTATTGTTTAATAATGGTGTTTTTATAGATTTCATCGAATATGTAGTTTGCACTGAATATTTTGCCACCCCTAAGAATGCGCGAATAGGCCAACTCAGAAAAAAAGGCTTTTAGGTAACTCAAAAGAACAGACTTCTAAGTTTAGGCATAATTAACAGAACCATGACACGTCAAATGTCACGAGCAGGAACAAGTTTTTTTATGAACGTGCCATCCTGTTGCACGATAAAAAAAACTTGGGTAAGATGTAATAATATGTACTAATTACAGTGCCCAATGCGAGATTTTTAGTCAATCATATTTACGCAAAGAAGTGGTAGTATGTCGATCTTGGCATTCAAGGTGATCTGCCGATGTCCACCAATCGGTGAAAGTACCATCAGGCGCCGCGTGTCATTGCTGGGGGATTCCGTTCCCGTTGCACCAGTCCGGGCGTCCGGCGCTGGACGTGTGGGCCAGCCGGCCCAGCCAGGACGCCAACTGCATGCTGACGTCCGCTATGGCAACGCCCTCGATCAGTTCACCAAACACCAATTGCACTTTAGGATTTCGATTTTCAAATAGCAGGCAGCTGTTGTAATCTCATCTACGGTGTGCTACTTTACCTGGAGGGTCATGTACTCGGCTATGCAAGCAGCGTACTAGCGCACCACGGGACCAGACCTGCACTGGTGGCAGAATTGAAGACTGACTGCATGGCGTGGTCTCCTGGTCATCCCGTCGATCGCGCGGCATCTCCGGTGTCGCCATCCGCACCCATTTCTCCTCTCGAAGGCACAGAACGGGGGTCCCTTAACGGCTTGCGCCGGAGACACCTGACGCCGTGAACCGTGTCGTCGTTCAAGTGGGCAGCTATGTGGGAGATCTAGCCGACGGCTACTACTTGCAAGGGGCGGGTGGGGACTCAAAATAGCAATGGGTACCCGATATCCGATTATCCGATGGGTTTTACCCGATAAGGAAGCGGGTATGGAAGGCATTTTATACCCGTGTGTATGTTATTGGGTGAAATATTATACCCATCGGGTATGGCGGGTTCGGATGTGGAAGTATACTATCCATACCCGCATAACCGCGGGTAAAAATACTCGCACAAATAAATAGCCAGCCCTGTAATTTTAGCCCACATTAAGCATGTAGCCCATGAATTTGGCCCATATAAACCCATGATTTTTTGCATGTGAATGTTGAACTCGGGTATATTGTTGGGTATGGAATACCCGTCGGGTAAAAATTACCCGTCGGATACGGGTATGAAATAAATTCCTTACCCGTCTGCTTTCGCGGGTAACCCGACGGAATAAATTTTGACCTGGCGGGTGCGGGTATGGGTGACCAATACCCGTCGGGTACGTACCCGTTGCCATCTTGAGTGGGGACTTTGGCGGCTTGAGCTAGGATTCGCTCAACGTCGTAAGCTTTTCGGTCATAAATCTAGTTTCTTAGTTACACCACCTGTGGGTTCCATCATCTGGCGCTGCGGCGCTCAGCTTTACCGTCCTTATATTACAGCTAGAAGGGAGATGGCAGAAGGGAGACGAGGCGATACTGTGGGCCTAGCCTGCACGCCGTGCTAGCCAGCGAGCCCCAACACCCAGAAAGGGAGACGAGTCGACACTCTGCCTCCTATTAGTACATCAAGCCGAGCACGACCGTTGCCAACTCGTCCTCACCCAGAGCGCCCTGAGGCCGCGAGCCAGTGCTGGCGAAGGCACCACGACGCGGACGAACCCCGGCGGCCGGCGACGAGCTTGCCACCACCGTGCATCCCTCGGCGAAATGCTCCGCGCCACCATGCCGTCCCCGCCCCGCCGTTCACGCCAAGAGCGCGGCCGTTCTGCAGCAGTCGGATCGTCTGCGACCTCTCCGTCCAGGGCACCGCACCACTTCGGCCCCGTTCCTGGCCGCACGGCCGGACACGCGCCGCCGGTGAGCACATCCAAGCCCCTTCGTACCTTTCGGTTCCCCAAGTTCCCGTATTTCTGCAACTTCTCGCTGCTGCCCGCCTCAGCCCGGCCTTGTGCCGTGTTCTGTGTTTTTCAGGGACGCCTCGACGCGCCTCGTGACCACATCCGCGCCACCGTCGTCGTGCCCACGCACGGAACGACAGGGCGCACCACGGCCACGCCCTCGCAGCCGGATCCGACAGCGACCGCGTCCGCGACCTCGCCGACGCCCCGCTAGCCGCGACACGAGCACGACACCACCGCACCGGAGGCCAGGACGCCGGAGGAGACTGCAGCGCCGCATCCAACGTTCGGCGTCCAGAACCCGGCACGATCTCTCGGAGCCACGCCGGCGCTCGCACCTCTGCATCGGTGATGCCTGCACGGAGCCCGACCTGCACCAGGCGACGCGCCGTCACCGTGCCCTCCGTGAGCTCACAGTCGAAAACCGCATCCTTTTTTCTTGTTTCACGGCCTGTATGCCCCAACATTCGAGTTGGCTTGTTCATCTGTCTGCACAGCACGACGCTGCTGCGCCGCTCGCGGCCGCCACGGCCACGAACCCGCGCAGGCACCACCACGCGCGTCGCCACTACCGTTCGTGGGCGCACGCCAGGAGCCATGCACACGGGCACGCGCACCTGCACTGTCTGCCCCAACCTTCGAGTTGGCTTGTTCACCTGCCTACACAGCACGGCGCCGCTGCGCCACCCGCGGCCACCATGGCCACGAACCCGCAAAGGCCCGCTGCGGCACTAACGCACTAGCACGCGCACGCACCAGCCCAAGGCACCACCTTGCCTCGCCACCGCCGTTCGTAGGCGCACGCCACGAGCAGCGCACACACGCACGCGCACGTACCAGCCCAAGGAACCACCGTGCCTCGCCACGGCCGTTCATGGGCGCACGCCACGAGCCACGAACACGCGCACTCGGACCTGCACTGCACTTGGTGCCGTGCGGTCGTGCCTTCAAACGCCGCCGCACGAGCCCCGGCACGAACACTGGCCCTGTCCTGCCGCCGTCATGGACAAGACGCCACCTCGCACAGGCTAGAACCCCAGCCTCCCTCGCACGGCCGTCGTCGGCAGATCTTAGCCGTTGGCCGTAGCACGCCGTAGTCGCCATGCGTCAACCCACACAGACACGAAGCACCACAGCCTTCCTCGCCGGCGGTCACGCACCACTAAACGACACCACGAGCCGAGCGCGCACAGCGTCCGTGCCCTTGGACTCTTCGCTTTGGTCAAGCACCTGCACCGCTGAGCACACGCCTTCACCAGACCTTGACCCCACCTCGTCCTGCCGTCGCCCGTCGTGTCCAGCACCATAGCCGCGCGGACACGCCGGCGCTGTCCCGAGACCCCTCTAGCGCCTGATGTACTGAAGCCGTAGGCTTCCTTCCCTCTCTGTTTCCAGCCATCAGGGAGTTGGCCCGGCCTCGCCTTCACCCTACGTCGGGCGAACAGCCCTCGGGGAGCACGCCCCCAAAGCCCTGCCTTTGTGTGATGCCTTTTGCACTACCTGCTATGCCTCCTCTTCTGCTTGCGCGTGGACGCCATCACTGCGAGCCGCGTGCATAGTCTCTGCGCATGCCACCCTCTCCACACCATTCTCATGGCCGAAGCCGCCAACTGGACACCAGCACGCACACCGCCACGCCACCTTAACCGATTCAACTTGCCCCTCACCCGTCCATCGAGCGCTGCTGTTTTCCCTCACCGGCATCTACCTAGCCATCGCCGGAGATAGCCACACGCCGCTCGGCTCCTTCAACCTTCAGGCCGAGCCTCCGCAAAGCCACACGGCCTTTCATGAACCCGATGCGCGCCCTGCTCTGTCCCTCTTTCTTCCGTCATTTGTGCCTATGAACTACATTCTGTTGTTTGTAACATGTATTATTTATGAACTTGATTCTATCGTTTCTTTTTAGTGATGATCTCCATGGTTGTGGTGGCGCTGCTACTGGTGCTACAACCAGTTATGGCAACCGGTGACATGCTTGTTCAGACTGTCAACGATACATGGTACTTATACTTTTTCATGTCATTTAAACCCTTCCATGTCACATTGAGATGCAAAATTTTGAATAAAAAGTTGTTGTTGCAGCGTTGAACACACGGTTTCTTGCAACCCTGCGTCACTTGGGGCGAGACCAGTCATTTGGATTTCATCTATCATACAGCTGATCGTCGCGGTACCAGCGTAAGACTGCCGATTTCATCGACATATACTATTTATGAAGATAATATAATGTTATACTGACATTTATTTTTTCAGCATTTTTCGCGTGTGGAGGCTCAAGAGAATGAGTCGTAGTGAGGATGGCACTTTATTTTGGTGGCATCTATGTTTCAGCAGTGGGGGTTCTTTTGCATGGGTATACTACTATGGGGACTGTTCATCATCAGATTTCGCTATTTTTCCAATATATGCAGCCAGCTTGATTTTGGGAGTCTTCTATTTCATTCTTCTCATTTGGGCTACGGTAGCAACAAGTGGTAAATCGGTAATGAACTGATGCTTTAATCTCTTTGTCCGTAATCTCAATATATGATTGACTAATCTTTGTACACAAAATTTATTCTGCAGGACCGGAGGTTACTTGTGATGTTTGTAGGACCACCAGTGCTCTGGGGAATCGGGTACATAATACTGCGGTGCGCTACTTCTATCCACGTGGTTGGTTGGTGGGGCTAAAAAGAGCTGTTCCTGCATAATATGTCAATAAAAATGTTTACAATTTTAGTGTAAAGGAAAGAAACAAAATAGCTATATATATACCATCTGTGCCATCATTACTGCCAGACTATCTATGCCTGGATTGTTTGTGTGACGATTGTCGATGGCTGCGCAGGTCACTTCGTACGCGGTTGGTCTCTTGCGTGCGTGGGAGACTGTCCACTGGATTTCCCGTCCTGTGGCCAGGTTATTGGCACGGATCGAAGGCCAAATGGCGGATTGATGATGATTCAGTAATAAGCAATGTAATGTAGGAGTACTATGTGACTTTCGCATTTGTGTTTGTAATGGGAGCTATGGTGTTAGACTCGGCTACATTTCTAAATCGTACTTGTATGTTTACAAGCTTCGGAGGGATGTCTGTGTCCATGATTGGATTGTGGAACACCTCGTGTACCGATGATGATGGGTACGGCGAGCCGAATGAAGATAATGATAGCAGCAGCGACGGCAACCACAATCGATGATGGGGGGCGTCGCACGTCATGAGGACTGGGGAGCGAAGACAGTGCGGCTCGCCGGCGCCGGGGACGCTGCACCTGCGCTGGGCAATGGTCGGGGGACCGACGTTCAGGTCGCGGTCAATTCTCATTGGTAATGGTCGAGAACCCGTTGCCGATACCGGCAGAAAGTTGTCAGGTGGAGGACATGCTCGGTCTACATCGATTGTCAGACTTTCACGATTTGGGAGAGATGTTTTGATCCCATGCTGTGTGAGGAGGCCATGAGTCCTTCCCAGTTGGGCGAGGTGGACCTCCTGTCGCAGGCATCGTGGGACGTTTGTGACGATGTCGCTCTCCTCAACCTCTGCGTCGGCAGCGCTGGCAGGGAAGATTTGGGGAAATCTTTTGATCCCATGCTGTGCGAGGAGGTCATCCAATCGCCGGTGCTGCGGCCGGCGTGCGATGATGATGCTGGCAAGCATCAGCATGGGCGGTCGGCCCTGGTTTGGTGGCAACGCTGCTCCTTGAGCACAGGTCGATGCTAGCGGAGACACGTCCGAGGCCGCTCTTGGATTTGGGGGTGCAGGTGGACGACGTCCACGGGAACGGCTGTGAGGTTCGCGTACCTATCGAGGAGCACGATGAAAACGGCTTCGGGTGGGCTACGGAATTTGATTCCGACTTGGACCGTTCCTGGCTGCCTGCCATCGATCTACTAATATAGATTGGGAGATCGTATATCCAGCGAAAAAATTCTATCTCTACAACGACGACAGCAAGAAGCCTGCCGCCGCCTGTGCCATCCAAAATGCCTCGCTCCTCCGTCCATGCAGACGCAGGAGACGACGCCGCGTTCACCAACCGCAGGAGCTGCGGCTTGGTCTTCTTCCATCTCTGCTACCTCGCCTTAGTACTTGTTTTCCTAATTATACTACCTTGGTACTACACCTTGTACGACCTGCCAGAACAGTTCGCCGTCCAGCTCGAGCCCGCCAATGGCCGCCAGCACGGCCTCACCATCAACACGTCGTCGTCATCATCCGCGGCCTTCGACGCAACCACGAGCGCGAGCTCTTTCCACGCCAAGCTGCACGCCAGCAACCGGCGCGCCACGGAGCGGTGCTACCACCACGGAGACGCCGCGGTGACGTACGGCGACTTCACGGTCGCGTCAGGCCGCGTGCCGGGATTCTGCGTGCCAGGGAAGGGGCGTTGGGAGGTGCCGTTCGTGGCGCAGACAGACGCCGCCGCCGTGAGGGGTTTGCCGGAGCACCTGCGTGACCGCGCCACCGACGAAGCCGGCACGGTCGGGGCCCTGGAGCTCGAGGTGCAGATCGCGCTGTTCCAGCATGGGGTGGGTGGCGTGGCCTCGTCAGGTGGTATGCCGAGTCGTCGGATGTGGTGCACGGCGAGAGTGGGCAGCAGAGTGCAGCCGCCCGAGGTTGCCATGTGCACCGTCTTTGCTCTGCAGAATTGGTTTGACTTTGATGCATAATCGATACGTATTCTCTTGGTTCTAAATTATAAATTGTTTTAATTTTTTTATTTAGTTTAATGTGTATATATATTTATCTTGATGTATAGCAAAATAATAAAAAATAGAAGAAGTAGTTGACTGCATACTTTTTTTTAAAACATGCATCGGAGGGGAAAGAGCTCCATCTAAATAATTTACCATTGATTTCAGCAAGCCAGTGTAACGGAGGGTGCCAGGCACCTATTGTTTACATGGATATTAGAGAAGTACAACGGGGGCGAGAGGGATTACAACAATAGTACAAAGACACCATCAACAGACTAGCAGGGGAAGGAGAAACAACGAGAGACCCTAGGATAAATCTAGACACCAGTCAAGAGCCGCAACCGATCGCCGATTTGCGCCACCACCGAGCCACATACTCGCCGTTTTCACCGGAGCCTTTGTGCCTAACACCACTCGTCATGGCTACGCCGCTCCGTTGCTGCCCTCCACCTGAGACGTGAAATATGGAACCGGAACGAACAATGGAATGGGGACTAAGAGTGGTGACGGCCATGCAAGCCCAAGATCACCGGACACAGCGACCTCCAATCTGATGGTGAGACATACAGCACATCCGGGCCCCACCCCGGCATAAGATTTGCTTTGCACCATCAAGGAGAGCGTCGACGGAGCAGAGGTGCCAGAGACAACACCTGTCAAAGCGACGGCAAAAACTAGCAACCGGGCCAGAGTAACCCATGAGAGGAACGAGAAACACGAAGGAGAGGATGGAGAGGGCATAGAGGGCTCAACAAGGAGGCGACATCCACAGACGCCAAAGTCATAGGTCAGAGTAGGGGGCATGGTAGCAGAAACTTCAACGACGCCTCCAAGGAGGGGAATGACGCTAGTGCGCCATCATAGCCGGACCGGACAAAGCCGGATAAAGCTTTCGCCAATAGATTCCAACCCAAACCAGCAAGATGGATTTGGTTGGCCACCACCACTAGCAAACGAGACCTTCGACAACACCTCCAAGGAGGGATATGACACAAACTGCGCCAGTGTCGCCGACCAGCAGAGAGCTAGGCAGGGTTTTCACCCAGATTTTGTTAGACAGAGCTTCACAGGCGCACAACCCACCGCCGGTAAGCCTGCGGCCAAACTGCACACCCATGTTGCTACTGGACCTGCGAAAACACGAAGAAGGAACACGGGCACGCTGCCCCACCGCCGGCATGCCCGCGGCCGAACTGCACGCCTGTGCCTACTTAGCTGCGGAGCCTCCCGACTGATTCCCACTAAAAACCATTTTGACAACCTCAAGATGTGGAGTCCATAGCTGTAGAGCGGGTAGTTGCTGAGGACAATGCAGGAGAACTGGAGGCGCTGCAGCCCCAGCAGGCTGGCCGGTCTTGGACGCGGCACCGGAGGCCACCAACAGCCACAGGCCACCGTAGCAGCCCGTGGACGGTGAGGGCACCGGTTCAAGGCGCCCCCACGCCGGGTCTCCACCGCCAGAAGAACCGTGGAGGAGGGGGAGCGGTTGCTCCAACTACCGCAAGGCTAGCCGCCGACGGCGCGCCGTCAGCCGAGGCGGCGGCGTGTCATATCTTATTTTAAAGGACTAAAATAAGATATATATAAAAGCCTTACATGCGCCCCAGGATGTGGCACACATAAGTTGACAAATTACAAATAGTACCAAATCAGAGTTTATTACATAGCGCACGAATAGCATGGCATAGTCTTTAACAAAAATAAGACATAACTAAGATAACTCCGGATGATAGCTCCACCACAGGGACAAGTCAACTGGTTGTCGTGTCGATAACTCTCACTTCAATCTTGATCTGTTACCCATCCGGGATTTTCCAAGTAATGAAATAAAATAAGTGTAAGTAAAAATGTACTTAGCAAGCATAGAAGGGGTTCATGAAGCTCAATAAAGGTTTGACACAGTTTAACTGCAATTAGTTTTTTAGTGTAGGTCATATTTTAGCAATTAGCATCAAGGTAGTAACAATTCCCATAACCACATGATCTGATAGACATGACTAAGAATAGGATGAAAACAACATATTAACATGTAATACAAATTGAGTTGATGATCCATTCCATAAGAATCCCTTGGCCGCCCTAACTGTGGACACGGACGATATATCGGTTCACTCTGCGCAGATGTTTGCACTTTCACTACGGGTCATGATTTCCAAATGTCCAAGGTCATAACTCCCAAAACAGTGAAAACCATATAAAGCCACTCAAAGGTTCGTCTAATAAGTTAGGACCGCAGGGTCATCGAATGTAGAAAACCCTTCTCCCATCATGGCACATCCCAGTTATAACACATAATGAAGTGGTATCCCTATTTCCAACTCGTAAATCCTCTAACTTGCTAGAAAAGGTCCTATGAATAACTAGAGCCAAAGCCATGTAGCCCCCATAGCTGTCGTTATGTCCTGGATGATCACTTACAGTTTGGATCTTATTAAAAACCATCTTTTCCTTAGTTGCATAGTCATTAATCAAGTTACAAGATCGTGGTTATAAAGCACTAGCATTAACTACCCATATGCAACATCCCCAGTTGTTGGGTAACGAAATCACATACACGTATATAAGGTGAAAACAATATGCTGGTTGCGATTGTATTTTATTCCCTCCAAAAACTTACACTCCAGGGGGTATTTATAGATCCCCTAGCTTCGCCATTCAAGGAATCTTACAAAATTAGCCATGGAACCTCCTATACATTTAGCTAGAAAGCACATCGGCGAAGTGGTGAAACACACTTTGTTCCTTTTCTTTTGTCTTCTTAAGCAACTTTAGACTTGATCATGATTTCTTAACTTAGCTGAGAATCTCATAGACTCTTCATGCGAAGCCACCACGTCGGTTTTGCTGGTCATCAAGAGTCTAGCGAAGTCATCTTCGCCGGGTAACCTGAAACATGTGAAATCATATGTGCGAAGTTTGATAACCACAACGAAGTGTCCACGTCGTCTTCGCTGAGCGTCCAAAGTGCGGTGAAGTCATCTTCGCCAGTCAACTTGAAACATGCAAAAATATACAAGCGAAGTTGAAAACACATGCAACGAAGTGTCTACGTTATCTTCACTGCACATGTTAGCATCTCAAATGTTTGTAATGAAATATTTATTTCCAAAGTTTGGAAATGATGTTTGTATATCAAAGTTGTTCCCCAACACCAGTTATTAAGGTAGACAGGAAATAAAAGCTAGGAAACCTTAACAGGGAAGCAAAGAGACACATGCATATGATTTTAGTGTGTATAGTGAATAGGTAACAAGGATGGTCCCAACTATACTTACCTTGTTGATGAACCTGTTGATCCTGGTTGTCGAAGTACTCTTGTTCTCCAACAAACGGCTCACTCTCTAAGCTCGATCAACAATCAGCAACACACAAGCATCGAGCAAACATACACAAGCAAACAAATATATTTAATTAGAAAAATACACATATCAATAAAACAGTATGAGAAAAGTTTATAAAACTATTTTACATGTCGCTATGATCACACAGACGTAAAGATCACCAAAATCGAAGCTATAACGAGAAAGTTATGAATTTTATAAGCTTTCCTATTGTAAAACAATAGGTGAAAATAAATCTCAATTTTTAAAAGTTGGAAATAAATCTAACAATGGTACTAACAGGTAGATTATGAAATTACAAACCTAACACAACTTGAACGGACCAAAACGGAGTTAAAACGGAGAAGTTATGAGCTTTGAAAATTAATGGCAAAATTGTAAATAAAGGAAAACGTATTTTTGAATCTGTTAAAGGAAAATACGCTTTCTAATGAAGAAAACGTATTCTGCGGAACCCGCAAAGGGCTCTTAACGAAATAGGCAGAAACCCGAGGGGTATTCTGCAAAGTTGCACCCCGAAGGGGTATCGGCCGATGATGGCCGTCGGCTCTGAGATGGACGGCTCAGATTAGAAGGGAGGGGGTGTGAGAGTGGCGGCCGGTCGGAGAAGAAGGCCAGCGCGGCGGACGGCCATGGCTGGCGGCAAGATAGTTCGCCGGCGAACTCGAATCCGTCCCTAAAGACCACGAAAAGACATGGGACCGGTACCAACTAAAGGCGGAGCTCAATGGGATCTCACCTGCGGCGAAGATGAAGGTTGGGACGGACGGAGATCAGCTGACGATGGAAGACGGCGGTGGCGAGCTTCCTGTGAAATCCAGCGAAGCCGTGTGAGCAAAGCGGTGAGGAAGAAAGAGGAAAAACGACCTCGGCGACTTTACGAACTTGAAGATGACCTCGGCAACCTGCTCACGGTGTCGATGAAGTGGTGGAATGGCGGAATCGAGTTCAAGGCGGTGGTAGGGTTTGCGGCGGCGACTGGAGCTCGAGCGTGGCAGCACTGACGCGTGGGTTCGGGGCGGAGGTCAAGGCGGCGCACGAGCTCGCTATTTAAAGGTGGCTTCGCATGGGCGGCACACCAGGACAGGTCGGGGAGGACGCGGACTCACGCGGCAGTGTCTGGCTCGGACACGAGCGAGAGGAAGGAGACGGTGCCGACATGCGTGTCCCGGCTGTCAGTTGGAGAGAGAGAGAGGCGTGGGCGCGCAGCGGCCACTGCAGTTGCTGGGCCGGCCTTTCGGCCCAAGAGGGAAGAGGCGGCACGGCGCTGGAAGGCCTTCGGGCCAGAAGCGGGGGAAGGGAGGGGAAGCAGGCTGGCCGGGCCGCTTGGGCCGGATAGAGAGAAGAGTGAGGGAGAGAAAAAGAATTACTTTTCTTTTTATTTAACTCATTTTTCAAATAGATTTTCAAAAGGATTTTGAAATCCAATTCAAACTCAACAAAATCCAAACATCACAATAAAGAATTATGCAATAGCATGAATACACAAGCATGCTTCTTGTCTATAATTTATTTTATTTTCATAAAAATTATTATTTCTCCTATGTTAAATGCTCATAAAATTGCATAATTAAATCAATTTGGCAATTTTAAAACCATGCAAATTTTAGGGTGTTACACGGCGGATCCGCGGCGGGGGATGCCGGATCCGGCCTCGTGGAGCATGGATCTGGAGCCCATGAGCCGGCCGCCGATCCCCTACACCGGAGAAGAAAAGGTGCTACAGTGTCGTCGGGGGTGAAGGAGAGGAAGGGGAGAGGTGAAGGCAGCCGCGGGGGGCCTTTTTGGACGCCGAGGTGGGCCGCGGCCGCCGCTAGCTGGAGCGCGGCGGTGGAGCAGAAGCGGCGGCGGTGGGGAGTCGCCCTTGTCGTGGGACGACGCGGGGGGCGGGGGGGGGGGAGGGGTGCAGGAAAATCTATTTCGTTCTCCTATCCAGGTGACTGCATACTCTTCATCTCTGTCCTTTATTTCGTTTTGTTTATATTAGATTAATATGTAGTTTTGCCTCCCAAGAGGAAGAATACATACACGCACTATTTATTATTGTCGGTGAATATAGATTCGGTGCTTTTCTTTTGTTGCTGTTGTGTTTTTCACTTTGTCCTAATGAAGAGAATACATTGAGGATTTTGGAGTACGTAAGAAAATGATTGAGATCACATTGTTCCATGGACTAAAGAAAAACAACAATATCCCCCAAAAAGGTTACCGCAATAAAACTAACCAGTACGTTGGTAGGATATTTAGTTATAGCTGCTGCAGCATCCAAAAGTGTGCATCTAGATAAACATATCAAAATCCATTTTTTATTTCAGTGCAACATCCAAAAAAGTTCATGGCAGCAAAAATCAATTTGAACAAATATAATCTACCGAAAAATCAAACGTCAAAGCATCAGAAATAATATGATGCAATAACAGAAAAATACCCATGCAAGATATAATCTACCGAAAAATCAAACGGCAAAGCATCAGAAATAATATGATGCAATAACAGAAAAATACCCATGCAACATATCTTGCATAGGAGGAGCAAGGAGGTTTGTCCTGGGTAATCTTGCTTCCTAATGGTCCGCCACTAGTGAAAACCATGGCAGCAGGTGATATCCGCTGCCACGATAGTCAATTGGGCGTATGAGCCACTATCCCTTCTCCTAGCAACCCCGATGACATAACTTGTAGCCTCAGCACTCGAGCCACAGGAGGTGTGCGTCTCTAAGAGGCGAAAACAGGGTAGAGAGGAGATGCCACTATAAATCAATGGCTACATCTCTAAACAAGGGCCGACCAAGGCTCACTACAAGCAATCTAACTTTCTATGACAAAATGACTCATGACATGGACTGTTTATGTCATATAATAATGTTACATAATATGACAAAATATTACGTGTCATCACAAACTTGTAAGACACAAACTATTTGTGGCGACGTAGTACTCTGTGTCACATAAAGGTACCTGATTTCGTCATAAATTGTCAGGCGTCAGGAGTCGTTTGACAACATTGTTTTCATGATGATATCTCCGGTCTTTATGTGACAATTGGGCAATGTCACATTAAATGAGCTTGTTATGTGATTATGTGGAGAGAGAGCAGAGAAACGTGATGGTAGGAGAGAGGATAAGGTAGTAGTGTGTGTGAGACGATAAGCATACACCCAATAGATAGGCAAATATGTAAGAAGAAGAATCGCAGAAGAGCCTTGTCATTCACGGCTAAGTGGCCATAGTGTCATGCTTAGGTCATGATTGGTTTCACTATCTGATAATAGTTAGTTGGCTAATACTTTATTATCTGTTTTGGACAGTAGATAGTGGGATAGTTGCTATCTAAAGATCCAGCTAACAAATAGGTAGTCTATTATCTATACATTTGAATCTAGAAGAGATAATTTTTAGTCCCTCTGTCCCACAATGTTGGTTGTTTTGGCACCGCTTTTAAGTGTCCAGATTCACATGGGATTCAATGCATTTGGATATACTACCGTCTAGGTTTAGTCAAGGTTTGTTGCACCTCATTGAAGGCCAAAGCGTATAATATATTGAGACAGAGGGAGTAGTAGATAACAACTATCTACAAGCGATCCAAACAAGGCCTTAGGCTGGTGATGTATTAGGTCGTGCCACTATTTGGCCACATATATAAAGTTGAGCACCATCTTACTCATGCTGCTTGATGCCATTTGTCATTCACAGTAGATGTGCTTACCCTTGCCCCAATGGCACGAAGGTCCTTGATCCTAGGTCGACGCAGCCATGTCATATATTGAAGCCATAAGTGCGAACCGTGGGCCCAAGTCCACCAATACCATCATGATGCTCACCCATTGACTGCCTCGTCCCTACCATGCATTGAGCTTCAATCTCACCCTACTTAGCACTCTCCCTTTGTGCCTTTACCGTGTCATTGTTGATGCTAATAGGCTTAGGGCTAGAAGGAGCACAAGCAACGCCAATGACATGGTTAAAAAAACACAGTATTACCAATACAAATTTATTAATTTTTGGCACTATGACATACTCAATCAACGATGTCCTATAAAACGGTCATATCTTGTTGAATATAATTGGCGCCCCATGCTGAGGATGCAGCGTAAAGACCGTGTACGGTGCATGCATGTACGAAGGAGACAATTGGAACTCAAAGCGCTGGAGGATCATGCTCAAGGCCATCTTGGCCTCAAGCAGCGCAAAGTTCTGCCCGATGCAAATCCTCGGACCCCACCCGAATGGGAAGAACGCAGGTTGGTCCTTGGTCGCCTTTGAGATCCCCTCTGCGAACCTCTCTGGCCTGAACTCATGTGCGTCTGGCCCCCAGACGTCAGGATTGTGGTGGACGACGATTGTTGGGAGCTCAAGGATTACCCCTGCAGGGTATGTGATGCCTCCAATTTCCATGTCTTTGAATGTTCTTCGGAGTAGGCTCACTCCCGGTGGGTACAGCCTGAGAACCTCGTATAGTATCGTCGTCACCTGGATATCATGTAGGTACAGATAATGTTACCAGGCAATATAATGTTGAATGGGCTTGGAGCAAACATGTATAGTACACATATATCATGGCATTGCCAAGAAACACTTGCCGTTTTGAGTCGACCTAGACCGTCAAAATCAGGTTGCTTGTCTCTGCCGAACACGCTGAGAACCTCCTCCCTTGCACGGTCCTGCCACTCTGGGTGCATGCCTAGGATGACGAGCGTCCACGTCAGCAGCAACGACGTGGTTTCCATCCCTGCGAAGTAGAAGAGCTTGCACTCTTCAATCACGTCCTCGGTGCTCATCCTCAGGCTGCCTTCTCCGCTCTCCATGTTGGACTGCAGCAACAAGCCGAGCAAGTCATCGCCACTGGCATCGCCATTCTTGATTGCGCGCTCCCTCTTCTCGATTATGCGCCTTAGAGTGGCTTCGATGTCCCTATTGACCTTGTTCATCCTCCGATTGTTCGGTGTCGGGAAGAACCTGCATAAGTAATTATATTATTCGTTTCAAAAAATAACGGCATCAGCCTACACAACATATGAATGTGATGACCTTTAATTGTACCAGAAATGTATTACGAGGTAGATCAGAAAGTTCTTACAAGAAGCCTGGGATGTACATATACTGGATGGCCTTAATTAATCGCTCTGCTTGCTCGCCCTGAAGTTGGAAGATCCTCCGCCCTTCCAGGAAGCTGCTGCCGAATGCCGTGCGGGAGATCACGTCTCCGGTGAGGTTCTGAAACTCCGGCCAGATGTCCAGCTCACATGATCCATCAAAACCAGCGATCTTGTTGTCCCAGCGATCTATAAGCTCGGTACAGCAGGTCGAGAACGCCGGCAGCATGCGCTGGGAATATAACTTTAGTAATAAGGACACACATCTATATGCTTCAGAATGCCTGGATGAAGAAAGTTAGATTACCTTGAGCTTTTCGAGATGAAATGCAGGGTTCAGGATCCTTCTGTGTTTTACCCATTTCTCACCGTCGTAACTCACAATCCCAAGGGCGAGCAGTTTAACAAGACGCTTGTTCGTGAACTTCTCGAAGTGGCCAAACTTGTTTGATAGGATGTCTCTGACTAACTCTGCCTCCGTGATGACCACCCTGGGAATTGGTCCGAACCAGGTGATACAAATGTTGCCTATGGTTCAGTGTTTGTGCCGTTAAAGCCATGACAGTTTCAATTCCATCTTTGAAATTATTGAGGTGAAACAATAATATAATTTATGTAGAAAGAACAAAGAATTGTGCAGCTAGGAATAGTCGTGCATGTATACACTCAGAACAAAAAACGTGGTTTCGCAAACAAAAAAAAGAGCAAAACATCATGCTTAGGTGAAGATTGTGCAGCTAGGAATACTCGTGCATGTATACACTCAGAACAAAAAAAGTGGTTTCGCAAATAAAAGAAAGAACAAAACATCGTGCTTAGGTGAAGAATGTTAGATATTATGGACCAATATTATTAACACACATTAACTAGAAGGTTTGCGGGCAACTCGTTAATTACACCCATTCTCACATGGCATCAGAACCAAATTCCTAGCATAAATCACCAATGGCATCCTTATCGTCCCCCTTTTGCGTCCACATCTCCCTCTCTCAGTGTTCTCGTGACCGAGAACGAAGCTCATACACAACAACGCTCTCATTGTGAGTGGGCTATCTATGACCCACCATGTTACTCGCTCGATCGAGGAAGGCGCCGAAGGGGGCGTTTTTGAGCACGCCGGCGGCTCTTCGCCGGTGATCAACGGCGCTTCCCCTTGAGTTGCCATGGCTGATCTCAACCCCCGTCTTGGGAAAGTGGATCAAGCCGAGGTCTGTCGGCGTTTTGGTATTTCGATCACTCAACCTTCCTTCTCCTCCGCCAAAGATTTCTTTGTTGTGCTCTCTATTGGTCGCTGTAAGTTTCGTGTCTCCTGTTCCTTTGTTGAGCTCCTTCTGCAAGCTGTTCTTGGTGGTTTGTCGTCGGAGTTTTGAGTGTTATAACTCGGCAACAGGACCTTCAGATTCTCTGTATCTTGTAAGCAGGTTTGATTCCATGTCATCAACCTTCGTTCCTTTGAATGCAAAGATTTCAAGATCTTCTTCCACCCCTGGCATGATGGTGGACCTAATCTCACCTCTGAATACAAGAAATGGTGCCAAGAGCAGGATGTAGAATGGCTTCACACCCGCAATGGTCAAACGGTATGTCTCACAGGAGCCATTGCTATTCCCATCCATCGTGCTTTTCCTCGTCGTCCTCCTCCGAGCTCCATTTCCATGGAGGCTCGACAGAACAAATTTCAATTTCCTACTAATAATAGCTCTTTTAATCTGGTTAATAGCCATTACTCTGCTAATAATGGTGTTTCAAACCATTTGAATCTGGATGCTAAGAAGGTTACCATTTCGTTTTGGGCAGCTGGTGTTTTGCGCTCTAGCCCTGACCAATCTGTTACAAAAGTTTGCCATGGGCAACTTGTAGATCTTTGCTCTATCTCCGGCCCATTCTCGGCCTTTCTGCTCTGACATGGTGCGGTGCCGTAAATGTCTCACCCCCGGACACACCTCTGGAAGGTGCATTACCCCACCTCGATCCTCGTGCTTCCAAGTTGAGCCCGGCGCTTCGAATTCTTGTAATTTTCATTTACCTCAGTCGCTGATGAGTGGACCTGTCCCTGATTCCTCACCAAAAATTTACCAATCAATGACCGAATATATTAAAGAATGCACCGGCATTCAGAAATCCCCTCCCCCAATCACTGTTACCAGGAGTCTTTCCTGACGTCTCACCGCTCTAGAGTTCATCGACAAGGAGAAGACGCCGATGAAGCACTCTGCTCATCGGCTCTAGCTCTGATCATCTTCTCCTCCTTCCGTGAGTATGCTCAACGTGTTCTTGGTATTGCTCATCCACCTCCCATGCGACATATCGCTTGGTTCTTAAATACTCCTCCGTCTGCTACAATAAACCCCAGTTCCTCTCCAATGGCGTATCAGTTTGTTGATCCTACTCCGTTCATGCCTAAATGGCAGCACAGAGTCATGGTTCCTGGGAGGCCTGCAATGTGCCATGTTGTTACTGGTCGTCTTCGTAAGGTGCACAATGACATTGCCATCGCATTCATCCATCCTCTGCCTGACCATCAGATGGATTTCAATCAGATTAGGGAGACCTTGGTGGAATTCCTGAATGTGCAAGTGGGTTTTCCCTATTATTCAATCCAGCGCTGTCCTTATGGTCAAGCTTTTGTCACCTTTACTCGGATGTCCCACAGGGATGCTATTATCAGTAATGGCCCACATCAGTTTGGTAATCTCTTCATCTCCTTTATTCCGCATGACAGAGCTTGGAACATATTTTCACTCCTGAAGTTTGGCTTATGATGTTGGGTCTTGACATTGATGTGTGGTCATATGATTTAGTGGATAAGGCTGTTTTTAGTTTTGGAAAACTGATTGTTTGGGAGGAGGATCATGAAAATCTAGCAAGAGCTTTGGTGAAAGTTAGGGTCACTGTTTTAGATGAGATTCCTTGGTTCTTCAACTTTGCTGAAGGAGAAAATCCAGAGTCACATAGTTGGACTGTTCAATGTGAAATAATCTCCACCAGTATGCTTAGAGCTCAAGCTCCTGATGAGGGTTTCCCACCACTGGATCCTGATGATGTGAACCCCAATCAGTTTGATTACCATAGATATGGCCAACCATAACAAGGCCCACCACCCCCCTAGAAGCTCCTGTTGCTCCCAACAATCAGTCTTGGGCTCCCTGGCCTTAGGACAATGAGGCCCAAAATGATGATGATGTGGTTCCACCTTTGATCCCTCTCCAACCTGCTCAGCCAAATAATGAAAACAATGTTCAGATAGTTGCTCCAGTTGAAGAGGTCATCCAGGTTGAGAATCCTGATGAAGAGCATGAGGTACCAGAAAATAGTGAGGATGTTCTAGCTATGGATGACAACACTGACACTGATTCAGAGATTCATCCTCAAGCAGTGTTGCCAATCCCTCAGATTTAGGTGGTGGATTTTCTAGATTTCAATGACTTCAACAATCTTCAGCCTCTCATTCCAGAAGGTATTTAGGAAAATGAACTGATTGATTATCTCCATTTTGAGGAGCCAAAGGAGCCAGATCATGTTCAGCAGCAGGTAGAGCAATAGGAACAAGCTCCCAATGCAAACTTGATTGGCATGGAGCAGGAGCAGGTCCCTCCTCCAGCAGGCCCTGATCACTTATAGGTAGAACCTCACCACCAAGCTGAGCAGCAAATCAATGGCCGAGCACCTCTGAATATGGACTACCTAATCTGGGCTTTGTGCACACCTTCTTCCCTCCTGTGGACAATGATCTGTACAGGGCTACCTTTATACCAACATCTTTTCAAGCAGTCAATGAGAAACAGGCACCTCTGCTGTCAGGCCCAACACCAATGGCCATCAAAAACTAGGCCAAATACTTTGCCTCATAGGATAGCATCCTAACATCAGTCAACATCCTCTTGCAGTGATGGATTTTTTTCACCTTCATGATGTTGAAGCAAGGGTCATATGATTGGGCTAAAGACTTCTTGACCTCCCAAGCTTGATCCATTTTGCAGTCTCACTTGGGTAAGGACAACTCTTTCCTCTTCTCTTTACCTCATGACAGCCTAAATGTTGTCATTACTGATATCTCCTATTCATCTTCAGCTCCTAAAGTTTATGCCCCTCCAGCATTAACTGTTCTTTCTGCTCCCTCAGATGCTGATGAAGTTGGCCCAACTCAGTTTGAGAAGGAACTTGCTACTCCACCCTCAACTCAATCTCCCTACAAACCCCCTGCAAAGGAAAAAGAGGTATGAAAGCTCCCATCTCTAAGGCTGATTTAAGAAGTGCTAGACATCATGGTCAGCACAAGGGCTATAGATCTCCTGTTTGTCAAGAAAAAAGTTGTTTTGGTTATCAAACTAGCCCCCTATTCTTTCTCCTTCTGTAGTTCAGGATTTGGGAGTTGACTTTTACAAGATTGATGCCTCCAAGCTGTCTGAGCCACAGTTGTCTACAAAACCTGTAAAAGGGGTCATCAGCAAACCAAGTAGCAAGAAGGCCAAGCTGAATGAAGATTCAGGAGCTGGGACTTCAAAGAAAGCTACCAACAAGGCTAGCAAGGCAAGAAGCCTAGCCAAAGAAAAAGAAGTCTCAACCTGAGGATGGGCCTTCTGATGCTTCCATGAATTGATGTCTATCTAGTTAATCTACCCTTAGCTTTTATGTTTCAATAATGAATGTAAAATGTTGGAATATTTTGCCTTGGAACATCAGGGGTCTAAACTCTGACAAGAAATAGAATGTTGTCAGAGATAGACTTAGTTCAGTTAATTGTGATGTCTTATGTCTGCAAGAAACCAAACGTTTGCATTTTGATTTACCTTATATCAGAAACTTCTATCCACCCTCTTTTGATTCTTTTGTTTTTCTCCCCTCCAATGGAGCTTTTGGGGATCTATTGTCATTTGGAAGAGCTCAATTCTCAATGGGACAATGGTTTTTTAGAATTCTTATGCCAACTCTATTGAATTCTCTTCCTTGCATAACAATGCTTCCTGGCTTTTAACAAATGTTTATGCCTCATGCACCCCCATGGCAAGAGAGAGTTTATCCAATGATTTAAAAATATCCAAATGCCTGACCATGTTGATTGGATCGTTTTAGGGGACTTCAATCTTTACTGAAGACCTGCTAACAGGAATAGAAATGGAGCTGACCATGTAGAAATGTTCATGTTCAATAGTGCAATTAGTACCCTTGGGTTAATAGAACTGCCTCTCAAAGGGAAAATATTTACCTGGTCCAACAAGAAGCAACCCCCCTCTTAGAAAGACTTTATTGGTTCTTTACTTCTAGTAGTTGGACCATGAATTATCCTGTCACTAATGTACAATCACTAACTGCTGAGATATCTGATCAAATCCCCTGTCTTGTCTCTATTTCCACTGCAAGTTTCATATTTCATATTTTCAGTTTTGAGAATTTTTGGATGCAACATGAGGATTTTCTGGATCAAGTCCAGCTTGGATGGAATGCCGAGTATCAACATCAAGATACTGCTCTGGAGCTCTTCCCTCTCTAATCTAAAACAAAATATCATGAATGTTAAACTCATGCTTGATTTCATTAATTACTTGGAATATTTTAGAGACTTGTCTCTTGTGGAATGAAACTTTAGAACCATTTTAGAGAAAAATCTAATCTCTTTCTTGTAGCAACAAAAGGCCTATTGGAAACAGAGGGGTATAGTGAAATGGGCAACTCTTGGTGATGCTAATACCAAATTTATTCATGTCAATGCCACAGTTAAATATAGGAGGAATCTTATCACCCACCTCATTAATGATCAAGGTGAGGATCTTTTCAATCATGCTGAGAAGGCTGATTTGATTGATGGTCTTTCTTTAATGGTCTTTGTTTTGATCTACCTACCCTCCTGGATAATTTAATTGATCTGTCTAGTCTGATTACTAAATTCTCACATGAGGAAATTGATGGAGTTATTAAGCACCTCCCTTTTGATAAGTCACCTGGTCCTAATGGCTTTAACACAGATTTTCTCAAAAAGTGTTGGCACATAGTAAAAGTGGATTTCTACTCCCTTTGCCATGCCTTCTTCTCTAAAAATATTTGCTTGTAGAGTATCAATGGCTCTTATATCACTCTTATTCCAAAAAAAGATGACCCTCTTATGGTTTCTGATTTTAGACCCACATCTTTGTTAAACAACTCTGCCAAGCTTCTTACCAAACTTCTTGCAAATAGGCTGCAACCCCTTCTGCCTTCAATCATCCACAAAAATCAATATGGCTTTGTCAAAAATAGAACCATTCAGGACTGTGTAGCATGGGCTCTTGAATACCTCCATATGTGTCATCAATGAAAGAAAGAGATCATCATCCTCAAGCTAGATTTTGAGAAGGCATTTGACAAACTGGAGCATGAGCTTATGCTACAAGTAATGGAACACAAGGGCTTCCCCTACAAAGTGGATAAGATGGATGAAGCTTATTTTCAATTCTGGAACCTCATCAGTGATGCTAATGGGTCTCCTGGTAAAGTCTTCCATTGTAGGAGAGGGGTTAGGCAAGGTGATCCTCTCTCACCTTTGCTTTTTGTCTTCTCTGCTGACCTATTCCAATCAGTCCTTAATCAGGCTAGTAACAACAATCTCTTGAAATTACCCCTTGCTCTCCCCTTTGATAATGATTTCCCTATTCTGCAATTACTGATGACACTCTTAATTTTATGGAAGGGGACATTAATCAGCTCCAACATCTCAAGGACATCCTGCATGACTTTGCTGAATCAACTGGCCTAAAGGTGAACTTTGAGAAATCTTTCATTGCTCCCATCAATATCACTGAGGAAAGTTAGATATCCAGGCTTCCACTCTAGGATGCTCCAAGCAATCCCTTCCCTTCACCTACCTAGGTCTTCCTCTTAGTCATGCAAAGCCCTTAGTAGCTCATTTCTGGCCCCTGGTTACTAAATATGAGAGAAGATTGGTTAACTTTTCAAATCTACTCTCTGAAGTTGGAAGGCTGCAACTTGTCAATGTCGTACTCACTGCACTTCCTACCTTTACCATGTGCACACTTCTCCCAAAAGCAGTTATCAAACAGATTGATAAATTTAGAAAACATTGTCTTTGGAGAGGTTCTGATCTTAATAGCAAAAAACCTTCTAAGGCAGCTTGGCCCATGGTTTGCAAGCCCAAGATTGAAGGGGGTCTAGGAGTGTTGGATCTGCAGACTCAGAATGAAAGCCTATTGATGAAGCACCTACATAAATTCTATAATAAAGCTCCTTCCCATGGGTGCAACTTGTTTGGCATCACTATTACTCAAGGAATAATCTTCCTCTGAATCTATCTGAGAAACCTTTCAAAGGCTCCTTTTGGTGGAGGGACATCTTGAAAGTTTTACCTCCTTTTCAGGATCTGACCTCAGTGGTGGTCCAAGATGGTTCCACTTGTCATCTCTGGCTTGACAAATGGACTTCTAACCTTTGGTCTCAACTCTTCCCACATCTTTCTCCTATGCCAAATCCAAATACATCTCTCTCTGTGTGCTGCATCCATGACAAATTTAGAGGATCTTTTCCATCTACCTCTCTCTGTTGAAGCTTTTGAACAATTCCAAGTTTTTAGAGGTCATCTTCGGTCTCTGCATCTCAATAACAGCAATGATGTTTGGTCTTATTCTTGGAGCTCCCCTTTTTCTTCTCAACAAAAGTTTACAAGCATCTCATCGGCCATCAAACAATCCATCGTTCCTTCAAATGGTTATGGTTGTCTTGCTATCAGAATAAGAGGAAGTTTTTCTTTTGGCTCATTCTTAATGATAGATTAAGCACAAGAACTCTGCTAAGACGCCGTGGTATGGACCTTGAAGATCATTCTTGTGTCCTTTATACTCTTGGTATTGAGGAGGATATCTTGCACATGCTTTTTCACTGTCCCTTTGCTTTGGTGTGCTGGGACAAAATCAATGTCTACATTCCTAATTCTGATGACATTTTAGCATTCTGGAAAGCATCAGAGGTCAATTGCAGGTTCCCTTCTTCATGGAGATCATTATAATGATGTGCTGGGCTATTTGGATGATGATAAATGACTTGATTTTTAGAAGTTTGGCTCACTCAATTCCAAGATGCAGAATGGTTTCTCGAAAAGAGTTTGCTCTGGTTATTCTTAGAGCAAAGGCAGTTTACCTCCCAAGAATAGATCAATGGCTAGACAATTTTGTGTAATTTTGCTATTTTCTTCCTTACGTTCTTTGTTTCTTGATGTCAAGATTGTAAAGACTTGTTCCAGTTGTTTTTAATAAATTTTTAGTAGGGGCTTTGCCCCTCCTGTTTCATCAAAAAAAAATTAGAAGGTTTGCACAGAGGGTTTTCAAGAAGCCCACATCGCCGTTGCTGCCACTGCCGACCATAGTTGCGAGTCTTTTCCTTGGTTAAGCTGCCACTGCGACGCAGGGGCCTCGCGACGCAGCCATTAGCCAAGATCCCGGTGGCCAGGCAATACAAGATTCTCATCATGCAGCGGCTAGGATTGATCCAGAGGACGCTAACGAAGGCTGCAAAGCAGGAGTACGAGGACATGTACGTCGGGGACCCGGGCACTTAACACGTTCAAGCGATGTGGGAGCTCTTCCCAGATCTGCAGCGGATACAGAGGCGTTGTGGCCGCTGCGCATGAGTATACTGCCGATCTATGGATCAAAGACGGGGCATGCAATCTTGGTTGTTTAGTGCAGGAGTAGTCCATATAGGGCGTTTATGAGATGGAGGTTGTGCTTCATATAATATCTCTTCTCCTCCCATTTAAGCTATGGCGCATTTGTAAAACTTTTTCTATTTAATTATAAAGATACATAAATCTTTTGCGTATTCGAGAAAAACACAAATTCATTATAACGTTATACGTACACAATGAGGTAAAAAATTATGCAGCTATTATAACCGAGTTTGTATAGGTGGGAGAGTAAAGTTGTTGCAAATGAAACAAACAAAAATATCATACCTATATAGACACTTCCATATAATGTAAAAAAATGTTTTACAAATGGGACGAATTTAAATATAACAAGAAACAATTAAATATGTACCATAGGTTCGGTGCCTGGGATGGGGTGACATGGAGCCCTAGGGAAGAATTCAGACTTGCCAATATATGTGCACATATATTGGCCGAGGTGGCCAATAGTTCACATCACTCAAGCGACGTCAACCTCAGTGTTCACGTCGGATCAGAAGCAAACATTAAACGAATCCTCGATAAGACCATCCGTCGTCCGGAAAATCTTAGGCAAGTAATACAACTGTACTAAACTGTTGATCGACAAAGACTATGGGAGGGAGACTTTGGACGTACCGTGCTCCTTGATAGTGTTGAAGAGATGCGGCAGCACGCGGGGAACAACGTCATGGCACAGAGGCATGGGCCTCGACCTCGCCTCGTCGTTGAGCCTGGCGATCTCCTTCAGGTCGCCCGCCGGGAAGCAGTACTCCGTGCCGGTGAGCCCCTGCGCCCGGAGCGCGCGGTAGAGCCGCCGTGGCCGCAGCCAGAATGTCTCCGCGGCCCGGTAGCCGCCCCACACGACGAGCAGAGCAAGGAGACCCTGGAGCAGGCTCCATGGCGACGGCGGCGAAGCTGCTACAACGACACCGTTGTCCATCGTTTCCCTTCAAGTTATGTGCTGTGACAACCGCACAAGTACCGCAGTGATGCAGTGTGTCCTTAGTGAAACGAGGGGAGCGCGCGGTATAAGTAGTTGTGGTAGGCACCGCAGGGGCGAGCACGAGCGTGTTGCCGGCCACGGCCAGTGATTGGTGCGCTCCGTTTGGCATCACATGTTTTTGCTTGTATATATATTCGTCTTTTTTGTGCAGTTGATGTCTATGGTTTCCTGGCGGGCACGGTACGCGCGGTTGGCTTGTGGAATAAGATGCACCACACAAAAACAAAACGGCCGGACAAGCTGGTTGCATGTGTGTCTTGTGGCGCAGATTCGCCAACAAGGCCGATAGGATTGTACAATATATAATCGCGCGCGTCAATATTCGTTAAGAGAGGGAACGTTCGTAAGTATTATTCAATACCGGAAACGGCTTCTTCCCCGAGTGTGGAAGGCTTTGTCGACAGCCAAACCACCGGCACTCGACAAAGAACCTCTTTGCCGACCGCCAAACAAAGCCGTCGACAAAGATTTCTTTGCTGAGTGCCTGACACTCGGTAAATCCAGGCGCTCGCCAAAGAAGCTCTTTGCCGAGAGCCGTACACTCGGCAAATCAAGGCAGTCGGCAAAGGTTGACGGGGGCAAACGGCGTCCGTCGTCGTCCTCTTTGTCGAGTGCTCTTTGCCGACTGCCGGCCCAACCACTCGGTAAAGAGACACCCGCAGGAAACTGGGCCCAGGTTTGCCCCTCTTTGCCGACTGCCAGCTTTGACACTTGGCAAAGAGGTCATATTTGCCGAGTGCCACGTCAAAGGTAGTCGGCAAAGAGCCCCTTTGCCGAGTGTCAATTCTGGCACTCGGCAAAGTTTTTATTTTTTTTGAATTTTGAGTTTAAACTTTTTCTGTGGCCCAGACATATTGTACTCAAGCATATTTTTGAATTTGAGACCTTTTTATAATATTTTGCTATATTTTATTTATTTATTTTATTTATTTAAATTTTTCGAGATAATCCAGATTTGAACTGCAGGTGCATGAAATAATGAAACATAACCATTCAAAAAATAATATTTATGTTGGAGAGTGTATTTTGAGGCCGTATCCATAAAATCATCCAAAAGTTTGAAATCCTTGTCTACGAAACATGACCATTCAGGTGCGGTAGAAGTATTTTTTTAATTATACAAAATCCAAACGAAGACCGAAAATCACGACACTTGTCGAGATGTCATGTTATCGCATGTGGAGGCCATGATAAAAAATTGAGAATGATTGAAGCAAGTTGTGACGTCAGATGTCTGTGTTTTTTCACATGTGAGAATGATTGAAGCAAGTTGAGAATGATTGAAGCAAGTTGTGACGAAACGTGATCACATATGAGATGTTTGTGTTTTAGACATCTGACGCCATAACTTGCTTCAATCATTCTTAATTTTTTTATCACGGCCTTCACATGCGATAACATAACACCTCGACAAGTGTCATGATTTTTGGACTTCGTTTGGATTTTATATAATTAAAAAATATTTCTACCGCACCTAGATGGTCACGTTTCGTGGACAAGGATTTTAAACTTTTGGATGAGTTTATGGACATGGCCTCAAAATACACTCTCCAACATGAATATCATTTTTTGAATAGCTATGTTTTATTATTTCATGCACCTGCAGTTCAAATCTGGATTATCCCAAAAATTTCAAGTAAATAAAATAAATGAACGAAATATAGCAAAATATTATAAAAAGGTCCTAAATTCGAACATGTGATTGAAAACATTATACCTGGACCTCAGAAAAAGTTTGAACTCAAAATTCAAAAAAAAGCAAAGAAGTCCTTTGCCGAGTGCCAAGGATGGCACTCGACAAAGAGGTCCTTTGCTGAGTGCCTGCATCCGCACTCGGCAAAGTGAGGCCTTTGCCGAGTGCCCTTTCTGGCACTCGGCAAAGGGCCATAATGAAAAGGGCCCGCGGTCGGTCCATCTTCCCCCAAACCCTAGCCCTGCGCGCGCCAGCCCCCGGCCCCGCTCTCAACCGCCGTCACTGCCGCCGCTCGCTCGCCCGCACGCGCCCACCGCCGCCGCTCCCCCACGTGCGCCCACCGCCACCTCGTCCCGCCCGCCTGCGCGCCGCGTTGCCGCTCGGCCGCGCCACCACGGCGCCCACCGCCGCCGCGGCCACCGGCCCGACCGTAGCCCTGCCTCCACCGCGCCGCCGCTCGCTCGCCCACGCGCGCCCACCTCCGCCGCTCCTCCCCGCACGCGCCCACTACACCTCGTCCCGCCCGCCCGTGGGCGCTGCCATCGCTGCTCAGCCGTGCCGTCGCGTCGTCCGCCACCACAGCGGCCACCGGCCTCCACCGTGGTGGCTTGCCCTGCCGCGCTACACGCCCGAGCCGCGGCCGTGCCCGCCTCCACCACGCCGCCCCTATTAGGAGGAAGAGGAGGGAGGAAGAAGGAAGAAGAAGAAGGGGAGGAGGAAGAAGAAGAAGAAAGAGAAGGAGGAAGAAGAAGAAGGAGAAGGGAGGAAGGAGGAGGAGGAAGAAAAAGAAGGGGAGGAAGAAGAAGAAGAAGGAGAAGGAGGAAGAAGGAGAAAGAGAAGGAGGAGGAAGAAGAAGAAGAAGGACAAGGGAGGGGGAGAAGAGGAGGGAGAAGGGAGGAGGAGAAGGAACCTTGGTCCGATGACCGTCCACGCCATTCCTTGACAACATTCGTCAGCGTCGTCGTTCCCTCCCGTCACCAGAGAAGAAGGTAAAGCCCCAGGTTGTCGGCCATCGTGCCGTATGTGTCGTTGACGGCCATCGTGCCGAGTTTGTGGATGTGTGGCCTTCGTGTCGTATATGTATTGTCGGCCATTGAGCCGGCTTCTTTCTTGCAGGTTTTGAAAACCTCCCAATGCATGGGAGGTTCTGCAGAAATTTTGTACTTATAGTGTTGTTTTTCATGTTTTGTAGAGCAGGTCTTGTCAGAGGGGACCTGGAGTAGCTCGGCAACGCTGATCGTCTTCGTCGGCGCCGCGGGTCTGCCAGCACCGCGTTGCCTTACCACACCACCACCTTAGGTATAAATCAACTCTCTTCCTTACCCGTTGTCATATTTAGTTCACGTGACCCAGTTAGGCGTCTCCCCTCCGAAAGAGATACGGTTAGAGGTATGCAGGTCTTTGCATATCTGCGACCGTATCTGTTTCAGATTGTCTATATTTTTTGGATAGCCCACGGATGCGTAGATGAGTTAGCTTCCATGTTCTGCTCTCATCTGAGTCAGAGTTTCGGTAGCACCTCCCCGTTGTTCTCTGGATATACACTCTCCCTGCGGGGACGTGTATCGGGAGAACAGCGGGGAGGTGTTGCCAAAATTCTGACTCAGACGGGAGCAGAACATGGAAGCTAACCCATCTACGCATCCACGGGTGGGATTAGGACCTATCCTTCACCTATTAGATGGTAGAAATACCGTGTAGATGCAATTGCTGGTTTTATTACTCGCTTACGTATATGTATGATATTGGATGGCTAACCATGAGTGGATGTACGCTGGCTTTGCAAGTAAGAGCGATGAATGGATTAGGGGGACTAATTATTTCCTAGATCAAGCATTTGGCCTGGCTGCTAAAAGGTTGATTCGGATGCCGTGTCCCTGTAGCAAGTGTAAGAACTTGAAACATAAACAAAAAAAAGATATGTGGAAAGATATTCACAGGCACGGATTCATGGCAAACTATACCCACTGGATCTTCCATGGTGAACGTGATCATACTAGAGAGGAGTTGAGAGCACGCCTCGAGGAGTATGACAGAGATGCCAGGATGGCCGACATGATGGTAGACTATAACAAGGCATGTGACAATGAAGGATTGGTGGAGGAGGATCCAGAGGAAACCGCAAAATAGTTCTACTTGATGATGTCTTCGGCACAGAAGCCCCTTCACGAGAAGACAACAATGTCACACCTGGATGGCATTGATGCCTAATAGCGTTGAAGTCATAGTTGAGCCTGAGCCGAGATGGCTTCGATCTCGTGTTGAAAATTTTAGGCACAATGCTTTCGGAGGGTCACACGCTGCCGAAGAACACTTATGAGTTACAGAAACTCCTTCGTGCACTTAAGATGCCGTATGAGTTGATCCATTCTTGTCTAAAGGGGTGCGTCCTATTTAGGGGAGACCTTGAGAAAGCAACACACTGTTCAAAGTGCAAAGCCTCTAGGTATGTGAAGGTAGAGGGTAGTGATGGCAATAAGAAACAACCTAACATCCCTAAGAAGGTCCTACGGTACCTTCCTGTCATACCGAGGCTCCAACGGATGTACATGACAGAGGAGTACGCGAAACAGATGACATGGCACAAGAATGGCAAAAGATACACTAACAAGATGGTACACCCATCGGATGGCGACGCATGGAAGTACTTCGATGACTAGCATTGTATCAAAGCTATGGATGCTCAGAATGTACGTGTAGCAATTGCAACAGATGGGTTCGACCCGTATGGAATGATGGCGGCCCCGTACACATGTTGGCCTGTGTTTGTGATCCCCCTCAATTCCCCCCGGCGTCATGTTTGAACCAAGAACGTGTTCTTATCGCTCATAATACCTGGACACCCGGGCAGCAATATGGGTGTTTTCATACAGCCACTGTGGGATGAATTGCAACATGCTTGGGAAAAAGGGGTACTGACGTATGATTGGGCTACAAAGAAGAACTTCATAACGCATGTGTGGTACCAATATTCAATGCATGACTTCCTGGTGTACGGCCTATTCAGCGGGTGGTGTGTTCACAGGAAGTTCCCTTGCCCAGTATGCAAGGCCTCTGTGATGTTCACTGGCTGAAGAAGGGTGGCAAGTTTTCTTCATTTGACAAACATTGTCAATTCCTAGATGACGACCATGAGTTCAGACGAGACACCAAGCACTTCATGAAAGGTGTTCAAGTCACCGACCCCATTCCTCAGATTATGGGCGGTGCCTTGGTCCTTGCTTAGTTAGAGGCTCTCAAAATTGATGAAGACAATGGTGGTTTTAAGAAGTATGGTGTGGAACACATGTGGACCCATATATAATGCTTGACTAGGCTCCCCTACTTCAAGGACCTTCTTCTTCCATATAGCATCGATGTAATGCACACAGAAAAGAATGTCGCTGAGGCATTCTGGGGAACACTCATGGACATAAAGGAAAAGTCAAAGGACAACATTAAGGCTAGACTGGATGTGAAACAGATCTGCGATAGACCAAAGCTAGTGATGAAGACCCCTGCGGACGGCAAGAAATAGAAAAGGGGCCCGGCCGGTTACATCCTGAAAAAGGACGATAGGAAGGATGTGCTGGAGTGGATCAAGACGTTAATGTTCTCTGATGGGTATGTGGTGAATCTAAGTAGGGGAGTGAACCCTAAGACTATGAAAGTCTTAGGGATGAAGAGTCATGACTTCCACATATGGATTGAGTGGCTCCTTCCTGTGATGACCCATGGATACCTCCCAGAGCCAGTGTGGTGCATCCTGGTAGAGTTGAGCTTTTTCTTCCGCTAGCTTTGTGCCAGGGAGTTATCTTGGGCAGTGGTTCTTGAGCTGGATCTTGTTGCACCTCTGTTGCTCTGCAAGTTGGAGATGATCTTTCCACTCGGCTTCTTCCCGCCGATGCAGCATCTGATTTTGCACCTACCACATGAGGCACTGCTAGGGGGTCCCGTGCAGGCACGTTGGTGCTATCCAATCAAGAGGTGTCTAAGATTCTTCGAAAAAAGTATAGAAATAAAGCCAAAATTGAGGCTCCCGTGGCAGAGGCATTCAGAGTGGAGGAGGTGTCGAACTTCACAATGGCGTACTATACTGAGAACCTTCCCAGCGTGCACAATCCATCCACTCACTACAACGCCAACGAGAGTTCATCGACCTTGAGCCTTTTCAAAGGGCAACTCGGAAGAGGAAGCGTAGCTACCTCCAAGCAGTTGCTCCATCATGAGTGGCGCACAATCTTCCTCTACGTGCTGTTGAACCTTGATGAAGTGCTTCCTTATCGAGAGTAAGTTTTCAATGAGCTTGTTACATACGCCTTCAATGTCCTCCACCTATCGATCCGACCCCCTTTGTCTCTTGGTTTTTTAGGGAGTTTATTAATGAACACTGGACAGGGAATACGGCTCCTACCGTCCAAGAAGAAGACGATCTTCTCAAAAGTGCCATGCCCGATTTTATTTCCTGGTTCGCTACAAAGGTATCATACAACCTACCTTGTTCCAACTTTGAGATTCCACTTTGCTCCTAGGAGCAAGTAATGTAACAATCTACCTGGCCTCACCTTGCAGGCCCGCACGGATGCAAAAATGAGTGATGAATTGAAACAAGTTGGACACGGCTTCTGCACTACGGTCAATTCATTCACCGTTTATGATGTGAATGGTTGTCGCTTTCGCATGAGAAGCTACGAGGCGAGTCGGCCCACATGAAAGACCTCATGCACAGGAGTTCGTATGCTCGGCACCGATGATCATGACTATTATGGCATAGTCAAAGAAATATACGAGATCCACTTTGAGGGCTCCAAAGCTCTTAAGCCAGTGATATTCAAATGCCACTGGTTCGATCCTAATGACACGAGAAAAACCGATGCGATTGGGCCTGTTCAAAATTCAACAGGATTCTATCTATACAGGAGAAGATGTCTATATTGTGGCTCAACAGGCCACACAAGTTTATTACCTCCCATGGGCGTGCCAAAAAGACAATGCCCTTAAATGTTGGTACCTTGTGCACTTGGTATCACCGTGCGGTAAAGCTCCTGTCCCAAACGATGATGATTACAACTTTGACCCTTCAGCAGATAGCGGAGAGTTCTATCAACCCGAGGGGCTAGAAGGGTGTTTTGAGATAGACATTCATTCACTGATGGGAATGGATGTAGACAACGACATCGATGAGGATGAGGGTGAAGTGGTGCAAGATCCTAAGGACATAATGATGCTTGAGCAATGGAGGGCTCAGCACAATAGAGTTGTTGAGGACAATGGAGATGGTGAGGACAATGGAGATGATGAGGACTTAAGAGAGCTCGACAATATTGATAGTGACGATGACAGTAGTGGTAATAATGACGATGATCCAACCATTGTCGTTCATGGAGATTATTTCAAATTCATGTAATACTATATTGTTCTTATTATTACTTTGCAATTATGTTTTGTTCATTTTACATCTCTTTACAAGTACTATATTTCTGCTAATTCATTTAATCTTTGTCATTGCAGGCACAAGATAAAATGCCAAGCAGAGCTAGGCAGCCACAGCCACAACGGGTGAATGCCAACCCGCTCTATCGGAGGATCACCGACGATGAGGAGCCGCCATTGCCAAAGTCATCGGCAAGTGCCCGCGGACGTCACCCGTCGATGAGGAGGCTGTTTGCCACCTCAACGCCCCTACAGGACAAGGAGGAGGAGACACCCGAGGTGACACCTACGCAGGTGGACCCCCACGTAGCAGGGGGTCTTGGCGAGGAGGAGGAGAGGACCGAGGCAACACCAGGGGACACGGCTATGGATTCCTCTAGTTCGACGAGGAAGCCCTACGCGCGCGGGGTACGCACCTCCCTTCAGCGCCGCTCACGCCAGACCAGCATCCGGTCATCGAACCCATCGGTGATGAGTAAGTCACCATTCATGTTTTCACGACTTATTCATATGACATGTTAAAAATTGAACTTCAGACTAACAATTCTTCTTAATGATTCATGCAGCAACTGGACGCTTGTGAGCGGAGGGGGTTTACACCATATCAATGGCATGCAGAGCCTCTTGCTTAAGAAGCACTACCCTGGCAGGGTCACCCACAAGGGGGTGACGGGGCCGCCCTAGAAGTGGTCATACTTCATGAGCGCCAATGACGATAACGGGGTCCCTCTTGCGACCAGGATCAAGAGTGACTTTTGGGTGAGTCTTCATCACAGTTGTGGTATGAAATAATGAAATGATACATGATGTCTATATGTAGTTGTGGTTCACGTGCATGCCAGGGTAAGAGGAGAAGGCGGCATGAGTGCAGGACAAGGTCTGCAAAGCCTGACTCAAGGACATGTACCACGAGGCACACCTCCAGGTCCTCATCACCTACCACGCCAACGTGCTTCTCAGAAAGCTGACGAAGTCAGAAGCCAGGGATATGATCCTGTACCCTGAGACCAACCTCCCCAAGGAGGTGTACCTCCAGGTAAGTAGGAAACATCAATTCTGATTTGTTTCATGAAAAATAAGTAGAAAACATTCATTCTGATACATCTTCTCACATGATAAATGCACGTTGTCATGCAGCACCCTCCTGAAAGGTGCAAGTTGTACATGGACTGCTGGGAGGATATTGTGGACACGTGGCTCAAGCCTGAGGCGTATGAGTAGTGCAGAAAGAAATGGGGGGAACGCCTGGCGATGCCAGGGCCGGCACACCACCAAGGGAGCCAGCCCCTCCCAAGGATCATGAACAAATGGGTACGCTTCTGTTGATATTTTTATTTATTTAGTTATTCTAGCTCTCAATTCTCATTATGTGTAATCACCTTTGTGTTTTCCTCGCAGACCCAGGCGCATGATGGCCAGGTGATCAACGAGTTCACGGGGTACGCCCTGGCTCACAAGCGCAAAGCGACAGATCGGACCAACGTCTACAACCTAGCGAACGGGCCTGAGGCGTACACCAACGCGAACGCCTACGAGAAGATGGCCGAGTACACCGCGGCGGCTCGTATGCACCATGGGGAGGACTTCAATCCGGCCACCCAACCCCTAGATATGGACATCCTGATGAGGAAGGGAGGAGGGAAGAAGCATGGCCGGTACTATATTGCCCACAGTGCAATCGACTGGCCACTATTCCCACGCTCTGCCAGGTTCGAGAGGGGAGCAACACGACTGCCTCCGACATCCCCATACGACCTCGGCAGCCGAGCTCCGCGCAGATGTTGGTGACGGTTCAGGTAACTATAGTTTAATTCGTCGTTCATTGATTTTACATATGTACCTTTTCTTTTGCATTATTTAAACATTGCGGGTGTAATATTGCAGTCCGAGCTGGCTGAGTTGTGGGCAGCGCAGGAGGCCGCGTAGGAGGCCCATCAGCAGTTGCTGGCGGCCTAACAGGAGGCCCATCAGCAGGAGATGGAGTGCCAGATGGAGGCTGTCCGGTTGCACTCGCAGCGTCAGATTCAGGACTTTGCCGGCTTCGTTTAGAGCATTCGGATCCCTGGTGTTGTCTTGCCTCCATTGCCTGCCTCGTTGTTCGCTCCACCCCCTCTTTCTAACCCTATAGGCACTTCGGTGAGTATATATTTTTGTCTATTTCTTTGGCTTGTGCGGCTATCCGACAGGTACTAATGAGATTACTTCTCCTTTGTGCAGCCACAGTCGGTGGGTTCGAACCCGACTCCTAGAGAGACAACCCTTCTCCAGGCCATGGGTGGCCGGTTGGCCTGAGTCCACCTCACACGTGACCCGGTGGCGTTCCTCCTCCGCCTCCGCAGCAGGGGTGGTCTCCGTGGTCAGGTGGCGCTCCTCCTCCGCCTCGGCCGGACGGGTGGTCAGGTGGCGCTCCTCTGCCTCAGCAGCACAGATGGTCAGGTGGCGCTTCTCCACGTCAGCAGCTCGGGGGCTGGACGTACTCCTTTATGCCGTAGGGGTGGCAAGGTGAGGGCTCTTCATAATCTGCGGGGCACGAGGTTGGCGGGTCGCAGCACGAGCAGTGATGGACTGATGCCTTTATGTTGGACATGTTGAACTTGTTATGGACCATTGATGGATGTTAAACTTGTTATGGATGTTGGACATGTTGGACTATTATTGGATTTGTGACTATATATGTGGATTTGTGACTATATATGTGGATTTATGATTATATATGTGGATTTGTGATATATATATATGTGGATCTGTCTACTGTCATATGTATCAAAAAATAAAAAAAAATTGGTTTCCCCAGCTTTGCCGAGTGCAGGCACTCAGCAAAGCCGGGCACCAGTTTTTCCTAAACTCCAGCTTTGCCGAGTGCCTGCTGACCTGACACTCGGCAAAGTTTTTTTTAAAAATAAAATTTCTTTGCCGAGTGCCAGATCAGCACTCGGCAAAGATTTTTTAATTAAAAAAGAAAAACTTTGCCGACTGCTGGCTTGGAAGACACTCGACAAAGGAAATAATTTTAAAAAAATAAAAAATATTTGCCGACTGCCAATGCAGCAGTCAGCAAAATCGGCGTCAGATGACTGGTGCCGTTAAACTTTGCCGACCGCTGACACGGCAGTCGGCAAAGTCTTTACCGACAGCCTTTGATCTGGCTGTCGGCAAAGAACTCTTTGCGTTCAAATTCTTTGCCGAGTACCCTTTGCCAACTATCAACGTGAAAAACAGTCGATAAAGACTTTACCGACTGTATTTAGCCCTTTGCCGACTGCTGGAAGCGGTCGGCAAAAAGCTGAGTTCGGTAGTGATTTGTTTCTCTCGAGGGAGTGAATATAATAATCGGCCGGCGTAGCGTCGTGTTCAGGGGTAGCCTGTCTGGCGGCGGAGTACGGACGGCCCGTGCTAAGTCAGCGTCCCGTCGGTTGGCCAGCGGCGGCGTCGTGTCCAGGGTAGCCTGGCCGGCTGCGGCAACGCGTCCGGCGGTGTTGCCGGGGCGGTGTGGGCGCGTGGTTGTGCGGGAGCCTGGGCAGTGGCCGGCCAGTGGGGGTGGCAGCAGATTTGACTGGCTCTGAGGCAAAGCCGAACTCAATCTGGAGCTGCATCACGCCCCACCTCCGTTCGTCCGCCATGAGCCGAAACAGATCGCCGGGCACGCCCACCCCTGTGCTCGTCGCCTGCACCGGCAACGCCGCGACCTCCTTGCTGCCCAGCTCCAAGGCCGGCGTGCGCCCACGCGCCAGCGGCCCCGGGTAGGAGACAACGCCTGGAGCCCCTCGCTGGCTAAGCCGGACTACCAGACGACAGCAACACTACTGCCATGGTCGTCGTCGTTTCGCCTTTGTTCAGTCCCAAGGTTCACGTCGACAACCCTCGCCAAGTCCATGTCCTGCAGCCGTGGTGCTACACACCGGCGGGCGGCACGCGAGGTGGTGGTTTCCTACTCCGGCGTCGCCCTTGCGTGGGCGCACGTGCCCCGCTTCTGCATCGACAGGGGGATGATGCAACTGCCGACGACGACAGAATTGTTCAAAGTTTCTCCTCTGGGGAGAGGAGTTGGCTTGTCGGAGCATTTGGACCGGAGTCTGGCCTCGGAATTACACGAGGGCACGGCTCAGGTGACTGCAAGTATGAAGCTCTTCTATCAGGACAAAAATAAGTTCGCTTCACAGAAGTACAATGGCCCATCGTTGCATTCGTTCCAGCTTATGCTTAAGGGTGGCGAACAGAGCCATCAGATGAAATATTAGCCAAGCTAGCTGTACGATGAGCCAGAGATATTGAAATATGTGTTGCCTCACTTTATTTGGACATTATTACACTCTACATACGTAGAAGAATCGATGATCATAAGAGTAAACGAATGTCGACTCAACAGCCACCTCTGGTGTCAGGCCAAGCTTGGGCCAAGAAAAAAAAATAGTACAGCGGAACCTGTGTCCAAGCCTTGTCCACTAAGGCTTGTGGGCTAGGCCGAGACGGACTGAATTTGTTGAAGTGTAAAAAAAGGGGTGAAACCATAGAAAACCAACAAAAGCGAAGACAAACCACAAGGATAAAGTAGTCGTTTTATCCCTAAATTGACACTGTTAGATACAATGATTTTAAACCAAAAATGGAACCTACAGATGAAACTAAAACCAAAACCGATAACCAAACAAACCGAGAGTTGGGCTAAGTTCGTTTCAGTTCTGGTTCTCATTTCAAAAGTGCTATGGCCTACCAAATATGTTCTGAAAAGTTTCCAAAGATCCTGAAAGATACACCATAAGGCTCTGTTCGGCTTCTCCCTCATAACAAAGGGGTATATATGAGGGTTTGAGGGGGATTTCCCATACAAAGTCAACATCCTCCTGAATCCCCTCCAATCCCCCTCAATCTCCATGCTTTAGGAATCACAACAAAACGAAAGAAGGCCTAACGTGGTTTCCACTTTCCACTGGTCCCGAAAATATACTCTATTAGGAGGTTCTTGAATGTACACAACAAGTTGACCACCTTTGATTTCTCTTTAAGTTCATGTAATATATGAGTGATTTAATTCTCTTGGTCATAAGAGTGCTTTGTATTTGATTAGATAATCGAAATGGTGCTTTGCATTTGTTGAATTTTTTTGAGAAATTAGGGGAGAGTTTCCCGCATTTTCATTGAATTAATCAAGAAAATAAAATGATTGTCAGGAGTTGTACTTCAGGCCCTACTTAGGCCAGCCCAAACTTCTTCATCTTTCACCTCTATAAGACCCACAAATAATAGGCACTCACCCGCTGAACCGAACTATTAGTTGTCGAGCCGACCCGTACCATCCTCACTCCTATCATCTCTACTCGCACCCTCTATTCTCCACCTAAATCAGCTACCGCCATTGATTTACGACTGCTGATCACCTCTTGAGCACCGGTGAGCATCAACCCCTTCACTCCATGAAAGAACACATTAGTCATGAGGGGTAAAAGTGATGGCCCCCTAAGTCACATCACTAATGACTCTTTAGTGATGGAGGGAAACAAGGTGTGCCACTTTTATAAACTTTGGGTCAATCTAGAGGAAAAAAGGTGCTTTTATGTTTGAAAAGTGACAAAAGTCTAACTAGGATACCCAAAAGTAGCATGACGTGATTTACTCTCATTAGTTTTTACCAGATGTAAGGTGGGAGATTTTGGTCTAGGTCTATCACACACTGTATCAAGTATTTTGAGAAACTTATCCCCTCTCACTCCTTACATTTTAGGATGGAGATTGGGTCATGATTCATGAACACACGTTGTGGCATGGTTCTAGTCTTGCACATATCCTCACCATTAGATCTTGCCTTTGTGTGCAAGCCTCCTCCTTCACCTCGCACATGGGCCTCCTCATCCACGTATCAGCCTCATCTTCAATGACTTCCTACTTGGCAACATCTGGATATAGACCTCAGACTTCTCCATGTAATGCCTTTCACTCTAACAGATTTCTCCTTCCAAGTGATCTGCAAATCCACGCGAGCCTCCACCTCTCTTGGAACACTCTAATGTGTTGGCTTCCTTCTTATTAGCCTGCTTCTCCTTAATCCCACGCACATCATATATCTTAATTAATCCCTTATTTGCTCTCCCTTTCCTTCTACAAGCATAAACATTACTCGATGGATCTTGATGAATGTGGATGCATTATTACAATTTAGATGGATGGTTGATGAAATATATTATGATCCAAATGAATACTAAGGGATGTAATAGGGATTAGATGAATTAGGGCTTCGATGAATGAATTGCTTCATGTCATCGGCCCTTTTTATTTGAGGTCTCAGTTCCTATTTAGATATTTTTTTACTTTGGTGTATGTTTCTGGATCTCATTTTGAAAAGAGGGGAATCTTATTGCTATGCGTGGCCTTGAGCATTAGAGCATTGTGCAACAAGGTGCATGGTTCATGACATATTGCCTTGGGGTAGGTGTAAGGACTAGATGGCCCAAGAGGCAAAAGTTGAATAATTGAGCCCTAAAAAGTATAAAGCAACAATCTTAGCCTATGCAATTTCTAAACCTCAAAGCACCTTGACACCTAAGCATTCCATAATAGCATACTATATAGTCCTCAAGGCTGCTAACCAAACAAGTCCATCTTAAAATAACTAAAGGAGCACGCTAATCAAGTCTATCATGAGTTGCATATACTTTTTGAGGCAACCTATGAGAAGTACTACTATATTAAAGATCATGATCACCCCAATTAAGAAATATGTTCTTAACTACAAGAAGTGATTCCATGCTAATCACACTTATCAAACAATCCTAGTTGTCACATACACAGCAGACATTGCACACAAAATGCAGTGAGTGAAGCTGGTTCGATTCATGCCTATTGGTGGCGATGCCAACGGAAAATTGACAAAAGAAACAGGAAGAAGATAGACGGCATTTTCATCTATCTATGGTGGAATGTTTGGAAAGAACGCAATAGAAGAGTTTTTCAACATCAACAACTGCAACCGCTACAAGTAGCATATCTATGTAGAGATGATGTCTCGCAATACCACATAGCTAAAGGTCGAAGCAGTCAAGTAGCTGAGTAGTTCTTTTCTCAGGATTTTTCTTTTTATGATCGTTTTTTTGTCCAGCTGAGGGGGAAAGGAGCAGCGGCTAGTTGTTTTATGTTTTAGCGTTTTTTCCCCCAGCAGCAGTGTTGTTGTACAGTTTTTTATGCTTTTCTTTTCATTGTCTAAGAAAAAATAGCAGCGAAGCTTTCGTCGCTCCTTTCGAAAAAAAAACAACCAAAATTTTCTCCCATGGAGGGTTGTTTCCACAAGACCCTACTCCATGTTGGAGCACCTAAGTCACAAATACTTGGTTAAGGTCCTATCCACTAGGGAACACTTGTTTGCCACTCTGGCAAGGAGTGTTTCAAGACCATGTTGAAGCTTTTGGAGCCTCCTCACAATAGCTCCACCGACTAAGGTCACCAAGTGCTCCACCTGACTATATAGGTGTTGGCAAACACCAAGAACAATATAACTTCAACCTTCAACTCAATAAACTCAAGCAAAGAATGTCGGTAACACTAAAGACTAATGCTCAAATGTCACTTCTTGGCTTGGATGGTTGTCCAATAATTCACAATCTTCTCCTATAAGTGCTGGCATATGTGGGGTGCAAGAAAAATACTCAACCTGCTGAGGGTAAGACAACCCTCGGGCATTGCAGTAAGAAGAAGACCTTCTCACACAGGTCGATGAAACCCCGGAACCCCTGCCCATGTGAGATGAGCACGAACGGCGTTGGGCCTTAGAATTGTGCTTTGACCGTGGGACATACGAGGGGATGTTTTTAACCCCAACCTAAAAATTCGCTCCAGCGGGGAATTAAACCCTACAAGAGCAACTGAAAATGAGATAGGGGTGGCACTTAGATAGAGGCCAAAGTTAGGGTTTTGAGTTAAGAGCATCTCTGCATCGTCTGGCTTAGAAGGAGGCTTTGGGGGAGGCAAGCTGGCCGAGCGGTGCGGCGGGCGGCGGGAGAGAGGCTGTTAGGGTTCTAGCAGAGTATCAACTAGGCCAAGTTAGGGCGGGGGCTCTGCCCATGGCTATGGAAGCGGCGTGATGGATCAGGGGAAGAAGGAGATCACCGTGGGCGGTAGTCGAAGCTCTGTGGCCGCGGGCGTGCCCGCGGCGGCGGAGCTCCATCAAGACCATACCGTGCCACAGCGGGGATGGTTAGCAGCGGCGGGGTGCGGACGACTGCGAGAACAAGGTAGACGACAGGTCACGTGTTTGCCAAACGCACTACCCATCGCGTGTTAACGGTTCACAATATATATATAGACAGACCATATGGATCGTTGGCCATTTGAATTTTTTTCCTTTTCTTCTAGAGAGAAGTGTATGCGTTGCTTGTATTTCATTAAGAAAAGATGAGGTCCATAACTAGAACTAACACTGAGAAAACTAGGGAACACGATCGAAAAATAGAGGAGGGAAGAGGCGCAAACAAGAGAGATGGTACTGTTTCGTCTATAGTTTATAGCAAGTCAAAGTAGCCATGAGCATCAAAGCTTATCTGCAATTAGCTGGAAGTCTCCTGCCACGAAACCCGACACGTACCGTACGTCTATAAAGAGAGTACGTTATCTTTAGCTAGTTCATTCATTCAGTCACTAGATTCCCTCTGACCGGAACTCCTTCGGCTATACAAATTGAAGAAAAACTGGAGAAATTAATTAGCTGACGTTCCCAGGTCGCTTTCAGCAACTAGAATGCATGATTGGGCGCTAGTACATGAACAAAATCAGACATGTCTGACTTTTACATGGTAGGAGTGTAGGACAATACTCCTATGCAACGGGACGGACGTCTTACTGCACAGAAATTTCTTATTATCTACTCTATAAAAGAGCGTAAGAATTGAAGGGCATCAAACCCAATCTCCACCGTTAAATCAGACTAAATTTTGCATCCAACGGTTGCCAGGTTAGTACGTTTCTTAGGTGACAGTGTGTTTCTTTCCTCTTTCCGTTGCGCCGATGCCCCCCTCTTCCTGAATCGCCGCCTTTCTCTCTTGCGGTTGCCCATCAGCGAACACTAGCAGGCCTCCCACATCCCGATCCCAACTCCCTCCCAATTCCTAATCACCAAATCTCTGAATTTCATCGCCTCCTCCGCTCGCCTCGCTCCACATGCAGATCCAGTTGCCCCTCGCTTCCTACATGCTGCCTCTGTCCAATACAGTTGACATCCCGCCCACTGAACCGTGCGTGGTGCCACGCCCAGCGGGGAGGACGGCACACCGCCGGATGGAGCTGGTGCCACGCCCAGCGGGGAGGACAGCACACCGCCGGATGGAGCTCTGCCCTCTGCGACGTGCCCAGTTGTCTGCGTCGTGCACAGAGATGGTTTCCGGCTGTTCGTCGCCGTTTCAAGGCCCTGTTCGTCTGCATCGGAGTTATACACGGCAGGGCCTAGCGGCTCAATCACTCGACTCGTTGGTGCTGGAGTCCGGTTGCCCCTCGCTTCCTACAATCCTATGTGCTGCCTCCGTCCAACCTTGTCGCCATGCCGGCCACTGAACCACCCGTGGTGCCACGCCTAGCAGGGACGATGGCACGCCGCCGGACAGAGCCATGCAGCCACTCGCGTGCCTTTGCTTTGTCTCGGCCAAAACCCGCTACTCCCCAAAGTCTATCTCGCCGCTATCTTCGAATACATCGGCGCCGGTTCGTGTCCGCCCAGACCGGC
Organism: Bothriochloa decipiens; assembly: GCA_023333625.1. Classification (NCBI taxonomy): domain Eukaryota; kingdom Viridiplantae; phylum Streptophyta; class Magnoliopsida; order Poales; family Poaceae; genus Bothriochloa; species Bothriochloa decipiens. Next base: position 36,384,007 of record CM041635.1, on the reverse strand, counting down.
AGCGCTCAGACCCCGTCCTCAGGGTTGGCGGCGCTACGCTCGGATCCCTCCATCCCCGGTTGGCAGCAGCTATGAAGAACTGAAAGCTGGAATCAGGTCATAAACTTATAATTGTTTTGCACCTTTTACCATCTGGATGTCGATTTTGCTTTCCGATTATGTCATTGGTGTTGTTCCCATTATATATTTATTTGGATTTTATATTATATAGTCCCAAATGTGCTAATTCAGCCATTAATATGATTCGAGTACAAGACTTTGCGGGCTTTTGCAGTTAGCCTCGGAACTGCTACATCTCCACTACTATATAATTCACGAGTTTAACTTTACTAAAGACACACACAAATCTAACCCCTCATTACCTATGCTAAGTGCACACAACAAACTGCAGAAGGAATCAAAACTTTGAAATGGACGGACATGATTTACTCAACCATCTTAATTCTCTTACTTAATCACATCCGACGGTTTTTTTTTTTTTACAAGAATCCGACGGTTGATAACTCTCGGATCAGTCCTCCTGAATCACGCTCGGCCCCTCACTCGCGCCTGACCAGAGCCAATCAGGCTCCTTCCCCATGCGCCCCCGTCCCCACGCGCCCGACCCTCTTCCCCACGCGCCCCCTTCCCCACGCGCCCGACTCTTCCGATGCCCACCGAACACACCCTCACAGACACCGCCGCCACCTCTTCACCTCCCTTACGCAGGCACACCAATCGCGACGGCCGAGCATCCATCTCCAGCGTCCGTCGTCCGCAGCCAGGAGATCGCCAGGGCCGGATGCGGAGAGGCGCCGGCAGGAACGAATGCGGACAGCACCGGGAGCCGACGGTGCTAGGGCCGCGACGCACCAGGTTCGGCACCCGCGTTCGGCACCTGCGACTGGTTCGGGTACCGACGCTGTCGGCACCCGCGTTCGCCTCCGCGGCGGCGGCTCCTTGCTAGGCTTCTACTGGCTGGCTGCGTGGAAGCCGGGTGAGGACGGCCGCAGGAGGACGCCGGTGCGACCCTGCCCCAATCCACGTCGGCCATTGAAGCGGTGGCTGCCCTGCCCCAATCCAGTACGCCCATACGGCCATCGCGAACCACGCACGCCGGCAGGACAGGCCGCATCCAGGACAGTAAGTATTATCTTATTGCTTTGCTTTACGTTTGCAAAATTCCACTTGGAGATGAACATGGATGCCATCGTTGATGCCATTGTCAAATTTACTACTACAGATTACCTGGACTACAGTAAGGGGTAAGCCACTAGCCCGCCTTGCGTTTATAGTGATATAACAAACCACATCGGACAGGGTATGTTCGGTTCCATCGTTCATATCCCAGTTTATCAAATTTTTACTTGAACCGACACTCATTATATATCACAGCAACAGTGACGCCACCTGCACATGAACCAAATGATGAAGAAAGGATAAAGAGAGAAGAGCGGAACAGAAAACAGCGGGAATACTACAGACGGAAGCGGGCCGAGGAAACCAACGAACAGAGAGAAGAGCGGAATAGAAAGCAACGTTAGTACCGGGCAAGAAAAAAAAACACTGGCAATATCAACCACTCCTAATCATGGTAAACTAATCTGCTCATCTATACTGTTGTTTGTGAGTGCGTCCAATGAGTAACGCTCTTAATTTTTATACACCTAGAACCTATGTCCGGTTGCACATACATTAAAATGACAGATGCAGTACACAACACCGTTCCGCCGTCTTTGATAGGTACGTTTTGCCTCCGTCAGTGCAATTGGTTAAAATTCTTTATACCTTTAATTTTTTATTTATAATTAAAAGTCAGAGGAGGAAAATCACCACAAGTATCAGCAATACTTGACAAGGAAAATGATGATCGAAATGAATCCAGAGAATGGCTACATAGGAATGATGAGTATGACAGGAAACCAACCTTGATGTCTTTGGATACCGAGAGTCCAAACGGCATTGTAATTAATACAGGTACTACCATCTAACTACTATGTCATCGTATAATCCATGTGGTAGAAATTGGATCAAGTATATCTCTTGTGTACAATGGTTAACAGGTACCTCTTCAAGCACTTCCCAGCTGCTCAGAAGGCGAAACTGGTACATAAATATGGATGAGGCAACCAAGGCAAAAGTGCTACAGCAAAGGCGGGACTATAAAAAGGCAAGAACAGCGTATAACAAGCATGAAGCATGCCTACTCTAGCCCAGGAAGAAAATGGCAACCATACGCCTGTGACACATGTACAACCGAGACATGCAGACTCTGATGACGTCGAGTTTGATACTACTTTATTCGAACCTACAGGCCATGATTATGATGATGATGAAGGTTGGTTTTACAAATCTAAACACCAATTCAGTTTCCCATTTGGTAATATTTTGGCATTAGCATATGCTTTATTAAGACCTAAAGGAGAAACTGGATGGAATCAGTTCATGCCGTACAATGACAGACCCAAAGAATCGACGTCTCCTACTGATTGTGAGGAATCAGTACAAAAACCATTGGCTATGACAGCAATCCATAATCAACATATAATTTGTCCTACTAATATTGTACTAAAATAATATATTGTATCATATTTGCATATTCATACAGATGATGGTGAAGTAGATGATGACATACAGCAAGATGATGACATAGATAGAACTGCTGGAACCAGTAAGTCAACAAGGTTTGTGACAGCAAGAGAATACTATTGCTTCATGATGCAAGTTAGAAAGGGTCTTTTTAACATCGTGTTATTTGGCGGGAGGCTTTTCCAACAATGGGCCGTCGACATGTATGTCAAGATTGAGTCTATGAGGCTTGACTGGTATTCTAATCCTAAAAACCAGAAACTCATACGGACCGAACTGTATCAAGTGAGTCCAGATTTCAGCAATCAGCACTGAACTTACTCAGGAAATCAGCAATGAAATAATTATGCTCTCATATTTGTTTGTAGAACCATACTATATGCTAGAATCAGAATATTGTTGCCATTCTATGTATATTCTAGAAAACTCCATTACAGTAGTTGTAGCATTAGGATGACATACTGTTTTTTAGTATCTAGAGGCATATGAATTCAGATAGCCTTACTTTCAGTTTCAGAACTTTAGTAGGTTCATCTCTATTCTTCAATAGGTTCTCGGTATTTTAGTAGCGGTGGAACTGTGGTAGCAGGTAGCTTGTTTATTTCGAGTTCAGATCCTTGCTTTTCCGTTTTCCTTCTCTAGATTCTGTGATTTGCATCTCTTTTAGTTCAGCAACTTGAAGCTCCTTGTTTTGGTTTTGAGATCAAACATGCAAATTTTCATTATTAGTTGGATCTGTACTTGGTTAGTCTTGCCTGTTTGCCAACATAGGAGTGTTGGAGCCTGCTTGGGACTCATCGAGGAAAAAATATTTGGGCTTGAAAAAATTGGATTATAATTACTATATACTCTAATAAAATGCCTAATGTGTTGACGTGCTCAAGTGCCCTAATAGTAGTTCTTTTGCAGGAGGACCTCACTTCGACACGAGTTGTTGACTGTTGAGATTGTTGAGGTGCCGAGAAGAGGCCAAACACCCCCTTTGACAAACTCTTTGTATTTTGACCTGATGTTTAGTGGTAAAGGCTTTGTGTTTTGGCAGCTGGTGAAGGAGCTGAACCTATAACAACTGAATGCATTTCGGATTATATTTTCTTATGCATGAATGTATTCTGGATTATATTTTCTTGTGCATGAATGTATTCCGGATTATATTTATGACATATACAATTGCATGAGAAGAAAACTATGAAAAAAATGTCTTGTTTTTAAGCATGCCCCTTAAATAATACCGTGACAACCGCACGGGCACTATGATAGTAATGTAATGTCACAAGGACAATCAGACTGATGAAGCAGGCGGTGGCACCTGATTAGCGAGTAACAGCGTTGCGGTGTGTGCTTGCATTCCTAAATGCGTGTGTTTCCCTGACTAACATATTCAGTATAGGACCAATCCAGTGAAATCTACAACAAAGCTGATCTCAATTCTATTGGGGGTGAGAAATCATCTGTGCATATTGGGAGTTTAGCACATTTCTCATTACTTTATACAGTATAGATTTGTATCTCTCTCCAGGGCCCAGGCAACTCTAGAGCAGGGGAGCTTCATGGATTATGATCTTGGTCGGTTTTCGTTTCAAGGACAGATGCAAAGATATGCTCCTTGATATGGTCTTCTAAATGCTGACAATGGGACACATCATACCACGATGTCCCGAACTGCTGCTTATGATGATAACCGCATCCAGCTGCATCCCCACAGACAATTGAAGCGACCTACTCTTTTACCACCCGTTGGTAATTTTTGATCTTGGATTCTTATAATCTACAAATAATTCTTGAAAGATTTTTAACCGTGCTTACCTTTGGTATAGAACACAATTATAAAATGGGAGTACCATTTACCTCTTCAAAAAATATTTTTATTGATTGATTGTTAGTGGTGTCTACTGATCTCTTGATAGTTTTAAGTCTGCAAACCTTTACAATAATATTTTTGAAGTTGTGTCAAGAAGAAAAAAAAAATTCAATACATGCATGCTCAATAAAAAGAACAAATACACAATTTATTTGTACCTAAATTATTGTCATATGTTAAGTAGCCTAACTCGAATTTAAGTTCTTGTTATCTCTAATATGAATATGAATATAAATTTTCTCGATTCTGCATTACTTTTCAAGAATGAACTATTTTTTTCGCATGTGTACGCCGCACGTGCCTATCTGCTAGTATTTATAAAATATTATCCCTAGCTATTACAAGTATGGAAGTAAGCTAGCTGTACAGACTACGTACAAAGGAATGAAACAAATGAGAAACTGAACACAATGATAGCCATCGGATGGTGATCGGACGCGAACATATTCTACCTAATACGGTATACATAAATAAAGAAGACTTCAAGTCTATGCTAGCTACCTCCTGCTCTGATCTCTCTCTCCATTGCTAGCTGAACGCTCCGATCTGTCGAGTCGAGTCCACGTCCATTGTCGCCGCCGACTCGCCGCAACAGGAAGACCGACGACTCCCCGAGAGGACGCTGCCGCAACAAGAAAGGAGGCCGCAGCAGCTCGAGAACTGGCCTCCCATCACCTCGATGAGGAACGCCACTTGGTGGTACTCCGCCTTCTGTCGAATATATTCTAAATTTAGTTGCACAATATAATGACCGGACTTCTGACGGAGCGAAGCGGAGGCCCGTTGTCAGGAGACTTGACTATAATGATGTGTTCTCTCTAGTGATAAAGTACAGATTCATTCGTACATTTTTTTTAGTATTATTGCTTCACATAATCTTAAGCTTAAGCAGTTAGATGTGAAGACTGCATTTTTGTACGGAAAGCTTGAGGAGGACATTTACATGGACCAGCCAGAAGGGTTCATAGTGCCGGGTAAGGAGAAATTTATTTGTAAGTTGAAGAGATCCTTGTATAGTTTGAAGCAGTCCCCTCGTCAGTAGAACAAGAGGTCTGATTCATTTATATTGTTGCATGGTTTTAAGAGGTCTAAATATGATAGTTGTATTTACATCAAGCATGTTAATAGATCACCTATATACATGCTGTTGTATGTTGATGATATGCTGATTGCTGCCAAGAGAAAGGTTAAAATCACTAAATTAAAGAAAATATTGAGTAGTAAGTTTGACATGAAAGATCTTGGTGCGACTAAGAAAATTCTCGGTATCAAAATTACTAGAGACAGAAAATCTGGTTTGCTATTTCTTAGTCAGCATAATTATATTAAGAAAGTTCTTTAGCGTTTCAACATACATAATGCAAAGCCTGTTAATACTCCTATTGCACCTTATTTTAAATTATCAGCTGCACGATGTCCTAGTACAGATGCAGATATTGAATACATGTCAAGAGTTCCTTATTCTAGTGCTGTTGGGCCTTTGATGTATGTCATGGTTTGCTCTCGTCCAGATTTGTCATATGCTATGAGTTCGGTTAGTAGATATATATCTAATCCTAGTAAAGAACATTGGAGGCAGTTCAGTGGATTTTTAGGTACCTCAAAGGCACAGCAGATTTTTGTTTGAAGTTTGGCAGAACTCAGAAGAGACGTATTGGTTATATGAATTCAGATTATGCTGCTGATATGGACAGGCGCAGGTCTCTCACTGGTTATGTGTTTACAGTTGGTAGTTGTGCTGTAAGTTAGAGGGCTACATTACAGTCTGTTGTTGCTTTGTCTACTATCGAAGCAGAGTACATGGCTGTTTTTGAGGCATGTAAGAAATTAATTTGACTGAAAGGTGAGCTGTGTAGAGTTGACTCTTATATTAATTTATTTTGTGACAGTCAAAGTGTCATTTACCTTACCAAAGATCAGATGTTCCATGAGAGGATTAAACATATTGACATCAAGTATCGTTTTATTCGTGATGTGATCGAGGATGGTAAGTTAAAGGTATGCAAGATCAGTACTTATGATAATCCTGCTGATATGATGACTAAACCTGTTCCTGTTGCTAAGTTTGAGTTGTGCTCAATTTTAGTTGGTTTAGTGGATTAGCCTAAGAGGCTATTTGGCATCAATGGTATTTTCTTTGTTATGTTCAGGATAAAGGTGTTGATTTATGCTATAAAATAAATTTGTCTTAAGGAGTTTGTTGAATATGTTCCAAATTCAGTTGCACAATATAATGGCCGGACTTCTGACGGAGCGAAGCGGAGGCCCGTCGCCGGGAGGCTTGGCCCATCGTGGTACGATATATATACCCGGTGTTAGGGTTCCACTGTGTCTGATTCATTCATTTTCTTATAGCCGCCGCACAGCGTTTGTAATCCGACTCTTGATAATAGTGAGGAGTGTTTGCTGGCTGGCGTCCGTGGTTTTTTTCCTTCGCATTAGATGGTTTTTCACGTTAAATCTTGTGTCTCGCTATGATTTAACATCTTCCACAACGACACCGCCATGGTCGGTGCTGGCATGCTCTGCCTCCACAACGTCACCGCCATGGTCGGTGCCGGCGTGCTCAGCCTCCCCTATGCCATGTCCCAGCTCGGGTGGTCCGTCTTGTGTTCTAACCAATTCAGCGATTCATCTCTATTACATTTCCCATGCATGGATCTAAATAATGTTGCTCCTTCTTTCCTGTCCGGTCAATCGACCACGATTGGTTCGTGTGCAGGCCGGTTGGAGTCACGATGCTGGTCTTGTCGTGGATCATCACGCTGTACACGCTGTGGCAGATGGTGGAGATGCACGAGTGCGTAGAGGAGAGGCGGTTCGACAGGTACCACGAGCTCGGGCAGCACGCGTTCGGCGAGCGGCTGGGCCTGTGGATCGTCGTGCCGCAGCAGCTCGTCGTCGAGGTGGGCGTCAACATCGTCTACATAGTCACCGGCAGCCAGTCGCTGAAGAAGTTCCACGACACGGTCTGCGAGAGCTGCAAGGACATCAAGCTCACCGACTTCATCATGATCTTCGCTTCCTGCCACTTCGGGCTCTCCCAGCTCCCCAGCTTCCACTCCATCTCCGGCGTCTCCCTCGCTGCCGCCGTCATGTCGCTTTGGTATATATACAGTTCATTTCTTCCACTCCATCCATGTTCTTCCTTCCTTTTTTGCAATCAAGATCACTGATGTGAAACTAGATACGAACAGCTACTCGACGATCGCGTGGGTTGCGTCGGCGCACAAGAGAAAGTCGCCGGACGTGCACTACGGCTTGCGCGCAACGACGACGCCGGGGAAGGTGTTCGGCTTCTTCGCCGCCCTCGGAGACGTGGCGTTCGCGTATGCCGGGCACAACGTGGTGCTGCTGCTGGAGATCCAGGCCACCATCCCGTCGACGCCGGAGAGACCGTCCAGGAAGCCCATGTGGAAGGGCGCCGTCGTCGCATACGTCATCGTCGCCGCATGCTATTTCCCGGCCTCGATCGTCGGCTACTGGGCTTTTGGCAACCAAGTCCACGACAACGTCCTCGTCAGCCTCAGCAAACCTAAGTGGCTCATCGCCCTCGCCAACATGATGGTTGTTTTTCATGTCATTGGCAGCTACCAGGTATGTTGCATACCATTTTTATTAAATATAAAATAATAGAGTAATAATAAAAGGATTATCGTCTAACTTCACTCTCTAATTTTATGAGCCTGTTATAAGAAAAAAATCGATTGTTTTAGAGGAGTTCTACACATAAGTTAGATGTTTTAAGAATTAGATAAAAGATGTCCTAAAAATGAAATAGATGAAAGATTTTTTTCTCCTCGCTTGAATTTTTAGTTAGACTAATTGCAACTTAAAATTATATTTATAATAAATCATCAACAAAACTCTAGTATAAGTTGAGTGTAAATATAACATCAGCTGTATGTAAACAAAATTGGGGTGTGGGAGAAAAGGTTTTCACTCATATCTTCGTTTTAATTTCTTTCCTTCTTTTTTGCAAATTCAACAATGCGTGCTATTTAGCAACAATAAAGGGTAATAAGAAAAGTAAAGCAAAAGGAGATAGGATTTTCACTGTGACACACGACATATAGTAGAACTGTAATAAAATTAGGAGTTGTCTATTGAACATTGGAAAATTACAAAACTAACCAATGCAACAACCGGTTGTTGAACAGGCTCGAAACACACAAAAAACATCAACAAACAACTGTGTGTTCTAGTGGCTTCCAACAATTGAACTCTAAAAAATACGGTAACATGGTATAACAACTAGAACACACGTTAACCATGGAAGAAATTAAAAACAATAATTTAGTCGACACGTACGTAAATCTCACACTCCAATGAATTGCACAGGAAAATAAGTTGTCATTTAGAGTATCATAGCCTGTACATCACAAGATGTATGTTTCTCACATGGCATGGTGGTATATGGACAATGAGCATTGTTGGTGATGACACAGATGTACGCAATGCCAGTGTTTGACATGATAGAGACGGTGTTGGTGATAAACTTTCACTTCCATCCAAGCCTTATGCTCCGCCTCATTGCCCGAAGTGTCTACGTCGTTAATGCCTTAGCTTAAACTGTGAAGGGAAGTGCATGGATCACAGTGGCAATTTGCACAAGACTGATGAGATATAAGCTTTACATGCAGGCTTCACAATGTCGTAGCCATCACCTTCCCATTCTTTGGTGCATTGCTCAGCTTTTTTGGTGGATTTGCCTTCGCACCAATGACGTATTTCGTAAGCTCCAATTGATCCATTTACCCTTTTTCTACTAGCTATATGGTGGCTTATTGGAATGTTTTAATCCCCAAGATTTGCATTGTGTTCTATCTATTCAACTGTTAATTAATCCTATAATGAATCGCTAAAATATATAATCGTGTAAAACTGTAACATACGGGAGCTGACTGAATCATTCTTTGATCTTTGTAGCTTCCCTGCATCATGTGGCTCAGAATATACAGGCCCAGAACTTTCAGTATCTCATGGTTTACCAACTGGGTAAAAACTAGCAGATAATCTAAGACTATATATTTTGTCCCTTTAGTAGAATGTACATAGCCTCTTAATCATTCTCTTTGTTATCCAATAGATGCATGTTCTTCAGATCTGCATTGTTCTAGGAGTGTCGCTCATGCTAGTGTCACCTATCGGTGGACTTCGACAGATCATCTTGCATGCCAAGACCAGTAAATATGGTTAATGCGACATAAAAAAAAACTCAAGGTTTGTGCCATAGTTTTGAATGAGACATATTGTATTTCTTTGGCATGGCAGAAAACTCACATTGAGCAATGTAATCAGTACAAATTATTGCATCTTAATTACCAAAGTTTTTGTCGTGCAAAACAGGATGGCATGTGTTATATTCAAAGCTTGCTCCTGCTCATGACAATTTGTGATGTGTCAACCCAAATTGTACGATGCTTTGGGTTTTCTATATATACATAGTTTTTGCTATGCAATTACATATACACTATATTTAGATACATAGTAAAAATAATGTATAAATAAATATCAAAATGTCTTTCAATTTTTAAAACATGTGTATGTCTTGTTTGTATATAGTAGGACATAGTTGGCGTATTTGGACATTATTAGGAAGAATGTGGGATGTATATCTGTATTTCTGTCATTCATAGTTAATTGGTACTAGTAGTGCCCAATTAATTAAAATCATGTTTCTATCCATAATAATATTTGAGTATATTAGTCTAACAACTCACACTCGGCCATTATTAATTTCAAGAAACAAGTGTTTTTTACAACTAAGAAACAATTGGTTGAAACTCATAGATAAGTTTGAGGTGTATACAAATGCCACGCGACACACAACTTGGCTCTAAATCAATTTTGCAGGCTCAGTTGGAAAAATAGGGGCTCTAAATCCAATTTTAAGAGCATAGAACATTGGGTAATGCTGCACTGTGGGATCATTATCCTTGTTTGTATGACATAGTTAGACACAAACACGACACTGCAGTAAAAATGTTCTTAGTTGCCTGACATGCTCATTTTTCAGACATAGAAATTTTATAGGATCTAAGTTATTAGCAGGATGGAACGTTTTGTAACCACATTTTGCAAACATTACCATAATGCAAGAACAAGATGTGTTTTGCTAGAACCTATATCCAACAAGGGTCCTCAGCAAAACCACATTATACGGTGTTCGATGTCCTTAATATTAACAGAAAACTGGGAACTAAAGGCCTCTTAAAAATTAGGATCTTCCATTGGTACCCATGGTACGATTTGATATTGACAAAAGATAACCTATCTAAGCGCAATTAGCAAGGCTGCTAGATAGTATAATCGCTGATTATTAGGGGTGTGTTGACACCGTTTTTTGACACGTGCCAATATAAGCCGAAAACTGTGCCGATCGGCAAGGGAGTGGTTATTCTCCAGTATTGCTTTTGAGTTGTCGATGGATGATTGTCGATAAAAGATATGTTGATCTCGTACATTGCCGATGAAGCCAGAGGGCTGTTGCCGATGGAGAGAGAGACATGGTTGCCGATGGAGAGAGAGGCATGGTTGCCGATGGAAAGCAGGGCTGAAGGACGTGGAAAGCAGATCTGAGTCATTATTGATGGGGTTTTGCTGATGGAATCTACAGAGATGAGGAACGTGCCGATAGAGGTTTCATCGTAAAGCAATGGATAAGGAAACTGGCAATATTTATGCCATTATTTTAATAGTTTATTTTTGAATCCGACCTTGGTATGAGTCGTTATTTTTTATTCCTTAGAGATAAGACATGTTTAGGTAATATTTTATCGTGTCTGTTTAGGACTCATAGTACCAGGGTATAAATATGTACCGAGAGACAATGTAAGAGATATATACAATCAAATACAACAAATCTATTACTTTTATCTACTTTTCAAGCAATCTACTTTTCGACGACTTCGTCACCCGTACCTTTTCCTTTTTAACGAGTTCTTTCAAGAATCGGCGGGCTGCATCAACTTGATCTCCGGCGACCTTGTAGGTTCCGCGTCTACCGAGCACGATTCAGGCTTTGACGTCCGGGCGTATCGCTGTCGTCTCGTCTGATCTGTTCAACAGTTATCGAATATCATCTGAGCTTTGACGTCCGGGCGTATCGCTGTCGTCTCGTTCGGGTCTTATTCAAATTTATCATCCTTGTCGATTAATAGGTCAAATCGACTGGCACGCCTTGATATCGAACTAGGGTATTAGCCCGGTGTGTTTGCAGATCCAACGCCTTTTTGCATCAACACATCTTTTGGCATGCCCGGTGGGACAAAATCAACAGATTTATCATGAAGAATCCTACTAATATCACTCCAGAAAACATCATCGAGATATCAGAATCAGATCTCAAGGAGGATCAGAGGCAGGCTATAGAGAAGGCTATGGAGGATTACAGGCAGCTTTACCTAAAATCCTACAGCAAGAATAGGAGCGGAGAAGTGGTACAGAAGCAAGACCCGCCGTTGCCTCGGCAGGTTACTTTTGACTCCAATCCTGGTAAATTACAATCAATGGTTAACTCTGCGTTAAGTCATGCATTGATTAATCACTCTAGCGTACTGTCCAATACTATTTATAATGCTGTTATTCAATCGTTAAAAGAAGAACAAGTACAAGTACCAGCTTATGTTGGCCCAGTATATCATCAGCTTGGGATGTTATCTTCTACAGCTCCATCGGCTACTACAGCCGTTGTGGCTCCAGGGGTTTCTGCTCCTCATACAGATCTGCCTGCTGCTGAATCTCCACCGTCGATGTCAAGTTCAGCAAAGAATAATCAATTAAACACAGATCTATCGGCATCGGCAATGTCAGGTCCTTCAGTTCAAAATCGACGAGTTCCTGCCGATCGGTGGGGATATGGGATGTCTCTAGATCTACCTGCTTTTAACTCTGGATTAAAACAGACGCATGATACAGCGGGTAAAACCCCCATAACGTCAGCCACTCCGGTTCGGCTGATGGCTCAAGTGACGCACTATACTACAACTCCACCTACCGCACAGTTGCCATCAGAAAGACTCCACATGTCGCTTTATCAGGCATCATACACAAGTCCATCGGCAAACCCTCTGCCGATGCAACAAGGGTTCTCAACTGCAAACCAACCGGTGGCATCAGTGGTTCCTCTAGCTAGAGTTCCTGCAAATCAAGGGAATTATGCTGTCTATCATCCAAGGATGCAAGAGCAACAGGTGGCTACAGTCTATCAACCATCGGCGAGTCATGTGCCGATGAGGCCTAATCCAAGTGGGACAGGTCCATTGCTAGCTCAACAGCACTTTGCTCAGCCTGAGTATCAAATGGCAGGGGTTCAACAGCAATATATGCAAGCAGATATTCAGAATCCTACATTGGCACCATGGCCGATGAACCCTGTACAGCAAATTAGTGGACCAGCAATAATAAATGTGCCGATTGCTCCGGCTCATTTGTCACAAGGATACATCGAAGCCTATCAGCCAGCACCTCCAGCAGAAGTTCAGCCTGCGCCTCGGCAAGATCAAGATGCATACTAGACTGATGAAATTGCAGAAGAATTGAAAAAGATTAGGTACTGCAAAGGGCACATTGCTACCTCGCACAGTACCAATGATTGCAAGGTGTTTGGGCAACAGTCGCAGTCGGCTATCGAATCCGGGGAGATCACATTTGATAATTCAAGGTCTCAGAAGCCGATAAAAATTGATCAACATCCGTTCCCTGCAAATATGGTGGAGGCTAAAGGCAAAACCAAAGTATTAACATCGGAGGCTGCTAGAAGGAATGCATCGGTAGACCCTAAAAATCAAATAACTGTTGATGACGTGAAGGGAAAGGAATCTGCCGATGGCGCTAAAGGGAGAGGAATTGTTAATGAAGGTAGTAGCTTCAGAAGACCACTAGGGCCTCCATATGGTGTTCGATATCAGCAACAACGTGAGGATCAGTATCGGCAGCAACAGGAAGAGTTACGTCGGCATAAAGATCACTGGAATTGCCCGTTTTTCGTTCATTGTTAGGAAAAAGGCATTAAATTGCCCACTGCCGATACCTGCCCTGAATGTAATGGTTATTATTTAAATGATCGGGCAGAGAGACAACATCACTCTAGTGATCGAGGGGTACGCATCAATAAGCCGATCAAAGAAAAGGTGTCAGCACTTGATCGGCTGGGGGGTAGAGTTAGTGTGCATAGCAGGCTTGGCGGGCATATTGATTGTTTTCCAAGGAGTCAGGCAGAGCTTGAAGAGATGGCTAACGAAAGGGTTCCTGATGAAGGGATATTTTGCAGGTATCCAAACATAGGCTTCCATGAGCAGAACACAAAGCGCTATCAGCCTGTTTGGAAAACAAAGCTTCCCCAATGGTGCCCTGAAGGATTGACGAAAACTCAAAAAAGAAGGGTACAGCGTATGCGTCAAGAGGATTTACAGTGCCCGAAAGAAAGCATTCCAAAGGTAACAACTCAAGTATGGCAACCAAAACGCAAGGGTGGAGGTCCATCAGCAGATGTTAACATGGTCTTCATGTTGCCGATGGAGTTTTTGGCGCCAGATGACAAGGAACAAGTAATTTTTGCTGATGAAGCAGCTCAACTAACTCTGGATCCAATGATGGCTGTGTTTGAAAAGCCTGCCGATGAGGAAAGGCAACACCTCAAAGCTTTGTTTGTTAAATGCAGGGTTGATGGACAGCCAGTGTCAAAAATACTCATAGATGGAGGAGTGGCAATTAATATTATGCCGTATGTCATGTTCCGAAGACTTGGAAAAGGAGACCAGGATTTAATCAAGACGGATATGATGCTTAAAGATTTTAAAGGCAATGTGTCTCTGGCTAAAGGGGCATTATGTGTTGAGTTGACTATCGGCAGCAAGACTTTGCCGACCACCTTCTTTATCGTTAACGGCAAAGGTAACTATAATTTGCTCCTAGGAAGGGATTGGATCCATGCCAACTATTGTGTTCCTTCTACGATGCATCAGTGCCTTGTATAGTGGGTTGGAGACAAGATTGAAGTTATCCCTGGTGATTCTTCTTATATAATCGCATCAGCTGATTCTGAGACCTATGAACGGACCAAATGCATATCGGGAGAAGCATGGGATACGGAATTTCTTAGGGTTGCCGATTATGAGCTCACACCGATCCAAGCAGTCGGTTCTGAAGATGAGTTTTAATGGATCAGTTTGCCGATGGTGGAAAACTTGGTCATGGATTCACATCGACTGATGACTTAGTAGAAATAGATATTGGTAACAGTGATAGGCCGAAGCCAACTTTTATTAGTGCCAAGTTAGATTCTCAATGTAAACAGCAAATGATTGACATTTTGAGAGAATATAAAGATTGTTTTGCTTGGGATTATACAGAGATGCCTGGACTAGATCGGTCAATAGTTGAACATCGGTTACCCATTAAGCCAGGATTTCGGCCTCATCAGCAGCCCACACGCCGATGTAATCCTAAAGTGTTACCTGACATTAAAGCCGAAATCACAAAGTTAATTGAAGCTGGCTTTATTCGGCAATGTCGATATGCCGAATGGATTTCTAATGTGGTTCCTGTTTATAAGAAAAATGGAAAACTTCGTGTGTGTATTGATTTCAGAAATCTTAATAAGGCTACGCCGATGGATGGCTATCCAATGCCTGTTGCCAATTTATTAATTGATGCTGTCGCTGGACATCAGATCATCAGCTTCATGGATGGTAATGCTGGTTATAACCAAATTTTCATGGCTGAAGAGGATATTTCCAAGACTGCTTTTAGGTGTCCAGGTCATGTGGGTTTATTCGAATGGATTGTCATGACCTTCGGCTTGAAAAATGCCAGTGCTAGCTATCAGAGGGCTATGAATTTTATTTTCCATAAATACATCGGCACATTGGTTGAAATCTACATAGATGATGTGGTAGTCAAATCTGAAGGTTTTGAGAGTCATCTTGCTGATCTGTGAAAAATCTTGGAGTGCACCAGAAAGCATGGTTTAAAGATGAATCCTACTAAGCGTGCATTTGGTGTATCGGCAGGTCAATTCTTAGGCTTCATGATACATCAAAGAGGTGTTGAAATCAGCAGAAAATCTATCGATGCAATTAATAAGGTTATTGCTCCTGCCGATAAGACTGAGTTGCAATCCTTGATCGGCAAGATTAATTTTATTCGGAGATTCATATCTAATCTGTCGGGAAAAATCAAAGCCTTCAATCCTTTATTAAAATTAAAAGCCGATCAAGAATTTGTATGGGGAACAGAGCAGCAATTAGCCTTAGAAGAAATTAAAAAATATTTGGTAAACCCTCCAGTATTGGTTCCGCCTCAACACGGGAAACCTTTCAAGTTGTACTTGTCTGCCGATGATAATGTTATCGGATCAGCATTAATTCAAGAGTTTGAAGGGGAAGAACGTGTGATATATTATTTGAGCAGAAGACTGATAGACGCTGAGACCAGGTATTCGGCCATTGAGAAATTATGTTTGTGTTTATATTTCTCTTGCACGAAGTTAAGACATTATTTGTTATCGGCTAAATGCACTGTTATATGCAAAGACGATGTGGTTAAGCATATGTTGTCGATGCCGATTTTGAAAGGAAGGATCGGCAAGTGGATCTTAGCATTGTCAGAATTTGATTTGCGTCATGAATCAGCTAAAGCGGTTTAAGGACAGGTAATGGCCGATTTTGTTACTCAACATTGCGGTATGGTAGATTATGCTGAGATTGCTCCATAGACACTTTTCTTTGATGGATCTACTTGTGGCGAAGGAGCAGGAATCGGTATTGTGTTAATCTCGCCTCGAGGAAAGAAATATGAATTTTCATTGCCAATTGCTGGCATTTCAACAAACAATCAGGCTGAATATCAAGCTTTACTGAAAGGGTTAGAGTTGCTCAGAGAAATACATGCCGATACAGTTGAAGTCTTTGGGGATTCTATGCTAGTCATTAATCAATTGATCGGAACATATGAATGCCGAAGTAAAGTTTTGATTACTTATCATGAAAAGTGCTTGCAAATATTAAAGGAGTTTAAGGATTTTCGCCTTGAACACATTCCCAGATTGCACAATGAAGAAACTAATAGGCTAGCACAGCATGCTTCGGGATATCAATTGATCCAAGAAGTGCTGACATCGGTAATTGATGCCGATGACTGGAGAAGAGATATTGCCGATTATTTAAAAGATCCGTCTAAGAAAGTGGAGAGACGTATAAGGTTTCAAGCTACCAAGTATGTGCTCCTTGATACTGAATTATATTATCGCACTTTAGATGGGGTTTTACTCAAATGCCTTAGTGAAGAGGAATCAAAAAGTCTAATGGGTGAGATTCATGAAGGAGTGTGTGGGACACATCAATCGGCATTTAAAATGAAATGGATGATTAGGAGGAATGGATATTATTGGCCGATAATTCTTGAGGATTGTTTTAAATATTTCAAAGGGTGCCAGTCATGTCAGAAATTCGGTAATGTTCAAAGAGCACCCGCATCGGTAATGAATCCTATAATCAAACCTTGGCCGTTTAGAGGATGGGCTATTGATCTCATCGGTCAAATTTACCCTCCGTCGAGTAAAGGACACAAATTCATACTCGTTGCTACTGATTATTTCACAAAGTGGGTTGAAGCGATTCCTTTAAAGAAAGTGTCATCGGCAAATATGATTGATTTTATAAAAGAGTATATTGTTTACCGATTTGGTATTCCTCAAACTATTACTACCGATCAAGGAACTATGTTCACATCGGGAGAATTTGATGACTTTGCCTTCAGTATGGGGATTAAAATTCTAAATTCTTCCCCTTATTATGCTCAAGCTAACGGTCAGGCTGAGGCATCTAATAAAGGAATAATCAAGCTTATTAAACGGAAAATTGAGGAAAATCCTAGGAGATGGCATATTCTGTTAAATGAAGCCTTATGGTCATATCGGATGGCGTGTCATGGTGCCACTAAGGTTTCACCATATCAGTTGGTATATGGGCATGATGCTGTTTTGCCTTGGGAAATTAAGACTGGTTCTAGGCGTGTATTTTCTCAAGATCAATTGACAGCCGATGAGTATGATACGCTTATGAAAGATGAATTAGAAGATTTAGCAGGTCATCGGTTAAAGGCTTTAATTAGCGTCGAAGAAAATAAAAAGAGGGTTGCCAGGTGGTATGATAAAAAGGTGAAAATAAAAGAATTTACGAATGGAGATTTAGTCTGGAAATTGGTTTTGCCGATTGGAACTAAGAGTTTAAAATTCGGCAAGTGGTCCCCTAATTGGGAAGGTCCTTATCGGATAAATCAGTCTGCTCCTGATAACGCATACATCTTAGAAACCCTCGAAGGAGTTATATTTCCCAGAGCATTAAATCAAAAATATTTAAAGAAATATTTCCCCAGCATTTGGATGGATGCGTAAAATATAGGAATAAAGGGGTATTTTAGACTTGTTCTTCAGTACCAGCGGGTGAATCGAAGCGACTGGGATCGGTATGGTGCCTATGCGTGCAACTCTCGAGGAGAAGTTCAAGCGGTTTGGGCAATTATGACCTGGAGTAAATTTCGTGCATAAAGTATTCTATACTCCGAAATTGGGGGGCATGTGTTGACACCGTTTTTTGACACGTGCCAATATAAGCCGAAAACTGTGCCGATCGGCAAGGGAGTGGTTATTCTCCAGTATTGCTTTTGAGTTGCCGATGGATGATTGCCGATAAAAGACATGTTGATCTCGTACATTGCCGATGAAGCCAGAGGGCTGTTGTCGATGGAGAGAGAGGCATGGTTGCCGATGGAAAGCAGGGCTGAAGGACGTGGAAAGCAGATCTGAGTCATTATTGATGGGGTTTTGCCGATGGAATCTACAGAGATGAGGAACGTGCCGATAGAGGTTTCATCGTAAAGCAATGGATAAGGAAACTGGCAATATTTATGCCATTATTTTAATAGTTTATTTTTGAATCCGACCTTGGTACGAGTCGTTATTTTTTATTCCTTAGAGATAAGACTTGTTTAGGTAATATTTTGTCATGTTTGTTTAGGACTCATAGTACCAGGGTATAAATATGTACCGAGAGACAATGTAAGAGATATATACAATCAAATACAACAAATCTATTACTTTTATCTACTTTTCAAACAATCTACTTTTCGACGACTTCGTCACCAGTACCTTTTCCTTTTCAACGAGTTCTTTCAAGAATCGGCGGGCTGCATCAACTTGATCTCCGACGACCTTGCAGGTTCCGCGTCTACCGAGCACGATTCAGGCTTTGACGTCTGGGTGTATCGCTGTCGTCTCGTCTGATCTGTTCAACAGTTATCGAATATCATCTGAGCTTTGACGTCCGGGTGTATCGCTGTCGTCTCGTTTGGGTCTTATTCAAATTTATCATCCTTGTCGATTAACAGGTCAAATCGACTGGCACGCCTTGATATCGAACTAGGGTATTAGCCCGGTGTGTTTGCAGATCTAACGCCTTTTTGCATCAACAGGGTGACGCACATGCAACCTACCCATTGTTATACAAGGTGGGGAGGGGCACCCTGATGATTACATTCCCATCTCTATCGTTCATCCAACTTATGACCTGAACCCAACGTTTAGTAAATAAGCAATATAGATACTCATACACTAGATGTAGGGAATCCCATCCAAACAAGTATGAATATAATCCTTATGTTTCAGTATGTGGAGTACATAAGCAACAATAGCAAATGTGCCTATGCGTTGCAACATAAAGCTTTACAGCAATGGCAGTCTTATAGCATTATTAGCATTATTAAATATATAAACCGACCAAGGCGAAGCTAAGTGGTGAAGGGCATGTGGCCATCGTATGCTTCTACCTCAAGTTGGACCATAACGTGCCCGGGGCCAATTTGTTCGGCTCAAAATATCTAGGGACAAGTTGTTCACTTACAATAGCCCTATAAATAAAATAGGGAGGGGCTGGTCCAACTAGTATCACCTCTTGAGAATTTTCATTTTCACTCTCTAGGTTTTCCCGCTCCCCTAGCTTTTTTTCTTCTTGAGCTCCGATCCATAGATGAACGAGATTGATCACCACATGACTAATAGCAAATAAAGAAATAAAATGTGAATATATGTCTAGGTACAATGGTTATCTGATCTGACTAAGCTGTGAGAAAACAATATAAAGTCATAAAATATTTTGTTTGACAAAG
Source organism: Bothriochloa decipiens (assembly GCA_023333625.1). NCBI lineage: Eukaryota > Viridiplantae > Streptophyta > Magnoliopsida > Poales > Poaceae > Bothriochloa > Bothriochloa decipiens. The sequence goes on along the minus strand of CM041635.1, from coordinate 36,364,410 downwards.
TGTGAAGTTTTAGCAAAACATGTACCATGGACGCCACGCGAAATGACTTCACAAGTGATATTATTGCGTAGACCACCAGCCAACCACACGGATAGAAGTAAACAACCATAGTATTGCAACAACCATAAGTAACCTCCAATCCTGAAGAATGAATTAAAGTGTAAAATAATTAATCAATCAATCATATCTCAAAATTATGAACAACAGATGTACATATATTAGTTCATCAGCCATCACCACATGTTGCCACTATGGCCCAACAAAGAAGAATGAAATACACTACTGCCAACAATGAGCTGACCACATATACAGGAAAGTAAGAAATGATGAGTACTGGGTTCCTGATCTTTCGTCGGGCTCAAGATAACTATCGATTTGGTGGAGAGTGACACACTGATCTGGCTTTAGATCACAAAGACCCAAATCCTGCAATCTTAGCGCCACATCTCCTCTAGTTATCAACCATGTCACCAACCGATTGACCTTGCCAAGAAGGATAATCCCTGCCTATGAATCGAAAAAACACAAGCAAGAACTTAAAAGTACGCAGCTTAAAAATTGGGATAAACTATAGATATATAATTAAGATCAAAAGTGGGGTCTTATAAAACCGATAAACGGCAAAATTGTTCTCGATAGAATAATCTAACTAAAACCCACAGAAGAATTAACTACTCAAGGTCATTAAATAAAAGCTTAGGAATCAAACCCAAGAGAGAAAATGTTGTGATCACGTTTATTTTGTGGTGCATGTAGAGACAACAAGAAAAGTTTTTGTGACCCTAGATTGTGGTTATTTGTTATTTTATGGAGCATGCGGGACGATCGGAGTCAGAGAGAAATGTCTCCCTTGATGCTTGCATGCTCATTGACAAATTCTTCTTCTCTTCCTCCAAGCTTATTGTGCGGTGCATGCCCATGGGATAAAAACTCCCACAGACAGAACAATGAACCCTTGTTTGTGTCCTAAGGTGGTGGCCAAGGGGAGAGGATGTTCAACGGCTTTCTTGGTGTGTTTCCCATCTCCTTGGGGTGTGCTTCAACTTGTGCCAGGATCCCAAGGATGAATAATAAGCCCATGGTGATGACGTAGCTCCTCAATCGCACTTTGTATGGATGAGTTAGGACCTTTCCTTTGAAGTATTGTTGGGATGCTAACGAACCAAAACTTCAACTTCAATGTACTTGCATTTTGAAACACATTTGCACCTTCAACCAAATAGTAACATATACATGTGGAACCAAGTGAGTTGTACAAAATATCACTAAGCAAATGTGGGAATGAGCTCACCTTGTAAACAATGGTCGTATCCGAAGGTGGCATCTCCTCATCAAGAAATCTGCTAATGAATCCTTGATAGCTGATACTACGGCCATTGGCTCAACAAATATATATAACTAGTTGTACCACTAGTAAAAACACCAACACAATCATATCGCTGGAAAAATAGTAAAACATACTGTAATCCAGAAATAGATGTTACAAATTTGACTAACCAGCATATTATTATTCCAAAAAAGAAAAAGAAAAATAAAAAATATCATTGAACCAAATGTCCAATATATAGCACACTAATTAATAATTATATATGTGACAATGATTTTTTTTCTTTTCATAACATTGATGGGTAATAATCATTTTCATCTATACTTACAGCTTTGAGTTGAACTATGAGCTTGCGTTACTTTTTACACATATACGTGTTATATACACATGTGAGCTCCGCATCAAAGCTGAACCATAGAATAAATACCTTGCATTCACACTTCAAAGTTTTGTGAAATTGACTCACATTTGCTAAAAATGGCTCATTATAATATACTACAACCTTGTGTAGATTAAAAAAAGATTATATCCATATTTGGGACTGACATCTAAATCTAAGGACTGATATCATTTTTGTGTCGTCCTCGTAGCAGATGATGATCGGCACCTCCCTCCCCTCCAAGGATTGCAACCACCTATGTATATTTTGGCACGCAACTCGACGTCGTACAACAACTTCCCATGAGCATTTTGAGGAACCGGGTGAGGGCACTCCACCTCCAAGTGACCCATCACGCCATAGCCAAAAAAAGTGAAAAAAGGAAGTTTCTCATACTCAATTCCAAACCATATATAGTGGCTAGCTCCTTCGATCGCCTCATATGGAGAAGCACCCCACGCGATGTAAAGGTTTATCAATCTCACTGGCCACTCGAGCACACTAAAACGTGTCACTGGCCTTGCCATTAGCATCCACATCTATCCTTACCACTTGGCCAATCAACTCCATTTGTGGGTTCATCGCGTTGTTGATTCATCCAACCTAGCGGCAAGTTTAAGTTACGAACCCAAATCTCCATGTGGTACAGTTGATTCATTAAATGAATGGTTCACAGTTGTTTGGGAGTACCAGCAAGTCATGTTAGGCTACACTCTTCTTGTCATAGAGGTAGTACACAACAATTTATGTTAATTTCCTTTGTTAAAATCCTAACCAAAACAGTAAATTGATGTATAAACCTTTGTAGCCAAACTGCAAACCTGAGCAGTTTGCAAGCCGGGCCAGACTGAGAAAAACACCTTGCTATTTTGATATTCTTGTCTACGACCATCCACTAGATGAGTCCATCGGGCTCGGGATGAGAAAAAAAAAATCTAAGAAGCAGAACCTTTTGTCCAGGTCGTATCCACTAAGACTTTGTGCTAGGCTACGAACTGGGCCAAGCCAAATCGAGTTTGCTAAGGTCTACAAATCAGAAGAAAAATAAAAAAAATCAACAAAAGAGAGAACAAGTCCACAAAAGGCAAAGTGTTCATTTCAACTCAAATTGATATTAATTGTAAGAATGTTATAACAGAGTAGGAGTTAAGTGTGCCTTCATTTTCAAATAACAAGTGCCAAAACACAAAGTTTAAAACTGAGGGCATAATAACCATCATAACATATAAATGTGAAGGTATATGTAAATGCCGATGCTCCAAAAAATTGTTTTTAACAAAACTTTGTCCAATCAAACTCATCCTTTCATTGATGTTCATGTGGTCGACACTATCGTGGATTTGTGCAGTCAATTAGCTATAGACCAAGGTCCGTCATTAAAAAAATGTGTGTTTCACGGGTATTTCGTCGTCAAGAAAAGATGGAGTTGGAAACCAGAAAATTGAAAACAGAGAAAACTAGGGAACAAAGTAAAAGAAAAAAGGAGTTGGAGGGGGACAAACACGACCAAGGGAAATTGAACTATTTGATCCATAGAGCAAGCCACAAGGCGCTGTTATATTGGCACGAAGCAAGCAAGAAAGAAATTATTGGGGTCGAGACCTTCAGTGCGCCATCCTTTTCTTTTGCCTATATGATATGAATCATCCTTTCATTACTATTAAGGTATGTTTTTTATCTATTGTTCGGTTGGTCACGCTTGAAAACCGAAACTGAAGCCGAACAACCAAAGCAACCGAAAGAAAACTGATAATTCGGCTGTTAATTGGTTTGGATATTGATCCTCTCAACTTAAAAATGCACAGCCCTACCAAACAGGTTCTTAAAAGTTTCTAAAGATCCCAAAATGTAAACTGTAAAACGGTCCACTGGTCCCAAAAATATACTCTAGGAGGTTCCTGAAGGTACACAACAAGCTGACCACCTTTGGTTTTGATTTAAGTTGATGTAGTATATAACTGCTCCAATTCTCTTGGTCATAAGGGTTGAATCCCGATGCTTATTTCTTCATCTTTAAAAATCTGCAGATCGAGCAAGTCAAGGTCGCCATGGAAGAAGACTTGCCTGCAGTCGGAAGTCTCTTTGCAAATTCGCATACAAATCAGCACGGTACAATATATTAAACAAAGTACAGTGCCATGCAACCGAAGAAGTAAACTGAGGAAACTAGACATGGTCTCGTTCAGCAGCTGGGAATGCATATGATTGACGTTTTAGCAAGTAGCAAGTCGTCATGAACGACTAACAAGACGTGTTTTGACTTCAATCTCCGGGTACAATATGAAACGGACGTCTGGCCAGATCGCCGAGCTTCAGCCGCACAAATTTAATTTCCTCTCCTATTTGAGTTATTTTTCCAAATTAAATTCTGCTCCTATTTGTGACGTTTCATCATGTAGGTAAACTCTACGAAATTTGCCAGGGAAACGAAGATACTGCTTGAAAACTGAGCTACCTAGATTGACCACTTGATAGGCATGGCCGCGCTCGCCCGGACCATCCGATCGATGTGCTAGCTGGCTGGGCCGCTGCGCTCCGCGGGTCGTCCTCGGCAAGTGCATCAGCTGAGCTGGAGTCGCCTGACATCTCGCTTTCACTTGCACAGTTGCACTTCTATTAATCAAGGAAGATTTCAACTCTGCGATACCTCTCCTTCTGCTCCGATCTCTCTCCAGTCTCCATTGCTAGCTGATTAGCTGGAGGCTCGATCCGTGGCGGCCATCGCCGTCGAGCTGTGAGGGGCGCCAGCGGAGCAGCCATGGAGATGCAACCACAGCTCGGCGACTGTTCCCCGGACAAGGTGCGTCCAACACGGCTCAGTTCACCAAGATACGGCAAATTAAAGACCTTGTTAAAAAAAGATTTGAAAAAGAAAGGAAGTCTGCTTGTACTGGCTTGGTGATGAACTAATGGTTGATGGAACTCTGCAGCTTGCCAGCCTCCCTCTGACACCCAGAGGGCGCACGGACTCGCAGCAAGGCAGGTGGCCCGAGCAGGAGAAGGCCATCGAGGACTGGCTCCCCATCAACGCGTCGAGGAACGCCAAGGGGTGGTACTCCACCTTCCACAATGTCACCGCCATGGTCGGCGCCGGCGTGCTCGGCCTTCAATACGCTATGTCCGAGCTCGGCTGGTAAACACGTATTACACCTGCTGTAACAACTCGAAAATCTGAACTATAAATTTTTTTCGAAAAACCTTTGAGTGATGAGTGTGACATGTCATCCTCTACCTCTAACCCCGCACCAACCATAAGCATGTCATGCATTAGCGTCATAACATAATCAATGTCTCATGTCATGATCAATGTTTCATAAGTTGTTCTCCAATGTTGCAATGGCTTTACTTTTAATGTTTCATTAGTTCACATGTCATGTTGTATTAATGTGTGATTTAGGTTTTTATTTAATTTATGTGATGATTAATAAAATAAGACCATAATATTTATTTTCACAAATAAATACTAAGGGAATAATACCCTAACAATATAAGGGCCTTGTATACTCACTACTTTGTTATTCAAAGTTGGCACATCACATATATATATGTATATATATAAAAGTATTTAAAAATAAAAAAGAGAAAGAAAAGAAAAGAGAAAAAGGAAAAAGCCTTCCGGCCCGTGGCCGCTTACCAGTCTAGCCCCGTCGGCCTAGCTCTCTCTCTCTCCCTTCCTCTTCGCGTCGATCGGCCCAGCAAGCCAGGCCGCCGGCCCGCTCGCTCACCCTCTCTCCCTTTCTCTCCCGAGCAGGCTGGCCCAGCAAGGACCACCGCGCGCCACGCCAACGCAGCTGAGCCGCTGATGGATGGGGGCAGCCAGTCATAGCTTTCCCCCACGGTCCCCCCCCGGCCGCGCGCGCCTGACGTGACAGGTGTCAGGCTCTGCCCCCCTGCCCCCCCCCCCCGTGTCGCCCCTAAGCAATCCCTCTCTGTCACTTGATCCGACCCCCCGCCTCATCGACGCACGCCTGCTCGCCACCTGGCCTGACCGGCCGACAGCAAGAAGCCCGCGGCGCAGGTGAAATTCTCCACGCGCACATGCACATGCGCTGCCGCCGCGGTGAAGCTATGCTGTTGTAAATCCTAGGCTCGCCCAGCACCAGCTAGCCCCCTCTCGCTAACCCCTGGATCCGGCCAAACCCTCCTTGGGTGACCTGGACTGCCCCCTGGCCGCCTGATCGAGCCCCTCGCCCGATCACCGTCCGTCGACCACCAAGCTCCCCGGCGCCCCTATAAGAGCAAGGCCCGGAGCTCTAGGGTTCCCAGCCGCCGCCACCACTCCGGTGGTACCCAATTCTGCCACCAGTCCACTCAATTTGGAGAAGAAGGGGAGGAAGGAGAAGAAGGGGGCAGGGAAGAAGGAAGCCGCCACCGCCGGAGTTGGAGAAGAAGGAGAAACACCGCCACGGAGAGGCTGCTGCCGCGGGACCATCCAGGACAAGGAACCAGAGCTGTACCGTGAGCCAAAGCCGGAGCTACTTGGACTTGTACCGCACCTCCATCCTCGTCCACGCCGGTGAGCACCACCGCCATCGCCCCTCTTCCAACCTCCACTCGTGTTGTTGGCCATGGCGTCCCGCCTTGTGGACGCATAGGCCAAGGCCACCACCGGCCTCCTTTCTAACAGAAGCACACACAAACAAGACCAGCGAAGCCCCTTGGACCACGGCATCAGGTGGATGCCAGACCAGAAGCTGCCATGTCTACCGCCGCGCTGCACGCCACCGTGGCGAGGCCACCTTGCTGCCTCATCGTTGTGCCCCAAGCCGCTTTGACCTCGGATCTGCACTGGCCTTGATGAGACGGAACCCGCGCACACCCAAGCCCCGTGCTTGCTACACCGGAGCACCGTCTACATGCCGCCTTGCCCTTGTCGCGTCGCCACGGTACTGCTCCAGAGCGCCGCCGTGCACCACCGATTCCTGCAGTCTCCGACCACCCCGATGGACAAGAAGATGATGAGCGTCTCCGCCGTGATGAGCTGTGTCGATTGGACAAGAAGATGGAGGTCAGAGAGCCTCTCCGAGTGCTGTGTCGTGCACCCAAGGCCTCGTCGGAGCTCTGCCATGGGAGTTGCTGCCCACGCGAACTCCGTCGTGGATTTAGGTCACCGCTGGCGCATTGGGGAGATGCTGCGTGCCCTCAATCGCGCTGCTGTGCCCCGAATTAGACTTGGAGTGGCTCGGTGAGAAGATGTCACCGAGCGCCGCCGCCGTCGAGCCGCAGTCCACCGCGGTGCGCGTCACCGAAAGCCAAGCTGCCGCCTTTAAGCCCACCATCGTGCTTGCCATAACATCCTGGAGCCGATGGACAAGAAGATGACACCGGAGAAACACCGTAGTGCCAGGAATCGAGGTTTTCCTTGCCGCCGATGAGCCCTGCCGTCGGGCGAAGGAGAAAGAAGAAGAGGATGAGTTTGGCCAGGGGAAGATGGACGCGGTGTTCGTGGACCTGAGTCGCTGCCAGTGGGGCCAGGAGGAGTCGGTGCACCGTGGATTGGCCAGTGGATCTCAAGGACTAGAGGACGACGCCGTGGACGCGGTTCACGTGAGCTTGAGTTACTAACAGTGGACCCAGCAGGCGCCGGAGCACCTGGACCAAGAGCTGTGGACTAAGCCCGTTTGAATCCAGTGTGATGACGTGGCAGCACCAGAGCGTGCCACGTGGCAGGCCCGGCCCAGACCAGATCTGGCCCACTCGGCCCAATAACGGCCCGTTAATGGCCCAGTGGGGCCCGCCTGTTAGTTGACCGTTGATCGTTGACCGTTGAATGCTGACGTCACCCCGGACCCACCTGTCAGGCGTTCGTTGACCCGGTCAATGCTGACGTCAGCATGACATCATCTGCCACGTCAGTACCTGATCAGCCGCTGTGTAAACCGCCCGTGACACGTGGCCCAATCACAGGCTGACATGTCTCAGCACCTGGTTAATCCGGCCCTTTTTCTTTTTTAGAAAATGGTTAATTTTTTTTAAAATCATAACTAATTCATACGAGCTCCGAAAATTATGATCCACGTATCCAAATTTTCTATAAATCGAGCTCGAAATATTTTTGCTATGTTTGAGTGCCTTTGGATCTTTTATTTAGCATTCATTCTTTGTGCTAATCTATAGGGGTCGCTCCCGCAACCATTAATTCTCGGTTACAGGCTCGAGCGAGGACAAGTCTGACGATAGTGACTACCAGGAGAAGTCTGACAGCTACATCAGTGAAGGTGCCACACCTCACCCAACCTCGTAGATCCCATTACGCATGGCAAATATAGTATGGCTAGTGCTTTAGTTCTTGTTGTTATAATGAATTGCCTGTGTTAGGATTGCATGATAGATTATTACTTAATAAACCCTACCTTATCGTAAACTTTCACCTGCTTACCCACTATTGTGTTAGCCACTTGCTTATCTGCTATATTTATATATATACTTCACTCGCTTATATTTTGATGCGACATGATGAACCCTGGGAAGGACTGGAGGGTGCCAGGCTGGTGGTGTGTGAGTTGATGGATCAGATGGGCATGTGAGCTGATGATGCTATATCTGGGTTTGGGGTGGAGCTTACGGCAGGGAGTAGGGTGAGGGTTGAGTCGATCGAGCTAGGATCTACGATGAGCTTTTAGAGCCAGTCTTGCCAGGGAATGGATCTGGACATTCCCACGAGAGGAGCCTGTGGCGGGCTAACTGAGATGTGATGGTGGTCTTTGGGTGTGATCCTCTGAGAGGTGGAGCCCAGGACGAAGGTGCCGTGGTAGCACGTTAAAGATAAACCCTGACGAAGATATCCCGGTTTAGTCACACCTAGGAATTGCTGCACTGGTATCCGGATCATAGGAATCTCTTGCTTTCCACTCGCTCTCCATGGGGGGAGACGGCCAAACCGCTGGATAGATCAATGCCACTACTGCTACGCGAGTAGTGCTAGGGAGGTATATGCATGAGATGGAGCTAACACCCTACCGAGACGATCATGGCACCCCCTTCAAGAGTGGGTACATGGCATGTGATCCTCTTCGTGAGTGGATACATGCTCTTTTCATAGTTCCAGCGATCCAGAGCTGGATGGTAGAGTGGCATCGTTCTATGGCAGTAGGCACCTAGAATCTACCTAGGTGGTGATCAACACCGATGATGGTTATCTAGTGGATTAGTGAAACCTCTGCAGAGTGTATGGTTGATCGATCGATACATAAGCCAATTCGTTGGCTATGGACCTTTCCTTAGGAGGATGCACCGGACTAGTGAGTGGAGTGTTCTACCTTCCCCCTGAGTATGTTTTTTGGCTGTGAGACAGGTTGAGGGCTGCGGGCCGCTAAGACAAGCCGAGAGGGAGTTGGCTTATCGACTTGAGTCCGAGATGATGTTGGAGGAGTTGGGATAGTGATTCAGAGATGGATGGCGATGGATGTCGTGGGATTGGGAATGTGATTAAAATATGATTACTATATTATTCATATACCCGAATGATGCATAGGAAAACCCCAGCCTTTGTAGGTTCCTTTTTATATATCCTTTTTGCATCCAGTTTCCACAAAGCAATGCATAGGATGGGAGTGTGGCCAGTACAAATCGTACTAAAAATTTGGTTTCAGGTTCAAGGAGTGAGTACTCGTCTGGGGAGTACAGCGAATGAGGATTTTGTGCCTACGCTCAAGTTGGATCAAAGATGATAGCTTCCGCACCTCAAGCTTTTATTGTTATGCTACATGAACTCTAATTCCGCCAAATGGCGATGTAATAAGTTATTGTAAACCCCTCTATTGCACTCTTTCGTTCGATGTATGGATTATGGTATTCAACTATTATCAGGTAATGTGATTTAAATGGTCATATTACACTCTGACTCTATGGATTTTCCTTTATGGAAATCAAGGTCGTTTCAGTTGGTATCAGGAGCCATACTTGACCCTAGGACAAAACCCTAGAAATTGACGATAGAACAGGACAAACCAGCTTTTCTTTCGGTTATATACCAACCCTGCATTTCTTCTTATGCAAGGCTTCTCTATTACTACTGACTTGCTGACCTCTTTCTCTTCAAAACATGCAGATGACAAGCTTTGGACCCTCGCTTGGCCGTTGAGCAGCATGCCCAAGGCTGAGTTCACCTACCAGGGATAGGAGTTTCTAGGCTTTTCATACACCCTACGTCGTGTTTTGGGAGTGCTTGGAGTGCCTGTTGAGGAAACCAAGTACACATGCACTAGAGTTTCTAGGCTTTGGACCCTCGCTTGGACCGTTGAGCAACATGTCCAAGGCTGAGTTCACCTACCAGGGATAGGAGTTTCTAGGCTTTTCGTACACCCTACGCCGTGTTCTGGGAGTGCTTAGAGTGCCTGTTGAGGAGATCAAGTACACCTGCACTGGAGCACCTGATCTAGAAGGAGGAATCAAGGGCTACGTGGTCACTCACCTGGAGATCCCTGCAAGTTAGACTCTGCCTTCAGTACCAGCTCTCCTAGAGATGACAGTCGAAGACTCAATCGAGGAAGGAATTCAGTCGGTGTCTCTCAAGGCTCTATGTGAAGTGATGAAAATCGCTTATGAGCACCTTCGCAACATAGAGTTTCGTCTTCTTCCTCAGGCCCTGAATTCTCTCCTCACACCAGAGCAGCAGGACAACCAGGTCAGGCCAATCATCCTAGCTGAGACCAGCCTTTGCAACCGTGCCTCCGTCGCTCATCTCTTTGAGCAGAACCACTACATAGAGCACTTGGAGAAGAAGAGTTGTCTCGACCGCAACACTCTGATGGAGTACGAGGAGTTTTGCAAGAAGGAAGCTGAGGAGAAAGAAAGTCCCAAGGCAACCGCCACCCAGCTGAAGGACAAGCTCGCACGTCAGGCAAGAGCCCACAAAGCCGAGGTCGCTGACCTATGAGACAAGGTGGAGGACATTGGGCTTTGGAACTACTACCTCGATGCAAGAGTTCTCCAGTTGGAAGGAGAGAAGATTGACAAGGACAAGGAGATCAGAGAACTTCAGAGGAGGAGACGGGAAGATGGCAAGAGCAACTTCACCATGCAGTGGGAGAAGACAATGCTCATCAAAGCCCTGAAGAAAGCAGAGACAAAGGCACAGTGCAACCAAGGCCATCTGATTGCCCTAATGATTCAGAATGAGACCTTGGTAGATAGGTACAAGAGGCTCAAGACAGCTTGGAAGAACACCGACGAGAGACGCTGCCAGGAGTACGTTGAGTTACAGGACTGACTTCCTTTGTCTACCAAACGCAAGGACCCCTTCAAGGAAACTTTCCAGATTGGCCACACTCTCTTGAGGCACGACCACTGTCCAGCCCCCACCAACCTACCGCTTACTAAGGAGTTCGGAGAAGCCCAGGCTTATGTGAAGTGCCTTCACATGTCACAGGAGGAGCTGATGGTTTTTGGCAGCCGTTTCCACCCAGCAGTGTACAACACACTGATGTACGAGTCAGAGTAGTGTGGACCCTGCTTGGCACGTCATGAGTTAGAGTCGAGCTAGTTGTTATCCATGAGTTATGATGTATCATCCCTGATGTACCCTCCATGAGTTACCTTCTCGTAGTATGAGTCTCGCACGTCATCTAGCGTAGCTGCTAGAGATGATGCCATGTAATGCAAACCATGTAATGAATGATCGATCTTATCGCATTTTATGGCTCTTATTGCTTCTTTGTATGAGTGTTGGATAGATTAAATGTTTTTCCTAAAATTGTTGAAATCATTTAATTATACTAAATCAATAAAGTACTAAAACGTTGTCGACCCATGTCGTAGATGTCTGCACGTCGCTCCGCACGTCTGGGAAACCGTCCACCTCCACTCGAGCTCGAGCTTGGGCGTGGAAGATGTTATGGATGTAGAGGTGGTCGTGTTCTGCCCATCGACCTCAACCAGGGTGGGAACGACTGTGAGCAGACCCCGCCAGCTAGAGGTGCTGCTAGAGGAGGTGATGCCAATGGCAATGGGCCTCCACCTCATCCGAACCCTCCGCCGCAATCGATCCTGCCACCACCACCGTCGCTGAACCTGGCGAAAGTGATGGCGCAACAGACATAGCTGCTTGCCGCTTTGGTCAATGGGGCCAACCACCGCTATGGAGGCAACCCAAATGACTTCCAGAGGAAACTTGAGGGTTTTTTGAAGCTCAGGCCACCCACTTTTGATGGCACCTACAAGGAACCACTGGAAGCTGACGATTGGCTTCGGGCGAATGAGAAGAAGCTAGAGCTTACCACTTGTACCCCTGAGGAACAAGTCAGGATCGTTGCTCACCATCTCACGGGAGCTGCACGCTCCTGGTAGGACAGCTACCGCCAAGCTCATGAGGACCCTGACCACATCACCTGGGATGAGTTCGCTGATGAGTTCATCGAGTACCATGTTCCTGAGGGAATCATGAAGCAGAAGGAGGAGGAATTCTACAACCTCACTCAGAAGGGATGTGACATCTGTGAGTACCCCAACACTTTCACCAGTCTACTACGCTATGCACCTCTGCATATTGCAGCATCTGAGAAGGAGAAGATTACTCAGTACAGGAAGGGTCTGAACCCCAAGATCAAGGTGGCCCTAGGAGGCACCAAGAGTCACACTCTTCGTGACATGATCGATCGCTGCATACAGATCAAGAAAGACCAGAAGGAGGTAGGAGAAATGCACAGAAGGGAGAAGAAGAAGTCCGAGGGCTTCTACCATAACCATGAGCGCAAGAGGTTCCATTGGGACAGGTCATCTAGCCATCCTCATTACGGCAAGGACTCTACCTATGGCTCGGGTAAGAGTGGTGGTGCCTACTCTGCTGACCACTCCCGCTCTTCCCATGACCAACGCTCTCGTGACCGTCACCCTTGTGATCACCGCCCTCGTGACTACTTTGGGAAGGATCATTACCCCCGTGAGCACTCTTCGTACCCGAGTCATAGGTCTGACCACTCTACACCTGCTCATGCTGTGCCAAAAAAAAGGCAACTGGAAGGCCGCTGCGCCAACCCCCACAGGCAGTGTGCCGAACTTGCTTTGGTTGTGGCAAACCCAGCCACAAGGTGTTTGACTATCCTGAGAAGACGCCCGCACCTGCTAGACCCAAGTCTTAGTACCGTTGATCTGCAAGCCGCGGTCGCCTCATGCACATGAACACAGAAGAAGCTCAAGCTGCCCCAGATGTTGTATATGGTATGTTTCTCGTTAATGGCATTAAAGCATCTGTTCTGTTTGATTCTGGAGCTACATGTTCTTACATCTCATCCAAGTTTGCATGAGAGAATAACATACCTACCACTCCACGTTTGGAGCCTATAGTCACCAGCTCTCCCCTAGGTGAGATGAGAAGCACCCATATCTGTAAGGGAGTGAAACTTTCTATCGAGGGTCTAACCTTTCGAGCTAACCTTACCCTTCTACCTTCAAATGGTTTGAATGTCATCCTAGGCATGGATTGGCTTACAAAGCATAAGGGTTTGATCTCTTGTTCACCCAGATATGTTCAGATAACTCACCCTTCTGGCCAAGCAGTTAGGTGTGCACCTTAGAGGGATAAATCAATATCTGTTCTATGTGCCCTAAATGCACTCAAGACTCAGGCTAAATCTCAGAAAAAGGAGAAGACTCTCGCTGATGTCCCCATTGTCAGAGAATATGAGAACGTGTTTCTAGAAGAGTTGCCAGGCATGCCACCTGATCGCGATGTTGAGTTCATAATTGACCTCATGCCGGGTACCGGTCTCATTGCTAAGCGACCGTATCACATGTCAGTTGATGAACTAGAAGAGCTCAAGAAGTAGCTGAAAGAACTTTCCAATAAGGGCTTTATTAGGCCTAGTGCCTCGCCCTGGGGATCACCTATTCTATTTGTGAAAAAAAGGATGGATCAATGAGGATGTGTGTTGACTACCGCAATCTCAAAGCTGTTACCATCAAGAACAAGTATCCTTTGCCTCGATGACTTGCTTGATCAACTTCATGGTGCTAAGTACTTCTCAAAGATTGACCTCAGATCTAGTTATCATCAAATGAAGATTCGTGAGGAAGACATTCCCAAAACAGCCTTTGTCACTCGCTACGGGTAGTATGAGTTCACCGTTGTATCCTTCGGTCTCACAAATGCCCCTGCCTACTTCATGAACATGATGAACAAAGTGTTTATGGATGATCTTGATCGGTTTGTGGTGGTATTCATTGATGGCATTCTGATTTATTCATCCACTGCCGAAGAACATGAAGCACATCTAAGAATAGTGCTCAAGAAGCTATCTCAACACCAACTATATGCCAAGTTCAGCAAATGTGAGTTCTGGCTTGAAGAAGTTGCTTTCCTTGGTCGTGTACTTTCAGCTGATGGTGTTGCTGTAGATCCTGCAAAGATAGAGGCTGTGAAAGAATGGGAACAGCCTCGCAATGTGTCCGAGATTAGGAGTTTCTTGGGATTGGCGGGTTACTATCGCCGATTCATTGAGAACTTCTCGAAGATAGCCTGTCCTATGATAAATCTCTTGAAGAAGACCAACGAGTTTGAATGGACACCTGAATGTGAACACAGTTTCCAAACTCTAAAAGAGAAGCTCACTACCATGCCTGTCCTAGCCTTACCTGATATCACTAATGACTTTGTCGTCTATTGTGATGCCTCTCGCCAAGGACTAGGTTGTGTGCTGATGCAGAATCAGAAAGTTATCACTTATGCTTCCCGACAGCTGCAGGAGCACGAGCAATGATACCCCACTCATGATCTTGAGTTAGCAGCTGTTGTCCACGCCCTGAAGATGTGGAGGCATTATCTCATTGGCAACAAGTGTGATATATACACCGATCATAAGAGCTTGAAGTACTTCTTCACTCAGGAAGATCTGAATATGAGACAACGCTGATGGCTAGAGCTAATCAAGGACTATGACATGGACATTCACTACCATCCAGGAAAAGCAAATGTAGTCACAAATGCTCTTAGTCGCAAGACCCATTGTCATGTTCTGTTCATCTCAACCCTACCACCTGAATTGAAGAAAGAAATTGAAGATCTCCAGCTCGAGATAGTACCCCATGGTCTGTTGCACGAACTTCGCATCGAATATAATCTCACCGAGTGAATTCGTGAAGCTCAGAAGAGTTGCGAAGAGATGAAGTACATACGTGGGTTGATGAAGCTAGGTTACAGCCTAGCAATCCTGCCTTGCGTAAGGAAATTCTATCAGAAGCGCATGACTCTAAGTATTGCATCCATCCTGGTGGTGCAAAAATGTATCAAGATGTGAAGAAGCACTTCTGGTGGAAAGGAATGAAGATAGATATTGCTAGACATGTGGCCAAATGTGACATCTGTAACAGAGTCAAGGCCGAGCACAGGAGACCCGCTGGATTACTCAAACCACTCGATGTTTCTGAATGGAAGTGGAGGATCATATCCATGGATTTCATCGTGGGTTTGCTGTGATCGCTAGCTAGTAATGACTCTATTTGGGTGATTGTTGATCGTCTGACTAAAGTCGCCCACTTTGTGCCTGTCAAAACCACCGTTAGCACTGAGAAGCTGGCAGATATCTACATCAAGGAGATATTGAGGCTTCATGGAGCTCCTGAGAGTATTGTGTTGGATCATAGAACCCAATTCATGTCCTGATTTTGGCAAGCTCTTCACGAGTCCATTGGGACTAACCTTGACTATAGCACTACTTACCACCCTCAAATAGATGGTTAGACAGAGAGGTTGAATCAGATTCTTGAGGATATACTTCATGCCAGTGTTCTCAAATATGGAACAGATTGGGAGAAATGTTTGTCGTTTGCTGAGTTCTCTTACAACAACAGCTACCAGGCAAGTATCAAGATGTCACCCTTCTAAGCTCTTTATGGCAAACCATGCAGAACCCCATTGATGTGGGACCACCCAGGTAAGAGAGCACTCTTTGGCCCCGCCAAGATTAAGGAAGCCGAAGAAGGAGTAGCTCAAGTTAGAGAGAACTTGAGGATCGCTCAAAGCCGACAGAAGATTTATGCTGATAAAAGGCGTCGAGACCTGGAATTCATGGTTGGGGACTTTGTCTATCTCAAAGTGTCTCCACTTCATGGTACTGTCAGATTCCACGTGAAAGGGAAACTAGCCCCAAGATATGTTGGCCCTTACCGCATCCGTCAGAGAGTTAGAAAGCTATCATACAAGCTTGAACTACCCCCACAGTTGACAGGAGTACATCTCGTATTCCATGTCTCACAGCTACGCAAGTGCTTAAGGTACTAGAAGAAGAAGCAGTTACCACTGATGTGCTTGATATCCAAGATACTCTAGAATACAAAGAGCATCCCATCAAGATTTTGGGTTATGACACCAAAGAGACCAGGAGAAAGTCTATCCCTATGTGCAAGGTTCAATGGGGCAATCACACTGAACGTGAAGCAACGTGGGAAGATGAGAATCAACTGTTGCGACAGTATCCTTACCTCTTTGAAGGGTATGTCACTTCTTAAATCTCAAGGACGAGATTCCAATGAGGCGGGAGGATTGTAACAACCCAAAAATCCGAGCTACAAAATTTTTTTGAAAAACCTTTGAGTGATGAGTGTGACATGTCATCTTCTACCTCTAACCCCGCACCAACCATAAACATGTCATGCATTAGCATCATAACATAATCAATGTCTCATGTCATGATCAATGTTTCATAAGTTGTTCTCTAATATTGCAATGGCTTTACCTTCAATGTTTCATTAGTTCACATGTCATGTTGCATTAATGTGTGATTTGGGTTTTTATTTGATTTATGTGATGATTAATAAAATGAGACTATAATATTTATTTTCATAAATAAATACTAAGGGAATAATACCCTAATAATATAAGGGCCTTGTATACTCACTACTTTGTTATTCAAAGTTGGCACATCACATATATATATGTATATATATAAAGTATTTGAAAAATAGCAAAGAGAAAGAAAAGAAAAGAGAAAAAGGAAAAAGCCTTCCGGCCCGTGGCCGCTTACCAGCCTAGCCCCGTCGGCCCAGCTCTCTCTCTCCCTCTCCCTTCTTCTTCGTGTCGATCGGCCCAGCAAGCCAGGCCGTCGGCTCGCTCGCTCGCCCTCTCAGTCTTTCTGTCTCGCGCAGGCCGGCCTAGCAAGGCCGACGGCCTAGCAAGGACCGCCGCGCACTAGGCCAATGCCGCTGAGCCGCTGACGGATGGGGGGCACCTATCATAGCTTTCCCCCATGGTCCCCCACCGTCCGCACACCCGACGTCACCGGTGTCAGGCTCTGCCCCCCTCCCCTCGCGTCGCCCCTAAGCAATCCCCCTCGGCTGCTCGATCCGACCCCCGCCTCATCAACGCGCACCTGCTCGCCACCACGGCGCAGGAAAAATTCTCCACCCGCGCGCACATGCACTGTCGTCGCAGTGAAGCTACGCTACTATAAAGCCTAGGCTCGCCCAGCACCAGCTAGCCCCCTCTAGCTAACCCCTGGACCCAGCCGAACCCTCCTCAGGTGACCTGGACTGCCCCCTGGCCGCCTGATCGAGCCCCTCGCACGATCACCGTCCGTCGGCCACCTACCTCCGCGGTGCCCCTATAAGAGCAAGGCCTGGAGCTCTAGGGTTCCCAGCCGCCGCCACCACTCCGGTGGTACCCAATTCTGCCACCAGTCCACTCAATTTGGAGAAGAAGGGGAGGAAGAAGAAGAAGGGGGCAGGGAAGAAGGAAGCCGCTGCCACCAGAGTTGGAGAAGAAGGAGGAACACTGCCACGGAGCTGCTGTCGCTGTGGGACCGTCGAGGACAAGGAACCAGAGCTGTACCACAAGCCGAAGCTGGAGCTGCTTGGACTTGTACTGCACCTCCATCCTCATCCGCGCTGGTGAGCACCGCCGCCATCGCCCCTCTTCCAACCTCCGCCCGTGCTATTGGCCATGGCGTTCCGCCTTGTGGACACGTAGGCCGAGGCCACCGCCGGCCTCCTTTCTGACACACGCACACACACACACGAGACCAGCCAAGCCCCTTGGACCATGACATCAGGTGAATGCCGGACCAGAAGCCGCCATGTCTGCCGCCGCGCTGCACGCCACCATGGCGAGGCTACCTTGCTACCTCGTCATTGAGCCCTAAGCCGCTTTGACCTCAGATCCATGCTCGCCTTGATGAGACGGACCCCGCGTGTACCCAAGCCCCGTGCCTTTCTGGAGCACCGTCTACACGCCGCCTTGCCCTTGTCACACCGCCACGTTACCGCTCTAGAGCGCCACTGTGCACCACCGATTCCTGCAGTCTCCGACCACCCCGATGAACAAGAAGATGATGAGCGTCTCCACCGTGATGAGCTGCGTCGACTGGACAAGAAGATGGAGGTTGGAGAGTCTCTCTAAGTGCCGTGCCGCACACCCGAGGCCTCGTCAGAGCTCTGCCGTGGGAGTTGCTGCCCACGCGAACTCCGCCGTGGATTTAGGTCGCCGCCCGAACATCGGGGAGGTGCTGCTGCCCTCAATCGTGCTGCTATGCCCCGAATTGGACTTGGAGTGGCTCGATGAGAAGATGTCATCGAGCGCCACCGCTGACGAGCCATCGTCTGCCGTGGAGCGCGTCACCGAAAGCCAAGCTGCCACCTTGAAGCCCACCATCGTGCTCGCCATAACATGCTAGAGCCGATGGACAAGAAGATGATGTCGGAGAAACATCATAGTGCCAAGAATCGAGGTTTTCCTCACCACCGATGAGCCCTGCCATCGGGCGAAGGAGAAAGAAGAAGAGGATGAGTTTGGCTAGGGGAAGATGGACGCGGTGTTCATGGACCTGAGTCGCTGCCAGTAGGGCCAGGAGGAGTCGGTGCACCGTGGATTGGCCAGTGCACCGCATGGACCAGAGGACGACGCCGTGGACGCGGTTCACGTGAGCTTGAGTCACTGACAGTGGACCCAGCAGGCACCGGAGCACCGCGGACCAAGAGCTGTGGACTGAGCCCATTTGAATCCAGTGTGATGACGTGGTTGCACCTGAGCGTGCCATGTGGCAGGCCCGGCCCGGCCCAGATCTGGCTTACTTAGCCCATTAACAACCCAATAATGGCCCATTAACGGCCCAGTGTGGCCCACCTATCAGTTGACCGTTGACCGTTGACTGCTGACGTCTGCAGTGACATCACCCCGGACCCACCTGTCAGGATTTCGTTGACCCGGTCAATGCTGACGTCAGCATGACGTCATCTACCACATCAGCACCTGATTAGCCGCTGTGTAAACCACCCGTGACATGTGGCCCAATCACAGGCTGACACGTGTCAGCACCTGGTTAATCCAGCCTATTTTATTTTTCAGAAAATGGTTAAATTTTTAAAAAATCATAACAAATTCATACGAGCTCCGAAAATTATGATCCATATATCCAAATTTTCTATAAATCAAGCTCTATCTATTTTTGCTATGTTTGAGTGCATTTGGATCTTTTATTTGGCATTCGTTCTTTGTGTTAATCTATAGGGGTCACTCCCGCAACCATTAATTCTCGGTTACAGGCTCGAGCGAGGATAAGTCTGATGACAGTGACTACCAGGAGAAGTCCTCCAGCTACGTCAGTGAAGGTGCCACACCTCACCCAACCTCGTAGATCCTATTACGCATGGCAAATGTAGTATGGCTAATGCTTTAATTTCTGTTGCTATAACGAATTGCCTGTGTTAGGATTGCATGATAGATTATTACTTGATGAGCCCTACCTTGTCGTAAACTTTCACCTACTTTCCCACTGTTATGTTAGCCACTTGCTTATCTGCTATATTTATATATATATACTTCACTCGCTTACATTTTGATGTGACGTGATGAACCCTGGGAAGGCCTGGAGGGTGCCAGGCTGGTGGTGTGTGAGTTGATGGATCAGATGGGCATGTGAGCTGATGATGCTATATCTGGGTTTAGGGTGGAGCTTACGGCAAGGAGTAGGGTGAGGGTTGAGTCGATCGAGCTGGGATCTATTACGAGCTTTTAGAGCAAGTCTTGCCAGGGAATGGATCTGGACATTTGCACGAGAGGAGCCTGTGGCGGGCTAACTGAGATGTGATGGTGGTCTTTGGGTGTGATCCTCTGAGAGGTGGAGCCCGGGATGAAGGTGCCATGGTAGCACGTTAAAGATAAACCCAGACGAAGATATCCCGATTTGGTCACACCTAGAAACTACTGCGCTGGTATCTAGATCTTAGGAATCTCTTGTTTTCCACTCGCTCTCCATGGGGGAAAGACGGCCGAACCGCTGGATAGATCGATGCCACTACTGCTAGGCGAGTAGCGCTAGGGAGGTATATGTATGAGATGGAGCTAACACCCTACCGAGACGATCATGGCACCCCCTTCAAGAGTGGGTACATGGCATGTCATCCTCTTCGAGAGTGGATACATGCTCTCTTCATGGTTCTAGCGATCCAAGCTGGATGGTAGAGTGGCATCGTTCTATGGCAGTAGGCGCCTAGAATCTGCCTAAGTGGTGATCAACACCGATGATGGTTATTTAGAGGATTAGTGAAACCTCTGCAGAGTGTATGGTTGATCGATCGATACATAAGCCAATTCGTTGGCTATGGACCTTTCCTTAGGAGGATGCACTAGACTAGTGAGTGGAGTGTTCTACCTTCCCCCGGAGTATGTTTTTCGGCCGTGAGCCAGGTTGAGTGCTGCGGGCCGCTAAGACAAGCCGAGAGGGAGTTGGCTTGTCGACTTGAGTCCGAGATGGTGTTGGAGGAGTTGGGATGGTGATTCAGAGATGGATGGTGATGGATGTTATGGGATTGGGAATGTGATTAAAATATGATTACTATATTATTCATATACCCGAATGATGCATAGGAAAACCCCAGCCTTTGTAGGTTCCTTTTTATATATCCCTTTTGCATCTAGTTTTTATAAAGCAATGCATAGGATGAGAGTGTGGCCAGTACAAATCATACTGAAAATTTGGTTTCAGGTTCAAGGAGTGAGTACTCATCTGGGGAGTACAGCGAATGAGGGTTTCGTGCCTACGCTTAAGTTGGATCGAAGATGATAGCTTTCGTACCTCAAGCTTTTATTGTTATACTGCATGAACTCTGATTCCGCCAAATGGCGATGTAATAAGTTATTGTAAACCCCTCTATTGCACTCTTTCGTTCGATGTATAGATTATGATATTCAACTGTTATCGGGTAATGTAATTTAAATGGTCATATTACACTCCGACTATGGATTTTTCTTCACGGAAATCAAAGTCGTTTCACCTGCTTACAACAACATATCATCTCTAGTCCTATACCCTTCGTCCATGACGATTTTGTTCTGAACTCTGAATTCACAGGGACGTTGGCATCACGGTGCTGCTGCTGTCATGGATCATCACGCTCTACACGCTGTGGCAGATGGTGGAGATGCACGAGATGGTGCCAGGCAAGCGGTTCCACCGGTACCACGAGCTCGGTCAGCACGCGTTCGGCGAGAAGCTGGGCCTGTGGATCGTGGTGCCGCAGCAGCTCATGGTGGAGGTGGGCCTCAACATCGTCTACATGGTCACCGGCGGCCAGTCCCTGCACAAGTTCCACGACGTGGTATGCGAAGACGGCAGGTGTAAGAACAAGGAAATCAAGCTCACCTACTTCATCATGATCTTCGCCTCCTGCCACTTCGTGCTTTCCCAGCTCCCCAACTTCCACTCCATCTCCGACGTCTCCCTCGCCGCCGCCGTCATGTCGCTCTGGTATGCACTTCATCTATCTCTTTCGCTGCTTTTTTATTATTTCTTTCTTCTCTGCTATCAAGATCACACTGATGTATGCTGCCATGTCAGCTACTCGACGATCGCATGGATCGCGTCCGTGCAGAAGGGGAAGTCGCCGGACGTGCACTACGGCCTGCGCGCGACGACGACGCCGGGGAAGGTGTTTGGCTTCTTCGGCGCGCTCGGCGACGTGGCGTTCGCGTACGCCGGGCACAACGTGGTACTGGAGATCTAGGCCACCATCCCGTCTACGGCGGAGAAGCCGTCCAAAAAGCCCATGTGGAAGGGCATCATCGTCGCCTATATCGTCGTCGCCGTGTTTTACTTCCCTGCCGCGCTCGTCAGCTACTGGGCCTTCGGCCCAGACGTCTACGAGAACATCCTTGTCACCCTCAAGAAACCCAAGTGGCTCATCGCCCTCGCCAACATGATGGTCGTCGTTCATCTCATTGGCAGCTACCAGGTATGTATATCTATACAATTTATTATGAAATATATAGTTAAAGATATCCTAGCCTCTAATTCAATAGATGCAAACATATAAAAAATATATACATCATGTGTTTTTTTCCACAAGTCCTGGTGGTATGGAACTATCTATGGACGACACTGATTGTGGTTGTTGGCGCAGGTATATGCGATGCCGGTGTTTGACATGATAGAGACGGTGCTGGCCAGGAAGTTTGAGTTCCGTCCAAGCCTGATGCTCCGTCTCATTGCCCGGAGTGTCTATGTCGGTAATGGCTGTATCTGAAACTCTGAATCAAAGTCTTCAGTCTGAACTCACAAGGTCTGAAAACAAGACTGATTAGATGCAACCTGTACTTGCAGGGTTCACAATGTTCGTAGCCATCACCTTCCCGTTCTTCAGTGCATTGCTCAGCATCTTTGGCGGATTTGCCTTCGCGCCGACGACATATTTTGTATGCTCCCATTGATCCATTTACCCCCTTCTTTTTGCTGCTACAATAGTTTCTTGCTTTTTTTTGCGTCTAGATTTACGTTCTTCCTATTCCTATTCAACTGGTAACAAATCATATATATGATGAACCGTTATGAGGTATAATCAAGTGTGGAAGTATGAGAGCTGAACGATTCATGCTTGTTTCTGACAGCTTCCTTGCATCATGTGGCTCACAATATACAAACCCAAAACTTTCAGCATCTCATGGTTTACCAACTGGGTAAGAGCGAGATGAAAATCCAAGAATTAATTTTTTGCCCTTCCGTAAAATTTACATATCTTCTTAATTAATATAACCATTCTCTTTGCTGTCCATGTTCTTCAGATCTGCATTGTCCTGGGTGTGTTGTTGATGGTACTGTCACTGATTGGCGGACTTTGGCAGATCATCTTGAGAGCCAAGACATACCACTTCTACCAGTAAACTTGATTAATTCAACAGAAAACCCAAGGTTGTTTCATAGTTAACAAATGCTCGACATGTCCCAAGTTTTGAATACTTAACGTTTATCTCCATCTTGGCAAAAGAAGAACTCAATTCGAGTTATGTCTTACCAAGATTTTGTCATGCATCAAGATGGCATGTGTCATATTCAGAGCTTTGTTGTTGCTCATGATGATCTATGACATGTCGTGGTTGTTAAGCTAGGAGTTTGTTTTGTGATACCATATACTTGTGTATATCTTATTTGTACATGTATATATTCTAGGAAAGAGTTAGCTTATTTGTGCATTAATTATTGGGGAGAACGGGTGATGGTGGTTTGTATTTCGTCCATACATTGTCCAATGATAGTTCCCAATTCAAATCACATTACAATTGAAACAACCTTTATGTATTAGTTAGCTTATTTGTGCATTATTGTGGAGAACGAGTGATGGTGGTTTGTATTTCGTCCATCCATTGTTCATTGATACTATAGCTCCCAATTAAAATTACATTACAATTGAAACAACTTTTATGTATTTTAGTCCATCAATTCATGCTTCTCAATGGGCCAATAATTTCAAGAAACAACTGTAAGAAGTTCATGGGTAAATTTAAGGACCATGCCTAATCAAAATTTTTGTCATTGTTCTATTGTTCGTATATATTTCAACGCAACAATCATGTTGTTACCATGTAATCTTTATTTGGTTGTGATAGGATTTAGTTACCAATTTTTCTATATGATAATTTTCCTCATTAAGTATCCCACCTACATGCATGTGAATAAGTTTTTCTCACAAACACAGTACAATACAAATGTCTATGCGGCACACACGACCTCATATTATTTGAATTTAATACTGAAATATATTTCATAATCATTCACTAAAAAATAAATATATTTCATAACCCTAACATATTTCACTCTACATTTGATTTTGGCATATATCATGTATACTCGGAAAAAAAATAGCCCAAGGTAGATAGAAGAAGACACGCTGCCCTTCAAGTGGATTGAGCTCGTGGGTAGCCATGCTCAATTCAGCCATAGGCGATTAGCTATGGACTATGTGGGTCGGCTAAAACCCAACTTGATCTCTTTTTTTTTTGAGAAATGTCAGAAAATCATGGGATAAATCTAGAAAAATGCAAGCACCCCTGCCAAGTCCAGTACTTAAATCCAGATGGGTAGGTTCCATCATGAGGGATCTAACCAACTGATCTATAATCAGTTTGCGAACCAACTTGATCTTCACATAATCAAATCTACCATCGGCTTAGGATACTTAGGTTTTGATAGTTTCATTCTGAAGACAAGTAGAGATTTCATTAGAAAAGAAAAGGCATCGTGATATGTATTATCTCTATGGGGAATATTTGAAAGGTTTCAAGGATGATCCCACTTTTAGCTCTGAAGACTCCAAAAGAAATCAAGAATCAATATACTAGAATGCATTTGTGTCGAAGGATTGAAAAGAAACCAAATAGATGGTGAGTTCATCAACCTACCCATTGTGCCGATTGGCTCCTTAAATTAACCATCTTAGTCTTTTTTGATATCACCTCCCTTGACACACTTGTGGCATCTACAAGAACTCACATACACCTATGCACGCTCATTGTATCTCTACAACCATGTGCATGCACACTCTACCTCTATGGATGCCGTTGAGGACAACTGAATCTTGAAATTGAGAATTCATCATGATGTCAAAACCTCACATGATTGCTGGTACATTACCTCCCAATGAAAGAGTAATTATCCGAGAATATGATCACTATGGACAAGTCTAGCCATAAGAAACCTACAAGTTTAACAAGCAAAACAAGGCATATAACTGTTGCAAAACTGAAATAAGATGCCGAGGAAGCCTTCCTCCGCAGCTGATCATCTAAAATGTCTTTGATGCAGCGTGAAGCAAGTTGGCTATCACATCACATACGCCACACGGCTGCTAGCATCATATGTACTGCAAGAGATCCCATGATGGCGGGATTGTAGTAGGCCGAGTCCATTTGGTCGATGTTGGCGGTGGTCGCCTCCTATGAATTCCACATGCCGGCGAGGAGTTGCGATATGCTGAAAACGAATGTTGCATGTGCACATTTAAATGCTTCATACAGTATATGTTTGGAGTTATGTTGCTTTACATGTTTATGTTGTAATTGTTTCACCTATACAAACACTTGATGATCACTATGGACAAGTGTAGCCATAACAAGTCTAGGTTGCAAATAAAAAGCCTTTGTGTCTTATTTTAGGAAGCGCACAAGAAAAAGTCTAGGTGCACATATATGATGTTATTAGTTCGTTTATGGTTGGGGCTCACACTATTGTAACACCCTAAATTTTGCAAGTTTCTAAAATAGCCAAAATGATTTAATAATGCTATTTTTGTGGGCATTTAACATAGGCAAAATAAATATTTTAATGAAATAAAAATATATCTTGGCTAGATACATGTATGTGCATTCATGTTGCTGCATTTTTTATTGTGTGCTTGGTTTTGGTACTTTATATATTGTATCCAAGTATTTTTGAAAATGATTTGTGAAAAGAATTGAAAATAAAAGAAAGGAAAAATCCTTTCCCTTCTTCTCTGCGGGCCGCATGGCAATTGGGCCTGATGGCCATCGTCGGCCTGCTACCTTGGCCCGGAGGCCAGCTCGCCATGCCCTCCTTCCCTTTGGGCCGAAATGTCCGAAGCCCACAGCACTAGCAGCTGCTCCTCTCTTCCTTTGGCTGACGAACAGGGCCCGCACCATCTTCTCCCTCCTCCGACCCGGAACCGAGCCGGAAGCAGAGACCAACTCGGGTCGCATTGGTCCACAGCCGGTCACTCGCCCCCTTGCCTTCGGGCTATTTAAGCATTGAGTCTGCGACCCCAACCACCTTCCAAACCTAGCCACCAGTGCCGCCTCGTCGGTTGGAGTAGCAGCGCCACCAAACCCTAGCCGCCATTGAGGTTTCCGCCGGCGCTCAAAATTCGTCGCGGCCGTAGGTTATTTAGTGTCGTAAGTTGGCTCTAGAGCTTCGCCATGACCCCCTGAACCTTCGTGTGCCTTTAATTTGGGTCAATTTGGCTTAACCCGAGCCACCATCGTTTGCAGGTTGCCGTCGTCCGCCTCTCGCCGTCGCACTCCGCCCCCGCTCGATTTCCGCCTCCATCTTCTATGTAGGTGAGCGTGGCTCGTCCTCCTCTTTCAATTGGTACCGGCCCCGCTTGGTATGGTGGCTGGAATCGCTGGTTTCATGGATGCCGACGAGCTCCGCTAGCCGCCGGCAATGGCCGCCGCCGCAGTCGGCCTCCAGTCCGGCCAGGCACCGTCGCCCACCGCCGCTCAGTCTAATCCTGGCCGTCGGTTTTCGATCGGATGGCCAGAGATCGCAGATACCCCTTCGCGGGTCCTTTTGATTAAGAAACCCCGCACTTTCTGCAAATTATCGAAAGGTCCCTGGTCGAGTGGATTTATCAGGAATTCTGGATTTATTTTTATTTCAATAAACTTCCAGTTATTTACAGTTTTACCATTTGGTTCAAATGCTTATAAAATGCTCATTTTAACTCCGATTTGATCCGTTCAAATTCTGTTAGATTGATTATTTTGTAATCTACGCAGTGATGTCACTGTTGGTAAAGTTTTTAGATTTTATTTTTTGAGTTCATATTTAATGCATTTATTGGTCTATAGGAAATCTTTGAAAGTTCATATCTTCGCCGTTATAACTCCGTTTTCGGTGAACTCGACGTCTGTGTGATCGTAGCAACGTGTAGAATAGTTTTATAAACTTTTTATTCTGTTTTGATAAGATTGGTGTAATGTTCCTCTAATAACTCTTTGTTTGCTTCATGTATGTATGCTCGATTGGATTGTTGGTGTTGATTGTTAATGTCGAGTTCAGACGGTGAGGGTTTTGTTGAGCAAGGCTACTTTGAGGATCAGTAGGACCAGCAAGATTTTATGAATCAAGGAAAGTATAGCATGGATCTTCCTTGTTACCTATACACTATAAATAATATTTCATATGCATGTGTCCACTTGTTGACCTTAGAGATTATAACTAGATGTTGCTATCTTGATTCCTTGACACCTTTGGGTTCCATTGGGTAGCTATGATGCTAGTGCTTAATGAATATCATGATCTTGTGACTTGAGGAGTATTTGTGTCATAAATAGTAATAATGACTTTTAACAACGAGGGCTAATCTGTAACAAAACCTCAAGGAATTAACGTACAACTGCGAGGGCTATATGGCTCTGGCTTTAGTTGTCTAGGGGGCCTTTTCTAGCCTGTTAACAGTTCCTATTTTGGCGCAAGAGGGGTGTGTTCGGATTGGGTGTAGTTAGACCCCTATCTATATGTGTATAGGCTACGGTTGTGTGCCATCTAGAAGGGGGATACTATATTCGTAGGCGCAGAAACCTTAGCGGCCCTAACTGACAAACCCTTAGGTGGCTTTATATGTTTTATGGTAGCTTGGGAGTTATAAACCCACTCGATTGTAAAACATGACTTGTAGTGAAAGTGTACACCTCTGCACAGAGTTAAACCGATATATCGTCCGTGTCCTACGGTTAAGGCGGCCTTAGAATCTTTACACTAATGATGATCTCTTCTGCCATGTCAAAATGTTCATTTATCTACTGTTATGTTTATTATTCATTTATGTTACAATGATCATGATGGTTATAGGAAACACTTGCTACCTTGATGCTATTTAAGTGCTCAAATTTGATTTTCTTATAAAAGCTAAATACAGTCAAACGGTGTCAGCTTAATTGAGCCTCATTAACTCATATTATGCTTGTTGAGTACGGTTATGTACTTACGCTTACTTTACTTTTAATTTTGAAAAATCCCGGATGGGTAACAGATGAAGGTTGGAATGAGTACTATCGTGATGAGTACGGTGTCAGCTTAGTTGAGCCTCATTAACTCATATTATGCTTGTTGAGTACGGTTGTGTACTTACGCTTTCTTTACTTTCAATTTTAGAATATTTCGGATGGGTAACAGATGAAGGTTGGAATGAGAGTTATCGTGATGAGTACTAGGCTTGGTGTTCACCAATTGGCATGTCCCTGTGGGGAGTTTCCGTAATAAAATTATATTAGTTATCTATTTATTTATGTGCAAGACTCTGTGATAAATATTGGTTCGTTATGTGATAAACAGGACGAGAATACTCTTTATAATTTGTCATCTTATATGTACGACTAGGACGCATATAAGACTATTTATACATTCTATTTTTATCTTTAAAAGTAGAGTGTGACAACTATAGAGTAGGATATCTTGGAATGGACATACTTCTCATGACATTAAAGTGGTTAGTCCATGAATTTGAACCTACTAGGTAAGTGTATGTCCCACCACCGGCAGCCTATCAAACCGGCCCATGTTTGGATCTTAGATCGGTCATTTGAAGTATTCGATGTATCATCAATCAGAACACAGTGAGTCAAAGTCGACGATTCATGGAACAAGACTTGTCAGCATCCAGAAATCTCCGGGAAAAATCACATGCCATCGCTCGACGGTCCGATGGACCACTAAACCAACTGTCGCTGTTTCGTTATATATTCAGCTAAACTCCTTTGACCAAAACTCCGATCCATTCAGCTGCGCTAACCTGATAAGAAGTTTGAGGTAAAACGAGACGAGGAAGCCTCAAAAGGCCACGTAGCAAAATACTATTTGCGTGTATTCAGGAAGAAAATAAAGAAGACAGCATGTATGACTGTTGACTGACTATTATTCATGTTAACGTGACATCGATCAGACCTGACTGGCGCAAACTGAACCACGTAAATCCAATCCCTATTTCCAAAATTCACGTGTGCAGAGCATTTACGTGTTGAAAAATAAAAGTCGTATTTCCAATTTTGCATGTAGGTCCTAATAAGTTTCGTATATCAATTATGTAAAATATCAAAACTTGAATCTAGGACGTGTCGTTTGTCTAGTTATAAGCTCTTGTACCTTAATTACAGTTATGTGTAAATTTCTTTTTGGCTATTCGAGAAAATAATATTTTATAAAAGATACAGTATCAATATGAAGTGATTAATTTAATAATTGTAATCTTTGTTATAAAATAATGTTTATGCATTTTTTAATTAAATTTGAGATTAGTTGATTCCTCGAAATGAAATTTGTGTATTTATTTAAAAAAAAGAGGAAGTAAGCTACGAAATTTCTGAAGACAAGAGACTACGCGGAACCAAACAAATGGGCTGATTGCCATGCCGTAAGCTACGAAATTTCTGAAGACGAGACTACGCGGAACCAAACAAATGGACTGATTGCCATGCCGTGACGCACACACGAAGCCTCGCCACTGGTGCTCCTTAAAGAAGAGACGAGCTCGTCCCTGCCGGCTGCCGCCGCTTATGCTACTCCCTGTCCATTATTGCTCAAGACTCTGCTGGCCTCGTCTTCCTAGCTCTCTCTCTCTCTCTCTCTGCCATGGCATCCACCGGTGAGGCACTCTCGCCGCCGGTCATGGAGATGCGACCACTGGACAGCTATTCTCCGGCCAAGGCACGCCCACCACCATACACTACATCTTCACTCTAGTTTCTTCAGCATGTTTGCTGCCCGGCTGTATCAGCTGATATTGCTTCTTCCTTCTCCTCCTTGCGATAATCAGCACGTCCCCTTTTTTATTTTTATTTTTATTACTACTTTCGTTCATTCTTTCGTTGTGACAAGATATATGTCTAGCTTTCGAAGCTGTTTCAAAGTTGAATTAAAATTGCAAACCCTTAAAAGAAATTAAAGTAAAGCTGCTAAGAAAATACTTAGTGTCGTTTTACAATGGAATGATTGGATTTTAATGTTCAGATTTGTGCCAAGATTTGTGATTTAGACGTCGTGATGAATATGAGAGGTAAGAAAAAGTCAAGCGTTCTATATATGTAGCCTCCTAAAGCCTGAAGTTTCGTTTATGCCTTTGTTACAATTTTTGTTTCTTCTTTATAGAAACGGAATTCCTTTATTCGTAATTTCGTATTCAAATTTTAGATACTTCACATATGATTTACAGTCTCATTCCCGGGGGTAACAACAATTTGGGTGCTATTGTACAAAGTTAAATCAAACCCTTTTTGCAAATACAGAAGTTATTAGAGCAAACACAATCTGAACCCAAACTGGATTTCTGAAAAATCAAATCTTGGGACCTTCTTGGACAGTCGTAAGTTGTACAGAGTGCAGACGCCAGAATTTTGTAACAATGGAAGATCATTCAAGTTTGAGATTTGCTTGTGTCTCTGGCTCCTCTCTGCTGATCAACCAAACTACGAACTCTGCAGATTGCCACGGTTGCTCTTGCACCCAAAGCGAGGCGTACGGCGTCAGACGCGTCGCCGGAAGGGGAAGGCCGTTGGAGCGCGCAGGAGAATCCGACGGACGACGACTGGCTTCCCGTCAACGCGAGGAGGAACGCCAAGTGGTGGTACGCCGCCTTCCATAATGTCACCGCCATGGTCGGCGCCGGCGTGCTCACCCTCCCCTACGCCATGTCCGAGCTCGGCTGGTGCGTGTCGTCATCTATCTTCCATCCATATGGGCTGCCATGTCATGGATATGGCTTTGATACCTCGTCTTCCTTATCACCACCCGCAGGGGCGTCGGCGTCACGGTGCTGGTCATGTCTTTTATCATCACGGTGTACACGCTATGGCAGATGGTGGAAATGCACGAGTGCGTCCCAGGCAAGCGCTTCGACCGCTACCACGAGCTCGGACAGCACGTGTTCGGCGAGAAGCTGGGCCTGTGGATCGTCGTGCCGCAGCAGCTGGTGGTGGAGGTGGGCCTCAACATCGTCTACATGATCACCGGCGGCCAGTCCCTGCAGAAGTTCCACAACGTGGTCTGCCATGACCGGTGCAAGCGCATCAAGCTCCCCTACTTCATCATGATCTTCGCCTCCGTGCACTTCGTGCTCTCCCAGCTCCCCGACTTCCACTCCATCTCCGGTGTCTCGCTCGCCGCCGCCGTCATGTCGGTCAGCTACTCGGCGATCGCTTGGATCGCGTCGGCGGTGCACGGGACGTCGGCGGAGCCCGACTACAGCCTGCTCGCGACGACGACGCCGGGGAAGGTGTTCGGCTTCCTGGGTGCGCTGGGCAACGTGGCGTTCACGTACGCCGGACACAACGTGGTGCTGGAGATCCAGGCCACTATCCCGTCGACGCCGGGGAAGCCGTCCAAGAAGCCCATGTGGAAGGGCGTCGTGGTCGCCTACGTCATCATCGCCGCGTGCTACCTCCCCGTCGCGCTCGTCGGCTACTGGGCCTTCGGCAACAACGTCCACGAGAACATCCTCATCACCCTCAACAAGCCACGGTGGCTCATCGCCACCGCCAACATGATGGTCGTCGTTCACGTCGTCGGCAGCTACCAGGTGTACGCCATGCCAGTGTTCGACATGATCGAGACGGTGCTGGTGAAGAAGTACTGGTTCAGGCCGAGCCTCAAGCTCCGTCTCATTGCCCGGAGTGTCTATGTTGGTAACGCCTCTGCTTGAAACTCTGTACTGAAAGATCTGATGAACATGAACTGACTGCACACATCAACAAGACTGATATGAGATGCAACCTGTGCAGCGCTCACAATGTTCGTGGCCATCACCTTCCCCTTCTTCAGTGAACTGCTCAGTTTCTTCGGTGGATTCGCCTATGCACCGACAAGCTACTTCGTAAGCTCTGAATAATCCAGTTAACCATTTTGTTTTTCTGCTGCTGTATTACTATAGTTTCATTTCACCAGGATGTACAATCAGTCAAGTTCAGGTTTTTTTTCATCAGAGCAAAGCTGACCAAATTTGTCTTGTTAATTTCTGCCAGCTTCCCTGCATCATGTGGCTCATCATCTACAAGCCCAGAAGGTTCAGTCTCTCATGGTTCACCAACTGGGTAAGTATAACATGGAAGCAATGCAACTGACTATCCAGAGTATTTTTTTCTCTCTTCAGCTTCAGAATGTTTCTGACCACTATTTCCTTTCCCCTGTTTTCTACATGTTCTTCAGATATGCATTGTTATTGGGGTGCTGCTGATGGTGCTGTCACCGATTGGAGGACTCCGGCAGATAATTCTGAAAATCAAGACGTACAAATTCTACCAAGACTACTCTGAATTAAGCCATACTTAGCAGGAGCCAGTATATCGGCTAAAACTAGTTTCTGAATCTGATCGATCCTATTAAATTCCATTTTTTCCCCCCTTCTCAGAGTAAGATACATGCACAGTCATGGGTCATGATGCTCAGTGACCTGCTGTGGTTCTGTTAATTTTGTCTTGAACCACGAAATGGTTTGGGACTATCATATGCAAATATGTATGTTGTACGGAGTAAGTAAATATTCTAGGGGAAATGTTTGTTTGTGTTCAATTTGGAGTTTGATAAGAGTAGCTTTTAGTTGGGACCGAGAAAGATGACTGGGCCTTACATGCTCTTTATTTTAGTTGTTGGCCTTTTCGCTTCCAGCACGAGTAAAAGTTTCCGTTCTTTTTTTTTTTTTTTTTGCGAGTATCCGTTCTTTTTTTTTTAACACTATGCATTCAGTATTCTGATGTTCTTCAAATAACTCTTCTTAACAGGTTACTCCCTCTATCTAAATTAATCTAAATTAAATTATAGTCCACATTAGCTCCATCCCAAATCAAATTTCTATAACGTTAGTCAAATTGTTTAGAAAAAACATCTTAACAAACAGCTCATAAATTTTTCACACAAAGCTCACTGAACCCTTAATTTGGAAGAGAGAGTAGAACTTACGAGGGAACGAGGACAAATTTAGTTTATCTTTCACACCAGTTCACATGTACTAGAACGATTTTATCCAAACTAGCAAATGTATTATCAAATTCTAGGCGGACAAACGGATTCAAGGCCACATGTTAGGAGGTCAACCCCCCTCGTTACAACATTATCTACGCGCCTTATCCACTCTACAGCCTTACATAATTCTACACTAATGCCAGCAGAAACAATGCATGTGACCTACGATAATGCTATTATAAACAGCTTGGTAATCATCAAACATCTTGTACATACATGGCAAGCTGCATATCAAAACTCCTGTGTCGAAGTAATAAGCAACAGGATCCCAAAGCAATGTGAATGATCAACATCTCATGAAAATTAGTGCTCCAGGAAAAGTGAACTAATTGGTGAAGAACATGCACTGCATAAATTAAAGGCATTGTTTTCCATCTATCAGGCTAACTTTTATACAGTTTCCGATATTACATTCACAACACGGAAATGGCTCTAAAACTACACCTCAAAAATGGCTCGCGCCTGCTCAGGACCCAAGAACCATCACCATCCCCCAAGCCTCTCTCCTTTTCATCCCCTTTTATGGCCTCAACATATATGCAATAAACTCGCCATTCCATATTATGGATATGGAAAGTCCAGAGAGATTCTCAATCCAAACCCTAGCATGCTCCCTCGCATGCAGCACGATGAACTTCCAAACGTTTGAGGCTCGCTACATCATTTGCCAACTTGGCTCCAAAACTTGGGCAGTTACAAAAATGAATACCAGACCTTCAGGTTCGATGCGACGCCATCATTCTTCAAGTCACTTTGTATACCAAAGAAAAGCTATGCAGATCAGTCATGCCCTGTAACGTATCAAAAATGGTCCAGAAACACAGTTAATCTATTTCTCCCTCTTCAACATCAGCCACTGGCTCATCTATGAAATCACCATCCTCATCATCTTCGTCATTTTTCATGTACAACCCAAGCTTTTCTAGGGTGTTGCTTCCCATTTGAAACCCAGGACTTGTTTCACCAACCAAGTTGGGTATCTGTTCACCTGTGACACTTCCGAGCATTTCAAGATCTTTCAAAAAAAGGCTACCTTCATTGATGTCAACAGTTTTCTCCATCTGCAAGCCAACATTGCTTACACTTCAAGTATGGTAACAACAGAGTATACGATGTTGCATGTGGGGAGCATACAGTAGATATTACCTCTTGCAAAGCTTTGCGAGCTGCTTCTCTCTCGAGTTCTCTTTGTCTTTTAGCCTCTGCAGCAGCCTCAGCAGCTGCTGCTGCTTCAGCCCTCTTGCGAACATCCTCTGCAGCTTTAGCCTCAGCTTGCAATCGAGCTCTCTCTGTAACAGAAGTTCTGGTCACACAACTGTTGTGAGCTAAAAATGGTTCTATTGCATCTCACCTTCTCTTTGTACCCTCTCAAGTTCCTCCCTTTCGCGTCGAAGCTTCTCAGGATCCTTTTTTGTAGTCTGATATTATTACCAATCAGGTGAGTTTACAGTGAATAACACAACGCCAAGAAAATAATGCTCATGGAATCATTTTCACATACACACCTGATCAAGGGCCTTTTCACGAGCCTTAAGAATCGTATCGGCAAAGCGGCTTCTCAGAAGAGCAGCTCGGATTTGCTTGTCAGGGTTGTCAGGGGAGACCTGCTTCTCAGATACATTTCCCCCTAAAATTTTCATACATAGACCTGTAAGGGAACCCATTTTCTCTACCACAGAAGATTGGGTAATCACCGGCCATCATGAAAATTCATGCTTACCCTCACCATCAGCATAAACAGATATAGGGTTTGTATTTTGCTCTGGTAAATTTAATGTGTTCAGTGAATCTGCAAATTAAATCAAGAGTGTGTAAGATATAAGTGGTTATATATTCCTGGGTTGCAAAGCCCAGGAAATGTTATCTGCAAACATTTAAAGGTGTAGTGTCAGTTGTCCTTTCTTTTCAATAAAACAAGTTATGTATAGGAATTGTATAAGAAATAAAAGGTTCAGATCAGAGGCAATAAGGGAATGATCCTACTCGAAAAGATATGCCCAATTATCGATCTCTGAATATCACACCCAATAACTGACCCATGAAAACGAACTCTGGACCTGCCACTGCTAACGGATTGCTATTCCTCAGATTAAAACAAAAAAAAATGGATGGGCAGTTCAACCAATTGGTCCGGTAAATCCCAGGATAAGTGTAACCTGAATCACTATCTAGGATACAAAAATCGAATCCATCAGCTCTCACAACAAAACAGTACATGCAAATTTGTCAATTATCTCATCTAGAAAAATTGTTAAATACTTTTTTATGGGCTTTGGACATGTATGTATCATTGCATCATTATTCTCATTGAGTTTTGTGCTGGGTTCCATAATGTTATGTTGGTAGTCAGAAAACAAGAGGGTTTGATTGAGATTCCAAATATATGATACACCTAAGAAGCAAAACTTACCCTTTTCCTTATCCAAGCCATCCACAGGTAGAAATTTTTCCTGCATGTAGACAAGACAGAGATATAGAGACAACAACCATTGAGATAGGGTCCTAAATATCCTTCGTATCAACAGAAAGATAAATTGATTGAAACTTCTGCTACTCTGAAAAGGATTCAGATTAAAAAGAGATATATAAGAACCTTTGACCCGCTATTTTGTTGAGGAGCTTTGGCATCTGTATCACTTCCAGAAGAGCTACTTGAATCTGAGTCTTCGGAGGTAAAAAACAGAAATATCATCAGTGCGTTCAACAACTCAGGCAAGTTAAGGACATAACAAAGAGAAACAGTATGCAGCAGATGTACATGTTCTATAACCCTTTAAATTAAGCAAGACTAAAAGGAAGTATACATATATTATTTGCATTTTGATTATTTTTTATAGCTTGGCTCTGAGAAAAAAATGGAAAGCGGCAATTGGTTGGCTACATACTTGAAACTAAATCATCAGATTATAACACACCCCATCAACATAATGCCATACAGATAAAATGTCACTTTTCAAATATGAACAGTAAGGGTCCTGATAATTAATTGAATGGATCCAAATAGAACCTTCTAAAAGAACACTGGTTTTTTCCATCAGTGGTATAATTCACTCTGAACTAAAGACAAATGTTTCATCTTTTTGAATCATAACCAAAGAATTTCCACAATTGTTTTAGTATAACGCACAGAACAGTCCAGAAATACAGAAAAATAATCAAATGTGTTGATTTATCAACTAACCTTGCTAATAAACAAATGATTCATGAACAAATATCAATAGCAGAAGCTAGATCCTATTATTCACTGAAATACTTGGAGAAAACGTTTCTTTATGGAATTCATAACAGTTGGCAGCATTAGTAATTAAAGTTTCTGTAACTGGTTAAACTATTGCATTCTCTAATAAATTAGAGCTACTGTGCAAGGATAAAGATATGCAGGTGAGAAGGAAGGTAGGCCATCACAAAGAATCATTCCAGTTTCAATTCCCTTATAATTCATGGATTTATGAAATTGTTTTAACCCCAACGTACATCATAATCAGAATCACAATAAGTAATATCATGAGGGGGCATAACTAGATGTTGCACTGTCTCATATACTGTTGTGCCATCATGATCTGGTGTTGACTGCTATTAAAAAGTGCACAATATAAAAGGTGCAGGCCAAAGAATAAACCAAACCATGGTCCTGTAAGCCTAGCTTTTGTTTCCATTGAACTGGTTGGTGTAAATTTCTTATGGAACAGTACAATATGTCCTACCCTGAGCTCAACTTCTAGCAGCACAAACACACAACTACACAAGCATGTCGGCTCCTTTCATAAGCATGTAAATGAAGTCCAGAATCTAACACGGGATTACTTCCAATAACATGTAGCATTTATTGGATAACTACTTTATGGAACTACAAAGAATAGTCAGCTGAGAAAAAATGAGAGAGGAGTATACTGCCAGTCTCAATTCAATATGTCAAAAGTAGATCTATCATTTTCTCAACTATGACTGCTTAATTAACCAGCCTTATGAATGACATAGTCAATAAGATTGCTAATTTGCATTGTGTGCAGCAGAAAGCTAGCAGCATATTCTGCCCAAAGTACTTTGATGCGTCCAGTATAATAGTGGTGCCAATAGGAAATTTGGGGTGAAACTTGTGAAATTACGTACCACTAGAGGATGATTCTGTGTCACTACTAGAACTGCTAGATGTACTATGCTTGCTGCTTCTGTCTGCTGTTTCATCTTCAAGTACCACAGGAGGAAGAGTCGAAACTGGAGGGTCATTTTCCCCAATATCAATATAATCATCAATGAGCTCATTGCCTGAAAACATGCAAATAATATTTTAGCTTACATCAAAAATCAGTTTCATAAATGAGCAATGGATGAGAAACAGACCTTCATCGTTACACACTGACGGATTTATGAGGTCATCGTTACACACTGATGGATTGATGAGTTCATTGTTACACACTGATGGATTGATGTGTTCATATTGACTCCGAGACTGTTGAGCAGAGCATAAAACAGTTATTTACGAAATGTAACAATGAAATAGTATAATCTCTAATACAGCAGCACCCACCTCAACCTCATGAGGCTCCTCTTTTGTAAGGTTTCTTGACGGATTAACCCTGTTATAGTCATCAAGTAGCTTCTGTAATTCAAAAAGTGTATCATCGCCAAGAGCATCCATATCAAGCTCTAGTTCCTCTTCGTCAGCATCGCAATTGTCAGCGTGACTCCTTATGAACTCAACTACATGATCTGGAATGAATGCACCATACGATTGTAATCTTGCACTTAAATCATATTTTTGCTCATTTGTCATCATTCTCTTCCCTGTTGGAACAATATCCTCTACCAAAGGAGCATCTTGCACCAACGGGGAGGTTTTCCTCTTCTTTGGTTGCAAAACTGGATTGTCCGCTGAATCTTCTTCACGGAAGATGTCTTGCTTAGATACACTTTTCTTTGAGGGTTTTTTCTTGGTGGGGTCTTCTTTCTCAATGCCAACTCTCTTAGTTAAATTCTTTTTTGTAGGCTCTTTCACAGGAGGCTTCTCAACTTGTTGAGGAGGCTTCTCAACTTGTTGAGGAGGCTTCTCGTCTGGTTGAGGAGGCCTCACTACCGACTGAGGAGGCCTCACATCTGGTGGAGGCTTCTCATCTGGTTTAGGGAGCTTCTTCTCAATAAGCTTCCATCGAGTCTCAAAGTTCTTGCTCAAAGTTTTGGCCATTAAATGAACATCATTATTGACCGGGTTATAATTCATAGCATTGTTGAAAGTGAGCCTCACATCTGCAGCGAATTCCCGAGGTGTAGAGTACATGCCTGCCTTCATCTTTTTCTGGATTGTACCCAAATCCATGGGCTGCTTGACTATCGTAAAATAGTCAGGGATGTTCAACTTCACAATGTCAACCGGGACAAGAAACGGGCCTGCCCATACATGGCTCGTAAGGGACTTGAGAAGGTTGGCACATTGTTTAAATGATGATGTGTAGTTAACAGAGCTGGCAACAGGTGGGGCAACTGCCGTCACCGCCGGTGGCGGCGCTCCCCTGTCCATCTGCACCGAATCACTCCGCTTGAGCTTCTCAACCTTTTTCTTAGGCAGCAGCACATCACCTGCAGGAGGCGCCGACACAGCCACCCCGCCATTCATGCTGACCGCTGGCCCTCTGGAGAACAGCCTGCTCTGGAGGTCCCTGACCTGCGCGAGCTCGTGGCGGAGCCTCATCTCCAGCTCCTTCTTGTCCACGGCCGTCATCCGGGGCAGAACGAACACCTCCCGGGGCACGCTGAACCCCGAGGCGCCTTCCCCGTCCTCAGAACTCACGCCGGCACACTTCCTCTTGGGCGGGAGCGCGGCGCAGGAGCTCCCCGACTCGATCCTCGCGGGGCTGCTGCTCGCCCCGAGGAGCCCCCTGGACTCGGCCACTGTCGTCTCCACCACCCCGTGCCGGTAGTCCGGCACGAAGCCCAGCGGGTGGCCCTTGGAGAACCTATGCGTCTTCCCCATCATTGCTGCCTGCCAGGAGACGGAGACGCGTAGCAATGTGCCGCCTTGGCCGCGGAATTCCGGCCGCGATTCCGTCGAAAAGACCTAACCCTAACCCCCCCTTTGGCGAGAGGCGAGAGGGGGGCTAGCTTATTATTCCGCGGTCGCCGGGGAGAGGGAGGCGACCCCCGCCACCAGAACCCTCGATTCGAGGGGCGAGGCAGCTCGAGCGGACGCTGCCGCGGCGAGGGGGATCGAGCGGATTCACCGAGCACCACCCGCCGCGCGCGCGCGCGCTCGTCCGCCCGCCGCCGCCGCACCAAGACACAGCAGCCGGCGGCGCCGCCGCGAGATCTCGCGGCCGGCCGGCCTTCCGCGGGCGCAGGCGCCGGCGCCGCCGCGCGAACCCCCTAGAGTTTCTCCTCCCGCTGCGCGGAGGCGGAGGCGGAGGCGGCGAGGGGGAAGGCGAGCCGGCTGGAGCCTGGAGACTAGGGGTTTCTCTCTCCTCCGCCCCTCTCTCTCTTCTCTCTCCTCGCGGGCGGCTTCTCTCCCCCGCTCCGCGAGCCTTTGGAACTTTGTCAGGGCCCGAGGTGCGGGCCCCAGCTGTAAGCGACCCGGGGGCAGGGGAGCAGCGCCCGTGACTGGTTGGTGGGGCCGCTCGTGCTGCGGGGCCCTGGAGCAGGGACGGAGACGGAGACGCGGCTGGGCGTGACTGGGAGGGACTCTGGGCGGGCGTGGCTCATCGGGGCCGTTGGGGTTTTGGAACGGACGGCGTTTGCGTGTCCGTGCGGCCTAGCCTAGGGCTTCTTCGCTTGTGTGTTAGAAGAAGCACGTGCGGATTCTAATCTAACACACACACCACACCAGCTGCTGCGCTATGGTTAAAGGTCCCATCTAGTTGTGTCACAGTGTCATTATAGCTTACCAGTAGTATTTTTCTCTCATAACAAAACATCGTCAACCGCATAAAACCTCAATAAACATATTTGAGAGTTTTTTACACCATAAATAGAAAAGAAATATGGATAGTCATATATATTTGCACATACACACACTCAAAGCAGCAGATCTCAAAGGGTGCATAAACACGCTGAGACGGCAAAAGGGGCACGTAACTTTCCGCTAAGAGTGAAGAATAGCATCGCTAAATCATAAGATACATCTAAAGAAGCATGTGTTCTATCATTGAAAAGAAAAGCGCCATTAATGCTTGTGAAATAAAAAAAAATGTATAGGTCCA
This sequence comes from Bothriochloa decipiens, assembly GCA_023333625.1. Classification (NCBI taxonomy): domain Eukaryota; kingdom Viridiplantae; phylum Streptophyta; class Magnoliopsida; order Poales; family Poaceae; genus Bothriochloa; species Bothriochloa decipiens. Next base: position 36,324,576 of record CM041635.1, on the reverse strand, counting down.
CCACAATAAAGTTAATCAACTGAACTACACACATCTACAAGGTCTTGAGTTTGTTGGATAAAACAAAGCGGTAAAAGAGGTTTGCCTTTAATTCAAAACAACAACAAAATGCCATCATGTTCTATCTTTAATATATGCAATTTAAGAGTTGTTGGTCAGGTTTAAGATTTTAACGGATAAGATACAGTGAGCCTAAAAGTTAATAGAGCCAAAATATCTCAAGCATAACGAGGGCTATTCCTCGGCGTGGGCCAAATAGGCATCTGTTATAGCCTCTTCAAAGTTGCTCTCCCAAGCTAGAAATATGTATAAGTACTAGCATTATATATATTAACCTAATAAAAGTCCAAAAAACTCAAGAGTGCTTCCACCATCAATAATTGAAAGCCACGACGCCTTGCGTTACAGGAAATTCAATATTGTTGTGACTCAGTGGTCGTCTCGATCTGTGGACAACCATCATCGTGAGACTTGACTCTGTGCAAGCAAGGGACTTAACAACAACATTGCACTAGTCCACACAAGGCTAAAGTAAGCACCATATGTTTTCTTGTTCTTACTTTAATTTGTAAATTCACAATTGAGAATCCACATGATAGGTATACCGGATACTACATAGCCATACATGAACTGATCCGGTAGTAATTATGTCAATATTTCTAACAGATCATTTATATATTGGCCTAAAGACTACGTTGGTCTTTTTATTTCGCAGTTAGTCCCATCGGTAACGACATGTTGTGATTGTTATTAGCGTTTGGTACATGTATTTTGCTATGGTATATATTACGTCTAGATACATAGCAAAATGCATATACCATAAAGTTAAAGTGATCTGTAATTTGGAACGGAGAGAGTACTATATATACCAAATGCTTCTGAATTTTATTTTAGTTGCAACCGCTCTGTAGAGATAGGTGTTCTTCTGGAGTACATTATAAACCACTCCCTATTATTACCACCAACTTTAACAAAGGGAATAAAACGTATTTTGAAACCTACGAATTGAATCATTTGAGCACCCACGAT
>CM041635.1:36156691-36323537 GCA_023333625.1 Bothriochloa decipiens | reverse complement strand
GCATAGCAGTTCAGACAGCCGTGACCGCAGCCCCCGGCTTCCGTGCGTCCGCAGCCACGAAACCAACCACAAGTGGCCAACACCACCACCAAACGGCAAACGGGGCAGTTGGAGTTGGGACTTGGGAGCCGACGCGGTCGGTGTGATCCAGTCGCCCTCTCCCCGCCGGCGAGCCTTCCCCTTCCCGGAAGGAACAGGAACGTTCCACTCCCAGACCCGGGCGCGTGACCGACCGATCGACCGTGAGCGAGCCAGCCATGGCGGAACCCATCGTCTCCGGCGCCACCGCCGCGGCCACCGCCGCCGTCCCGCCGCCGGGCGCGCCTGCCTCGTTCTCCTACCTGGCCGTGTTCTCCAACTGCCCTCTCGTCGCCGCCGTGCTCGCCTTCGCGATCGCGCAGTCCATCAAGGTCCTCACCACCTGGTGACTACTTCCTCCCTCCTCCCTCCCTCTCCCTCCTCGGCCGGCGCGCCCCCGGATCTGAGCTCTCTCCCTCCCTCCCTGACGGGATCTGCATCTGCCTCCCGCCCGCCCGCGCGCGCGACGTGCCGTGCAGGTACAAGGAGAACCGGTGGGACGCGAAGCAGCTGGTGGGGTCCGGTGGGATGCCGTCGTCGCACTCCGCCACCGTCACCGCGCTCGCCGTCGCCGTCGGCCTGCAGGAGGGCTTCGCCAGCTCGCTCTTCGCCACCGCCGCCGTCTTCGCCTCCGTGGTTAGTTGGTTCCCCTCCCCTCCCCGCTCCCTCCCTCTCTGTTTCGGCGCCCAAAACGCGTTGACCGTCTTTGGTGCGCGGTGGATCTGATTGGTAGCGTTGTGGTTTTGCGACGCGGTGTGGTGAACTGGTTGGTGATCATGGGGGAGTAAATGAGTGTCCTTTGCACTTCAAAACCTCTGCTTGCTTCAATTGCTTCGCTAGCTTACTTCACTTGAAGTCTGTGGCGCAGCTGTGGAAGGTACATTTTGTGTAGATTGTGGACTGAAGTACAAGTGCAGTACATACGAGGAAAAGACTGTAGGATGCTGATGAGAATTTGCAAGTGCACGTACACTAAAGATGAGGAAGAGCCTGTAGGACAGTAGTGTCAATTTGTTGCTGATGTTTCAGATTTTCAGTTGATATCAGATGTCTACAGAAAGATAAATTCGGTTGGGGTTATGGTGGAACTCTGACAGCTTAGATGTACTGTCAGATCAATAGTCTGAGATGCTGTACTTTGTTTCTCGTGCTTAGTTCATACTTTCAAAGCTCACCTAGTACCTGACTTTGTCTAGAAATTCAATGAAACCTGCAGAACAGAGGATAACAGCTAGCCTGTGGAAAATTTTCCATAATTCTACATATAAGTGTGTCCAAAACCAGCCATGCAAAAATGCAAAATGATGGCATGCAGTACCATAACACCTACTTCTAGGCATGTGTCATGTGCTTCAAGCCCCCCAATCCATCCACACTTGTCCCATCTTTTCATTTTGGCATCTCAAACTACTGATTAGTTCTTGTGACTTTTCACCATCTTTTTCAGAAATGCAACATCCTGCATCTCTTCTCATTTTACTGACTTGTACCAGGTTTCAGACTTTCAGTTGATAACTACAGAACGATAAATTTGGTTGGGTTTATGGTGGAAATCTGACAGCTAGGATGTACTGTCAGATCAATAGTCTGAGATGCTGTACTTTGTTTCATGGCCCTAGTTCATATTACCTTCAATTCTCACCTGGTACCTGACTTTGTTTGAAAATTCAATGAAACCTGCAGAACAAAGGATACCAGCTTACCTGTGTAAAATTTACCATAATTGTACATATATGTGTCCAAAACCAGCCATACAAAAATGCAAAATGATGCCATACGGTACCATAACACCTACTCCTAGGCATGAGTCGTGCTTCAACCTCCACAACCCGTCCCCACTCATGCCGTCTTTTCATTTTGGCATCTCGAAATAATGATTAGTTCTTGTGACTTTTTTCATCACCTTTTTCAGAAACGCAACATCCTGCAGTCTGATTTTAGTATTTTTACTATATGCATCTCTTCTCATTTTCTAACTCAGCTAATTCTTTCAATACTTTGCAGGTGATGTATGATGCTTTTGGTGTTAGGCTACATGCAGGGAAGCAAGCAGAGGTATTATCACCTTTCTATGTTATATAGCCACTGACAAGCAAAATAATTTATGAAAAAGGAGTTCTCTTTTGAAAACATGTGAATAACTTTCTAAGTGGCAAACAGTGACCAATCAATAAAACTGGGTTCTCTTATTTAGGCAGGACAACTAGCTAGTGTTGCTCAATCATTATATGAAACCTCATTGATTGTGTGAACAAAAATAAAAATTCTAGACCCGAGAAGTAAAATACTAAAATGGTCCTTCGATTGAGAAGCATTATGTTGCTCACCTGCTGCAGTTCAGATCTAACTATTATAAAATGCCAGGTCTTGAATCAAATTGTGTATGAGCTTCCATCAGAACATCCACTGGCTGAAACAAGACCATTGCGAGAGCTGCTAGGGCACACACCTCAACAGGTTTGTTCTTTTGCTCCTAGGTTGTGCTGGTGGGGAGGTCATATGATATGCTAAACCTCTGCTGAAGTAAAATTTGTTAACCAACTGATTGCTCCTCGAATCATATTTGCATCATCCTAACATCAAGTGCACACTATCCAGATCATTTCACTGGAAAATCTGTCATGTGTGTGGATGTTTGTTCTTCTTACTCTCACATGTCACGCAGATTATTAATTCCAAGTTCGATCACCAGGTATTTGCTGGCGGAGTGCTTGGATTTGCAGTAGCCACATTTGCAGCGATGATAGCTGGGCTTGGTAGTTGACTCTACATTTAAAGGAACGATCCACATTTGCATTGAGGTTCTGGAATCCAAATTGGACACATGTTTCCAGCCAGCTTATGATAGACAATGCATTGTGTCTCATCTGCGTGTTCAGAGAAAAGAAAAGAAAAAGATAATGCGTTGTGTATAGGTGTATTTAATATGCAAAACCACTATCAATTTGTTGAAGAAAAAACTCACGCCATTCTTTTGTAGCTAATCGACGAGTGAACTATATGTTATATTCATTTTTGTCCAAAGTATTTGAAGTGATTGAAGTAGGCCGTGATAAAGCATCTCAGGAGATTTCCGCTCAAAACTCTTGTGATTGATTTCAATTTAGTGGACAACAACGAAAATCCTTTTGTAGCTATGTTCTTCAGCCAAAACCCACTGAGAAGTATTGATGCGCTACTGATCATGTTTTTGGTTGTTTGTGTTGAAAAAATTTCAACCGACTGAGAAGTATCGATGTGCTACTGATCATATTCTACTAGTACAGCAACGTCAACAGCTGCCAATTGCTACGAACGTGTCCAGCCAGGCGGTCGCCGCTCCGCCTCCACTCCTATAGGCTGAGTGGCTCCACTCCTACCGCTGCCTGCACCGGCCACCTCTCCCTCTACTCGGCAAAGGTTCCATGATGCTCCTGCTCCGTGCATCAGCTTTTCCGTCGCGTGTCCGTCTGCGCACGGAACGGATGGACGATGCCGCCACTGGCTTAGTGCCCAGGCCTTGAGGCCTACGAACCCTGCTGCTCCGCTTGCCCACCCACCTGTTCAGTCAAAAGCCCCAGCCCAGAGCCCACTCTGCATCTCCGGCGCCTATAACCATGCCAAGGTGAGCAACGCAACTGAAGCTCAATCCTAACATATAGCCTATATTTTCGATTAAATGTCTGAATGATGTGGAGGCTTTTCTTTTAGTCACAGCATCTTCTTTGATTGGGTTCAAAATCTAGGGTTGCCCAAGTCAATGCGCCTAATTTGGTTCAACTGTAAAATCGGCAACAAATGTAATGACAATTTCATTCCCAACTTCTCACAAACTATTATCGCAAGAGTTTACCATGTAGTTTAATTGGGCTGAGAGTCCTTAATCTATTTGTTATTGCCTCTTGCACAGGAGGTCTTCAAGGATTCCTCTTTTAATACGGTGTGCCTTGGTCAGAAAATAACGTTTGACTTTATAAGTGAAAGAGAGTGAGGTAAAGCTCTGCATTCCTTGAAGCCAAATGTCAACCGTGATCCACTTCTATTTGCTTTTTTTTATAATCTCTGTGCTTGGTTTTGCAGATCCAAATTGGTAGGCATGCCTAGAATAGACTATGTTGGGCTTCATTTGGCTGAGAAATCAAGTCGGAGAATCCTTTTCTCTAAAATAAATTTGTGGATCGTTGTGTTTACTTTATCCCATCATTGAGCTTCTTTTCATTCTATCACCGGGGAGCGCGCGGTCCTCATCGGCGACAGCTTTAGGAGCTCGTTGGTGGCCTGCTGCCATAGCTCTTCCGTCAAATGAACAGGCTCTGACGACGCTGGTATCAAGGTCGTTTCTAATTCGAACGGCGGCGACAGCGGCTGGAGGTCTTTCTCCACCCGCCGCCAGAACTCCGGATCACGATTAATGATCACGATCCGAATATTCGACAGCGACTGGGCGGCCTCTCGTGCTCCGATAGGCAATGCAGCTGGCCAGTAGTACTGTTTTTGATACTGCACGGTGTTTTTTTCCCCGGCTGCCGCTGTCCTCTGGATTTTACAATTTCTTCTTACAACATGCCATCATACTGTCCAAGATATAATCTATTTATCTATATCTATACTATAAAAAAGCAAAGAAATTAAAAAGTAGTTATTACCTGAAATTTTATACCCTCCCTATATACCCACTCTCGAATAATTTAATGTCTTTAGATTTAACAGTGGATATTAATCTGACCGTGACCACATAAAGAGACGTAAGATTTCTTACGTTCCTGCTATGATAAACAGTCCATCGCCATTTTTTTTTCACCGAAAATTTTCATACCCACACCCACGGCGCCACCCCACCTCGTCCGTACCAACTTCTATCATCCGATTACGTTTAGGTCGTTCCCTCCCTCTAGAGTCTAGCCTCTGTCCAAGGATCTCACGGTAGGCGCCAACCGCCGATCAACTTGCATATACTCGGTCATCTCAAGTCATAAAAGCCTACTATAGCTCTCGTCTCTCTCGATTTCCCATTTGTGGCCAGCAAATTGCAACTCCTTCCGATCCATACACATGCTGAGATCGTTTTTTTTTTGCTGCGGCGGCGTGGCGCACAGCAACAGCGTCAGCGCGTCCTCCATCGTCTCCCAGATCATGAATGATCGAGCACGTCCTCAAGATAGATGGGTACCCCGAATCAAGGCATCGGCTTGCAGCCGCAAATTCATCAGTTCTGGCGAGTTCGACGTCGGCGTGGAATTACTTGGGACATCAGTTATTAGTGTATTACCCTAACGGATACACCCCTGGACCTCTGGCTGGATAGGCATCGTCTTGCACCTCAAGCACAACCATGCCACGCGTGGAAGCAAGTATGCGTTCAGCTTGCTCGACGCCGCCGGCGAGCCCGCAGTCTCATCGTACGACTCTGGCAAAGGCGCGGCACGCACTTTCAATTGTGCAGACACTGGACATGGGTGTCGAAGTCGAAGGTTCATCATGCATGCAGAAGGCCTTGGAGATATCAGCTTATCTCAAGGGCGATTGTTTCAGCATCAGATGCGACGTCACTTTGTCTCGACGATGGCCGTCGTGCCTCCACCGGACATGCACCAGCACATCGGCCACCTCCTAGAGTCCCAGGTGAAAACGGACGTCACGTTCCAGGTCGGTGCAGAGACCTTCACCGCGCGCCGGCTATCGTGCTCGCTGCTCGGTCGTCGGTGTTCATGGCGTAGCTGTTCGGCCCCATGAAGACCCAAAAGTCGCATACCCACGTCACCCGACAAACAACGAAGGCCCTCCAGAGTCTTGACCCAAGCCGCCGTAGACAGGGACTCAGTCAAGGCGTCAAGTAGTCACTCCTGCAAAGTCGAGTTCCAATCGGGTTAGAACTGGACCTCGGGTGACAGCACGGCGCGACGTAGATATCCCTTAACGTCTCGCCAAATTCGTGCCAATGCAGATCGATCCCCCCGTCGCGGTCGATGTCCCGCAGCCCATCAGCCCGTCCTCGTCCACTGCTCGCTGGAGTGGTTCTTGTGACAGAACCTCTTAAATTATATGGCTCACACGTACTTGTTATTGTCCCAAGACCTTTGACAGCCATGCATGTGTTCTAGATAACTTAGAAAGCCCTGTCAGGTGTCCTCAAAGAACCCCGATTAAATCACATTTAACAACTCATACCAGAATCAATAAAGGAGTAGCTACAACATTACAACATTTGTTATAAAATAAGAATCAGAGTGCAAAGAAAAGATAAAAATAAATTTATAAATTATAAATAAGTTATCTTTTATAAACTTATCTTCAATTGCGGAAGTAGAGTAGAACTACAGAAGACAACTTAGGTAGAGCACCTAAGTCGGGAGAGAACAACCAGATCATATCGAGCCCACCGACATGAACTTGGTTCGAACACCAATTAGCACCTGCAACAGGGGTTCAACAAACCCTGAGTACAAAAGTACTCAACAAGACTGACCCGACAAAAAGAGGGGTGAAGACTCAGGAATGTAGGCCAGAGGGACAAAGTAAGGCTCACAAGAAACAAGGACTTTTGCAGAAAAGCTTTTATGGATCAAGTTTTAATTCAGCATTGATTACAATAAAAAGTAAAGTTGTCTTGCTCTAGCTCAAGATTACCAACAAACTTTATTCTTATTCCTTACTCATCATTTCACTTGTTACTACAATGATGAACAGAGATCGAGTCTTCTTCTCGGAGAAGCAACGGCGATTCGAATTGTCACACTCCACTTTTAAGGATAAAAGTAGAATGCATAAATAGCCTTATATGCGCCCAAGGAACAGTCGCACATATAGGATGACAAATTACAAAGAGTATCATCACCCTGTTTATTACATAGCGAAACAATATTTATTACAGAGTATTGCGCATAAACAATAAATAACTAAGATATCTTTATTGCCGAAGCTCCACACAGGGACACGTCAACTGGTGAACACCAAGCCTAGTACTCATCACGATAGCTTTCATTCCAACCTTCATCTGTTACCCATCCGGGATTTTCCAAAATTAAAAGTAAAGCAAGCGTAAGTACACAACCGTACTCAACAAGCATAACATGGGTTAATGAGGCTCAAATAAACTGACACTGTTTGACTGCATTTAGCTTTTATACATTAATCATATTGAGCATCGCATCAAGGTAGTGATAATTTCCATAATCTCATGATCAAAATAACATTAACCAGTGTGTAGCAATAACGACATTAAGATGAACACATTAACAATTTGAGAACCATTATCTTTTGTAAATGTGTCAAGGCCACCCTAACTGAAGGGCACGGACAATATATTGATTTAAACTCTGATTAGAGGTGTACACTTTTATTGTGTCATGTTTTGCAACTGAGTGGACTTATAACTTCCAAACCACCACAAAACATATAAAGCCTCCTATAGGTTCTCCTAACCAATCAGAGATGCGGAAATACATTGTGTGTAGAAACCCCCTTCCAATATGGCACAATCCTTCCCGGCTATACTCATAAGGACAGAGGCAGTCCTATACCCCAACTTCCAGACCACTAACCAGCTAGAAAAGGGCCTACAAGTGACTAGAGCCAGAGCCATATAGCCCTCACAGCTGTACGGATTCTCCATTATAAATCACTTACACACAAGAGTTCATGTTTGTTAAAAGTCATCGTTTTCGTTGATAGCATAACACACATCAAGTTATAAGATCATGACCATTAGAGCACTAGCATCATAACTATCCAATGCAACCCAAAAGGTTCAAGAAATCAGGATAACAAAGCTAGTTATAATCTCTAGGTCATCAAACGGACAGCATATGAATTGTTATTTTTAGTGAATAGGTAACAAGGATGATCCATGCTATACTTGCCTTGATTCATAAAGTCCTATTGATCCTTCTGATCCTCAAAGTAGCCTTGCTCAACAAAAATCCCACCGTCTGAACTCGACATTAACAATCAACACCAGACAATCCAATCGAGCATACATACACGAAGCAAACAAAGAATTATTAGAGGAACAGTACACCAATGTCATCAAAATAGAATAAAATATTTGTAAAACTATTCTACTCGTTGCTACGATCACACAGACGTCAAGTTCACCGAAAACGGAGTTATAACGGCGAAGTTATAAATTTTTAAAGATTTCCTGTAGATAAATAAATACTTTAAATATAAACTAAAAATATAAATTTTTCAAAATACTTCAATAGTAGCACCACTACGTAGATTACGAAATTATGAATTTAACGGAATTTGAACGGACCAAATCGGAGTTAAAACGTAAATGATATAAACCTTTGAACATAATGGCAAAACTGTAAATAGATAAAAACATATTCTGAAACTGAAAAGGAAAAATACGTTTTCCAGTGAAGGAAACATATTCTGGAAGCTATTACAAGAAAAATATGCCTTCCAGTGGACAAAGCGTATTATAGATCGGTTAAACAGAAAATACGCTTCCCAGTGGGGAAAACGTATCTGTCGAACGCGCTAAGGGTTCTTAGTAGATTAAACAGAAACCCGAGGGGTTTTCTGCAAAAATGCCACGCGAAGGGGTATCGGCTGTTTCTGGCCGTCCGTTTCAAAACCGACGGCGCAGATCAATCGAGGCGAGCGGCCTCGCCGGGGAAGACGACCGACGCGGCGGTTGCCATCGCCGGCGACGAAGAACCTCGCCGGAGTTCATGGAACCCGCGATTCCGGCCACCATAACAAGCGATACCAGTGCCATTCAAAAGATGAGATCGAGCCGCGCTCACCTAGGTAGAAGATGACGGTCGAGGGCGAACGAAGACGGCGTGCGGCTCAGGATGGCGAACGGCGACGCCCTGTGAAACGGTGGCTACTCGGTCAAGCCAAATTGAACCAAATTGACGACACAGGAGTACTCAGGGGATCAAGGCGAGGCTCAAGAGCCAACTTACGGCAATAAATATCTTACGGCCGTGGTGAAATTTCGAGCTCCGGCGGATAGCTTCAATGGCGACTAGGGTTTCCCGCGGCGGCTCGATGAAACAAGCGAAGGTAGCGCTGACTAGGGTTAGGGGCAGAGTCGCGACGCGGATAAGGCTTAAATAGCCTGGGCCAGCGATGCGAGTGAACGTGGCGCGGAGTCGGGGTCGGTGCGGGTCGGACTCGGCATCCCGACTCGGTGTCGAGCCGGAGGAAGAAGAAAAAAGGGAGGGCTCCACTTGTGAGCCAGAGAGAGGGAGCGACGCGTGGGCGGACGCGACTGCGTCTTGATGGGCCGGTGGCCTGCGGCCCAAGGTGGAGGGAGCGGCTGCGCGCGGAGGGAAGTGGAGCAGCGGGAGGAGAAGGCGCAGGCCGTTGGGCCGCTCGGGCTGAAAGCAAGAAGAAGTAAAGGAGGAAAAAATGAATTTTCTTTTATTCAAACCTCATTTCAAATGCATTTTCAAATTGATTTTGAAATCAATTTCAAATTCAAACACCACACAAGAAAAATATGCACCAGCATGAATGCTCAAGCATGTTTCTACCATGTTGCAACTTTATTTTCATAAAGACATTTATTTTGCCTAAAATAATTGCTCTTCAAAAATCAGTAATAAATCATTTTTGACTATTTTAGAAAATTGAAAAATTTAGGGTGTTACACGAATCGATTTTACCTAGCTGGGACCTAGATCACTGATATACAGGAGACTCTAACTCCTAAGCATATCAGATCACACGATATACCGGGATAACAACCGCAGCCATATATCGACCACATGATACACATGGGACCTCTGACCCACAGTGTATCGATATATAGAAACTCAAACCCACGGTATATCACACCATGCATGTGGTTATCTAGTCTCGACACACACAGATCACCAATGGACGGGACCTAGGGCATCAACAGATGGAAACACTACAGAGGGACTCCTTTCCCAATGCAAGTTACCCGTCCGGACTTGATTTATTAACTATCATTATTATTCCACAGGTAAAACCAACCTCATATTTTTCATTCTTTACTTTTTAAAAAACCTATCTAATTAAGCAGGGCTAAGCATTACAACGCATTTCCCAAATAAACAGGTAACACAAAATATGGAAGTAAGACAGGTAATGCAATTGGTGGGTTATCACTCAACTCCTATTACTTATGCAACATTTCATAGTTGCAGTGATAAAAACTTTATAAAACAAAGATAGGGTTTAAATGCATCTGGGGCTTGCCTTTGTTGCAGCGGTAGTTAGTTCTCGAAGAGATTATAGATGTCAGACTTGACACCAACACCAGAGATGGTCGACACCAATCATCATGGATCCACGTCTCCATCTCCAGGGAGAATTGTACCTTCGAAGATTGTACACCACGATGCACTCTAGTCTCTCAATATGACTACAGTATTAATGATGCGTGTTTTAGTATGATGAGCTTGTGGTATGATGCATGATGATGCATTCGTGAAAGCATAACAAGATTAGTTAACTAACCATAAACCATTTTAAAAAACATTACACAAAATAAATCAATTATAAGCAAAAGATATTCATAACTAAATCATACAACATCTAACATGCTTGAAATTTAAACTATAGTATAAACATAGCATCAGCAACATCTCATCAAAATTTCAAGTCATTTGGAGCTACATAGCAAGAGATATGAATTTTCCTTCTTTTCTATCATAAAATAAAGACATAAAACATAACTAATTATTTGTCTAAAAAATATGGTATGTTTCATATTTTTAATAAAAACTAGACATCACAAGGAACATAACAAAATTTGGTTCAAAAAAAAATAGAGTTACTAAACTCCAGATATGAATTTTTTAAAGATAACAATGTTTACTGAATTTTTTGAATTAAATAATCAAAATGAACAGTATCATCTTCAACCTCCAGACGTTGACCAGCGCGAGGCCGAGGTTGACCATGGCGTAACTTGCTAACGGCTGGGTATTTTTCAATGCGGTTGGCTCCTTCGGCTTTGTAGTGACTAGGAGAACATGGTGGTGGTACAAACACGACAGCGGAGGTGCTGGAGCATGGTCGCCGACGGCGAGGGCGGCCATGGCGGTGCAGCGTACGGTGGACCAGCGACTCTGGTGCAAGCTAGACGAAAGCAAGGGCGCGGTTAGCTGCAGGGGAGCAAGGAGAACCTATTGGCGCAGACGGTGGAGAAAAATAATGACGGGAGGTGCCCGGCCAAGGAGCGATGGTCGGCGGCGCTGTCGCCGGACTCCAGGGAGACGGCGGCACGCGCGCGTTGCGGCTGGTGCGGCGCTGCGTTAGCAAGCTCAGGGTGATCGCGAGAAGATTGCGTTGCTGCTGCCAAGGGGAGTTGGATGGAGGTGGCACGGTCGAGGCGAATTTCGCCAGTGAAGTCGAGCACGACAGCAGTGGAGGCGAAGCAGAGGAGAGGAAAAAGAAGTTGACCTCGGCCACTCTGGCTTTTAAGACGCGGAAACACGGGTAGACGGACAACACGCAGCTGCTCGCGGGCGCCAGCGCGACACGAACGAAGCCGGGGGACGCGCCTGGAAGCTCTCCGAAGTCTGCTGGCGGTGAGCTCTCTGCTTGCCTTCCCGATTTGCACTAATTACAGAAATGCGACTGGCTCTATTTTTCAAATTACTTCCAAAATTTGAATAGAAGTCGAAAAACCCCTAAAAACAAAATTTTCATAATTTTAAAAGTTATACATTTTTCCCAATATGAAGATTTTCCAATTACGTCTGGAAATAAGAGATTTGGAATCAAATTTAAAAAGAAATAAAAAGAGGACAAAACTCTACTTTGGAACTTTCAAAATTACTTTCAAAATTTGAATAGAACCTAAAAATATTCAAAAACAAAGTTTGCTAACTTTTCAAGATCTACACTTTTTCTTTTAAAATCATTTCTAAATTCACAATATATTTTAAAATTTAAATTTGAAAACAAAAGGGGATATTTATTAGAAATTTGTATTTTTAAAATTACTTTTGATTTTTCATTGAAACTTTAAAACTTTGAGTACCAACTTTGTAGGTCTCAACAAGATCTACAAACTTTCTTTTTACCCCACATCCAAATTCTTTTTATATTTTAAAATATAGAAAAAGGGATAAAAAGGAAATTTTGAATTTGAATGATTTTGAAATTAAATTCAAACTTGGGCAATGAATCAAAGACTCAACGTTGCTCAAACAATTAATTCAATAAAATAATTACTTAAAACAATAAATTTAATTTAACTATTCTATTTTAAATACTTGCAAAATCACATAAAATGACAAACGATCTTTAAGTATACCCTAAGCAATCATCATTTCATGCATTAAACAAGGCACCACATAAAAGATATTATTAAAATATAAATACATTTATGCCATGATACTCAATAATTATGCTTGATAATACACATAATTAATATTTTAATTGTTCATTAACATCTAGAATGTTACAGTTCTTTAGACCCAGGTACCCAGCGTCCGACCACACCTCTCCTCATGCCAGCGATGGCGGCAGCACTTACGGTTACGGCGACGACTTTGATTTGTGTGCCTGCGTCTCCCAGTAACAACATATTCATGCATCACGAGGGAATACTATTATGTCTGTGAATACAAGGCTATTGATTCTTCATAAAGTGTCAATCGATATTTGCTATACAAGATCGAGTTACTTATATGGTGTCGGTGTATGTTTGGCAATTATGGTTTCTTCTCACTATCTGTAGCTAAATCAAATAATTAATCCTTGGATTTTAGTATTTCACAGAACACAACATGTACAACTCTTCTCTGGGGTTGTCGAGCGCTCTGTTAAACGAAGTCATCCTCTCATGTCCAGGTTCATTGACGTGTATAGGACAGAGTAGTCCATGCTTGTATCCCAAGTAACTTGTAACACAAGATGTACTCCTAGATCTTTGCTAGGTTGTTGTAAACACCACCGTAGGGGCTCTTTCTACGTTAACACGCAACCGGAACCTAAGAAGGTATCCCGTTCCACCAATTTTCACATGGTATCAAGAGCCTTCTTCCCCACGGAGAAAGTTCATAGCGTTCGCCTCTTCCTCCTCCATGCTATCTGCTGTGCTTTCCCTCACCACCTTCCTTCCACCAATCTCCGAGAAGCTGAATCGCACCAACCACCAATCATGGAAGGTGCAAGTTCTTTCGGCGTTGTGAGGAGCCCAACTTGCTGACTGGCTCGAGGCCAACGCTGAGCCTCCGGCCAAGTTCCTTGCCAAGAAGAAAACTGATGATCCAGATGAGGTTCTAGTGGTGAACCCTGACTATGCCACTTGGGTGGCAAAGGAACAGACGGTGTTGAGCTACATCCTCACCAATCTCTCCAAAGAGATCTTGAGCCACGTCAACACCGAGGTCACGGTGCGAGTCGCTTGGAAGACCATTGAGGCGCTCTTTGCATCTCAATCCCATGCCAAGATCATCAGTACACGCGTGGCGCCGACGTCCGTCTCCAAAGGCGCATCCTCCATCAGCGACTACTTCACCAAGATCAAGGGCTTGGCGGACGAGATGGCGGCGGCTGGCCGCAAACTTGAAGATGAGGAGTTTGTCTCTTATGTGCTGATAGGGTTGGATCTTGACTATGATTCAATCGTGTCAGCTGTGGCATCACATGTGGAACCGATCTCCATCGCCGAGTTGTACACATAGCTCATCAGCCATGAGCAAGTAACTTGTAACACAAGATGTACTCCTAGATCTTTACTAGGTTGTTGTAAACACCACTGTAGGGGCTCTTCCTATGCATATATTAACACACAACCAAGAACCTAAGAAGGTATCCCGTTCCACCTATTTTCACATGGTATCAAGAGCCTTCTTCCCCATGGAGAAAGTTCATAGCATTCGCTTCTTCCTCCTCCGCGCTATCTGCTGCGCTTTCTCTCACCACCTTCCTTCCACCAATCTCTGAGGAGCTGAATCACACCAACCACCAACCATGGAAGGCGCAAGTTCTTTCGGCGTTGCGAGGAGCCCAACTTGCCGACTGGCTCAAGGCCAACGCTGAGCCTTCGACCAAGTTCCTTGCCAAGAAGAAACCTGATGATCCAGATGAGGTTCCAGTGGCGAACCTTGACTATGCCACTTGGGTGGCAAAGGAGCAGACAGTGTTGAGATACATCCTAACCAATCTCTGCTCCTTTGTGGTCTTCTTCGCGGCTCTCCTCTACGTGCGGCTTCAGTCGGCTTCTTCAACTCGTGACTTTCTCATGTCTAGGACCGGAGCGACTACTCAATTGTAGTGACATCTCTGCCTTTTCCTGCTTTTGATCAGAGTCCATCATGTCTCACTCTCAGTCTCAGCAGCACTCTGCCATTGTCATTAACATCAAACTAGATGGTCAGAATTATTTAGAGTGGGCATTTACTGTTGAAACTGCATTGAGGGGTCATGTTCTTTATCATCATTTGACTGGTGATCCACCTAAGCCTGATAATACTAATGCTGCTGCTGTCAATACCTGGGAAATCAATAATGGAAAAGTCATGGCCGCTATAGTTAATAGTGTCAAACCAACCATGATTATGAGTCTACGCAAGTTTAAGCAAGCCAAACCTATGTGGTCTTATTTGAAGGACCGATATGTTTAGGAAAGTGGTGCCCTTCAACATACTCTCATGCAGTAGCTTCATGTTATTGAACAAAGAGACATGTCCATTAATGAGTATTATTCTGCATTTAATCGTTTAATGGGTTCTTTGGTATCCATGGTACCCAGTGTACAATAAGTCCAAATTGCACAACCCTTTCCTTTATTGAGCAGTTTCTTACTTAACATTTTGTCATGGGAGTCAGGGTAGAATTTGATTCTATTCGTACAAGATTGCTCCATGCTTCTTGTACCTTAACCATGGCAAAGGCATTGTCTAAGTTAACTGCTAAAGAAACTTGTCTTCAGGCCTTGTCCTCCTCTGTGCCTCCCTCTCACAGTGTGTTGGCAGCTTATAAGAGGACCAGTTCATCCAAACAACCCTGTAAGCATTGTGGCAGGAACAATCATAGTTCAGATAATTGTTTTGGTAAACATCTAGAGAAATTGGTTAAATTTCGTGTCCATTGTGCTGCTCATGGTCATGGTACTTCTTCTACTCCTCAAGGTTCAGGTTCTGTTGGAACTATTTCTGTTGCTGCTTCATCAACTGTCGGTGCTCCTTCGTCTTGGGTGCTTGATTCTAGAGCCTCTTTTCATGTGACATCCGATCAGTCACAGCTGGTTGCTTGCAAGCCGGTCACTGGTGGCACTTCTATTCAGACAGCTGATGGTACTTCTTGCCATATTACTCATCTGGGTTCACTTTGCAATAATCATTTTTTGTACCCAATGTTTCTTTTGTATCTCAGTTGTCTATGAATCTTCTATCGGTCAGTCAACTTACCGATCAGAATTGCTTTGTTGGTTTTGATGACTCATCTTATTTTATTCAGGACCTTCGCAGCAGGAAAGTAATTGGGACTGGCCATTACCATAAGGATGCTTCCAACCTCTATGATCTAGACACCCTACGTCTTCCTTCTTCTATTGCATCTTCAGCTCATGCCTCATCCACTGTGTAACAACCCCAAATGGGCCAGTGGGCCCAATTCGCGATATGGGCCGATGTTACTGTAGCAGGGGCAGTGGGGCGAGTACTGTAGCAGCCCGGTACTGTAGCACCCCGTTACTGTAGCACCCCGTTACTGTAGCACCCCGTTACTGTAGCATCGCGAAACACTGTAACAACACAGGTTTAGTACCGTATCGTGAATCCTGAGGTCGCCCAGCCAGCTTAAATACCAGGGCCAAGGACGCGTATTAAGCTTTGGTTAACCGTTTTGAACGAAGCGAGGACGAAAGTTCAAGCGGGTTTTTACGCAGACGGGACCCGCTCCTCGGTAGAGTGGGCCTGGGCCGTGTGCCGGGACTGGGTTGTTACACACTGCATCATCTTCAGCCTCCTTTGCCAAATGGCATCATCGTCTTGGTCATCTTTGTGGGTCTCGGTTGTCTTCCATGATAAATAAAGGTTGTTTAGGTCATGCATCTATTGAGTCTATTTTTCATTGTAAGGGTTGTAAACTTGACAAACAAATATAACTTCCTTGTTCTTCTAGCGTTTCATAGTCTACTAGGCCATTTGATCTTATTCATTCAGATGTGTGGGGTCCTGCACCTTTTGCTACAAAGGGTGGTCACAAATATTATGTCATTTTTATTGATGATTTTTCTCACTATACATGGATTTATTTCATGAAACATCGTTCAGAGTTGTGTTTCATTTATCAGTCTTTTGTTCGAATGGTTCACACACAATTTTCTATTCCCATTAAAATTCTTCACTCCGACTCTAGGGGTGAATGTTTGTCTGCTACTTTTCACCATATTTTGTCCTCTGAGGGTACCCTTGCACAACTCTCTTGTCTAGATGCTCATGCTCAGAATGGCATTGCTGAACAAAAACATCGCCATCTAATAGAGACAACTTGCACCCTTTTGATTTCATCTTTTGTCCCATCTCATTTTTGGGGTGAAGCTGTTTCCACTGCCGTCTACCTGATCAATAGACAACCCTCATCCAAATTGTCTTACCAATGCCCTGGTGAAGTACTTTATGGCATTCCTCCTAGCTATGACCATCTTCGCGTTTTTGGTTGCACATGCTATGTCTTTCTTGCCCCTCATGAGCAAATTAAATTGACTGCACAATCTATTGAATGTGTTTTTCTAGGGTACAGTTCTGAGCATAAGGGTTATCGCTACTATGACCCTTCTTCCCATCGCATACGCATCTCTCGTGATGTTAATTTTGTTGAGGACCGTCCTTTCTTTTATAACCCATCCACCAAGCCCTCGTATTCCCCCAAAGAGTCCACCTCCTTTTTTTTGCTTTCCTCCTTTTTCATCTAACGATGATGCCTCCACACCTTTTGCTCCTATTTCCATCACACCACCTCTACCTCCTACAACAACTCCAGCAAGTCATTCTTTTTCTAAACCACCTATTACACATGTTTTTAGCCATCGTCCTAAAAACACCGCCCAACTTCCTTCTAGTTCTACCACCTTGGTTAGTCCTGATGAGCCTGCTGTTAATGATTCTAATACTACTGATGAGTCATCTATTGTCTCTGATGAGTTATAGGTTGGTCCATGATATAGTCTTCGAGATCGTAGCTCTATTCATCCTGCAAAAAAGTATGGCTTTCCCAATGTCAATGCTATTGTTGATGAGCCATCCACTTACTAGGAAGCTTCTTGTATTCCAGAATGGTAGCTAGCTATGTCTGAGGAACTTGCTGCTCTTGATCGACAAGGCACTTGGGATATTGTTCCATTGCCGTCACACATGGTACCTATTACATCTAAGTGGGTATTTAAAGTTAAGACAAAGTCAGATGGCTCTATAGAAAGATATAAAGCTCGTCTTATTGCCAGAGGTTTCCAACAGTCCCACGACATAGATTATGATGAGACATTTGCACCTGTTGCTCATATGACGATGGTTCAAACATTACTTTTAGTTGCTGCTTCTTCCTCTTGGCCTATATCTCAAATGGATGTCAAAAATGCTTTTCTTAATGGTGATTTGACTGAAGAAGTTTATATGCAACCACCCCCGGGTGTTGTCGCTCCTCCAGGATATGTCTGTCATCTTCGTCATGCTTTATATGGCCTCAAACAGGCTCCTCGTGCTTGGCATGAGCGTTTTGTCTCAGTGATATGGGTGGCTGGCTTTTCTGCTAGTGATCATGATCCGGTTTTATTTGTCCATTTGTCATCACGTGGTCGTACATTGCTTCTTCTCTATGTTGATGATATGCTGATTACAGGTGATGACGAGGGTCACATTTCCCATGTGAAGCAACAACTCAGTGCTGAATTCTAGATGTCTAACTTGGGTCCTCTCAGTTATTTCTTAGGCATTGAGGTCAAGCAATCTACTAAGGGATATTATCTTTCTCAGTCTAAGTACATAAAAGATCTTATTGCTTGTTTAGGCATCTCTGATAGTCGAACTGCTACCACACCCATGGATCTTCACTTGCAGCTTCGTCCCACTGATGGGGTACCTCTTAAGGATCCCTCTAGATATCGACATATTGTGGGTAGCCTTGTTTATCTCACGGTCATCAGGCTGGATAATGCTCATGCCGTCCATATTTTGAGTTAGTTTGTTTGTGCCCCAACTTCTATTCATTTTGGATATTTACTTCGCATGCTATGCTACCTATTGGTGGTCATTGTTGCGCCGACTATGGATGACCTTCAGTGCCTGCAACAGATCATGAGCTTGTTCGCCAGAGCATCTGGCCATGTCTCCAACATTGATAAGTGTGTCGCCACTCTGATCCGATGCTCGGCTGAGATGGTCGAGACTGTGCGCAACGCATCCCCATGCGTCGTTGCACATTTCTCCTGTAAGTATATGGCCATTCCACTGTCGATCACGAGATTGCGTCGCGTCGACGAGCAGGCGCTCGTGGACTCAATTGCCGCCAAAATCCTGACGAAGGTCACGTTGTCGGCAATCCTTGTTCACAAGAGCATCGCGTGCTGCCTTTCGAGTTGGGCTATTGGCCAAATTGATAAGAGATGGAGGGCCTTCCTGTGGAGTGGGAGCGAGGTCGCGGCGGGAGGAAGGTGCAAGGTAGCTTGGCCCACTATTTGCTAGCCGACACACTATGGGGGGTTGGGTGTCATTGATCTCAGATTCTTTGGATTCGCCCTGAGGTTGCAATGGGAGTGGCTATGTCACACAGAGCCAGAACGCGGATGGGCATCCCTGCCGGCTAAGACAGAGAGGTCGGTCATGGCCATGGCGAGCGCTAGCATCAAGGTTGTCCCGGGGGACGGGGCAAACACCAGGCTATGGACGAACAATCGGGCGTAAGTAGGCCCGCTGTGCTTCTTCGCTCCACAGCTGTATGCGGCTGTCTCCACGGCTGGGAAGAAACGGTCACTGAAGGAGGGGGTTTTTCAGAACCGCTGGGCGCGCGAGATTACGGGGAGCGCCGACCATTTAGGTGCTTGTGCAGTATCTACGCGTCTGGCCTATCCTCAATGCTGTCGTCCTTAATCCGGTCGTGAAGTGGTCTCCGGACGGGAGGTATCAGGCATCTTCAACTTACAGGGCATTCTTCGTGGGTTCGACTGTGTTGCTCGGGGCCAAGGAACTTTGGAGGACAAAGGCGCCGCTCAAGGTGAAATTTTTCATGTGGTTGGCCCTCCACCTGAGGATCTGGACGACTGAGCGGCGCAAACAAAATAAAAAAATTGCCAGATTATTTCTATGAAAGTCAAATTAAACATTTCAAAGGAGAACTAAATAAAACATACAGAAAATAATAAAAAACAAAAAAATGATCAGATAACTGTTCGAGTAATTCTGTTAATTCTTATTTACAAATAATCAATTTACATCGATCGAGCACACAACTTACACTAAATAGAAATAGTAAAACATAGTACTCCACTGTAGCAAAGCATGCACTGCACCGCTTAAGCACTCCACTGCACCATCGCACGTCATGGCCATTAAGCAAAGCTGCATGGTCAAACACAGACTCACCCTGGCCCCAAAACTCCGTTGATAGCGCAGGATGCATGGATGGCCACGGAATCGAGTGAGCGAAGGGCTAGAAACACCCGAGTGACACACAGATTTACCGATACCAAAGGTTTAAGAATAGGCGAACTCTCAAGTAAGAAAATTGAACTCGAAAAAATAATATAATATAAGAATTCAACTAACTCAAAGTGAATTCAAGTCCTACTATTATGTCCACTCCATGAGATGCCCATACGGGACATCAAGTTACTATTGATTACTTTAAATGAAAACAACAAAATTACCTAAATAAATTGATGTAAAGAAATGACAAATTATTTTTCTTTGAACGGGCACGCCGCCGATGCTTAGACCGGCTGGTCAAGCACTCCGGATGGCACCCTCACGGCACGAGTTCGAGCCCCAGGTGTGGCGCACTCGTGCGTTGTTTTTCGGGGAATTTCCCCGCGCGAGGCAAAAAAAAAAGCCCCCCTCGCCTGCTCAACTCAAAGCACATGTATGTGGCTAGCGGTCTATCTCACGGGAAGCCACGGTGCCGCTATGCATGTATGGGGTTAAGAGTTTGGGGGCTTTTTCGATCTATATGAAAAAATCTCTTCTTAGCGAGAAATATCCGACGGCTGCGGATCAAGTTTTATTGAATGGGCGCGCCAATCTAACTAGTTCTCTCTCATCTTCTCTGTCAATAAAAGCTAGCTGGTTCTCTGAAAACTGTGGACGGAAGTACACATACACATCACGCTGAAGGTTGCCGTCCCTTGCATCGCTAGCTTTTATTCGTACTAACATCACTCACAGTACAATGTGAAGGCAAGGTAGTAGTCATAATAATAATAATACATACCCACATACATACATATATATTAGCAACATGTAACAACCCTAGAAATCCGGCCTCTAAAAATACGGGCTTTCAAATTTTTTTTTAAAGTTTACCAGTGTATGGTGGATGTCATGTAGGAAACCTAGTTGCACAAATAGCACCTGACGATAGCCCGAGCATTGCATTTAAATAACCAGAGTTTGATTCGCCTCTTATTCGATTTTATGTGATGTTAATAAAAATCGAATAACCTTTTATATGTATGTATACATATATGCCTGCTACCGAACCCCCCCGCGCTGGCCAGCTCGACCGCCTGCCCGAGCTCGAGGCCCAGCTCGACCGCCTGCCTGAGCTCGAGGCCCAGCTCGGCCTGCTGCGCTGCCGCCTGCCCGCTCGCTCGCGCGCTCGCCCGACCGGCCTGCCTCGAGAGTCGGCCCAGTCGCGCTCGACGCGCTGCCGCGTCCCGACACCCGCTCGCGCGCGCGCTCGCTCGCGCGCTGCCGCGGCCCAGTTAACCAGGACGGCCCAACATGGGCCTGTCTCCGCCGCTCGTCGCCCCGTCTCGCTGACGCGTGGGACCGAGCTGTCAGCTCCTTCCTTTTACCACTTCTGTCGACCGCGCGTCGCGTCCGACGCACCATTTTTGTGCACCGCGCGCCTCCGCCGTCCGCCCGAGTACGGCCGCGTCCCGCGCCGTTCATCTAACCGCCTGCTTGCGCCGCGCTTCACCGAACCCTAACCCTAATCGTGGCCGCGCACAGCCGCCCGATGGGCATCTTCTGCCTCCGCCGTCCATGGCCGGCCGCCGTGCCTATTTAAAGAGGAGCACCCTGGCCTCTAGGGTTTCCCCATCGCCCCGCCGTCTTTGTGGAGACCCGCCGCCAGATCGATCGAGAGAGAGAGAGAGAAGGAGGGAGGAGCAGGAAGGAGGCGGAGCTAGAGTGCTGCTGCTGCCGCCGTCCGCGCGCTGAGGAGGACCTGGGAGCGCCGCATACCCACCTCGACGCCCGGCTTCGCTCCCCTGCACCGAGTCGCCACCAAGCCTGCGTCACCTGCCTCGACCGTCGCTGTGCGAGTAAGCATCCCCGCCCTCGCCCTACTCGGCCATGGCCACCACCAGTACATCGTCGATGTTCTCGCACCCCTTACCCCTGTTTCCTTCCTTACCGCGACCGATAGCTTCGCCGTAGTCTAGAGCACGTTTTTGGCAACCTCTTGGAGCCGGCACGGGCCACAGTTGGAGCCACGCACTTTTGCAGCTCTGGCCTCCCCGGACTCTGGCCGCCGGAGCGTCCGCCGTGGCCGCCGAGCCGCGCACGCCCCGTCGTGCCTCGACTAGCCCCGGTAGCTAGCTCATGGAGATCCCAGCTTCTCCAATCGAAGGGCAAGAAGGAGGATGGAGACCAATGCCCGGCTTCGCCAGCGAATTTAGCCTCGCCGCCGCCGCGCCTCGCTGACCGCCACCGGCTTGAGGGTCGAATTCCTCGAGTTAGAGCACCTAGCCGACCAGCCACGTAGCTCAGCTAATGCTCCGACATTCGTCGAGGGTCCGCCCGACGAGGTCGAGGGTCCGCCCGACGAGGTCGAGGGTCCGCCCGACGAGGTCGAGGGTCCACACGACAGTCGAGGGTCCGCCCGACATCCGTCGAGGGTCCGCCCGACGAAGTCGAGGGTCCGCCCGACGGAGTCGAGGGTTCACCCGACGAGTCGAGGGTCCGACCGACGGAGTCGAGGTCCTGGCTCTAATCGAGGTCCTGCCCGAGTCGAGGACCCGGCTCGAGGCCAGATGGTCAAGTCTCGAGGGGCGCACTGTTCTCGAGGGCTGCCCCTTTCATGCGCACAAGTCCGTCTTCGAGGGCATGCCCGTTCGCCGGGCGAGGCTTCGTTCTCGAGGCCAGTCCGTTCGCCCGAGCGAAACTCCGTTCTCGAGGGGTCGCCCAGACCGCCCCACCTCGAGTGTACAGTGCCGACCTAACTCGAACCAGATCCAGCCCTGTCCTTTCGAGGCCCAGTCGAGACCTGTCAACGTTGACCGTTGACCTGGCCCCACCTGTCAGTGACCAGACCGTGGACCCCACCTGTCAGCCGCTGACTGGTCCCGTCAGTGCTGATGTCAGCATGACGTCAGCACATCCCAGCTGCACTGTTCCTGCACGCCACGTGGCCCAATCAGAAGCTGCCACGTGTCAGCTCCAGGTTAATCTGCCCTTTTTCTTTTTCCGAAAATAGAATAAACTTCGAAAATTCATAACTTCATCATACGAACTCCGAAAAATATGAACCAAGTGTCCAAATTTTCATAAAAATAAGCTCTACGTCATAGGCTTATGTATGAGTGCATTTGGAGTTATTGAATTTTATTGCTTCTTTGTGTTGACTCTATAGGAGCCGCTAACGCGGCTATTATGTCTCGTTTCAGAGGAGGATCAGCTTGAGGAGGACGACTACGAGTACGAGAAGGAGCTCGGTGACGACTTCACAGGTGCCACACCCCACCCAACCTCGTAGATCCTATTACGCATGGCATAATATCTAGTTGCTAGTGCTCAATTATGAATATCACCTGATGATAGGTTGCATGATAGAACTGCTTGATGAGCCTTTACCTTGTCGCAACCTTACTCCTGCACACCTGCTGATAGGCTAGACGCTTGCTTATTTCACTTATGATGCTTTACTTCTACTACGCTTATATCTGTGTGATGATGATACGTGGTGGAGAGTATGGTCATATGGTTAAGGCACGTGGTGCCACTTTACTTGGGGAGAGTGCTGCGTGCGTCTTGGGTGTGTGGTGAGGGTTGAGTCGATCGGACAGGATTCTACGACAAGCCATGTGGGCGAGTCTTGCCGGGGAATGTGTTCTGGGCATTCCCGTGTGAGGTGCTTGTGGCGGGCACATTGTGATGCATAAGGAGATCCCGGGGGTGAGAGCCTTCGTGGAGCGAAGCCCCGGGAAGGAGGTGCTGTTGTAGCACGGACTGTTGTAGTCCCAAAAGAGAAGATAATCCTGTCTGATCCCCCCTAGGACCTGATATCTCTTGAGGACCGGAACCTTGGGACTTACGTGCTCACCACTCGCTCTTGAATGGGCGGGAGACGGATGTCTGACTAGCTAGGACGGTGCCACTACTACTAGGTTGTTAGCAGAAAGTGTCGGGAGGTACGGGCATGGAGACCCACACCCTCCTTAGACAGCATAGTGACCACGGGGGCCCGGTACTATGTCTCACAGTCTCAGTGTGCCGGTGGTACCTATCCGGGATGTCCCAGTACTGAGTGGTAGGGTGGCATCGCACCGGTTAGAAAGCAGCCGGAATCAGCTTAGGCGGGACACCGCCGATGATAGTGATCTTGTGGTTACGGGAGTACACGCTCTGCAGAGTTTATGAATCTATATATAGTCCGTGGGCCACTGGTATGGCTCTTTCCTAAGACCCACGCTTCTCGGGAGTAGTGAGAGGAGTCCTTCTATTTCTCCCCCTGGTGTTACCCTTCCGGCTGTGAGCCGCTGAGACAGGCTCCGAGAGGGAGTTGGACCTGTCGACTGAGTGCGAGAGGGTGAGATGTGTGTGATGGTGATGGAATGGGTTTGGATGTGTGGTTGAGATGGATTAAAATTTGATGAATTATATTATATAATATTGGTCACTGTTTGCATAGGAAACTACAGCCACATAATAGGTCGATTTGATTATATCCTTGCATCCCATCAAATACTACATAGCAAAAGCAAAGCATAGGGTGGGAGATGTGGCCAGTACAAACCGTACTAAAAATTATTTGGCAGGTGAGCCCGACTACGACTATGACGATGAGGAGGAGTAGACGTCTCGTTCCTACGCTCAGGCTTCTTTTTGGAGATTTTATTGTACTTCCGCCTTTTGCAGCTGTTCCAGAGGCTGCTGCTACTCTGATGATTCCGCCAGTGTGGCGATGAATTATTTATGTAATTCCCCCTAATTGTAATCTTTTGTACGATGTATGGATCCTGTATCGACTATTGCGAGATAATGAGATGGTTTGAAACTTCAAACTATTATATTATCCGCCATTCTGTGTATTTTCCCTTCGTGAAAAATTGAGGATGTTTCACAACCCTCGTACAACCAGCCAGTGGTGGCTGTTTATTATTACTACTACTACTTATTTCACTATTTGATTTGAGATGCCATTAGCCAGGGGGTGCGTAAGGCGTCTGTTTCTCGCAGGATAGGTTACCCCCTTCTGCCACTCGAAGCATTTGGCAGTACCTCTTGTAGAACCCGACCCGGTTCTTGTCGCCGTCGGTTGGCTGGCCCTTGCCGCACTCGATCCCGCCGTTGATGATGTTGGTGAGCAGGCCGTACCCGGGGACCCTCCCGGCGCCGCGGTCGCCGGCGCTGGGCGTCCAGCGGTTGGTGATCACGTTGTGGCACGAGGGCTTGGTGCCCTGCGGCGTCATCCAGAACCAGATGGCCGTCTCGAAGGACACCACGGGGTTGCTCGACACCAGGTCCGGTTTGCCCACCAGGTCCAGCTTCAGCGCCCGCCCCACTAGCTCGTAGTTGTATTTACTGTGTTCGTTGCCAACGTCGTTGCATCAGTTCATAGTTTTATTTTTACCATCAAATCAAAAGATTTAAGGACCTTACTGAGTGAGTTGTATGGGTCCACGTCCATAGTAGGGTGGGTCCGTCTTTTGCTGTTCTTCCACGCGGCAGTATCCCCAGGCGAACGGTCCACCGGGAGCAGTTGGCCATCCACCTATCAGCGGCCACAGTGCATCGCCAAATTAAAAGCAAGCTTTTTTATCTCTTGAACTAACGACCGACTTAACCGTGTGATGATTAATTACCAGTGGTTTCATGGGAGGTTTGGCCGAAGAAGGCGGCGAGCTCCCGCCTGCGGGTCGTGTCGTCGCCGGTGGTGCCGAAGGCGGGGAACTTGGCCGCAGCCTTGGTGAAGGCGTCGTAGGTGTAGAACTTGCCCTGGCAGCCGCTGTCGCCGCGGTGGCTGAGCATGCTCTCGAACAACTGCCGCGTGATGATGCTCTGCTGCCCGCTGGCGCCGCCAGCTGCGGCGAGCAGCGCGGCGCCTGCGAGGGCCAGCAGCGCCAAGACCTTCCTCATGGATCGCCGCTCGATCACACAGGGATGCGGAGGGGGATACGATCGATTGCCACTGCCGTTGGGAGTTGGGACTTTGGACACGGCACGGCACGGCTTTTATAAGGCCAAGCACTCTGGTCACTGCCTTAACAACTCACACTCCTTACTACAACTTGACGACTCACCCTCCTCAGTTTCTACTTATGGCAATTTTAGTATATATTTTACGCTCAGGCCACGGCATGTGGACACGGTGCGCATACGGTCTGCGTTCCTTACGTCGCCTGACTCGTGGTCAACATGCTGCTGCCCCTGTGTTTCTCAATCGACGGATCGGATCGACGAGTTTACTCTTTATATGGTTTTCTTCAACAAAGAAAAAAAGTTTAGAAGTAGCATGGTGTAGATTTCGCAAAAGATTTTTGTGGTAGATTTTTAATTTGTCAGCAGGAGCCTTTGCAGACCATGGCAATCACCGTTTAGTCGGTCTCGGCGTGTCGGCGTCTTATCCTGCATGACAGCTGGAACAGGAGGCCACCTCCCCGTGTTTCTCTGCGCAGGTGTACTCCATTTTCTACTTTTCTTGTTGGAGCCATTCTCTAGCCACCTCTAGCACCGAGACATGTACCAAGTGTGCCGTAGAATTCCGTGACAGCTTGCATTGGAAAGAGTTGTTGCAGGAAGTAGCATTTGCCATCTGGGGATTCTTGGGATTCTGCCAAACCAAGAAGACTTCAAGTCCAGAAAAGATCTTCCTCCTGAAGAGCACTGTTCTTAGCCAACTAGTGTACTTCAACTCGTGTACTCGTGTACCCAGCCACAGTGTCGGTGGTCAATATGCATGTTTTTTTGGCCACAATTTTTATTAGATGGGAAAGGCAAAAAAAATTTAGTAAAGAAAAATACTCGCCTGAGCGCTTTAGCCGGGATCGAAAGAAACACCAAAACAAGATAAAAAGCATGAAACAACTCCAGATTGAAATAAAAACCGACTGAAGCGCAACCCGCTAACGCCTAACAACAACAAAGTCCCCCTGGGGAACAACCGAAACTAATAACCATGTCGACTAACTCGATGATCGTCTTGAAACCATTGCCATGTTGTATTGGTTGATATCATCCTTGCATAAACTAGCTACTTTTCTCGGTCTTCTTGTCTTCTGTTGAAAAGTTCTTCTATTATGCTGCTTCCAAATATACCACCAGAAATATATAATGATCCCATCAAACATTTTCTTTGTTGCCTTGTCAAAGGTGGCTCGACACTTTCTCCAGTAATTATAAACAGAGCTAGATTGATCGATATTTCTGAGATGAGTGATGTCGCACCAACTTTGAAGAATTGCCCATGCCTCCTTTTTGAAACTGCAATCCTTGCACAGGTGTTGAGGTGTTCAGGCTCAGTTCCACAAAGTTTACATAAAGGATCATTTGGCCAGCTCCTTTTGATTAAGTTTTTGCCGTTAGAATCTTCCGATGTAGTAATGGCCAGGCAAAAAAACCTACACTTAGGTTCTGTTCGTGCTTTCCAGATTGGGGTTAATCTTAGTTTGCTGTAGGCCCCCGCGAACTGCATATTGCAGGCACTACTAGTCGTGTATTCCCCACTTGATATCCACCGCCATCGAATATTGTCCTCGACTTCACTATTTGTTGGTATTTGATGTATCACCTCCCAAAGGTCGACATATTCTTTGAGTTCATCAGCGCCACTAATCGATAGTAAATGTTATATCCATTTGTTGTTATTCAACGCGTTGTTCACTTTGATCTTTTACACTTTGCAACAGTCTTGGTGCTATATTTTTTCTGCTTTACCACTGATCCAGCTTGATGTCCAAAAGAAAGTCAATTTTCCATTGCCTACTTCCACCACAGTGGACGCGTTGAATAGCTCCACATCTGTTTTGTCGCACAATGTGTCAAGATTATTCCATGTTCTATCTTTTTACTTCCATTTGAACCAAAGCCATCTCAACCTTAATGCCCTTGCAAATCTCTCCAGGTCCAAAACTCCTTGGCCCCCCTTTCCTTTTGGGCGGTATGTGGTTGGCCAGTTTATTAGTGAATGCCCTCCCTTGACATTTTCTGGAGTTTCTCCATGCCATAATTAAGAAACTCCTTCTGGTTTTATCAAATCTCTTGATCAACCATTTTTGCGTCGGGAAAGCCATAAGGTGATAGATTGGCTGTGAGGATAGAATGGTTTTTACCAATGTTTCTCATCCAGCCGTTGATAGTAATTTGCCTTGCCATCCAGGTAGTCAGGATCCTATCTTGTCAATGAGAGGCTGCATCTCAACTCTTCTCAATTTTCAGATGTGAAGAAGTAATCCCAAATATTTCCCTGGAAAGCTTCGGATCTTTCCCGAAAAATTTTGAAGAAGAGTTTGCACCGTGGTTGTGTCCAACCTGATTGGGAAAATTTCCGTTTTGGCCATGTTTATTGTCAAACCCGAGCATTCTCCAAAGGTGTGTAAAATTCTTCTCAGTCTTGACAGATCGTTAGCTGTTGGTGCTGAAAATATTGCCGCGTCATCCGCGTACAGAGAACACCTCAGCTTTGCTGTTTTTGGTAGAACTGGCTGGAGGAAGCCATTAAAATGATGCGTTGGAGAGGATCAATTGCCAAGATGAATAGAAATGGCGAGCCTCAACCCATTAGCAAGTTTGATGATTTTCCATGGCTTGCCGTTGATCAAAATCTTAGACGATGAAGTCACAAGAAGTGGCAATATTGTGCTAGGCCCCAAGTTCCCTTTGGAAGGCTCAAAAGGTTTTGTCGATGAAGTGGGATCCTCCATCACTTATCACCATTCTCGGTGTTCCAAAGCGAGGGAAGATTATCTCATGAAACATCCTCCTAGCACTCTCAGATTCAGTAGCTCTGCATGGTAATGCTTCCGGACATTTTGACATGTAGTCAACAACAACTAGGATGTACTCATAGTCTTGGGATTTCTGAAATGGACCCATAAAGTCAATGCCCCAAACACCAAATATTTCTATCTGGAGGTTGTAGTTGAGAGACATTGCACTGCGAGGTGTGATGCCGCCTTGCAGTTGACATTTTTGGCATCTTCTGATGAATTCCTTGGTGTCTTCATACATCATTGGCCAGAAGAAGCCGCACTGCCAGATTTTGGCTTGAGTGCGGAATGTTTCGTAATGGCCTCTGTATGGGGCTGGATGACATTTTTTGATTATTTGTAACCCTTCTGCTACTGGTACACATCTCCTCAGTAGGCCATCTGCATAGGTCTTGTAGAGGTACGGATCATCCCAAAGATGACGTTGGCTTTCGGTTTGTAGCTTCTTCCTATTTTCTCCTGGTAGTACATACCATGAAACCATAAAGTTGACAATACTTGCGTACCATGCATGGATTTGAATCCGTCACCTTTAGTAGCAGGTCGTCACGTAGAAAGTCATTGATGGGTAGCTCCTACATGTTAGTAACTAGCATACGCCAGTATTTTATACTTCCTTTTATCTTTAATTTCAAGATCAAATTCTTGGAGTAGAAGGAACCATCTTATGAGGTGTGTTTTAGCATCTTAGTGAGTAAATATTTTAATGCAGCATGATTGGTATAAACAATTATTTTAGCTTCCATTAAGTAAGATCTAAATTTATCAATGTTGAAAATGATTGCAAGCTCTTTTTCGATAGTGGCATAATTAAGCTATGCTCCTATCAATGTTTTACTAGCATAGGCAATCGCAGGATGCTTTTTATCTTAGGTTTGTCCAAGGACTGCACCAACGGTGTAATCACTAGCATTACACATTATTTCAAAAGGAAGCGTCCAATCGGTTGGTTGGATGCTTGGCGCTGAGACGAGTGCATTCTTAAGTGTGAGAAAGGCATTTAAGCACTCATCAGTGAATTCAAAAGGTACATCCTTAGCACTAGCATCTTAGTGATAAGCTTTATATTCCATAACCATTGTACCGCATAGGGTCAAGGGATGTAGATCTACATCTCGATCCATAACCATTTTCATGAGTCATACCAATGGGTGGCAGGGAGTTGGCATTTTCTTAGGTGGCATATTTGGAATAGTGCTTGGTTTGACACGCGTTGGTAGTAGACGTGTCGTGCAGATTTCTGCTAGATTTTTTCTTGAATACATAAAAGATTTGCATATCTTTGTATTTAAGAAGAATAATTGTTTACAGATGCGCCTGGGCGCCATTTTGGCAGGTTAAGATATACAGTGAGCACAGCCTCCCTACAAGATAGCCTAGCGGACTACTCGCATAACAAATAACGTAGTTTACAGGCACCCGAATTGTTGTTGTTTTCCTTCATTGTTGGCCCAATATTGTGTGTTTTCATGAATGTCCTGCAAAACAACTGTATACACCAAAACTATGAAACTTGTTAGTTGAAAACTCCTATCTATATTGTTTTTGGTGTATTCTATACTAATGTTGGCGGGGTTAGAATTGAGTTAAGAACCGCCAACAACGGTTTGCTTGATTGTGGAGAAGAGCCTAGAAATGGTAGTTTCTTCATTCCTGAGGCATCGCTCATTCCTCTCTTTTCAGATCTCCAACGCCACTAAGGTGAACAGGGAGTCGGCTCCCTTCCTCTTCTCATCGCTCCATCTTCGATGCCACTTGTACCACCAGTCAAGGATGGAGGGTGCATCGACAAGTGAGCTATCCACTCCTAGGACCGCTAGGATTGTCCACCAAATCTGCCTTGAGAAGGAGCAGGAGCCAATGATGTGGTCGCTAGTTTCTGGCTCTTGGTCACATAGGAAGCAGTTGTCTCGCACGTCTAGTCCATATCAGTGCCTCCTGTTAGCCGTCCAGTGGCAACCCCAAATGGCCAGCCACAAGAAGATCTTCACTCATAGCGGCGCCATGTACTCCGGATTCGTTTGCACCCTGGGATCGGATGAGTGGTCATCTGAAGTACTCGGTAGGCTAACTTGGACTAATAAGCTCCATCTGGTGTCCATCTCAAAATGACCCGGTCTTCGCTATCATTGAGCTGGATCTCATCAATTAGCCTCCAGAGCCGCTGATACTCCTATGTGACTAGCTCGGAGATCTCGCCCGTGATTTGGCGGATCCATACTCACCCGTGAAGGCCCTCGATGACCGTCATGGATTGGATGTTCATCTTGCTGACAAAGGCCAGAAGCGATGGTGCGATGGTGCTCACGTTTGTCCCTGTATCCAACATCCAGTCCAAAAGGCGGTGGATCGTCCATTCGTGAGTATTGTGTATGTGGACATGCTGAAGAAGGCCTAGACCTCTTTGGAAGCTTGGATCGGTAGGCTCACCCAGGCGCGTGTCTTGTCCACCTTTTGCAGCCATAGCCATGGTGCCTGTAATTCGATTGTGATGAGGTGTAGGTCGGGGACACCCAGGCCTCCCAGGTCCGTGGGTCGATAAACGGTGGGCCAAGCAACCATGCATTTCCCACGAATGGAACCATCCTTTCCAGTCCACAGGAATCTTCTACAAATCCCATCGATCTCTTCAAGAGCCCATGGAGGTAGCCCATCGGCGATGAGGTAGCCCACCTAGATCAAACAACCACTCCTATTCATGAGAGGTCCATGACAAGCTAGCAATCGCCTTGACACCACGTCCACTGCTGATTGAATCCGAGCCTTAGGGGCCTTCTTGGTGCTTAGAGGCAGTCCAAGGTACGTGATGGGGAAGGTGGCCAACTGTCAGCCGACGATCTCCTGTAGTTGCAGCATGTTGTCCTCGGTGGCATAGATCGACGTGATCGAACACTTGACGAGGTTGGTTCTCAACCCTGAGGCCACGCCGAAGATCCTCAAAATCTCCTTGATCGACTTTACCTCTACCTGGTCTGGGTGCATAAAGATGATTATGTCGTCGGTGTAGAGACTACAATGGTGCCGGATGATTGGTGCCCCCATCGAGTGGAGAAGACTATCCTCAACGGCAGCACAACAAGTCATAAGAAGACCTCCATGACAATGATGAACAGCATTGGCAACAGGGAGTCTCCCTGCCAGACTCCTCTCCTGTGCGTGATAGACCTCCCTGGGTGGCCGTTCAGGAGTATACGTGAAATAGCTAAGGATAGCATTACAGCCACCCATATCAGCCAATTGTCCCCAAACCCAAACGCCTGCATCGTGTCTAGGAGGAATGACCGGGACACTGTATCGAACGCCTTCAAGATGTCCAACTTGAGTAGCGCCTTGGGGATCTTATTCTTGAGTAGGTACACGGCGGCTCTTTGGACAAACTTGAAGTTGTCGTGGATCGTACGTCTATTGATGAAGGCATTCTGGATGGGCGAGATGAGGTCCTGAAGCCTTGGCGCTAAGCAAAGTGCCAATAGCTTGGAGGCTAGCTTCTCGAAGTTGTGGATCATCATGATCGGGCGGAAGTCTATTGCGGTGTCTACACCCGGGCACTTCGGCAACAAAACTATGAAGGTGTTGTTGAGTCTACCGACTCCCTGTTGTCACCCAAGAAAAGTGCATTAATAGCCGCCATGACATCGTCCTTGTTATCTCCCAGGCAGACTTGTAGAAGGCCCCGGTGAAACCATCGGGGCCCGGCGCCCTGTCCAAGGGCATCTCATGCACGGCCACCTCAACCTCCTCCAAGTAGAAGGGCAGATCAAGTGCGAAGAGGTCCATCTGGGATATCCCAATCCTAGCGAAGTCCATCGTGAACCCCCCGGGTCCCGACTGGCCGAAGACGCCGTTGAAGTGGTTGAAGATTGCCATCTCCATTTCCTCATGGGACAAGAGCACTTGGTCGCCATCTTTCATCCTTAGTATGGAGTTTTTTGTTTTTGACCTCTCTTGCCAGGAGGTGGTTATGATATTCTTCTCGATCCTTGGGAAAATTGGAGCTGTTTTTCATTAATCCCAAGCCCAATTATCACAGCTATATATTGTCTTCTCTTTGCATACTCCATATGTTGAGTTCTACGACTTGAATAGCTTTTGGACAAAATTCATCCTAGGATTCTCTTTGTTTATGGGTTTGTCGGTGCCACAGTATTTCAATTAATACGACTCCGTCGTGGGCTTTGGTCTGTGCCACCGACCAAAGTCCTGCTGGTTTGACCTCCACAACCGCGCAACCATTGAGTACAAATGCACAAGCTCTTATTAGCTTGTACCATTCATTTTCTGGAGAGAACGAAGGAGCAAACCACGTTCAAGAAGCATTCAAAGGGGTGCGTCTGGCTCGCAGCGCTCCTATACCAAACCATGGGCATCATCTTATCGGCATCGGTCATGGTCATGCGACCACCCTCTCCTCAAACTTGTCCTCAGGAGGAGCATCCCCGGCGTGCGGAAGTGGTAGCAATCGCCAGAGATGGAGAACATTCTCAAGGACTCCTATCCAAACAGTATAAGCTGACCACGAGAAGGGAAAACAAATCTAGAGGTCCTGGTGGAGCACAAGCATCATCTTACCCGCGTCAATAGGACCAAAGCCTCCTCGTCGATAGTATCATCAGTAGGAGCTCCTCTCCCCACGTCGCCTTCCCTTAAGGTGGCGGCGACGGCCGTGGCCGCAGCGGGCGTGGGGGTGTGGTGGTTTTTGTTGGGCGCGGTGAAGGACGGCCGTGTCGGCGTGGTGACAGAATACAGTTGTTGGACAGTGTTGGGAAGGCCAGAGTTGGTGTCCGATTCCGAGGAGCTCATGGCAGCGATTATGGCGGCGGTGCAAGGAAGGAGAAGGGCGGCGAAAGAACTAGAGATTATGATCGGGATACGGCTGATAATGACGCGTCCACGCCCATCGCATGCTGCTTGAAGGAGAGTCTCAAAATTTGAAATGCAGCGTCGCCCTCGTGTCCGTGCGTCTCGGCCGTGTGACGCTCCCTGTCCCCTAATCGATGGTGGTGCATCCTAGGAGAGCAACTCTGACAGATGGTGTATCCCCTATATGTACTTTCATTATCTATAAATAGCATGCCATGGCCGCTAGCTTTTCCTCTTTCATGCATGAATTTCTGTTCGGCGCTCCCATTGCCGCACGAATCTCTGTTTTGCTATCGAGAAATAGCATGTTTTCAAATACTTGGATCAATGCTCGTGTGTTTGCAACGCCAAGTCCTTCATCGCCTCGTCACGCCTTTACTTCCTTATCTTCAACGCCATCATGATCTGCCTCTTCATCCTCTCTTGCCTCGACATAGCCTCATCCTCGTCATCGTTCAAGGGCTCTTTCAGATAGATGAGCTCCAATGGCGTAGGCCCTCAACACTCGTTCCTCATGTTCTAAGGCCTGATACTACCGCTGCGGCCGATCACCGAGGCAGAAACTTCTAGGAAGGAGACACTGCCAGAGTAGGTGTTCGAGGACAAGGAGGCGGTGCATGTGAAGACAGTGCGCGCCTAGCCCCCGTGGCGGACCATGTCAGAGAACACCCAAGGTGACGCAACTGGCCATATTAGCATGATGAGGCGGCATCGATGGAGCTACAGCAAGCCAAATCAAAAAGTGGCCGGCAGCCGAAGAAGCTCTGGGCATCGTCTGGCTGCTCTATCCTGACACTCGGGTGAGTGTCAGGTTCTGTCGGCTTGGACCGGTCTCCCCCATGTGCACCTTTCTGGAGTCTAGCTTCTTGGTGGCTAGGAAGGTCGGGCCAAAGGGCTAATGCGTGGGCCTGGGAGCCTCGCGCTCGTTGGTGGAGTTTGTCCTCTTGTGTCACACCTGATGAGTGACCTTGTCAGGGGAGCGGCCGGAAGGCCATGCCCAAGGCCCTGCGCCTAGAAGCCCCCAAGCCCCGATGGCTCGGGGTGTCGTATTCTGGTGAACCGAACCTTCAGGTAGAGCAGAAGGTCGGGGCAGAGCTAGGGGTCAGGTCTGGGCGTCCATGGCTCAGGTGAGCCCCCGAGCCCCGAGCAGAGGCGTAGGCGTGCTCGGGCTCATCCCTCTCTCTTAGCCGGAGGGTGCGCACGAGCACACCAGATGGGTATAGCCCCCAAGCCCTAAGCGATCCTGGAGGGGTCGGTCAGGTGATCTCTCGCTCAGGAGAAGTTATCGCGATGATTAACATACCTGTTTCGTTATGTAAGCTTTCCTGCACCACATATTCCCTACCTATGTTCATACTAATGAAGTTGTCATCAATGATTATTTTATATGATAACATCAGGAGGACATGCGTCTGCTTCCTTGCTATTGATTCAGTCTACCAATGGACGAAGACGAGATGGTCATCAAAGTGAAAATAGTTGACATGTTACTGAAAAAGGTTCATCAAAGCCTTATCTTTACCACTAAGAAAGATCACAAATCTGCATGATGTGTTTCTCTATTTTTTTTCAAAATATGCTACTGGAAATATTAAAAAGAAATGGTAACATTTCCCTATTGCGTTTCATCAGCTTATAGGCTCTGCTTTAGCTTCTTAGCTGCCAAACTCCGAGAACTCTGCCAAATATGCGTCCATTTATTGTAGCCCAACTTAATACACGATTTCATTTTTATATTGAGCCTGATTTGTGTGCCTGTTTATTAATGTGTGAACAGGTTGTGATCAATCTCCTTCCTTGCTCAAGCAACGTGGCTGAAGGTATGCGTTATTGTTTCCCTTTGGCACTCTTAAATCTCAGGCAAGTGTTTTTTTTTTACGCAAAAAACTATGGGGGGATCCCCTCAGTAGGATTTAAATTATATAGCATTACAAACCTGAATTAAGTGAAAACATCTAACCAAAAGTAAAAGGATGATCTAAGATCATCTCGAATCTAAGAGTGTAACAAATATTGGTTTTTGAAAATAGATGGGCAAGTGTTGTTGGCACAGATTTATTTTCCCTATAAAAAGATCGATTGCAGTACTTGAGCCTATGCCTTATTAGCAAAGCATGTACTTTTCTCATTAGCAAAGCACATTTTTTTTGTTCTGTTGTTTGGAACCAAAACCACTTGGCAAGTTCAAATCTTGGCCACTCAAAAGTATGAAAACCTATTCCATAATTTTGTTGCTATCAATATAATTGTGCTTTGCTAATTAACTATATTATAAATATCTCGCATGCCAAAAAAAAAAACCACTCTCTGCCTGCCTCAGATATACATGAATTGGTGGTTGGAAAATAGTTCTGTTCAATACATTCTAATTAGTGCCAGGTCATATTCTATTTCTTTGTAAAATATCTTACAGGAAAAAAAACTTGCAACAGGTGGGAGACTTTGGTTCTAAGCCAAATGATGCTGGTTTCCTACTTCTAAACTGATCAGAAGTGGGCAATGGATGTTTACTTAAAGTTGGCTTGCAAGTAAATTGTTTCTCTTCTTTCTGAACTGATTACATCAATCGAGTGGGTAGCATAAACACAGTGCGCTGAAACTTTCTTAAAGTTGGCTTGCAAGTAAATTTTTCAAGCTATTACTCAAACACTTATCATGGATGCAAGAAACATGGTAGCCTATGCCAATAAATCAGATAAGAGAAGCCATCCTTCAATTTGTAAAAGAAATTGTCCCCAACACATAAGATAAGGTTTTCTCATGCAGTGGCATAACCTTTCTGAGCCAACATTGCAAACTCCAAACCTTTTATTAGATTCAGTGCCATGGTCTAGAGAAAATGAACTTGCTTAGGTTCCATGGGTCGTAGGTATTTGCACCAAACTACTACTATGTTGCCACGAAACTTCTTCCATCGCTTTATGCAGGTCACTGATTCCCTCTTCTATTAAACATATATGCCCTGCCACAGACAGCACAAAAATCTTGCCCCTGACATCAGGATATGCAGCCTGCACATGTATATTTTCAGCAATTCAACAGCTTAGTAATCGTAGCACCCTGTTGACCTCACAACGAATTTTAATTCTTTCAATCCCAGGTAAACAGGTGCTTAAAGATGAATATGCCGAAGCACTTAGCCACGGCTTTGAAATCAGAGCACCTGAACAAACACTAGAAGATTTCCTTCAACTTCGCTCTGATCAGCAAGGCAAAAGCTGATATTTCAAATTCAGGCAGCCTATGTCTTCCAATGGATCGTCTCACCGTTGCCACACATGAGTACCACAACAGGGTGAGGAAACTATCTGAAGAATTTGACAAGATCAAGGTATGGCATGAAGTACTTCTGAGCTAGGAAATTTAGGACCATTTATCTTAAAGCTGTGATACAGTTCCTGTTTACACTTGCAGGTAGACTACAGCTCCACATAGTTAGAAAAAGAGACACCCACTCTATGAAGCATACACTGGACCTGGGTACACACGCCAGAACAATCAGGTGATCCAGGTCAGTGACTTCCAAACCCACTACGCTAATTTGCAAGTAAAAATTATGGAATCATTTTCGTTTTCCTTAAAAACATTTACAAGGTATTACAGCACATCCTGCATCTAACCACATCAGTTGCTTTATATAGGACACCTGCCTATCTCAAAAACCCTTACTGATGTTGGAACACCACCACCGAAGCATCTTTCAAGATCCAACAAGAAGGCCAGACAAGATGCCGCCAACCATTACCTTCATTCTTTGTGTGTATAGAGCCATATATAATTAGCTTTTTTTTTTTTTGACAACTAGCTTCTTTCTTTGTATGTATAGAACCAAAAGCCATGGCTGGTGTATGCAGCCACTACCCACGAAAGAGTCCAGTTCTCGGTTTCTATCTTCAAAACCTCATCATGTCTGCTATGTACATATTTACTAAAACTTCAAGCTCAGACTATGTTGTTTCACTTTGTAATTTTGATTTCCTATCTATATATTAGAACCATAATGTATTGTATCAAAAAAAATAATCCATACTTTGCTGATGCCCAAAACACTCAAATTGCCCACCACACGGGCGCGCGAAAGAGCGCGCGCTCCGCTACTAGTTGTATAAAAAAGATGGAACCAGACCTTACCTGTGGAGAACATCACTTCGTTAAGCCAAACAACAGTAATCAATGCACAAACCTTTTGAACATGGATCCTTGAGGCACCAAAGATTGCCTATCGAGCATTCACAAAAACAAATGATTATACATATTGGGGTAATTAATCTAATGGTAAAACCTCTTAATAGAAGCATGGAATATTCGTATCGTGATAATACATGGTCAGTGAAATCCAAATTAAATCTTGAAGACTGCAATTCGGCAAACAAAAATGGCAACAACACAACACTGCTTATATATTACTCCCTCTGTCCCTAAATAACTGTCTTTTTTTTCTGTACCATAAGTTTGCCTAAATTTGTAAAAAATATATGTAACATTTGCATCTCTAAATAAATTTATTATAAAAATAAATTCAATGACCTATCTAATGATATCAATTATGTATCATAAAATATTAATATTTGTATATAAAATTAGTCCTATTTATTTCTAGTTATTTAGAGGCGAAGGAAGCAGGCAATAAAGGTGAGTTATCCATATTTGATAGAAAGCACAAGCATTCATGAATATACCGGAAACAGATTCTAGAGTCAAGCGAGAGATTTTTAAGCAATTCAGGTTTAGCTGCTACTACTAGTTGGCAAAAAGTAGAATACCTTTTAGAAATATGCAGTTCAAAGACTACATAAATCCTCCACAAAGTTGCGGCGAGCTCATCACCGATTAAGAATCTCCACCTCCATGGAGAAATATAAAACTTTTTTTTGCGATTCGGAGAAATATAAAACTGTAGTAATCAATTTTTATTAGACTCTATCATCTTCAGCTCATCACAAAATCACAAAAGTAAATAATTGTATTGCTGCAGTAATCAATCTTCTAATAAGACAACTTGCTTCCTTTAGTTTTTTTTCCCACGTGAAACTGATAAACAACAGTAGATATACCTGCTCTCTGTCTCTCTTGATGTGAAGTTCCATCACTCATGACATTCTTACATTGACAAGGCAATCCTGACATAAAAATAAAATTACTCAATCATGCTGGATTAGTGCTTAACCCATGCCAACATAAAGTGAAACTAACGGAAGTGCATAGTTTGTGCACTGGCACTGCAACCTACTGCAAATCTTCTAAAAAAAAAAAAGTCAAATGCAGACAAAGCTTTCTACCACGATCAAAAAGACAAGCAATGTTCACCTTCCCTCGATCGGGAGATCACGCCCTAAATTCCACCGCTTTTGCAATTAAGGCTGCGATGAACGGTACAGGCGATAGCACCGGCGGGCAGTCGGACACCAGTATCACGTCACCGCATATAAACATGCTGCGTATGAAGGGATCAACCCATAGCTACGAGAGCACAAGACTCTTAGCAACCAACAAATAACTAATAATACTGCCTAGCTATCCAATATTGATTCATCTACTTATATATGTCTGCATATATACAACCTACTACATTGTTTTTTTGTTTTTTGAATCAAAATAACAAACCTTATAAGAGCACGTTGATAAATTAAAATAAAAATTCAGGAAATATTAACATTTTTCCTCAGCTACTTCTAGCATTGCATTAATTAGCCCCAACTAATAACCAATTGCCCATAAAAAACACCAGGCTAAAACATAATTTATATATTCAAGAATAATCATATCTGCATTTACATTTTTAAAGTATGAATGTAAATGTTGAAAGGCGCGATTTGTACACAGCTGACTGGGCTGGTTGACCAGGACCAGCGTTGGATCTGGGGCTGGGCGGATGGATCGGACGGCCAGGGAGTGGCTCGGCGAGGTTGGCCCGGCGGTCAACGCGCGTTGAGCGGCGGCGCAGCCATGGATCGATGCCAGCGGCATCTCGCCGTCGCACGATGCATCTTTCGGGGACGGCATAGGGAGGAAGAGCGCGTCCTCGCAAACTCACTGAGGATGCCCTCGTCGTCCAACGGTGGCCGGAGACAGCGGCAACCACGCCGCGCACCACACCATCCACGGGATCATCCACGGGGAGAAGCTGCCAGTCCGCCATGTTTGGTTGCAAGAAGCAACAGCTAGCTGATGCAAAGAACGAAACAAAGCAGCAGCTTGCTTGCAACAAAATGCACTTGGGATTTTTGGTCGTTAACCTCAACCATCACTCCATGAGTTGATATTTAAGTTGACAAGCTTGCGTTATCGTCCGGCCAGGCATTTATACAAGCAAGCACCCAGCGTGCATTGCCACAGGACAGGAGGGCACATTTCACCTGGAGTCAACTGACTGATCGTTACTGCAGCTATTCATGGATGTCCCACAAAAGGGAGCGGAGAGGTAGCTTGACACATCATTGACCAAAACATACACACCACATTGCAGTTCACCATGTTTAGCATGTCCAAGATCTGAATCAGATGGTTACTCAGATCATCCGATTAAAAATGTCATACATAACACTGCCGTTAAAATATTCACGCGTAATGTTTTTCATCGGCCATCTGCGTTGTGCTACTGAATACATAACTGGCTACATAATCCTGCACTAAAAACTCTGCATCAAAGCTGATAGATGCTGGTGGAAGTATGCTACAAGATTTGTGGATTCTCAACTATCCCATGATGGACTAGGCACCATTAGTCCACAAGTTGGTCTCCAACTGAAACTCAAGGCATGTCCTAACATCTCGCCATCATCTAAGCCAGGCCATAATTGCTTGTCGTGATTATCGGTATTATGAAGCTGTGATATACAGAAGAACGGACGTGGCTGCAGTAACAATCAGCTCCTGGGGCAAACCATCAGCCAGTTAGTGACCCTCCTCACAGAACATAACAAGAATAACAAGGGTTTTTTTACATCAAAGGCATCCAAGTAAGACTGCAATAAAGATGATATATAACATGCAACAAAGGACCACTCGTTCCATGAACATATCCCACCCAGCGTCTAGACTTCCAATGCA
This sequence comes from Bothriochloa decipiens, assembly GCA_023333625.1. Classification (NCBI taxonomy): domain Eukaryota; kingdom Viridiplantae; phylum Streptophyta; class Magnoliopsida; order Poales; family Poaceae; genus Bothriochloa; species Bothriochloa decipiens. Next base: position 36,283,258 of record CM041635.1, on the reverse strand, counting down.
AATCATATCCCTACAACCAGACACATACCATGACTTACTGCTATGCACCTCGTGTGTTCAGTTGTTTAGGCTGTGTAGTTTACCCATGTAAATGAGCACAAACATAATTTAACAAACTCTATTTCTTCCTAATGCAATCACACACAGTTCCCATCTCTTTGAGTGAAAAAAGCACGTGCTCGTTATTTTCCAAGGACTTATACCCTATATACATTATACTGAAGCTCTCAATGATCACATTTTCTAACCATGTTAACAGAGAGATCTGCAGGCACTCTGATTTTAAAAGGGGGGTCAGGCTAACAGTCATCATACCTGGTAGTAATAAACAATACGGGGAGTATGCTGCATTGAAAGCTCAATCAAGTTAATAGCTGTTGTATAACCCTGAAAACAATAGGAGAGGACAATTAAACCAAAATGCAATCAAACATATCACAACCAGAGACATAAAACTGGAGGGCAGACTGAGAAAATTTTAGCAGAGTTGCATCAGATAAGAATCCACGTACCAGGGATGCAGCGAACACACATCCAAATATCAAACCCAAAGCACGGACTACTCTTTTTGCCATTCTAATCCCTCGTCCTTCCACCTCACCGTATTCCTGTTACAAACACCAGATGTGACTATCTTAATAATCATTTCAAAAAAAAAAAAACCATCCTATGTAATTTTGCTTAAGCTTTTAATTGGACACATAATTAGTTACCAGAAGAAAAATAATGAAATGAGTTCAGATTAACTTTACATTTGGATGCCCATCATCAAAGAGATAAGACATAAGAAAATGAAATGCAGGCCACACAGAGCTATGCTATGTGAATACATATTATTTCTGCGTCAATAGAATCACCATAACGAGAAGAGAAAACTTGGATAAGCAAAAGATGATTAATAGCAACATCAACAGATGACAAACATAAAAATCGTACGAACTGTAAGCTCGTTAGATGACAAACATGGAGCATCAGAAACCGTCTCACATTGTATATTGGAGTTATCGCTGGTTCAGTAGCTCTGAGCTTCTGTAGTATTCTGTAGAAGGCGGCAAAACATAGGAACTGCAAAGGCTTCCAGTCTGCATTGCCCATAATAGCTATCCAAACAACCTGGATGTATAGTGCAGACAAATTTCTTCTCAAGGAATACAAATAATCAACATTGAAGATATGTGCAAAGCCTTATTTCGGATAGAACAAAAGGTCAAAAACTACTCCATCCAGTCCATCATACATATTATTCAAGGTACAAAGCCTATGAGTACATACAAATGCTGCAGATATCGCCATATTTATGCGCATGTCCTTCACTGTTGATCTGGAGAATCTGCAAGATAATTTGACCACCCATTAACAGATTCACACTGTGTTTCTGTTTAGTAGTCTTAACTCATAACAAGCATTCAGATGCAGATTTCTGTAAGAAAAATGTTTCTGATAGACCATATACACATAGAATAAGAACACTGGTTCATAAATCATAACCATCAACAGAAAAAACAGGGAAGGCAAATACTCCTCCAAAAACAGTCAGTAGGTTGCCTACAAGAAATGCATAATGTTTCCATATGACATAAAGGCTAACTCATATTGATTATAGTGCCCAAATTCACAAAGAAACTCAGCAGTTCCTAAAACATGCTTCACACAATCATACCCACTAAAAATCTGAGTTGAGTTATGAAATGAAGGCTAAGTTAACTTGAGTAAAAAGTACCTTGGTCCCCAAGGCACCATCGGTTGATTGTCAGCATACTTGATATCCTTGGACACCTGATAGTGGGAACAAGAATAGATAACAAATGAATAGAATCACCATGAGGGGGTAACAGAATGAATTAGATAGTTTCACCACTTCACCAGTGCATTTTAGAAAAAAGCAACCATATATATGCTGGAATCACATAAGCTCACAGTACTAGGTAAGTAGAGCCAATAACAAGTATGACCCTCCTTGATGATCTATGCAATGGATATTTTGATGCAAACCTTATCTAACATTCATATTCACAAATATGACCTATAGTGCCGCGTCCGCTGCCACCACGACCGCGCCGCGGCGCCGCCTCACGGCTGACGCGACGAGCCTTCACTTCCCGCGGAAAAAGAAAAGAGGAACTCAGAAAATGTCTCCCCCCAAAACGTCCCCAAAAGCCTCCTCCGCAAGAAAAACATAACTGGCCGGCGCAGGAATTACCGTAGCGACTGGGGGGCGGCCGGCCGGCCGGCGCGACGAGGGAGCGGGAGGAAGCCGCGCCTCGAGAGGGAAGACGCGAGAGCGAATGCGGGCGCCGTCGCCGTGGCGGACGCCATTTTCGGGGGTCTCGTATGCATCACAGTTGATCTAGCTCTAGGTCGAGCTGAAGAATGAGGAGCGGGCGGGAGGCAGGCAAGCCAGGCGGATGCCGCGGTGGAGGAAGGGGATAGAGCTGAGGGTTTTTTTTTTTTTTAAACATGGGCCGCCCACCGTCAACCCATGAGGAGACCGCAGGCCCAGAGACGACGCGTCCGGACGGCTGCTGTTCGGCCGGACGTCCTCACCCGATCCTTACCGAAAAACAAAGTTCGTTCTGTTCTTGTCTTTCCTCGTTTCGTTACTTCGCCGCCGTTCGCCGTCGAACCCCGCGCCGCCGCGGAGTCGAGCCGGCGAGGCGAAGGGAAGGAGAGCGGGGAGAAGAGGGGAGGACGCCATGGCGACCGCTTCAGGTGAGTAGAGGATCACGCAACCCGAACCCTAAGTTTCCGTGGGTTCGATTCGATTCCCCCAAAACCGCGTGAATCGATCCGTTGCCCAGGCCGGTTATGTCCCAACCCGGTTTGTTTCTCCTGGATTCGACATGAATTCGGGTTTGTTCGGGGGCGGTGTACCTGGCGTTCTGACTAATGTGGGGATCGGGACCTCTGTGGGTGCTTGTGCCCCGCGAACTTTTTGGGGATTTTTTTTCCAGCTGTGTTGAATTAGCGACTTATGATGCCTTGTACCGTTTGTGGCAGTGACTTTCAAGTCACGGGAGGATCACCGGAAGCAGCTCGAGCTCGAGGAGGCGCGCAAGGCGGGGCTCGCGCCTGCCGAGGTCGACGAGGATGGAAACGAGATCAATCCCCATATCCCCCAGTATATGTCCTCGGCCCCATGGTATCTTAATGCTGAGAAGCCGGTAAGTCATTGTTTCCACTATTTATCTGTTGTTGCGTAAAGCTGTGAATGAGGATCTGGCTGATTAGAGGGCTGACTCCTTGATGGTTTTACGAATTCAGAGTTTGAAGCATCAACGGAAATGGAAGTCAGATCCGAACTACACCAAGTCGTGGTATGATAGGGGTGCGAAGCTTTTCCAGGCCAACAAGTACAGGAAAGGCGCTTGTGAAAAGTAAGTGGTGTTTCTTTCACCATATTTCTTTTGAGCCTTGCTCAACATGTATTTATTGCTTGTTAGTATAGCATTGTCTTGTTGGTTCTAACTTGCATTTGGGCTCTAAGTTGTATAGGACTCCAAGTTTTAGAGTTTCTAGTCCATTTAGTAGCCTATACGCATGAATAAGTAGACTGTCTGGACATTTGCTAACAAACAGTTTTCCTTGATGTTTCAGCTGTGGAGCCATGACTCATGACAAGAAGTCTTGCATGGAGCGGCCTCGAAATGTGGGAGCTAAATGGACAAATGTCAACATAGCACCTGATGAGAAAGTTGAATCATTTGAGCTGGACTATGATGGAAAGCGTGATCGTTGGAATGGTTATGACCCATCAACCTACACTCGTGTTATCGCTGACTATGAAGCTAGAGAAGAGGCTAGGAAAAAGTATCTGAAAGAACAGCAGCTCAAGAAACTTGAGGAGAAGGATACTGAGAAGGTTGATGAGAATGCGGGTAGTGAAGATGATGAAGAAGATGGCCTGAGGATAGATGAGGCCAAAGTTGATGAGAGTGCCCAGATGGACTTTGCTAAGGTAGAGAAGCGTGTGCGCACAACCGGTGGTGGAAGCACCGGTACTGTTAGGTATGTACTGCACTACTACTCAGAAAATAGATTCCTTCTAGTACTAGGGTTCGTGTGTCAAGGATTTGTCATCAATGAATTTAAACGCTGGTGGCAATTTTTTTCTTCTTCACAGGAACTTGCGTATCAGAGAAGACACGGCAAAATATCTTTTGAATCTTGATGTCAACTCTGCATATTATGATCCAAAAACCCGCTCCATGAGGGAAGACCCCTTGCCAGATGCGGATCCAAATGATAAGTTCTATGTGGTAAGCAACTGATGACATGACTTTGATGCTTTACACAATTTTATTAATTGCAAAACCCTCTGTTCTCTCAGCTCTTGCATTCGTTTTTCTGATGTGATATTATCATGCAGGGTGACAACCAAAATCGTCTTAGTGGTCAAGCTCTGGAGTTCAAGCAACTCAATATCCATGCATGGGAAGCTTTTGAAAAGGGTCAGGATATCCATATGCAAGCAGCCCCATCTCAAGCAGAACTATTGTACAAGAGTTTCAAGATCAAGAAGGAGATGTTGAAGTCTGAACATAAGGATAAAATTATGGAGAAGTATGGGAATGCTGCGTCAGAAGATGCAATTCCTCGGGAGCTGCTTCTTGGGCAAAGTGAGAGAGAGATTGAGTACGACCGTACTGGTCGAATAATCAAAGGACAGGTTGGTAAAAATACCAGAGTGTTGTTAATTATGCCTGTCAACTTTCTTGTCTCTTGTTGATCTTATAACTGTTCCTGCTTCTTCTTCTTGTCACATTCGTATATTTTATGTCTGGTAGGGCTTTGTAGCTAATTGTGTCTGCATATTACAATATCAGAGATGACGATAAGCATTGCTTCTTTAGGAGGAATCATATTCAGAGGCATTGCGGCCATTAAATACGATGAAAATAATCTAAAATCGTGTATCCAATCTTGTAAATCAATAAAAGTAGGACCTACTCTAGCCTCCAGAAACGCATGTGCATTTTGTGAAGTTCTTGCAATTGAACTTGGAACTAGGACTGTGCTATAGGGGCTAGTCATAATATTGGTTGATTTTTTTTTTTTTTGGCCTTGTTTAAAGTATGTTGGGATAGATCAAACCCAACAAGTGCCATAACGAAAGATTATATGGAAGTAAAAGGTTATTAATAGTACCAACAATAGTAAAAGGAGAACGTTATCCTAGATCATGGTTCAGCACATGTATTCCTAGTTACCACACACTAGGAGCGCATGCAAAGATCGCGAGTTATTGCATTCAATTCAAAAATACTAAGAACTGAATCCTCTTTTACTTTATGAATGATTAGTCTGGCTTTAGACTGGATGCCACCAATCCAGTCTAAGTATTGGACTGTTGGCATTATTTCCATGTTTGGTATGGTCATGAGTGATAAATGCTAATAGTAACCATAATTTATATCTACAGGATGTATCTCTTCCCAAGAGCAAATACGAAGAGGATGTATTCATTAATAATCACACAAGTGTGTGGGGTTCATGGTGGAAAGATCATCAATGGGGCTACAAGTGCTGCAAGCAGACTATCAAGAATAGTTACTGTACAGGCTTGGCTGGAATAGAAGCTGCTGAGGCATCAGCAGATCTAATGAAGGCCAATATGGCCCGCAAGGAGGCTGCAGAAGGTATTTTGTCGAGAAAATACTTCTATTATTTATTTATCACTGGACAACTTGCATTGGGTATATGATAATTGGTGCCATCGAGTAAACCTTTACCTGTTCAAAAAATTCCCACCTGCTATTGATAAAATCACAATTTGTGCCCGTTATTTTATCAATCAATCAATCATGACCTCACCAGTTTTATTTTCCATTAGCTAACTATTCTTCTTATTATATAAACAGTGTATTGGTAAAGTTAGTGGGGTCTCATGTCTTGTTAGTTTCATACTTTCATGTTGGGTTATTTCAAGATAAGTTGAAACATACAATGAGATGCAAATTTAGCTAGGTGCTATTTATTTTTTTATTACAAATAAACTTTTTAAATGAGATGGCACGGCGCTTGATTTTATTACCCATGTGTGACCACCATGATGCATGGCATTATTAATTAATTTTAAAATTGTTCAATGCAGATGCGCCTGTACAACATGAAGAAAAGAGATTAGCCACTTGGGGAACTGATGTGCCTGATGATCTTGTTCTTGATCCGAAGAAACTCGCGGAATCTCTAAAGAAGGTTAGTGTCTTGTATTTGACATTCGGTATTTTTTTTTGTAATCCCACCCCCCTCCCCCCCCCCCCCCCAACAAGTGGTAGATGCTGAAGCTCTGTTTTAATCGTGTAGGAGAAAGCAAGGTCCAAAGAGGAGAGGGATGAGAAGAAGAGGAAGTATAATGTGCACTTTGACGATCAGGTTACTGTTGAAGACATGGAGGCCTACCGTATGACGAAGATTCACCATGACGATCCTATGAGAGCTTTTATGAAGTAACTAAGCAAGTGTAGTAAATATTTGCGCTGCTGTATCACATTGGTAGCACCCTGCCTTGCAGCGATGTTGTGTAATTGTAAGAGGCTATGCCTGTCCGAACCAGGGTGGTGCTGTGATGTCGTAGAATGTAAAACCTGGCTATGCTTTTTACTAGATGTGTTGAAAATGTGTAATGCCACAGATTCTGATAATCAGAATCCTTGCTTCCAAAGTTTCAGTATTTATCACGATTGATGTGCAAAACGAATGCCATTCCTATTTGTGAGCATGCAAAATTTGAGTCCAGGAGGAACAATTGACGAGGTGTATGTAGGCTATAGCACAATGAGTACGTGTGCATGATTTGTGTGATTTCTTTTTGGGTGAGCTGTATGAGTTCTGTAGTTTTGTTGGCCACCAGTTCGCTCGAATCTTGGATAGGACTACCTAGTGAGCCACCAGGGTTTTGCCTGATAAGGTAGCATCCAAAGCCCGAACAATTGTATGTTTTGTGACGCGGTTTCAGGTGTAATCAGATCAACCTGTGGACATGGATACACATATACATCTTTTGTTGTTTTCTCTTGAGTTTCTTGGTGGTGAACATAAAACAGACAAATATATACCCTTATTATTACAAGCGACACTCCACCAATGAATTGAACAGTCCTGTATCTACATCTAGAACACGAAAGAAACCAACATCCAAACCAAAGCCACATCTAACAGAGTTTATAATCAGCACACCGTGATCCAAATCTACTAGGCCCTAAACCTTCTTTTTTTACCAAACCACAAATCCAAACTAGCTTAAACCTTTAACCAATCCCCTATGCTATGCTATGCTAGTAAATAATTAACAAGGACGCGATGTTCATGTCATAGGCCTCTTGCGAGCATGGCCTGGAACTCCTCGGCAGAGCGCTGGCTCTGCAGCCGCATGTCCTCCCTGAACTTGCGGATGAAGAGCTCGGCCCTGAGGTCCACCTCCCCCATCCCCTTCACCACCCCGAGGACGCCTCCGCCGCCTCTGCCGGGGCTCCGCAGCAGCACGTTCCTCATCGCGCCGACGCCCGCCGCCATGGCGCGCGCCTGCTGCTTGCCGGCCCCGGCGGCGGTCTCACGCGCAGGCACACGGCTGCTGGCGTCTAAGCGTGCAATGGTGGCCTTGGTGCCCGTCGCACGAGGAGCGGCGTGCGCGGGTGCTGCAGCCGCCGTTGTTGCCAGCTTGTCGTTGCGGGCGCTGGTGCTCGGCTGCTCCTGCTGCACGACGCCGCGGAGGGCCTTGGCTGCTGCTGGCTGCTGCAGGTGGTGGTGACTGCTGTAGAGATCGTCGACGTAGACCGGCGCGAAGCTTGGCTGATGGTGGTGGCGGTGGCACCACCCGTTCTGCGAGTACGAGTAGTGCACCGAGGACCGACGGCGGCGGCGGTTGTCGACGCCCCCGCCTATGACAGACCTCCGGAGCCTGGACCCGACGGCCGCAGCAATTCCGGCACACTTGGCGCGCCACCACCGCCAAGGCCTCCTGCCGCCGCCCGGCCGCCCCGTGTAGTAGTAGGTGTCCGTCGTCGTGGGCATGGCGCCAAAGCAAGACATAGACATCGACCGATGCCTGAAGCTGATCAAGAGTGTGCAGGAGTGAAGGGAGAGCGAACGCGCGTTCTTGAAGGAGTGTGCAGGGGAGTGAAGGGAGAAGACGACGATTGCTTAGCTTAGCTTTGTCAGTTAGATTGGACTCGGAGGAAAGTTATAGGTGGGGTTGGCGTGAGAAGAACGGAGTGGGGAGCGCTTTCGGTGGTTGGGCCCGCGGGTAAGACTCACGCTACCTGCTGGCTGCTGCTTCTCTGGTTGGCAGTTGACCGCGCCGCCTATTTCGTTTCCCATTGGTACGTACCGGCAGCTCAGCTGGAATGGATGCCACCAGGGACCAGGCACCAGCATCTTCTTCCTTCCCCAATCCCCATCTTCTGCCTTCCCATCGCTGCCTTTCTTTTCTGCTTTGCGTTGCTTTGCTTGCTCGCGTTTTAACTTGCAGCTGGCTGCTTCTTTCCTTACCTGAGTGGGTTGTGAATTGTGAATTTGTGATGCCATCAAATGTGGGCACGATCTAGCTTTTCTTTCTTGTTTTTTTTCCTTTTCTTCTGTGGCAGTGTGGGGCGACAAAGAGACACCCTGAAACCACTTAAGACCATTCATTGGAAAGCTAAGGTTTTCTGCATCAGACTAACATCCTACGTAACCCCGGTCTCCCCTAGCCCTAATGTCAGGGGACTCACAAATTTCCTGCCTTAACCCTCGCTACATATCACTATCAGGTGTAGCTGGCTTACAGTATAGGAGTCATGCCACACAAGTTAATACTTTAATTACCAAATCAACAATGGATATAGCATTATACTCCATTATATATAAGATAGGGACAAATTAAGCAGAGAATTGTCAATGAGTATACTCGACGCAACAATATATAGCAATGATTTATATGGTTTATTTTAATTATCCAATGCAGTCTACCGAAGTTTGTGGGTTTCTAATAATAGGTTCGAGTCAGATGTGCAAATTAAAGGTGAGACCTAAATACATGATTAACCTTGCAAGTGCAACGCATAAATCTCTCTCTTGCTGCACATACATGCTCACGTGCACATGGGGGCATATGCCCCTACAGAGGCAAAACCAACGGATACAAGATTCTCTGCAGTTCGCCTCGGCAATGACAAAGAGCAGTTGGAGAAAGATCTCCATCCGTCTCCGTATATATGAGCTCAATAAAATGGAAAAAAGAGAGATAAAACGTAGATAAGGATCATGCCACAGACTTTTGATCCCGTGCGGTGTTAGTTGAGCTACAGGTGCCAAGCCAAGAATTTCAAAAAAAAATTCTTTTCAAAACCCTTGATTTTTTTCTAAGTTGTCAAAAAGTATCGGAAGAGATGAGTTTCTTACACGAAAATTTCAGAGCCACGTGTGTCATTTTGTAATCGCATGGTAGTGGATTTTCTCATATAGAAATTAGTAGGATCCACTAGTTTTTTTCTAAACTATTGAGAAAACCCACAACGAACAAATTAGAACACCAAGGAAGGGGGTACACCCCGTGGAAAGGCATAGGCGTAATAATAGGATCCTACAACAGAAAACCCACAACGACTAGTTTTTTTTTCCCTCTAGCAAGTTTCTGTTCTAACACATTTTGTTGTGGGTTTTCTCACTAGTTTAGCTAATTCTTACAGCAAGTTACAAGTGAGACACAGCGTCAAGCATAGGCGTGTTTGGATGCCGGTTTCCATCTAGCCAGCATGCATTCGTATAAACTATCGAAGACAATCTTGGATTCCAGGTTGTAACTCTACTTTCGTATGTAAATCTCACGTGTTAGGCAAATTTCATCCTCTCATACATGTAACCATATTTTAGTTTTTTTCTTCTTCTTTTGCTCATGCAATCTTACTTCATAATCATCACCTCCTGTGGTATGTTCGTATGTACGTGTATTTATACACTCCTACTTCCATCTCTCCACGCACGTACAGAACAACATAATCACACCACCCTCATGATAATTTCTCCCAGAGTACAAAAGTCTCTGTGTCACTTTCAGAGAGCCATCGAGAGAGTTGTTTGTTGACTGGAATGAACCTTCAGATTCTTGTGTAATCGCCAGGAAACTCGGCTTATCACACTCATTTTCCTTACCACGGGGGACACTGAAAACCGGGCGGCTGCCGGCTGGCGTGTAGGTTGGAAGTTCGCAACTTGCAAACTGGCCGGCTAGCCGGCCGGAGGGGGCCGATCATTTCTTCTTATTGCAGCATTGTGAACGTGTGAGCTCCCAAACTTGCAGCCAAAAGGAGGGAATCGTCGATGATGATGTTTATGTTGCTTAAAGGCTAAGAGACTGAAGCGAGGAATATGTATCCGATTCTCATGGTTCTTCGAAAAGGATAATTGACGCCAACGTGAATGTATTCTTTTTTCTACCATTGATAAAGGTACAATTAGTGCATCGATATTTTTATGCGGTAGGAAGAGGCATTTGAATGAATTTCTCTTTCCTACATTATATAAATCTCAATTAATATTTTTTAAGGGCGGATTTTACTTTTTGCAACTATGATGTCTCATTAATCCTACTTTATAAATTAGATTTTTCTTAGCAGAACTTATAAATTATATGGATAATTGGTTGAGGTCCCATGATTTATTTACTACAGTTTTCTTCTTGCTCGCTGTCGGAGATCATGAGACGCTTCACCAAATCACCAGTTTCACCTACTGTGTTCATTCAAGCGGAGCTCGGAAGACCCATCCTCGTGTACATGGGCCAAAGTGGGCCGATTAATTAGAAGGGACCCTGCGCGGCCCGTTAACCCGCCGGAATGGCCCATCCCTGGATACACGAACCTGAACTGAACTGACCGCGCACCTCGCCGGCGGTGGCGGTGGCGGTGGCGGAGGCGGCCGCGGCCGTCGTCCGATTATCTATCCAATTCCATCCACCGATTACTAGCGATCTCGAGTTCCTCATTCAGTTCGGTAACAGCGTCTCGCAGCAATGCAGCCCCAGCGGAGACGCCGGCGGGCGGCGGCGGAACTGCTACAGCCGTTGTTCAAGGCCCCAGCTGAGTCGGCGCTCGCGGTGGATTGATTCGAGTCCACAGCGTGGACCTTGCTGGTTGTAGACTTGTACGAACCTTGGGATCCATCGGCAGCGAGCTTTGCGGCTCCATGCCCTGGAATCGTGTCGCCACTTGTGGAGTGGAGCTGGATCCCCTCCTGACGGCGGCCAATGGCCTGGTCACGCCTGGTAAAGGTATGATTTCCAATTCCATGAATTTTCCATGCGCTTTTGGTGTCGTCAGATCAGGTTGTCTATGAAATGCTCAGTACATACAGACTCTGAAACAAGATAGTATTGCTCAATGCTTGGTATACAGACTGAAATGTTCTCAGATCAAAATGGTTCCGATTAATTACCGAAACAACAGTATTACAGATAAATACATACATATAGTGTACTCGAGCAACATTATTACAGATAAATACATACTCCGTACATGACATGCCCTTCAACTTCAATGCAACTGCTTCCAGTTCTAGTTCTGCATTTCCTCTCCGCGGTAATTCCCAAGCTCAATACACCCACCATGAACCATTTGCCAATGCACCCATCTTACTTCCTGCCTATCGGCGGTACCTGTGGATCCACAAACAAACCATATGCTGCAAAAGGTGATACCAAATGTCAATTCTTTGATGTGGTACTGAGTCAGTGATTTTTGCCTAGTGATTAGTAACCAATTTACTTATCATATTTCCAATCTGCATTGTCCTATCCATTTTTTTTATTTTTTTAGTGGATAGTAGTAAATATTCTACTTTTTTCAGAGTCGATCTACAATTATGTGTTCATAATACTGAATTAGGATGATAGTTTGACTTGGATATTGTACTTCAGAGGACTATGTATACAAAGCCTTTGTTTTCTTTATTACATTGTCTTGCACCTACAAGCATGACTTTTTCATGTCAAGTATTATGCACGTTGTCCACAAGTTGTGGTTCCTATTTGTGAGGTTTAATTGCACCCATAGCACACTTTCCAAGATGTGTGGTTGGGTTTCACTACAAGAATTTTTTAGGAAATGTTTAATAAGATGCAACCCGTAATGTTCCAATCTTGGTGAATGATACCATATCAATCAAAGGCAGGTTAAGCACCATTCTGAAAACCTAGAACGCCCCTCTAGTGTCTTGTAAGCTTCTATCAAACTAGAGAAACTCAAGTAAGTAGTCAAGAACAGATCCATAGTAACTGGTCATTACAGCAGGCAGATATAAGCATCTCTAACAAATTGTTATGATCGGCAAGTCGCACGAACGCAGGATCCATGGCTGATGTGTTCGGCCTCGACATGATGAAGCCCGTGCGTCCAGAAGTCTGCAGTCGTCAAGTTTGTTACCATCGAGTCTTTACATTTGTTAGCATCGAGTCCTAGCTTTTAGGTGTATCGCACAAACAGTAAGAACAAAAACTTCTTGATTTTTCTAGTGGCACAATCTTGATCAAACATAAGTAAAACATGACGTGATGAAACTATATAAACTAATCTTTTGTATCTAAAAGTGTTGATGCCAGAAAATTCCTCAGTTGCTGTGTGTTAATAGAATTGTTGGAAGATTGAAGGAGGACTTCGGCTGGGTGAAGGAATCACTTGGGCGCCTGGCGTCTGCATCTACTGTTTTCCGTCGTGCTATTGTCGCTCACGATCTAAGCCACGGCACCAACTCGCCAAACTCGCCCACGCGTTCCTGCTCCACGCTTGCCGCCGTACTTCTTGCGAAGCAAAGTTCGGCGTCGTACCACAAATACCTAGATGCTCAGCCCCCTAGGATCTAAGTTGCTAACAAAGTCAACACATTTTAGTTAACACAGTTGCATAGACCATTAGCCACAAATCTGCACATATATCATCCATGTCGCAAAGCAAAAAGACTTAAAAGTTATCCATGTTTGTAGCTTTTAAGGTTTGACCAAATCTTATCGGAAACGTATGTGACTGGATGGAGTAGTTAGGAAGGGGAATCTTCATTAATTGCAACGAGACTTTACACTTGTAGCTCTACACAAGAAAACATCCAAATTAAAAAATAATTAAGCGATTTCAAAAGCCATCTAACGCCAAATAATAAAGCTTACAAACCTTAGAAAAGACATGAAAAAAGTTTAAACTGTAGGTTGAGAAGCTTTCACTTGCCTTATGCCGTTGTCCCGTATATGTATGGGTGAATGCTGCTTGCAAAGTCAGGATGCATATCAGAAAAAGCTACTTTATTTAGGGACTTGAGATATCTGAAACTAACTGGAACCTCCCGTAGCTCTGGGAGGCAATTCATTCTTAGATGTTTAAGGCTGGTCAAAGCACCCTTCTGTATGCGTATTTGATTGAGATGGGGCAAATTCTTTAAGTAAAGTTCCTTTAAATTCAGGAACCAGTCTGTTTGGAAATATAATTCCTGGCCATTGTATGCCTTTATAAGAGATAAGTAAGTCAAGTTTGACAATTCAGAGAGGCTTGGTAATGGATTTTCTGAAAGCTGACTGTAATGTAGCTTTAGCCTAAGAAGCCCATTTCCGTGATTTAAGAAAAAGGGAGATGTGAAACTTCCTTCTGACAATCGTCCATCTAAACTAAGGGTCTCAAGAGGACATGGAAATGTCAAATCATCCAGCTGTAGCACTTCATCTTCATTGCATGCTCGTATCCATAATCATGTCAGTTGGCGCATCTTTGACAAAGAGCCACACAATTGTGCACAGTAGTTACTCCTTACATCACAAACTACGAGGCATCTCAGCTGGGATAAATTTCCAAGTTTTGCAACAAATTCTTCACTTGCTTTAATGTTCCACAGAGTTTGCAGTTCAATCAAACTCCACAAGCCTTTAAATGGCTCCACAACTTCCCAAATTTTGAAACTATTGTAAGTTACATCTAAACATGAAGAAACCAGAAGATGTCTCAGTTTCTTCAGTTTTGAAAACCCTTGTGGGAGCTTCACTAACTTCGCATTCTCAATACTCAATGTTTGTAAGTTTTGAAGATTTCTAATAGATTTAGGGAGTTCTTTCACTTTGGTGTCATCGAGGCACAAAAGCTTAAGGTTGAATAGGTCCCCAATGTTAGTCTCTGGATCCTTGCTCTAGGTGTGAGCAGGATCCTTACTCTCATCGAGAGGATAGCACACAGAGATCTCAGAGTTGAGGCAATTTTCTGGGTTTATTTCTCACACCATGCTATGCCAACCTTAGGGGTTGGGGATACATATTTATAGGCTGCTAACCAGCCAAGCATATGCTAAGATGCTAGTCTAAGATGCTGTCCTAGATGCTGTCCTAGATGATGTCCTAGATGCTAGTCAAGATGCTGTCCTTAAGATGCTAACTGCTGTCCTAAAAGCAGTCAAGGATGCTTTTACAAAGGACACAAGGACACAAGGACCATGTGCTCTTGCAGCACACACACAGGGACTTATCCATCACTCTCCCCCTAAGTCTTGTGTGACTCCTTGTGAGGTATCTGAGCCATCCCGATCCTGGCGCGAAGTTCCTGGAACTTGACTCGCCCAAGAGACTTGGTCAGGAAGTCGGCGAGCTGGTCTTGGGTGTTGATGTAGTTGGCCCGGACACTCCCTTCCTCCAGGCAGCTCCTGATGAAGTGATACCTCACCCGAATGTGCTTGCTGCGCTCATGGAAGACTGGGTTCTTCGCCAAGGCCAAGGCGGACTTGTTGTCCACCCTGAGCTCCACTGCCTCTGCGTCTCTGCCAAGGAGATCGCCAAGCAGCCGAGCCAGCCACAAAGCCTGAGTAGTAGCGGTAGTGGCTGCGATGTACTCTGCCTCGCAGCTGGACAGAGCCACCACCTGCTGCTTGGCCGATTGCCAGCTGATCGGACACTTGCCAAGGAAGAACAGCGTCCCGCTGGTGCTCTTGCTCCTGTCGATGTCGCCGGCGTGGTCGCTGTCGCTGTACCCGATGAAATGTGCCGCGTCGGGGCACCTCGGGTAGTGCAAGCCGTAGTCGGAGGTGCCCGCGACATAGCGGAGGATCCTCTTCACGGCCTGCTGGTGCTCCGTCGTCGGTCGCTGCATGAACCGGCTGGCGTAGCCGACGGCGAACGCCAAGTCCGGCGCGTGTGGACAAGGTAGCGAAGGCTGCCCACAATGCGCCGGTACTGCGTCGCGTCCACCTTCTCCTCCGTACTCTCCCGGCTCAGCCTCAGCCTCTCCTCCATAGGAGTGTGGGCTGGGTTGCAGCCAGTGAGACCGCCAAGCTCCACAATGCGTTTGGCGTAGGCAGTCTGGCGAAGGGAGGTGCCGGAGCTGTCCTGGTGGACTTCGATCCCCAGGTAGAAGGAGAGAGGGCCCAAGTCGCTCATCTGGAAGGTCGCCCTCATCTTCTCCTTGAACGCCTCGATCTCCATCTCCTTGGTATCGGTGATCACAAGATCGTCGATGTAGACACCTACCAGCAGGGCTTTTCCTCCACTGCCCCGCCGGTAGATGGCCGCCTCGTGCGGGCTTTGCTCGAAGCCCATCCCCTTCAGCGTGGAATCCAGCTTGGCATTCCACGTCCTCGGTGCCTGCCGCAAGCCGTAGAGGGCCTTGCGCAGGCGAAGCACCTTGCCCTCCTTGCCGGGAACTGTGAATCCCGGCGGCTGACGTACGTAGACCTCCTTCTTTAGGTCGCCGTTAAGGAACGCCGACTTGACATCCATGTGATGGACATGCCAGCCCTCCTGGGCAGCTAGCGCAAGGAGGAGTCGCACGGACTCCATCCGTGCCACGGGGGCGAAGGCGTCGTCGAAGTCGACCCCCTCCTGCTGCACGAAGCCTCGTGCCACCAAGCGAGCCTTGTGCTTGACGATGGCACCGGTTTCATCCCTCTTCAGCTTGAACACCCACTTAAGGATGATCGCGCGGTGACCACGAGGGAGGTCAGCGAGCTCCCAAGTGCGGTTTTGCTCGACCGCGTCCATCTCCTGCTGCATCGCGACACGCCATGCCGCGTCTCCCTCCGCCTCAGCGAAGGAGCGAGGCTCACCGTCCTCATGTGCCAGGTGCAGCTCCGCCTCGAAGTCGTGTACCGCCAGCCCAGGGACAGGCTGGTTGCCGAGGATGTTGTCCATGGTGCGGTAGCGTAGAGGCTCGTCGTCATGGTAGGCGTCGACGCGGTCCTCATCGTCGGATAGCGGAGTGGCGAACTCCACCGAACGCTGACGGGCCAAAACTGCTGGTGCCGATCTTGGAGATGCCGGCGCCGGTGCAGGAGAGTGGGGAGCCGGTGCAGGAGTGCGTGGCGTGGCCGGTGCAGGAGTGCGTGGTGTAGCCGGTGGTGGTGGTGGACTCGCTGGTGGCGGAGGCGGTGGAGGACTCGCCGAAGCTGATGGCGAGCCGGTTGCCGAGGAGGACGAGCTCGGTGAAGATGAGCTGCTAACTCCCTCGGCTCCCTCCAGGTGGACGTAGTCGACGACGAAGTCCCTGAGGGTCGAAGTCGAGCCGTTGTCCACCGCCTTGTCCCAGGTCCAGCCTCGCCCTTCGTCGAACACGACGTCCCGGGAGATGCGGACGCGCTGTGTCGCAGGGTCGAGGATGCGGTAGGCCTTGGCGCCCTCCGCGTAGCCGATGAACACTCCTGGAGTGCTCCGGTCGTCGAGCTTGCCAACGTGAGTGAGCTCCTTGGCGAACGCCAGACAACCGAAGACGCGGAGGTGGCTCACCCCCGGCTTGCGCCGTGCCAGGCCTCGTACGGCGTCTTGCCGTCAAGCGCCTTGGTGGGCGAGCGGTTGAGGAGATAGACGGCAGTCATCACCGCCTCCCCCCAGTAGATCGCTGGCATCCCTCTCTGCTTGAGGAGGGCGCGGGCAGTGGCTACCACCGTCTGGTTGCGGCGCTCGACGATGCCATTCTGCTACGGGGTGTACGGCGCGGTGAAGTGGCGCTTGATCCCCTCATCGGCACAGTACGTCGCGAACTCAGCCGCCGTGAACTCGTCGCCGTTATCCGTGCGCAACACCCGAAGCTTGCGGCCGCACTCCTTCTCCGCAACAGCTTGGTGGTGCTTGATGGCGTCCGCGGCTGCCCCCTTGGTGTCGAGGAGGACAACCCACATGTAGCGGGACACGTCGTCGATGAGGAGGAGGAAGTAGCGTCGTCCTCCAGGTGTAGCCGGTGTCACGGGGCCACACAGGTCGCCGTGCACGAGCTCCAGCTTCTCCTTGGCGCGGAAGCTTGCTTGGCGGGGAAAGGACAGCCGTCGCTGCTTGGTGAGGACGCATGTGTCGCATAACTGCTCCACATGGTCGACACACGGCATGCCCTGCACCATTTCCTTGTTGCCGAGCTGCTTCAGGGCCTCGAAATTGAGGTGCCCAAAGCGCTTGTGCCACCGCCAGGCCTCATCGTCCCGCCGAGCTGTAAGACAAAAGGGTTGCGCCACCTGTACGTGAAGAACATAGAGGCGGTTGCTCCCCCTGTTCACCTTGGCGAGAAGTCAGTGACGGGGATCCCAAATGCGAAGCACGCCGTCGTGGATCTCCACGCGCGAGCCGTTCTCATCCAGCTATCCCAAGCTGATGATGGAGTTCCTCAACGCGGGGATGTAGTAGACGCCGGTGAGCAGCCGGTGCTCGCCGTTCTTGGCGACGAAGATGACGGAGCCGGCGCCCTTGATCTCCACGGCAGAGGCGTCCCCGAACTTGACAGAGCCTCGAACGTCGGAGTCGAGCTCGGAGAAGAACTCCCACCGGCCTGTCATGTGGTGGGTGGCGCCGGTGTCGAGGCACCACCCATCGATCTTGCTGCCGCTGCCGGACCCGCTGCTAAGAAGGGCATGTGCCTTGGGCTCGTCGAGGTGGAGAAGGGCCGCTGCAACCGGTGCTGCTGGAGGTAGCTCGGCGCTCGCATGTGCCATGAACAGAGCTTGTTGCTCCTCCTCTGCCTGCGCGACGTGGGCCTGGGCGCGTCGTGGCTGTCTGCAGTCCCTGGCCCAGTGACCAGCACGGCCACAGTTGTGGCAGGCGTCATCTTGTGCCGGCTTGGGCTTCTCGGCGGCGCCGCCCTGGGCACATCTGCGGGCGCCGCCCTCGGCGCGCCCTTGCGCCCCAGCCTGGGCGCCTTTACGTGGCTTGCCGCGCTTGCCACGCTTGCGGCCGGCTGTTGCGGAAGAAGGCTCCCCCTTCTTCTTGTCACCTTGGCCGGCAGCCCACTGCTCCCGGGTGAGAAGGAGCTTCCCACCAACGGTGGCAGGCCCCGAGAAGGGTTGTGGCTCATCACCGTCGACGACCTTGAGGCGACCTATCGCCACTTCGATCGACATCGTGGAGAGGTCCAGCAGGGACTCGATTGAGCGAGCCATCTGCCTGTACTTCTCGGGGATGCAGCGGAAAAGCTTCTCGACAGCTCTCTCCTCGCTGTAGGTGTCGTCGCCAAACTGCACCAACTTCTGCAACAGAGTGTTGAGACGGAGAGCAAAATCATCGACGTCCTCACCAGGCTTGAAGGCCAGGTTCTCCCACTCCTTGCGAAGTGCCTGCAATGTGGACTTGCGGGCGCGGTCGCTGCCGATGCGTGCTGCAGCAATGGCGTCCCAAGCCTCCTTGGCAGTCCGCTTGCTGGTAAGCGAGAACTGCATCTCGGACGGGACTGCAGCGATGAGGGCATTCAGTGCCCGTCGATCCTGGTCGTAGTCGACGTCGCCGTACCGGACTGCCTCCCACATGTGCAGCACCTGAAGTCTCACCTTCATCACCGCAGCCCACTCAACATAGTTGGTCTTGGTGAGGGTAGGCCACCCACCACCGGGGCCAACGTCCCTGGCAACAGCCTGGTACCCGTGGTAGCCACGGTACCGGTCCGGGGAGAGAGAGCCACGCTGCCTACGATGGCCGTACTCTTCCTAGACCCGTCCACCGCCGTGACGGTTGCCCTCGTGTCCGACACGGCCGTGTGCGCGCTGCTCCTGGCGCTCGAGCCAAGCGTTGGCTCGGCGTGCAGCACGCTCGTCTCGCTCGGGGAAGTCCTGCTCGCGGTCCAGTTCGGCGTCCAGCCGCGCAGCAGCCTCCCGCAGACGTATGGCCTCCAGTGCCCGCTCTTCGCGGGCCACGTGGTTGGGGTCGCGGTTCCCTGCACTCGGAGCGCCGCCGTCGCCGTGCGTGCCTCCTCCAGGCGCGTCGCCGGGCTCGTGGGCGCCTCCTCCAGGAGCGTCGCCGGGCTCGTGGGCGTGCGCAGCTGCCCACTGCGCCGCTCGCCCTAGCCCTGCCTGCCTCTCCAGCTGCTCAAGGTCCGGGTCGGCGCTGTCATCAGCAGAGATGGAGCTGCTGTGACTGCCGCGCAGGTCCTCAACCTCCTCTGCGGCTGCACGCGCTGCATCCGCAGCTGCTGCTGCCTCCACCTCCGCTCTGGCTGCTGCCAGCTCCGCTTGGGCCAGCCTCGACGCCCTCGCTGCTGCTGCAGCGGTTGCTGCCGCTGCAGCGGTTGCTGCCGCCGCTCGCCTGCGCTCCTCTGCCGCGGCGAGGTCGGCCTCCTGCCGATGCCGCGCGCTGGAAGCGGCCGAGTGCTGAGACTGCCCTCCTGTGGTCATGGTGCGCTACTGCACGAGGGGCAGAGGCTGCCAAAACAGCTGCTGCTGGCTGCTGGGGCTGCTGCGAGGCAGGGAGCTCGACTGGAGAAGGGATTGAGCAGGAAATGCTCAGGCTACAGGATAGTATGGCTCCGATACCACTTGTAGTCTCTGGATCCTTGCTCTAGGTGTGAGCAGGATCCTTACTCTCATCGAGAGGATAGCACACAGAGATCTCAGAGTTGAGGCAATTTTCTGGGTTTATTTCTCACACCATGCTATGCCAACCTTAGGGGTTGGGGATACATATTTATAGGCTGCTAACCAGCCAAGCATATGCTAAGATGCTAGTCTAAGATGCTATCCTAGATGCTGTCCTAGATGCTATCCTTGATGCTAGTCAAGATGCTGTCCTTAAGATGCTAACTGCTGTCCTAAAAGCAGTCAAGGATGCTTTTACAAAGGACACAAGGACACAAAGACCATGTGCTCTTGCAGCACACACACACAGGGACTTATCCATCACCCAATTGAACTTGGAATAGTCTCAATAGGCAAGCCTGATAATTCTAATACTGCAAGGTACTTCGGTTTGGAAGAAATAGATGAATTCCACGAAGATAATGCCCTGCTGGTGTCAAACGTTATGAACGTGCGAAGCCTGGATGCGTCAATGTTTGATGGAATGCCCTTGCTGCATTGTAGCACAGCCACTAGTCGAGAATCTGATCCCACTAGCATTGCTTCATTATTTCCATCATAAGTTGTACTGAAACCCTCTTTTATAGATTGGAAAATGGCTAGTTCACGCACAAGATCATGCATATGAATACATTTAATTCTACCAAAGCTGTTTCTCTGTGCAACGTGAAGCATGCTCCGTCGTACAAGTTGTCTAAGATAACTTTCAGCAATGTCTTCTAAGCTGCTTGTCCCTTTTTGTTCAATAAATCCTTCAGTTATCCACAGTCTAATCAATCTCTTTCTGTATATTAGATAGTCTTCCGGAAACATAGCACAATACAGGAAGCAGTTCTTCAAATAGTCTGGTAAGTATTTATAGCTTAGATTTATAATTTTCTCCACGTGATTAAGGCTCTCATTGTTGTGTAGTTCCCAAATAAGCTGATCATAAAATAGCTTCCACTCATTGACATTCTTCGGTCTTAGTGACAATATGCTTCCTATTGCCACAAGGGCTAATGGCAAACCATCACATTTCTCCACAATGTTTATACCACATTGACGTAACTCTGGAGGGCAGATATGATTTTCAACTTTCGGAAATGCCTTCCTACAAAATACATGCCAGGAATCATGGTCATCAAGAGGTTCTACTTTGATCTTACGACTATCCTCAGCTATTGAAGCTACCTCCTCAATTCTTGTTGTGATTATTACTCTGCTTCCAAGGCCATTATCTACAAGAACCTCTCTCATTCTGAAAAGAACATCAGGCGTCCAGACATCATCTAGTATGATCAAGTACTGTTTTTTATCTAGAGATCTTATCAATTGCACCCTTAGTTCTGCACTATCCATTGTTCCAGGATCAAATTCTTTCTTATCTTTCCCGACGAGATCTGTCAGCATTTTCTTCCATATATCTTCTAGTTTATATGACGAGAGATAGAAACCCATGCACGGCAATCAAAGTTGGACCCTTCATTTTTGTACACATTGTTGACAAGAGTGCTTTTTCCAATGCCACCCAACCCCAGACAGCAATGATCCGAAGTGATGGATCTTCAAATTTTAATGAACCAATCAAGGTTCTCTTATTTTTATCAATTCCTGCAAGCTCCTCGTCACTGACTGAATAATCATGTCCAGGAAGATATATTTCGTTTTCAGTTTCATAGCTTTCTGCAGGTATATCAGTCCCACCATCTAAGGGTTTAGTCCAACGGTCTCTACTTTCAGATAGTTGTTTAAGCTCTTGCTTTATTCTCTTAATTTCACTAGCAATTTCATCTAGTGCAAACAGACGTTGAGGTTTCTTGGCTATTTTCCTCATGTAATCCCACCATGACCCTATCTGATTGTGTTTACCAACTACATAAATAAAATGATCAACAGTGTCTTCCATATCATAAGCCAGCCTTCGGACTTGCCCTATCCATGTTTCTATTACTTCACCTTTCCAACCCTTACGGCCAATTTCCTTAAGAAATGCCCGAATAAGCTCAAGCTCATTACTAATCAGTTTCATGTCATCTGGGAGTGCTGCCACCAACTCAGATTTCTTTGCAAGCAAAGGTTTAGCAAAACTTATGGTCTCTCCTGCCAGTGCTATGGCAATCTTTTTAAGGACCAGAAGAACAGCAATCTCTGCCATCTCTTCTTATGCGGTTGACTTCAATATTTTAGCAGAAGCCAAAGCTCACTCTTTAGTACCATTCATTCCTTGCGCATCAAATCTACATGAATAAAAGAAATCTCTTACTGAATAGCAAATTGTAACTAGTTTGCAAGATGTAATGCAAAAGAGAGCTAGTTCTTTTGAAGTCCGATCTGCTAAAACTATTTGAATTACTTTGATGCTTGTTGAAAAATTCAATGTTCGGTCAAAAGTACCAGTTTCTTGTACATTGAATCTATGAATTTTTATGGAACAGCAAGTAGTAACAAATTCACAAGATGTAAAGAAAGTAGAGCTATTCCTTTGATGTCAGATCTGCTAGTACCTTAATGCTTGCTGAGAATTGTTGAGATCTGTGGATACTTTTGGAGTAGTTGCCGTAGTTGAGTAGGTGCACTTGTTAGAGAAAGAAGATGAATCAGTGAACAATCTTGCATCTGTCATTCCGATGTCAGGAGGAAGAGAAGAAATCGTGTAAGTTGCCAACGATCCATGCTATTTTTTAAAAGAAAAAAAACAAATCGTTGAAGGTAAGAATAATACCAGTTTCTTCCCTTGGAACAGAGCAACAGACAGATTTGCCCCTCTTGTTTCCCAAAAGATAATGAAAAATAGCAACGTTTTTTTTTTTGAGAAATTCTCTCTGTCCGAACCTGAATAGTAGTCGCAAAAGCATCACTTTTTGGTTGCTGCAAAAATGGGTAGCAAGCCCTTATTTCTCTGATACGAAAACCAGAAGAAATGAATTGGAAGCAGGATAGAGAGGCGATGAGAAACGAACCATCAATGCCTTGTCAAAATGTTAGCCACCGCCATTAACAAGCACTGATCACTTGACCAGATACATCCTGAGAGGAAAAGAGTTGAGGATAGCCAGGGGCATCACGATGGTAGGAGGAAGATACTGGGACCAAAGGATCTGGGTACAAGACAGAGTAGTAGTACTGCTGACAGCATGTAGGTTTGGAGTTTCTGCCAAGAGCAAGATTTTTATCAAAACTAGCCAAGACTTGACTCACACTACTGGCCACTGGCATCTATCGACTAAATGGATGGTTTCCACATGATGATAGGTACTAGATGATTGGGATAGAAGTCTCTGCTATCATGTAGTAAAGAATAATATAATCACCCTTGATAATTTCACCCAGAATTAAGGTATGCTAATTTCAGAGAGTGATGGAGAGTTGCATGTCGAGATTAACGAAACAAACCTTCATATTCTGATGTAATCACCGGGAAACTTTGCATTGGCTTATATCACACTCAATTTCCTCACCACTGGAATAGCTGAAATCGGGCGGTGTACTAGTAGCTTGGAAGTCTGTGACTTGCAAGCCGGCCGGCCAAAGACTTCTTCTCCTAGTTTGTGAACGAACGAGGCAGCAAAAAAATCCAAAAAAAATCCGAATAGAAAATGAATCGAGGATCTTCATATTATTCTTCGAATAGGATATTGATGTTATAAAACATGTCGTCAGCGGTTTGGACCTTCTCCTCTTCATCTCTCATGATCACACAGTAGATAAAAATAGTAGAACAAGTAGACACAAGATAAGGAGACTATTCTTTATTTCTCTGAATATTGGTAATTACAACATAGAGCTTCTATGTATATATAATCCTACCAAGGCCTAAGAGTTTCGGTAAGAGGCCACATACAAACAGATTAGGATTAGGATTCCTCCTTCTCCTTTCCTTCTAGGATAGAGTCCGTATGTTTTACAACACTCCCCCTTGGGTGATTATCACGACATGCACATGCCTCATTAAAAACTCCATCCGAAAACCCATCGGGAAAAAACGGTTCATGGAGAAAAGAGTACATCATATTCGTTAATTGTATTGCACATGTTGTCTCATTAAAAACCTTGAGCGAGAAACCTTCGAGTAAAAACTCAAATAGGAAAAAAGAGTACAACATTTAATCTTCTTGGTCATATATTCTTCAGGATATGTTATTCTTCATAAATAGATATTGATCTTCATGATCTATGCATAAACTTTAATGTTTAAGCAAACATGATCTACTTGATCTTTGTAATCATAGTGAATAATTACCTTTAAGGTAGATTGAATCAAATTGCTCCCCCTCATTAAACTATCCTTTGAGCTTCATCGTTCAAAATACAATTTTCATTAATTTGTGCTTAATAAATGGTATGCAGTACCATAAAAAGTTGACTCATAATTCTTCTATGAATTATTGTACGGGCTTAACTAAGAGCAATATAATTCATACAAAATGACCACTTAATAGTTGTGCAAGACAAATAAAAATTTATCCTTCAGGGTAATAAGTCCTTTCAGAGGATTATGGGGTAAATAAGTATTCAATATCTTCTAGATAAGATATCAAACTTATACAAGTTTGAATACTTTATAATTATTTCTTAGTGAATTTTAAAATGATACGTTCTATAAATCTTCAAGATTTTAATATAGTACCACTAAATAATAAATTCAGTCTTGCATTTGGTATTTAGGGGATAATTTAAATACTAAAATCATCATTATTCTTATACCTTCTATGGTATTTAGAGGATGATACAATTCATTGCTAGCATTACACTTTCTGAGTGTTTGTATGACACCTTTATGGTGTTTAGAATTCCTCATTTTTTCTCTCGGGTCTATATTCACTCCAGGGATCAATGCTGTTTTCTTCAAGAATTGGTCGGTAAATCATCCTTCAGGGATGTTCTCATTTTTTAAGAAACAATTCTCTTCTATGAGATACATTCTCTACTACGTGAGAGATTATTATGTGATATACACAATGCGATAGTGTTATTCACTACGAAGTCATTCAATGACTCTTTTCTTCTAGAACATGCTCTTCTTGAGACTTCAATATTCAATTAGGAATATATTATACCTTAGATTTTTGATACTTAGTATGAGATTTTATTTCCATATGTTGCGAACTATATTCTTCAAGAACTATATGGATGCTCATAATCCATTTATAAATTACATATTTAATATTCATTGATTTCATCTGCCAGAGATATAGCAGAACATTTATTTCTTCTTAGTAGAAGATTCAACCTCGATTGCATTTCTTCATTGACCCGATATAATCTCTACATGCGACTTTGCCATGGACTTTGTTTTCGGATCCCGGTTCTCGTAAGAGAAACATTTATAATTATAGAGGTAGTGTTGTCGACAACTATTACTTTCTCCTAATGTTTTCATAATATGAGATTATTTTGTCTCTGTCATTTCTCAAACAAGAGATACTTATTGTTCTGCATATCCAACACTAATGATGCGCGCATTTAGTATGTTAGAATTCATCTTCATGATGATCCTCTTCATGAGGTGCTCAACCTTTTTCATGAGGTGTTCTCTTCATGAGACTGGAGAAGTTTCATTTTATTTATGTTCAACAAGTATACGCTAAACTAGAACCCACAGGCGTCTCCATAGATTTTAGCTAGATAGTATACAATATTTAGTTTACTACTGGTAAATAAAACTTCTAATTTATAACTTCAAGTTACTCCTCTCGTTTCTAAAAATATCTGGCATATGTTCCGCTTCATGTTTCACAAGAGCATTAGTCAAACTATTAGTTGACTTAGTGCGTGATAGTATTCCTACTTCAAGCTTCAAGGAATATTTCTTCAGATCATTTTCCTTGCATAAATAATATTTGGCATTCAAAATGGGCTCTCTCCCCCCTAATACCAATATTACATCTTTAATGGCATACTCCAATAGATATCCCCTATCATGGGCTTAAATAATCAAATTTATGTATCTCCAACTGCAAGTGGAGGTCCATTCATGTATGCTATGATAGAGTTTTATGGGAAATATTCACGCACAAAATTAAACATGGGGTTATTATATATTATATGCAGTGAGCTAGAATACATAAAGTGCATTTAAGAATGTTCAGCATTCCTACAAACTCAAAAACGTTCTCCCTCTGGTCTGCACATAACATAGTTTAGAAAAACTATTTCATTGTCAAGCTTCTTTATAATTTGGCCTAAAATAATTGATCCAAGTACTCATACATAAAAGTAGATCACATACTTCAAATATATAAAATATACAATATTTAAATTCACATGGAATTTCTTCTATAATTTTCTAATTACCATTAATGTAAAATTCCACAAATACCTTTCCTTTATAAATCCCAAATCATCATAAGTGTTTTATCTACCAACTCAATTTTCATTATAATTCACCCCATTCAAGTGGGTCATTTCTCCATTTATTTCAGATTAACTAACTCCCCCTGATCTTAGGTTGCTCGGCCAAAGATCAATTTATTGCTTATGCATGCAATGCATTGAAAGCAAAAATATTCCTTAGTTCAACGAGAATTGCACAGACATAGCATGCTAGCTAGCCATTCTGATTGCGGGGGAAGTGCAAAAGTAGCTACTAGCTATAACTATAGCTTTGATGCTAATATTAATGTAAGAGAAAAATATAGCTCAATGGGAGAACAACACAGTGATACACAATCATGTGCAATGTGAAAAATATGTTGGTATTCAATCCAACATGATAGATAACAACAAAATACAAAGCTACAAGTTTACTTGCAATTAGTGCACTAGAGAAAGTTAACTCATCTGGAAGAGACGCAGCAGAACTTCAAGTCCTGATATACATGCACTTAAAGATAGATTCAGGAAGGCTATGCCTATTAATTATATATTATCCATATTTTTATGCCTTCATCCAAAATTTTTCCCTCTTTTTATGCCATAATTACTTCAAGTAGTAATTTGCTTCATGCATCATCTATGAATAATCACTTCTAATGTCCCATAGATTTTAATCATACTTCTAGTATTCATTGGTTATGGCATGAAAATATTCACATATCCAATATACTATTCAGTGTACAACGACAGTCATGGTAGGGTATAAACTTCTAGTTTTTGGGTTAAAGTATTAAATACTTAGTTTTAGATTATACTATTTCTTAGCTAAATTTGTCCTTCGAGGAGTAATTCATGTGCTTTTAGAAAATTCAGTTTTCCTTCTACCTACATGGTAGTGGTGCATAAAACAAATTATAACCTTCATGGTTAATTAAGACTTCTTCGTGGATAAAATAATACAAAATTATTTAGATAGGCAATAGGCAATTATTTATATGTGAAACATATAAACTTAATTTATTCCATGAAAAATTAACACATATTACTTCATGTAACAATTACAACTAAGAATATTAAATACATATTAGTCTTCAAGCTAATAATAAATTAACCATTAATCACTTAATTCAACGGGAATTAAAACTTAATGCACCACTGCCACTACTATCAATGCTTTAAGATATGAATTCAAAAGAAACATATTTATAAGCACCTGATTTAAGTTCTTCAAGAGAAACTTTAAATTCTTATCCATTCTTACATATCTTAGCTTCAACGCTTGACATTTAGCAGCTTCATGCTTGCTTGATCCTTCTAGAAGTATGATATATGCAAGACATATATTCAAAGTTAATCCAACTAACAATATCCAGATTTATAAAGTTGTCTTAAAAAATCAACTCAGTTTCTTTTTGAGTAATGGTAAATTTAAATACTTCATGTATTACATTGCTTTGTGATATTCTGTACACAAGAGATATTTATTCAAGAATATACGGTGATAAAATCTTACTTAACATGTTGTCTTCTAGACATTTGATACAAAACTTCAAGCTATTGTTTATAGAGCAACATTATATCCCTTATAGTCACAAATTTTCTAGAATTTCTCATTCAGTGACTTCCATAAGCCCTTCAGGATTTAGCTTGGTCATACATTCATTCTTGAGAGCAATATCAATAATTACAAAGCTTATGATCCACTCCACTTCGGTGCAGTAGAATATCCTACTAGTGTTTAAGCACGACTATGCTATATAATTCTGCCATTCAGGGAAAGTCCAAGATATTCCTTCTTCAGGAAGGTTGTGCATATATCATTATGGATAAATCATGTATATATAGGTTTACTACATGTAAACAGGTAGTAAAGGTGGAAAAAGACAGTGGATGGTTATCCAAAATATTTTTAGAAGCATCCTAGCATTTTTGTTAGATCATGGTATATGCAAATTTTCAGAATTAATACCAAATATTCATTCATCCCAAAATTCATTATGCTAGGTAAAACAACAACAATTAAACAACAAATTTAATGTTGTATATGCAAGCTTAAATTCTTATACATACATGTATAAGATATATAATATGCATTAATAGAGGATCTAAGGTTAATTATTCAAAAAACTATGGGTAAAAACTAAAAATTCTGAGCAAACAACATGAACTCGTTGACTGCAAGGTGTAGCCACATCGTCTTGGCCAGCCGATCATATGAGGACCACTAGCGCTGGTGCGTAAGCTGCAAGCTTGCCAGCAATATTTGCCCCAGACTGTGCATAGACTGAAATATGGATCTCATCGTGCAAGCTGAGATCATTGAGTATGGCTTGTATGTGTCAATAGCTTCTAGACTACGGTCGAGCGTTCTTCAGAAGTTTATGGTCTGGTGGTGTGCAGGCGATGTAGTAGCACCGTGTGCCTTAGCAACTTCAAGTATTATAATTATAATCGTACACAATGCTGCAGGCAATGTCTGTGGGGTCGATGATCAATCGACGCGCTAGCTGCAAGGCTATATACAACGAGGTGGGCATACGGGCCTTGTGGAGCAGCAATGAGGCAGTGTGCTGATGGATTTCACCGTCACAATGCAATATGCAATCCGTGCATGCGGGCTGCTTTCGGAGACACGGTGGCTTGAACCAACCAGTGTCATGCAGGCCACGGACTTTACAGAGTCCTGCGCGTGCAAACGCAATAGCATAGGGCTGGCCACGTAGTGCAATCGGTGGCCGACTAGCTAGTAAGCTTCTTCGTGTGCTTGCATGCATGGCTTCAATCGTGAGCAATTTGATTGAACGTGGCTACCTGGTGTCTTTTTTTTAATTAACCTAGATTCAACTCTCGTATGTAGATGCAAAATCGGTATATACTTGTACATGTACTTCTTGTACGTGTATCTACTTCATGTAGAAAAAAAAAACTGCAAATAAAAAAAAATAACCTGATGGTCGGGACGAACGCAATCTGCTAGACGCGATTTTTCATACCTGACAAAGGATGTCAATGGATCTACCTCATATGTCGCGTAGGGTAGTGGTGAGTAGATACATACCGCGTAGGACGTTTGACATTGTCGTAGACCTGTTTGCTTGATGACGACGGTACATGTCGATGAAGTGCAGATTTGTAGCAGGTAGAAGATCCGTTCCGCTAACGACGTGCGTCGGGGATGTCGACACCGTCGAAATAGTCGCGGCAAAGACGTTGTCGACACGGTCGTAGGTGTCGAGAACAGCAGTGGCTTTAACGGCGATCAGCCTGTTCGTTTGAACTTATCAGCCAAACCAGCCAGCCATTTAACAGTATTTTTCTCTCACAAAAAATCAGCAGCAGCCAGAACCAGCCAGCCAAAAACGACCAAGCGAACAGGGCAGATGTCGACGTAGAGCTTGTCGTGCTGATAACGTGTTATAAAACATGTCGTTGGCGGTTTGGACTTTCCCCTCTCCGTCTGTCATGATCACAGAGTAGATAAAAATAGTAGAACAAGTATACACAAGATAGGGAGACTATTCTTTATTCCTCTGAATATTGATAATTATAACATAGAGCTCTCATGTTGTAACACTCTGGTGTTAAGCATGCATAATCAATTGCATTCTTAAGCATAAGCATCATTATGCATAGCATTGATGAAAAGAGTGATTGTCATTTCATGTATCATGTGTGATTATTCAAATTTTGCTTGCCTTTCACATGAAGTGCATATGTGGTATGAGTGTTTGGTGTTGGATGACCCCTAGGGTAACCTAGACATGTTTAGGACACCAAATTAACCTAGGTTTATGTTCATGGTTTTGGTTAATTAAGTTTTGTTGTCATGGTTGACCAAGGTGGACCATGAGAGTAGTTTTGTTTGACTGAATTGGAAGTGGTAGCTAGAGTGCTTGCATGTGTATGCACCCTAAATAAAGTTTGTGAAGAATTTTATAAGGAACAAAAGTTGTTTTTACCACTTTTCATGAAAATGCTTGGAAGGTGTTCAAAAATGTTGAAAAAGGGCAGAATTGGGGGCTGATTTTCCATTTTAGGAATTTTTAAAAGGTATTTTATTTGGATTTTTGTAATTCAAAATCTAGGCAGAATCTGGTA
Organism: Bothriochloa decipiens; assembly: GCA_023333625.1. NCBI lineage: Eukaryota > Viridiplantae > Streptophyta > Magnoliopsida > Poales > Poaceae > Bothriochloa > Bothriochloa decipiens. Next base: position 36,253,108 of record CM041635.1, on the reverse strand, counting down.
AAACTTCTTTAAGATAAAATTTTCTACTCTTCAAAAGCTACATTTAATCTATTTTGAGTTTTTGCTAATTCGGCTTAGTTTATGAGTTATTAAGCAGCAAAGTTTGTTCTGAATTAGTGAAAACAGCTTTTCGGTGACGGTTGGTTCCTGGCCGTCAGGGAAATCCCCGACCAGGAAAGCGCCGTAGCCGCCCGCGGCAGCATGCGTCGGCCGCGTGGCGCTCGGGGTCTGCCGAGGCCGGGCTGTTTTGGCCGCGTGGGGCGTCGTCCGAACGCGGTCATTCCTCCACTCGCCCGAGCCCTCGCTCTCTCTCCCTCGGCCCCTCTCATTTCTTCTCTGCTCGCCGCCGCGTCGCCCGAGCTCGTCTCGCCGCCGCCCAAAAATTCATCACCGTCCGCCGTGCATTCTCTCGATTGACCCCGTAATCGAGTGCGCCCGAGTCCGCTACACTTTCCTCCACCCTCGCCTCGGCCGATTACGTCGAGGTATACCCGAATCGCTCCATTTTCTCCCCGGCCGCCATTGCCGCACCTCGGCTTCACCGTGGTCCCGCCGCTCTGGCCATCCTCCCTCGCCATTAGGGTGCTAATTAGACGCGTCGTGGTGGATAGCTGCTAGGACGATGGTCAATGGCCTCGATTAGGGTTTCATGGGGTCGGATTTCCGTCGGGCCGCCGCTCGGAGTGCCGCCGCTCCGCCGCGCTCGAGCTCCGACCACCTCCAGCCGCTCCCTCCCATCTTTAGTACCCTCGATAGATGCGCGCTGCTCTCCTCTCTCTTCTCCGCCGGTTGGTGACGCCGGAGCGCCGCCAGGACGGCCGGCCGAGCCTCATCGCCGACGAGGACCTTCGGGTTAGAATTTAGGAAACCCTAAGGTTCTCGGTGTAAAGCTGCCAGACACAGAGATTTACTTAATAGGGCTTGGTTAGTTTCTGGAAACGTTAGGGTCCCCGGTGTAAAGTGGTTTTTCCTTTTTCTTTTTCAGAATAGATTTCAGATTTGGTTTAAAGCTTTAGAAATTCATAACTTGCTCATTTTTCATCCAAATGAGTTGGTTCAACTTGCAGTATTTTTCTTATGAGATGATCTATGCATGAAAAATATGAAATGTGGAAATTGTGAAACTTTTCTGTATAGCTTAATTTATCTCTATTAATTATATTTATCTTAGGAAATGCATAACTAATTCTCTGTTGCTCAGAAAAATGTGAGACCAAGTTTGTTAGTCTTCTTATGTCATGCTCTATCTGTGAAAAATATTATTAGGCTATGTCATATGTAAATTTTTCTATGTCTAGTTATGGTGCCTATTTTCATGTGAGGATAAATAATTCATAATAAATAATGTATAAGGAATTTGTGCATGAAACTTTTTGGAGAGTGTTTTTATGTCAATCTAGAGCTAATTATGTTCTGAGATCTATTGTTTGATATACTTTTATGTACAAAGTATTTTATGCCCCTGGAATTGTGCTGCCTTGTCATTTTTGTGCAGGATAAAGTACTTACTGTTTTGACTTGAAATTTTTATGGTAGTCTTTATTTGATATGATTAAGCTTCTATAATTTTTACAGAATTTTCTGAGTAGTCTAAAGCCATGTTGTAGTTATACCCTAATTTCTTTCGTTTGTAAATAATGCTTTAGAGTTATCATTTCATGTGTGTAAAAATGCTTTTTGTGCTATTCATGATATGTATGATCTTCTATTGGTTGTGGTTCAGTAGAGTGTAGAGTGCAAAACAATGGTTGTTTATAATTCCTTATAGTGTGCGAGTAAATTTTAATGCGAGGCCTAATTGGAGATTTATCGGTAGAAGAGAATGCAGATGACATGTGCTTATCATACATGTTTTCCAATATCATATCATTCATCTTAGCTGAGCATTCATTTACCATCACCATCAGCATTGTATTATATGTATGCATGGTATTCATACGCACTATGCATCATACAGGATCGTCAGAGCTCGCGACAGTAGTTTCCGGAGCACCAGGAGAGGAAGGCCAACAGGAAGCTTTGGTGCGGGAAGCAGCAGCAGAAGAGGAGCCCGAAGCTGATCTTCCGGAGTGTCCCGACCACCAGCCAAGTGCTTTTCTGAAAGGCAAGCCCCGGAGCATTCTCCCTGTGGTTTGCAAAATATCTAACTTGAGTCTTTTACTTGTTTGCTGCATTAAGTTATAGGCGTTGTTTTATACCGTTGCTGCATTACTTATATTCCTTGCCACTGTTTATATTTCAACCCTGTTAGGTTCAGGTACGATTATTTGCTTAGCCCTGCTTAACTAGATCGGTAGAAGTCGGGTGATTTCCTGTCATCCGCGAGTTATAGGTGGTAACTCGGATGGTTGAATACATTGTTATCTTGGATAACCATGTGGAGATAATAAATCGAGACCGGGCGGGATTGGAGTTGAGAATGAACTGGAGGTTCAATGTGGTTTATCCCGTCTGTGTCGAACTAGGACCCCGTCCGTTGTACGTCCTCAAGTCATATTGAATTTATGCCTCACATTTAGCTGGAAGGATAAGTCGTTCCGACCGCGAAGCCTAATTTTGATTTGGGCCGGGAGTCGACCTGCTGTACGCATCGTATTGGTGAAGATGGGGGACCACGGGTTACGCGGTTGTAAGGCCTGAATATAGCATGGTGCGCCCTGCTGGCAGCCGGACGGTGCCCGGATGTGATGGTACCTGTTGATCTCGCGTTTTTCCTGAATTGGATGTCGGTGACCTGTAGCTCACCGTGGCTGGTGAGTGTGGTTTGTGTGAGGAGTACCCGCCAGCTGGTTAGTAATCGATTATAATCGCCATCGTTCCTGGACAGTGAACACTTGACTTGAGCAGCGGCATCGTAGTAATAACTTGAACAAGAGGTGAGATAGTTGAGCTGTTGAGACTGAAAGATACTCAACCGAAATTGGTTACGTTGAATAATTTACCATGCTTGTTTAGTATAGGTGCTAATGTAGCATGATAAGGATAATCAGATTAAAATACATTGCTAGAAGGTTCTTATTAATTGTTTCTTAATGCAAGCTTTTCCGCAATTTAAATGAGTCAGCTATCCTACTTATACAGCCTTGCATACTCCTTGGAGTCTCTTTATTTTAGTTTATGACGGATAAGTCTAGCTGAGTACATCCTCGTACTCAGGGTTTTATTTCCCATGTTTTTGCAGATGGTGAGATGCTTTATGGTTATTGTCAGAACTGTTTCTATCCCGCCTTGGGAGATGACTAGACCTTAGGCATGGTCACTCTTCTCGACTTGATGCTTTTGCTGGATGTGGACCAAGGACCTGGCACTGTATTTCAAATGTGTGTGTGGTATTTGAACTTAAATCGCTTCCGCTACTTTGAGTCTTTAAACTGATTTGTAATAACTCTATTTCGTACTCCGATGATGTTTTAAACTATGTTCGAACTGTGTACTTGTGAATGGAATCGCTATACTATTACGATCTTGGTCGTGCCGAAAAAGTTTAAAATCCTTCGAGATTTCACGGACTACCGGGTTTATTAGGTCTCAATTATATGATTTGCTGAATTAATGGCGGATTATGTGCTTGTGCTCTAATAAATTGGTCGGTTCTGTTACACATGTATATATAGTCCTGTCAAGGCCTAAGAGTTTCGGTAAGAGCCCACGTACAAACGGACTAGGATTAGGATTCCTTCTTATCCTTTTCTTGTAGGATAATCCGTATGTTTTACGATAATTGAAACCGATATGTATTCTTTTTCTGCCCTTGATAAAGGTATACACATATGTGTCAGTTGCTGCATCGGAGACCAAGGATAAGCATGCCCTCCCGGAAGGGGCTGAGGTGAGCGGGCTTCGGGCTGCCACGGCCCACAGATGCGTTTGAAGGCCCAGAGAGGACGGGGAACGCTTGCTTCGAAATTGTTTGCCTTCACAAATTGTTCTAACACACTTGGTGTACAAATGATTTGCGTACTAGCTAGTGTGACTTGGTACTAAGTTAATTTAATTTATATGTCTTTCCAAATTAATTATAAATCTGTTCAAATGTCACATATATATATAACACTGCATACAGCCGCCCCCATACACAGAGAATTGGTTTTAAGCAATTCTTGGATGGATTAGTGTGATAAAAAGATGATCTGAAAGAATATTAAGTAATCGGCTACCCACATCCAAACTATTTATTTACAAGAGCTCTCCATCGCAGACGCGCAAAGAACAAGGTACAGAGTACGTGATAAGCTAAGCGAACTTGCAAATTAAAGGGCAAAACTTAGCCTGATCTAATGAGAACATTTTGTTTGAGACTACTGTAGACTACGTCTGGCGTTAATGATTTCTGCCAACAGCTAAGACGATCTGACTTGCTACACAAGCCAAAGCTAATAACTTGCAAATTAATTAAAGAACGACGTATGTTTGGGAGTAGCTCGCTAGCTAGACTACGTTTGAAGGATGAGAAGTTTAAACCATGTTTGGTGGAGCTTCGATCGTCTCTTGTTTGTTTTTTATACACTCTAGCAAGGAATTGTTTTTTTTTAATATTTGCTCTTAAAATAAAAGCTATGAAGCCATGTCAAATGAGAACTTAATAAGAGAGAATTCTAGGTATGAATGTGCACGAATGCTTATCTAGATTCGTACCTAGAATTCATTCGTTTTGGGACCAAATGAGTATATAATATATATTCTCGTAGCCAGAGGAGGCCTGTCTCCATCTATGTGCCACTTGGCTTACGACTTGACTAATAGAATAATTAAATCAACGGAATGCGTGCAACTTGGGATGAAAGGATGATTGATGGACAACATCTTGATGAGTCGGTTGAGATGGATACCGGGTGAAAGCAACATGCCACTATCTGTTTGTGAGACGACGACGACTCAACTGTGGCCACTATTAACCATGCATATGCATGATTCTGTGCAAACAAGTCCCGCTTGAACTTAGATCCTCCATTAATTTCATACAGAATTTCTTAAGATTTGTGTCTTAATCTCAATGCTTTTTAATTCAAACAAATTTGTAGAAAAAGACCGATAACTTTTACTACACTAAACTAGTATATTATGAGATGTGCCATGAATTTAATTTATCTGAGATAGAGGTACGTAGTAGCTCTAACACTTATCTTTGTTTATATTCATATTGACAAAGATTAAGGCTATAGTGCGTGCTTGAGACCCCGATGTCTCTCTTAAAAGTACGTAGTCAAAATTTTCTGAATTAATAAGTAGTATGGACGTGGCATTTTTTCTATAACTATGGACGTGTGCCAAAGGTACGACCTTTTTCTTTTAAAATCTTTAACTAGTAGTATTCTTTTAAAATGGCTATGATGCATACTTGCCCTTGGTTTACGTTCGAGGCTTACGTCACTAACATGACGATTTACATACCTAATGCCCTGCCTAGCTAATGTATGCCTATGTGGCTTGACTTTCTAGAAGCCAGGTCAGCATGAATTATTGGACATCGAAAGCAGAAAATTTTTATTCAGTACAAATGTGTATGAGCATGAATTTTATATTACTCCCTTCCATTTCAATTGATAAGTCATTTTAACTTCTTTTAAGAGTCAAAGTATTTTAAATTTAACTAAAATCATAAAAATTATGAAGACTAATAACATCAAACATATGTATACATACTCTAAAGATATAAGTGATTAAGAATCTAATGATACTTAGTTAATATAGATGTTATTATTTAATTATATAACTTGTTTTTAAAGTTGTGATGCTTTCACACTCAGAGGGAACCTAAGTTATCTCGATTCTCTTTCATACCTTAACAGAACTCAAGGGGTGCTTCTACATCTCCATTCTTTTTTAAAACCATCAGCTTCACCGTGAAGCATAAGAGTGTGTAAGGAATCGAAGGAGCCACGAACAATCTCGTGTTCTAGATTTAGAATGTGCTTATAGAAGCTGACAAGTGGGCCCACTGGTTAAAATGAAACTTGCAGCCGCATCCACTCAAGTGGTCAGTGACTTCCTTCAGTTCCCTGCCCACCCCGAGCACAACAGCTTCAGCCTCCAGTCACGCCGCCGGCGGCGGCGGCGTTGTTTTCTCCTGCCGCTGGCCTGCCCTGCCCTGCGCGCAATAAATATCTCCTTGCAACTCCTCCTCCTCTTCGTACTGTTCTCCAGGCCGAGGGCTTGTCCTCGTCTCCAACGCCGGCAGGGGCTACTACAGAGCTTCCCAAGCGCGAGATGAAAGATGCGTGCGGCGGAAACGCAGACGGCGGAGCTGTGCTGTAGCGCCGCGATTGGATTGCCAAACTGGTTAGCTCTTCCTTCACGTACATGATTTTATTTTTCCCAGCACCTCGTAATGGATGTGGATGGGGATTTTCCAGTCACGCTGAACTGTCCTTTGTATTTTGAGATCTGTCTGGAACCGAAGAATTAGATTTTCTTGTCACGATGTTTGATCTTTTAATTCTTATATAGGTTTTCCATCTTTTCTTTCATTTTTTCTGCTCTAATTATGCCATTGCCCACTGGTCCGCTGGTTAGTTACTCTATTTATTAATTTTCTGTAGATAAGGTAGCCAGCCAAGAAGACATCAAATGGGGGCGTTCTTGAGCTCCGCCGCCAGCAAGGACCAGCAGTGGGAGCACGGCGAAGCTCCAGGACCAGTTTCCTCCCAGAAGACGCGGCTTTCGACCCGTCTCTGCAGCCACGGCCACCCGAGGCTGATCCCGGGGCTCCCGGATGAGATCTCTCTGCAAATCCTCGCGAGGATGCCGCGGATGGGGTACCTCAAGGCCAAGATGGTCTCCCGGAGCTGGAAGGCGGCGATAACCGGCGCGGAGCTGTACCGGCTGAGGAAGGAGCTCGGCGTGGCCGAAGAGTGGCTGTACATACTGATGAGGACAACGGATGATCAGAAGCTGGTTTGGCATGCTTTTGATCCGGTTAGCAACCAATGGCAGAGGCTGCCACTCATGCATGGGATGAGTCATAGCAGAGTCTCTGGGTTGGGCTTGGTGGATCTGGTGAACGCTCGCATAAGTATCTTTGACATTATCAGATGCTGGCTTGGTCGGAAGGAATTGTTAGGCAGGATACTACCATTCTGTGGTTGCGCTGTCGGCGCTGCTGATGGCTGCCTCTATTTTTTGGGTGGGTTCTCTATAGCTTCCACGATGAAATGCGTGTGGAGGTATGATCCCTCTGTCAATTCATGGCAGGAGGTGAGCCCGATGAGCACTGGGCGTGCCTTTTGCAAGACTTGCCTGTTGAACAACAGGCTGTATGTTGTTGGTGGTATCAGCAAAGGCGACCCGCTAAAATCCGCTGAAGTATTTGACCCGGCAACTGGGCTTTGGGCTGAGGTGCCAGATATGTTATTCTCCAAACCGCAAGCTCTACCAATAGTCTCAGCTGATCTACTGAAGCCTATTGCTATCGGAGCGACGTCATACAGAGGGAAGCTATATGTTCCTCAGAGCCTTTATTCCTGGCCCTTTGCTCTTGATGTTGGTGGAGAGGTCTTTGATCCGGAGACAAATTCATGGGAACAAATGCCTACGGGCATGGGTGAAGGTTGGCCTGCAAGGCACGCTGGAACGAAATTGAGTGTTGTTGTAGATGACAATCTGTATGCCTTGGAGCCAGCAACTTCTTCTGGCAGTGCTAAGATAAAGATGTATGATTCTCAAGAGGATACTTGGAAGGTTGCTGTAAGGCAGGTACCTGTTGGGGAATTTGATGAGTACAGGCCTTACTTGTTTGTTGGATTTCTTGGAAAGCTCCATGTGATCATCAAGGATGTTGGTAGTAAAATCAGTGTCATGCAAACGGACTCTTTGGAGCCAATGGATTCGCCAGCCCTTTCAGCTGGCACAACATGCCAAGTCCAAGATGTCTCCTTGGAGCAGGCAGATGTTTGGAAAGCCATTGCGTCAAAGAGTATCACAGCTGTTGAACTTGTCAGCTGTCAGGTTCTCAGCATTTGAGTTATGAAGGTTGAGTTTCTCTGGATCTTTGTATAAGTTTGTGCAGTAGGTATGTTTCTGCTGCACATCTGATTTGTCAGGTAACTTCCTGTGGTTTCAACCTGAAGAACAGGTAATCTCCGTCTTCTGTTACAAATGTGATCAGTGTACTGCAGAGATTATTTTCTGTCAACAATGTACATGTGTGTGCAGTCTGGGTAATTCCGTTTTGTAATTGTTTTCTTCTACTATTATCTATGTATATTACATTAAATAAAATTGAATAAGGTTGTTGCGTTTTGTCCAATTCCAAAGACAACAGTGCTGAGTCAATCACCAGAGCAATCTAGACCCTGTACATATGTGTGTGTGCAGTTTGGGTAATTCAGTTTTGTAATTGTTTTCTTCTACTCTTATCTATGTATATATTACATTACATAAAACTGAATAAGGTTGATGCGCTTTGTCCCATTCCAAAGGCAGCTGCTGTAAATTTCAGTTTCCATACCTTTAGCTTTAGCTTCTCGATGGAAAGTGTGTGCAATGATCAACAATGATCCCCTTGAAGAGAAATGTGTTTCCTCTATGCAGTGACGCATTCCATAACCTGCTGATCTTTAAAAAGAAAAACGTTTTGTTCAGTCAACTTGAAATAAAGTATGTTCTGCTCCTGACTTGCGTTCAGTCTTGGATCTGTACATATGTTCTTTGCTCGCTTTTCTTTCTTTGGTTAGATATACCAGAGTTCCACATCAGAACATTCTAATGCTAGAAAATCAGGTATGATCTCTGGATTATAACAATACTATGTTATGCCATCTTAGAGCAAGTGGTAACTGTATGAATCGGATCCATGTTATCATGATGCCTTACCACAAGCTCTCTTTTTTCTTTGGTTGGTGGCTTGCTTGGAAGTTGGAACTGTTGCTGTTGAAAATAATGTGAGGCTCTTCAGTACTGCCATTGTGATCCCCCAGATTTGTTTTTTTTTTTCTTATTGACTCCTCCTGTCACTCGCGTGACGTTGATATATCTATATGTCGATTGTCAAATGTCAACAATAACTGCATGTGGAAAGCAAAGATTGTGAAAAGCGTAGCACTATCGCATCTACAAGAACTTTGGCTATGTGCTAAGTACTCTGGTTACGTCGACTTGTAGAGGCAGGAAATGCCTCATTTTTCTCAAAGGAGGTTGGGAGTATTATCGTAAAGTCTTGTATCACCTTGACAAATGCGTTTGGGTCTTTCACAAAATCTTATTTTGTGAGCAAACTGATTTCCGCTTTACTTGTACTTTTCAAATTCAATAAGCTAGTTATGTATATTTCATTTCATCATTGTTTCACTGTTTAGGTGATTTCAATGGTGAGGCGATTCTGTCCCTTTTAAGTGTCTGTTTCTGGATTTCGTACCACAAGTATGACTAGATTTGTACACCCTCCATTCTAAATTATAAGTCGCTTTAACTTTTTTGGTGCATGTCAAAAAAAAGTCAAAGCGACTTACAATTTAGAACGGAGGGAGTAGAAAATATGTATAATATTTATATTTCTAATTAAATTTATTAAAAAGCTAGATCAAAAGATCTATCTAATGATGTCATGTCAATTGTGTATCAAAAATATCAATATATTTTTATATAAAATTAATAAAAGTTATTTTTCAAGAAACGAGACCGAAAGATATTTAGGGATGGAGGAATACGTCGCTGCAGACTTAGGGCTGATTACTGGAACATGAATGCACATGCTTCGGCTTGGATCCTCCCTCACTTGTGATAGTAATCTTTTTGAGCAGAACACAAAAACATTGTTTTTTATAATAATAACTCTAGAAGTCCTCTCGTGATGGGCCACAAAGTGGGCCGACACCGACAGAACGGGGCTGCTACTTCTACTTGCGAGACGGATGGGCCCGCATTGGGCTCGTACTATCTTGCGGACACGTGGGTCCGGGAGCCACGCTCCCTTCCGCACATGCGCGCCGAAACCGGACGCCGGCGTGCCGGCCGCGGTTTCGCCTCCGCGCGGCCGCCCACCATTTCTGCGTCCCACCCCACAGAAAAGCTTCGCCCATGCCGTCGCCGCCGACGCCGATGCGTTCTTTTCTCATCTTCCTGCGCTTCTCCTTCTCCCCTCGTTCGAACCCGCCATGGCCGCCACCAAGCCCCTGCCGCTCCGCCTCGCGGCGCCACTCGCCCTCGCCCTCCTCCTCGCGCTCGCCCTCGTCGCCAACTTCCTCTGGGCCTCCTCCTCACGGCGAGTCTCCCCGCTCTCGGCCTCCTCTTCCAGAAAGGTAACCATGCCGCCGGGCGCCGCATTGCTCTCCACGAACCAACGGCATGCTCTGAACAAAAAAAATTCGCCGCTCTATCTATAACCATTTGCTCCGCTCGCAGGTGATGGGGCACCTGAACGCGACCTACGCAGACCTGCCGGCTCCGCATTGGGACTGGGAGGAGATGCCCGCGGCGCCCGTGCCACGCCTCGACGGGGCGTCGGTGCAGATTCGGGATCTCCTCTACGTCTTCGCCGGGTACGGGAACATCGACCATGTGAGTGCTTAATATGGCCTTGTTCCTCTGGACGATTTCTTTTTTGCATTGTTTTCAGGCTTCACTTAAAAAGATTGAACGGCTAGTGTAAGTATTCGGTTGTGCTGGTAAATAAGTGACCAATGGAAGTATGAGCTAATTCCATTACATTGAAGCAACCTGTGTAGTATCTAGCTGTAAGGTTTCAACTTCTCCAGGAACTGTTCATAACGCTTAAGATTTCAAATAGGAGGATCTGTAGTAACTGATCAAGATCAAACATTTGTTACTTGTTGAATGATTATTATAGCAAAATCTTGGCAGTATCCTTCCTTTCTGATATATTGCTTTGTTCCTTGCTTTTCAGGTCCATTCTCATGTAGATGTTTACAATTTCACTTCTAACACATGGTCCCAAAGGTTTGATATGCCCAAGGAGATGGCACATTCTCATTTAGGAATGACCACCGATGGTAGATACATCTATGCAGTTTCAGGACAGTATGGGCCACAGTGTCACGCCTCAATCGATCGCAACTTCGTTTTCGACACGGAGACAAGAGAGTGGCATGAGTTGCCCCCTTTACCACTTCCTAGGTATGTATGGTACAGTGCACTTAGTTTATTCTTTTCTATCTTATTCATTTTCTGCTTTTATCATTTATTATCATGTACATGCTTGCTTAAATTTGGTTCTAATCGGTGGGCTTTAACAATTTATGCTACTGTCAAACAAGCATGTTAAAGACGAAATGCCAGGCATCAGCTTGTTATAATTTTTCTTGTAATTTTTCATTTTCTAATGTTTGAGCAGTTAACTAAGAATCATATTATAGTGTTTTGTATGGAATCTTTTAGTATGTCACTTGATCAGCCTAATCCTACAAAATGAGATTAACCTTTTAGCAATACATGGAATTATTGCATTGTAAGGCCCAGCCAATGTTTATTCTGAAAATCTGCTGAAATGGTTCATTGCTTGTATTCTGTATTGCTCTAGTTGTCGCTGGCACATAGCACCAAAAAATTTTATTTTGTGAAAAATTTCAGGTATGCACCGGCTACTCAGCTTTGGCGTGGGCGGCTCCATGTGATGGGTGGAGGCAAAGAGGACCGTCATGAACCTGGATTGGAGCATTGGAGCCTTGCTGTCAAGGATGGCAAAGCACTGGAGAGCGAGTGGCAAGCTGAAGTACCCATACCACGTGGTGGACCTCATAGGTATGTTGGAGTGGATTGTGTCATTTGCCTGCAGTCGCCATGAGGTCATACCACTTTTGAGGGATGATTGTTGGTATCTAGTGCTTAGACACTCAGACTGTTTATCCTTTGTAGCGGTACAGAAGTTCTGTTGACTGTATACATTTCTAAATGAACAACACTTTATAATTTCTGACTTCTACTTTGCAGGGCGTGCGTTGTAGCTAATGACAAACTATTTGTGATTGGTGGACAAGAGGGAGACTTTATGCCTAAACCAGGATCACCTATTTTTAAATGTGTACGGAGGCATGAGGTGTGTATGTGGTTCCTGGTGACGCTTATTCATGCATCTGTGGTTTATTTTCTTGTTATCAAGACCTGCATTGAATGCATTCATGCATTGGACCCATGTTGAGTTGTACTCATGAAAACATGGTATATTTAACCCTTTTTTTTGGTGTTCACAATTTTCTTTAAACAAATAAGTTCCTGCAGTCGGGATATTACTTCCTAATTATTGCCTCAACTTGAACCTGAAAAAAAACCTATATTTTCAATATCAGTCCTGATGTCCAAATTCCTCTTTTGCGTGAACATTTTTCTGCTTAATTCTTATATGTTCAGAATTGCTCTCTTTCAGGTTGTGTATGGTGATGTGTATATGCTAGATGAAGAAGCCAAGTGGAAGCAACTGTCCCCAATGCCAAAGCCAGATTCCCACATTGAATTTGCATGGGTTGTGGTTAACAACTCCATAGTAATTGTTGGTGGAACTACAGATAAGCATCCTATCACCAAAAAGATGATTCTTGTTGGTGAAGTCTTCCGTTTTGATTTGAGAACATTGGTAGGTTATGTCATGTCAAAGCCATTTTTTTTCTTATGGCCATTTTTAGTTTTATTGTGAGTCCATGACACTTCCCTCTGAATTCTGAGGGTCCAACTAAATGAATTAAAAGTTTCTACGCCATTCTTGCAGACCTGGTCAGTCATTGGGCGCATGCCTTTCCGAATCAAAACAGCCTTAGCTGGGTACTGGGAAGGGTGGCTCTATTTTACTTCTGGGCAACGAGATCGTGGGCCCGGTAATCCAGCACCAAAGAAAGTTGTTGGAAGTACGTGGAGAACGAGGCTACACTTGTGACGGTAGAAGTTGTGATAGGGTTTTTCTGAAAATTGTAGATTTGCATCTGATTTTTAGTCCAACAGATAGATCCCTCTCAGAGAATTGCTTGTATCCTGTATTTTGTTGTCTTCGGATGCATATTATCTATTTAGACTAGATATTTTAATCTTAGTCTATTACACCCTCTGTTCTAAATTATAATTTATTTTAATTTTTTTTATATATGTATTTTGCTATCCTGCTCCTGAAAAGAGATCCAGCTCCTCCTAGAAAGAGCCAAAGAGAATCGTCCACCCGGCGTGCGAAACTTTCGCTCGCTTCTTCGCTCGCCCGGCGGTTTCGCACGCACGCTCCCGTCCGGCGTTTCCACTCGCGCCCGCTCCCACACCAGCCCGGCGCCGGCGGTTCCCGTGCGCGCTCGCTAGCAGGCTGCCCGGCGGTTCCCCCTCGTGCTCGCTCGCCCACGCTTCAGCCTCCTCTCCTCCCGTCGCACCCGCGCCGTCGTCGCCTTCATCGTCGCCGGTCGCACCCCGCTTAGCCGGAACCCTAGGCATAGCGTGTCCTGGTCGGCGGGGACTCCAGGGGCGGCCGCAGCCCGTGCAGCTGCTCACCCTCTCCCTCTGCATCTGCTGGTCCGAGACTCCGAGGACTACCTCGCGGCAGACCACTTCTTCAACCCCTACTCCTCGCTCCCTGCGTTCACCAGGTTGACGTTCTTCAGTGCGCGAGATCAATCCACTGAGGCTGCTGGTGCAGTTTATTTCCTCAAATTATATTGGGGGAGTTCAGCTCAACCCCGTCAATCACGCCTGTGCGGGCCAGGCAACGTAAGAGCCTTGGCTCGTCATAGAGATGGGGAAGACCGCATCAAAAATCTGGTATGGTTTTGACATTCCCTTGTTTGTTACTGCAGTGGTATGATTGGTGTGAATGGGGATGCCTGAATGCCTCGATGCTCAGAATTCTGAATGAACTTGAGCAGTTATATCATTTTTGAATGGCAGCAGTGTAATTGCAATTCGTTGTTTCCTCTGCATTTTTAGTGCTTTTTCCTGCCCATTTAGTTCAATTTGAGTAGTAGTACCACTTGTGCATATCTTCTTCCTGTCATAAAGCTTAACAAGTTCAGCTAGCCTACTTGCTACAAATTGAGTTAAGACTATACTTTCGACAGTGCACCTTGTCTACTTCTATGCTGTGTTCTCTGGAATCTGAACTTTGCGTGAACTTCTGTAGCTATGAGCCTTGACTGACTTTTGAGGAGGTCAATAAAGAAGCCATGCTTGACATATCACCAATAGACATGACAGAGTTTTGGTTAATTCAATGGCCTAAAGACCAGGTAACATTGATCTTTTGCACCCAGTAGTAGTGTTCTTATAATGTTCTACAATCTTGGGTGTTTGATATCTTGGGGTGCATTGTTCTGCTGTTTCAGCCTCCTTTGAACTAGACCATCAGCTTGCTTGGGATCCTAGCTGCAACAGTTGAGGACATATCACATCAGTGCCGGCCAGCTTATTTCTTCCATACACCAAATATTCAACCAAATCTTGGCCTTCGGAAAAAAAAAGTTATGATATTTTTTTGATGGGCTAAGGAAAAGACCTAACACAAATGGTGTCTTGTTTCTGTTCTTTCAGTTATGTGGCCATTGTCCATCTCTGTAAACCAAGTTTCATTTTATTTTTTCACTCCTATGCATTTGAGCTACTCTTCGTTCTGTATTTTTGTAAGCATTTTTCAGTAAAGGTTGGCTGACTTGTTGATCTCGTCTACAACAGCTTGAAGTAATCCTTCCCTTTGCTGACATGCACACAGTCCATCCTAGACATGAGGCTAGCCGAATGAATACACAAGGCCAGACTCTGAACTTTGACCAACAATGTCCAAATTTTATGCTTGAACATTATGCTGACAGAAGATTGGACCAAAAGCTTAGTTGTTGTTCCTTGATGGGTCATTCGGTGTAAATGTTGATTTGAGTGCAGACAATTTCAGTAACAGATAATTAGTTACATGTGTTCCATCAACCTAAACTGGTTTTCAGAAAGATAAACTGCTAGGAGAGAGGATGTCTTCCATGTGCACACTTCCTGAAAGAAGCCCATCAAACTCTTTCAGGATAATATGATTCATTGTTTCCCAACAGATACCAGGAGGGTGAAATGATATTGCATATTAAGCAATGTTTTTTTTTTCTCCATGTGAAATACTTGCATGTTAACATCAGGGCTTGGGTTAGGAAATAACAGTTTGGTTCAGAAAATTGTCTGTGTATCTCCAGTTTCCTTTGTTTTGTTGTAGCACAAAGCTGTTCTATCTTAGTTATATGGATGGCGTTAGCAAAAGTCAGTTTTATAAGATGCTGAACATTGAGTTTTATCAGTTTTTTTTTTTTTTGACAAGGGGTTTTATCAGGTTTTGAACTTTGAGTTTGGTTCAGAAACTATTTGGTGTATACAGTTATTTTTAGTAGCATTTGCTAATTAGCAAAAGAACGAGCAACTATATAAGTTATCTTTATACTGGATTATTTGGAGTGAACCCCCAGTTAGTTTAGTGGAAATATCTGGCTTTTTCAAATAGGCTTCAGCGTGCCAGTTATTTGTGTGACTTATGCCCGTTCAGAATCACTGCAAACACTGAGAAGAACATTTAAGTCTGCTATGTTTGGGCAGACTTTGGCCTTCTCCTTTGAAGTATTGTTCAACTTGGAAAGAAAGTTCATTTTGGATAACAACGATCATTTGTATATTACCATGTCAATAATTTTTCCGTTGCAACGCACGGGTATTTACATAGTGTACCATAATATGTCTAGATATACAGCAAAATGTATATATTAAAAAGTCAAAGTGAACTATAATTTAGAATGGAGGGAGTAGTTTGTAAATTCCTTGAGTACTAGCAGTAAAAACTTGTAAATACCGCCTTTTCCAACAGAGGTTTGCCTAAACAAAGCAACGGTTTCTGACTTAAGCTAAATCTGCCTGACTGGATCTGTTTCATTTTCTGACAGCCAACAGGGGTCCGAGGTGTTAATATTGTATCCTACTTTTTGTATCCTAACATGTCAACCTGATTTCTTATCTTGTTAATATTGTTTACTTGTTTTGATTCCCACATCCGGAATCTGAAGTTCAGAGATGTCTCCAGACAACCAGAAGAGATGTCCTAAAGCAATCTTGCCTCCAATGGACGCAAGCAACTATCAACCTTTTTGAAAAAGATTATTCTTACTGGAAATATTCAATCAAAGCAATGGAATAAAGGCGAGGCACCATATCGATGTATTCTTTCCTAGCTATTATGTCGAGGGCCGAACTGTTTGGGCCTTTTGTGGGCTTGTCCGAAGCAGGCCTAAAAACATCCGAAGCTCGAAGGCCGAAGCCCAAACCGTCCCTCCCTTCAGAAAGCAGCCCGCGTCTTCCCCAGCTCCAGTCGTCTTTGTTTACCTCTTAATTCTCAAAGCCGCCGCCGCCGCCGCCACGCCGCACGGCCGGAGTCTTCGTCGGCGCGGTGTAGCCCTGCCCTGCCCTGCCCGGTAACGTTGCTCCTCCCTCCAGTCTATACGGATTATGGTCGCACGAGTGAATTCATATCTTTGTTCTGAAATGATCTCCCTGATCCGAGATGGTGTTGTTCGTATCTCCGTTCGGTATGTTTCTGATTTTTCTTTCATCTTCATTCAGGCCGAAGTACTGTTGCAGTCAGGCCATCATTGGCATCGTGTGGATCGCCGCCGGCCGGCTCGATGAGTTTCCGGCGGTTCCTGTACGTGGTGTGGGACATCGAGGCAATCGACGGCAGCTGCTCCCTTCGCCGCATCGACACGTCGCGCCTCTTCTTCCGTACACCAACCGAGGGCGTACCAGCGCCGCTCGACAGCAGCGGCGGAGGAGGAGCTACTGATCCGTCGGCGGCACATGACGGCGGTCGCCTGCCTGACCCCGCAATAAAGCTCTACTCTCCCATCTTGCCCCGCGCGCGCTTGGTCGGTGGAGTTGGGTTCCTGCTCTTCAAGAACAAAGGGCGCCATGGAAGAAGGGCACGAGCACGACAAGGTGGTCGCCGTCGACCGCACGGGCTGCAGCTTCATGTGCGACCCTGAAGATGAGCCCTGCTTCACCGTCCGCACCCTGCCCAGCCTGACCGCTCCCAAGTTCTCACCCTTCTCCCTCACCGTCGGCCAGAGCCTGTACGTCATGGACAGGCGGTCCCCCCACGGCGGGCAGAGGCACAGCTTCGAGGTGCTCTCGCACGCCGACCACCCCACCTTCCGAGGCATCAAGGACTGGTGCTGGCGGCCTCTCGACCCGGCCCCGCTCGTGGACCACCCCGACAACCGAAGCCACTCCATCGACTCCTACACGGTGGACGCCTGCGGCTCCGGTATCCTCGTGTCCAACAAAGCTAGCAAGCTCACCTACCGCTTCGACACGACGAGCGGGACGTGGAGCAAGGCCGGCGACTGGGCGCTGCCGTTCACCGACCTCGCTGAGTACCTCCCCGAGCACAGGCTCTGGTTCGGGATCTGTCGTACGGAGGACGGCAACCGCTTCTGCGCCGCAGACGCTGTCGCGTCGTCCCCGGAGGCGTCGCCACCCGTGGTGCGCGGCGTCTGGAAGGAGTATGCCGAGCCTCCCCCGGAGTGGACCCCCGCCCCCGGGTTGTGCTACGCGGTGCACTTGGGCTCCTCCAAGTTCTGCATCGTCAGGTTCTTCTACAGCGGTAAGGTGTATGTCTGCCCGGAGAGCCACCATTCCTACATATGTGGTGATCACCGGCGTCGAGGTGCATGGCTGCGATGGCGATGTCCAGGTGGTCAGGCACAAGTCCGAACGTTACAAGGTCGATGTCAGACTCTACTACAAGCTGCTCTAAGAAAGGTCGTCAAACTGTCATCAAATGTATAATGCAGTAATAAGTTATTATACTATAGAAATAATGGAGTCGTGCCATTATCATTATTATTCAGAGCAAGCTGTTTCATATCCCAATGGCTGCATGTTTGTTCCATGCCTGCCTGGTTAAGTTAATTAACATTGCCATCATTCAAACTCAGTTTGCCTTTAATATTGTTTCTAACCATTTCTACCTGACGGCCTTATCGCTCAATCTTATTATGATTACTATTAGCTTGGTTCATTAGAATAACTTAGTGCATTTGGATATGAATGTATGCACCCTGGAAGATCATGCATGTACTAATAAGGAAATAGGGTTTCTAGAATGGCCAAGCATGTTGTCCCCATAGTCGCATTCATCCAGGATGTAGTGTGTACGTTGTTTGTCTGTTGCCAGCTTATGTTATTACGATTTAGGTGCCATTTAGTTTGGTGATTTCTGGGTGATCATCATATATACAGATATACTGCAATCACATCCAGTTTCTTTTGCTTCTCTCCTGAGGTCTGTAATACGTTTAGTATGGTTACAATGCAATTCTTGCAGACCTGGCCAGTCTTTATATATTGGGTTTTATTTTTTATCCCTACTCCTGGGAAGCAAGATCTCAATGCACATAGATCAAATGATCCACACTACAATAGCATGTGCCCTTCTCCATCTACTGATCTAGATCATCTTCCAGAAGCTTGTGTGTTGTTTATGTGTGTCCAATTGTTGAATAGAGGATTAGGTGCATGACGATTTGATGTTTAGAGTTCTTATGACAGGGGTTTTGGTAATAATATGGATCTGTGTATCTCCTACTCTTTATGTACGGAGTATGTATTTTGTTGGCTGTGAATTCGTAATATCTCTTTTGATTAGATATATTAACTTAACTCTTAGGTTATTTATTGCATCTGGATTAGCTAAGTGCTGGCAGTAAAACCTTGTAATTATCTCCTTTTCCTACAGAAAATTTTTAACTTAAGAAAGCAAAGGGATTTTTTACTTTAAAGTAGATTGTTCATCGATTTTCCATTCTGTTGCAGCCAGGGGCCCCAGTTCTTCGCCCCACTCTTTTTTTTTGTATGCTTACATAGCCTCCTGATTTCCTTTTTGATTTTGTCTACTTGTTTTGATCCCACGTCTGGAACCTGAAGTTCAGATATGTCTCCAAACAACCAGAACAACAACTTCCTAATAAAGCAATCTTGCCCCTCCAAATAGACTTAAGCAACTATGGACGACCTTCGTGAAAAAAAAAATTATTCTATTTGAAATATTCCATGCAAAGCAATTCAACAAAGTATAAAGGGGAGCCACTATATGCTAATGTATTCCTTCCCTAAGGTAGCTGTTGCAGAGAGGATGGAATATTCGGTCTTTTGTTTTTTTCCTTGCTTTTTTTTTCCTCTATTTAATTTATCTTTGAATGTTGTATTCTCACAAATTTACCGGAACATGATGCCTTGTACACTGGTGTATGTCTCAGCAAAGACCGTTCCTTTTTAGTTTTATAATATTTGCCGTCGCAAAATCAGGTTCAGTGCCATGTACAGCTGGGTTTTCGTTAGACATATTTGTTTATACAGATCTGTTTCTGTCATCACTGACCTTGACAAAAGACAATGTGCATTTTTCTAAATTCATTAGGGGCAGAAATGTTCTCCACAAATATAATTGCATTGAATTACTATCAATTATTGCATTTTTTTCTCTTCTCTCTTATATGAGTACATCTTTTGCGTGCAAAAAAGATAAAATTGATTTTCCAAGTTGAAGAATTAGCTTGCCCTGCTAGAATAATCACCAGATCCGCAATATATAACAGAGATAATTAATTCTTATAAATTTTTTCCACTTCTCATGATGCGGATCCAGCCCAGCTTTAGCTGTTGGGTGAGAGGACACACATGCCAGATGATGGCGGCTCACATATAACTAACCTTTGCCAGCGTTCACAGGGGGCTGTCACGGTTAACGCCGACTAATCACGTGAGCCTAATTAAGCCTCAGAGCTCATTGTCTTCTTTAATTAGTGAATCTGAAAGAGCTTTCGGTACCACTGTCAGTTGTTGAACAGGCGGCCGGTGGCGGATGGACGACCGGCCGGCGATGAGCCGTCGCTGTTACGGCCAGGCCGGCAAGCTGCACGGTCACCAACTCCCACCGCAAATGCAGTGCACGCCTGCAGGGGCTATTCTCTGGTGTGACAGCGCCGTATACTTTACTCCCTCAGTCCAAAAGATGACGTTACGGGAAACGTGCGGGTCAAACTTGATCAATTTTAACTAGTTTTATATAAAATACGTGTAAAATTTATATCTTTAAATAAATTTATTAAAAAATTAGACTTAAAGATCTTTTCGATAATACTAATTACTTAGGATAAATATTTATATATTTTAATATATAATTATCGATAGTTTAAAAACGTTGACTTTTCAGAAAACGAGAATAGGAGGGAGTATATATGTATTACTTTTATTTTTACATGTGTACGTGTATTTTAAACTTGTTGATACTCTCAGTATACACGGGTATATAGTATACAGGTGTTAATTGATGGCTGACAGAATTAAACCATAAGCAACATCGTAATCACGTTCATTGCACACCCGCAAAGAGCCTACTCAATGTTTCCCTGAACGGCAGGCTGCCGCTTTTGGTGGCCATCGGCGTCGACCAACGCCGGCCACACCGTTTGCCGGCGCCGGCGGGTCCTTCCTTTCTGCCGTCGACGTCGCCGTTGACTGGGTGGGATCGGACCAACCTGTCAGTACGTGGCAAAGTCACCGGACTCAATTGGACGTAGGAGATCTCCGTTTGTGTTGTGTGTGTGTGTGGTGTGAGCCAATATAATTTGAGTGCGTTTTGGGTCGATGATGCCCCATTTTTGTGCAGACATTATTATCTTGGATATGACGTGCAAATTAGACGATCGATTGGGTACGTTTAGCTAGGAACCAAGGGACCCGATCGACCTGACAGACGCCTGCTGTAATCACACGCGTCGTGGATGTTGACGCGCTAATTCTGTTGGGTTGTGTGTTTCATCTGTTTTCAGCCTTTGACTGGGAGCCTATATGGCCTTGTTTAATTCCAAAATTTGCCACCAAACTTACTACGTAGAATTTTTATTTTCTATCACATCAAAATATCGACACATGCATAGAGTACTAAATGTAGATGAAATCAAAAACTAATTGTATAGTTTTATTATACTTTGAGAGACGAATATTTTGAGCCTAATTAGTTAAAGTTTAGACAGTTTTTATCGAATACAAACAAAATGCTACAATACGCTAATTTAACGTAGTATTGCACAGAATGCCAATTTGAAGGCCAACTAAACACGGCCTATACTGTACGCAAGATCGCAAGATTGAACGATGACTTGGACGATGACAAAATAAGTCGGTAGACAAAAATGGCCATACATGCTGTCAAGATATATGCAGCATATCCCGGATATGCCAGCTAAACGCAGGCTCGTTGCTCTCTGATGCTACAGATAGATCGCGTATCACTGTTACCATCACTAGGTAAATCCTTTCACTGGCTTCGCTTTTCCAAGTGGACTTTCATTTCATTTGCTTTGCACCTGCCCTCGGGCAGTTGCGGACACCTCAGCCAGCCAGCCACGCGGGACGTTCCTTCTGGCATCACCCCTGCCCCCTCACGCCACGTGTCCTTCCCTCCCCACGAGGGCACAGCTCTCTCGCCGTCTCGGGAGAGCCCCCAGCTCTCTCGCCGTCTCGGGAGAGCCCCCGTCGCCCAAGCAAAGCACATGATCCCTCCCACCTGGCACTCCACCGCGGGACCCACTGATTCGTGGGACCACGTCTCCATGGGGCCCTCGAGCGCGAGTCTTAAAAGACCTACTTCCTCCTCGTGCCGACCAGACCCCCTCAACCGCCGGCATTTTTTGTACACCTCTGACCCCCGACCTCCGGCGACGCCAGCTCCTTCCCGCCCGCGACCATGACCTCTACCGGCGACGGCCTCGCCGGGCCGTCTCCATCTCCACCCCCGCCTCGCCCGCCGCCGTCTCCGTCGCGGCCACCGCCCGAGACCCCGACCCCGACCCCGAACCACACGGCGATCTCCTCGCCGCTGCTGGAGCCCTCGTTGCCGGCCGCGCCCGCGGACACGCGGCTCTCGCGGTGGCTGCGCCGGCTGGAGGGCTTCCTCTCCGCGGCGGGGCTGGCGGCGTCGACGCCGCTGGGGGTGGCCGCGGCGGCGTCCGCGCTCGCCGTGGTGGGCCTGGCGCTGCCCGCCGCGGCCGTCACGCTCTCCCCCTGCCGCGCCCGCGCCCGCAGCGGCAACTGCGACGACTTCGAGGTCGAGGTGTTCGAGGTCTGCGTGCTGCTGTCGCAGGCGGCCGCGGCCGCCGTCGCGCTCGCCTGCGTGTCCCGGAAGATGGCCATGTACGGGCTACGCAAGTTCCTCTTCGTCGACCCGGAGCTCGGCATGAGGATCCGGTTCCAGAAGGAGTACGTCGCCAAGATCCAGGTGATGTTCGATGTGATGTTGATCTCGTCGGGATTCCTCGCCCTCGCTATCCAGTCCTGAGTCCGGCTTCGGATTTGTTTGAATTTGTGTTAATACGGGAAGCAATTAAAATCGAATCGAATGCTAGGAAGGAGTAGTGTCCAAATCCAATAGTGAGAGCAGTTGCTATAAATGGTTATGGTTACTAGTCGTGATACGTCTGATACTTTTACTAACTGCTGCTCCACTAGTGGACAATTAGCTGCAAATTTGCCCCATTTCGACCAAATTTGGTGCAACTTTGTGCATCTCAAGGAGGAATTGTTGAATCCAGGTGCCGTTTGAGTGTTACCAGGAGACTTGGAGAATATTAAGGACCTGATTGTCATTTTGTGCTTATAATATTTATTTGGATGCTTGCGTGTTTCGGTCTCTAGCAGCTTCTTCTGAAACCTCACGTCTAGATCGTTGATTGGCACTTGTGCATTTTCTGTTCCATGTTTCATTGACATATGGAGCCATGGGGGGGCCATACATGTCTGTGAGCTGATAGATGCCTAGTCATGTTACCATAACGAATGGAGCTACAAATCCTAAATATTCCTTGTTTCATCTGTGCCGCCCTGGATCATTGGCTTTGTCCTTACTGAAGAGGCTTATTCTTTCAGTTAACTATGTGATCTACATGTGCCTCCTTTATGTTACCATGTGAGTGGAGCTCATGTGCGTGTGTGATATTCAGTTTGTGTTTGTGCCGACATGTCTAGGTGTCTTTGTTTACTGTTTATATACGGAAATACATGTTAGGGGCTGGTCAAGGATTTGGGATCTGGGACAGGATAGGGACATATAACATTTCCTTGGCTTTGTTATTACCATTATGATTCTTTTTGTTAAAAATGAAGTAGACATTTCCATTTCCTATTGAAGTGGTCTGACTGAAGAACGGCTCTTGCCCTTCCTTGATTTACCTTGAGAATTCTAGTGGAAAGTAATTTGAATCTTTAAATTGGAAAAATTCATTTTTAATGACATCTATCATATCATCCATTCCATCATGCTGAGAGCTTTGGTGAATTTGATTTTATGTTGACAACTGTTGCAATTAAAATAGGACTACATCAAGGGTCGGCATTGAGCCCTTATTTATTTGCTTTGGTGATGGATGAGGTCACAAGGGACATACAAGGTGATATCCCTTGGTGTATGCTCTTTGCTGATGATGTGATGCTAGTGGATGAGACTAGGGCAGCGGTTAATAGGAAGTTAGAACTATGGAGGCACACGTTAGAGTCGAAAGGGTTTAGACTTAGTAGGACCAAGACCGAGTACATGAGGTGCGATTTCAGCGCGACTAGGAATGAGGAGAGAGAGACGTTAGCCTCGATGGGCAAGTGGTGGCCAAGAAGGATACTTTTCGGTATTTAGGATCGATGCTACAAAAGGATGGTGACATTGATGAAGATGTTAGACATAGAATTTCAGCCGGTTGGTTGAAATGGCGTCAAGCTTCAGGCGTCCTCTGTGACAGAAGGGTGCCTCAGAAGTTAAAAGGTAAGTTTTATAGGATAGCGATTCGTCCGGCGCTGTTATACAGTGCTGAATGTTGGCCTACAAAAAGGCGACATATCCAGCAATTGAGTGTAGCAGAGATGCGTATGTTACGATGGTGTTGTGGGCACACAAGGAGGGATAGAGTCCGGAACGACGATATTCGGGATAGGGTTGGGGTGGCACCAATTGAGGAAAATTTGATTCAACACCGGTTGAGATGGTTTGGCCATGTCCAACGGAGGCCTCCTGAGGCACCGGTGCGTAGTGGGGTTCTAAAGCGGGTCGATAATGTAAAGAGAGGTAGAGGTCGACCTAAACTGACTTGGGACGAGTCGGTTAAGAGAGACCTTAAGGAGTAGAATATCCCAAAGGATTTAGCTATGGATAGGAGCGCTTGGAGACTAACAATTAACGTGCCTGAACCGTAATCTTTTTCTTGTACCATTTATGTGTTCTTTGTTTTCATGCCTCTTTTGGGTTTCATCTCTAGCCTACCTCAACTTGCTTGGGACAAAAGGCTATGTTGTTGTTGTTGTTGTGTTGACAACTGTTGCAATCCCTGGAACAGGACTTCTTTCGCACTCTTACATGGTGGATAGTGCCATGCTTAATTGTGAAGGTCACCCGGGAGTTCTTCCGCTTCTCCCACATCTTTCCGGAATCAATTTGGAGAGCCTGTGTTGTATTTTTTGCTTCCATCATGTCATGGATGTACTTAACGACGATCATATTGTCGTCCTGCATGCTCTTCAACTTGGTTTGCAATCTGCAAGTTATCCACTTTGATGACTATGGCAAGCTTCTGGAGCAAGACGCGGATCCTTTGGTCTATTTGAAAGAGCACCTGCAGCTCCGCCACAATCTCTCCAAAATCAGTCACAGGTTCCGCATGTTCCTCCTGCTGCTCTTCCTTTCTGTTACCGCAAGCCAGTTTGCCATTCTTTTCAAGACGACAGCTTACAGCGGGCCAATCAATTTCACCAATGGAGGTGACATTGCTGTGAGTACCTCGTGCTTTTATGTTCACTTTTTGTTCATTATTATGTGTTGCGAAATCAGAATCACGAGCAGATTTCCTCTTATACTGCAGGTGTCTTCGGTTGTTCAAGTTGTCGGTCTTGTCCTCTGTTTGCACGCTGCTGCTAAGATCTCCCACAGAGCTCAAAACATTGCTTCTTTGGCTAGTCGATGGCACGCGTTAGCAACATGCTCTAGTGATTCCACTTACGTGAGCACCCCAAACAGTTCTGGAAACCTTGTGCCTTTTCCTGCGCATCTGTTTCTGAGAGATTTCTCGGAAAGTGATCTGGAGTCCCTGGACAGTGCGTCGCTTCATGGCAATTCTCACGGCACAGCTCAGTTGGCTTCGTACATGTCTTCGTACCACAAGAGGGAATCGCTTGGTAAGTAGTAATAGAAAGCTGGCAGTCATTCTCTATTGCTTAATTTTCAACCATCCAATGTGATAGTTTGAAGATCATGCTCCACAGTATCCACATCATTTCAGTGCTTATGCTCTGCTTGTGCTCTGCATGATTTTCAGTGCTGTACCTGCTGGCCAACCCAGGTGGTATCACGATATTTGGCTGGATCGTCGACCGAGCATTCCTAAACACCATCCTGATGCTCGAGTTAACTCTTGTGCTCTTCGTGCTTAGCAAGACCGTTGTGATCCCGGCCAAGACACTGGTAAACAGCTACATCAGGTTCCCGTGATTACGACACCGTTGCGAATCTGCGTTGTACAGATTGAAGCATTCAGGTTCAGGATCAGTTAGGAGATGGGATTTGATGACAGGTTGCCGGGGTTTGCATGCCACAGTGAGAGAGACCGGTAGGAATGGTGGCAGATTTGGTCTTTGCTCCAGAAAGCGCAAATCATATGAACTGCCAATCTAGGCATCACGCTGAAGGCTGGCCCAGGGCTAGGGTCGTGACGTGTACAGTTTTGGGCGGCTGAAGTGCTGTGGGGCTCCTATTCTTTTTGCCGTGTATATATACATTATACAATATACGCAATACGCAATGTATGTACTACTATAAACAAATAAGATATAAGAAATATGTTTTTCTACCTTTTGTTTGTCACTCATGTAACGGTTATGTAAATTTATATATATACAACCCTGACGAAATGTGCCAGGGGATCATTTCGCCCTCTACGACACCCTCTCTGCACTGACGTAAAAATATGATTGATTATTGAAAGTATTAGTTGAGATAATGTGCTCTGCTGCTGTTCAGGATCATCCACGACACTGTATCCTGGACAGAGTCCTAAATTTAGCTTGACTTCTTATTAACATATGAGTTCCATAAATCTGTCTGAACAAGCTATTGTAAAAAGAATAACCAATATTTTTCCTCTAAACTGTCCAAGGTTTTGGCTCCAATCAAGCACCTCGAACAGGAACCAAGCTGTTGGCTATACACAACATTCGACGCAGAACACAGAACAAAGAGCTACAAATCTAATCAGGGTGGCCCGACAATGGTTGGAACGGACCAAAAAAGAATCAAAATTGACTATATTCTATTAAAGAAACCTAAATGAGCTCTCCTACTAGCCTACTAGAGGATGGGTTGTGAGGAAAATTCAGTACATTCCTTTGAAAACTGGGCTTGTTCTGCAGATGCTGGCTCCATGTTCCTCGTATTCCTCCTTTGTGTGGCAAAACTGCATGAGGAAAGGGAAATCACTTGGATTTCATTCACATAAAATTAATTCACAGGGAATAATTGTTCTTTTAAGGTCAAAGGGAATAATTGTATTCATAACTCAGTTATAACACTGCTATAAAGCATTGCAAAATTCGCAATTCACCACATTTTACTGGCATTGTAAGTTTAGATAAGATAGCAGAAATACAGGCATGATTACTGAAAATTGCCAGTTTATGGAGGCCCCTAGAATGTCAAGTGGCAGGTACCTCAAAGAATTCAGGGTTAGATGCAGCTACTGACCCTCCGAACCAAACTGCGTAACTCTGTATTGGATGGGCGACCACGTTGACTTCAATAGGCTAACAACAGGGAAAAAGGTCAAATTAAATGACTGTACCAAGGACATAAAATTACCCAGATTTACAATATTGACTACAAGAGTACATTAAATGGGAATTGAGAATCAAATAGCCGTACTTACTCTCACTTCCACTCGATGATGGGCATTAGTAGCAGCAACACGCTCATCCACTATCTTCTTTATATCATTTTGGAGTCTCTTGTGGAAGTCTTTAAACATGGTAGATCCACCAGATAATACTATATTCTGCAAAGAGTAGATTCTCATAAATGTCATAGCATTCACATATATCACTGCCCATCTTAGATATCCATGCAGGGTTTGAAGAAAGCACCTTGTACAGAGCTCTCCTTGTGTCAATTGGTGCAGACTGAACACAGTTATCAATCAACTCAGGTAAAGGAGTGGAGAAATCAGCAGAGTAAATCTCAGGATTGAAGAAGATCTGCATTTGTTGTTAGATGGTTAGAGAAGCATACCTAATTCTGATCTTTAAAAAAAAAATACCACGACCAGCTGTACGAAGTTAAAAGTTTATTCTAAAAAAAGGTTAAATACCAACAAAATTAAGGCCAAGGCAAAACAAATTTATAATTGCTAGCACCTAATAACCTTTTCAAGATATATTTGATAACACCCATTTTTAGTGCCAATTTCATACCCATGATGTACAGGAACAATTCTGAACTACTACAAGCTTATTAATATCAGTTGACAGTGTAAAAATGATGCACGCGGTAGTATTCCATTGGAGGTAGAGACCAATGTTTATATAGCAATTACAAGGAGGTAATGAACCAAGATATTACCACAGGATAAGACAGCTCCAGAGAATAATAGCAACTGGCAAGATTTAATTTTGTGGATGAACCAAGGAAACCATGATCTCAGTTTTAAAATAGTAGCAAATCTATATGCCAAAAGATGCTTCTATAAGTATGCAAGATTGTCATTCGCAACTCTACATCTGCAAATCCATTCATTGATCTGAACTCATTCTTCAAGTTGGTCATAAATGTTACATTCTGCTATGAAGCTCTTGTGCAGTATGACAATGTAAATGACTAAAATTCAATCAAACAAATAGTGCTGCAATCATATGAATGGCAGCTTGGCAATCCTTGATCCGTGTTCCCATGAACTCCATTGATATTGCCACAGGACAAGAATAAGTACAGTGTAAAATGGCCATGCAGTGTGAAATGTCTTGTATGAAGCTTATCTCTTAATTTACAGCAACAATAAGCTAAATTTCTGTCTTAGATTTCAATGTACTTACAATATATGAATTATCAGAGAGAGTAATGTAAGATCAAAAGAAAAAAGCTATAATAAATTCGTCACTGCAACACAGTGTAATTCACACTCAAAAGATGATTGCCGGTCATAATATTATACCATTTTGGATGAATAGTTTGGGAACAAAAAACTATTGCAGTTTAAATGACAGAAATAGGAATAAACCTCTGGCCCAAGAAAGCGTTCATATCCGATGTCAATTGTATATGGGACCCCAGTCTTTGGTTTAAAAGCTGTCCAATGTTTGATGTACTTATCAGGCTTCTTGTCATGCTTCTTGAACTCCTAAAATTGTAATGGAGATGCATAAGAATCTAAATCATTTTGTTTGTTTAACATAGATACCTACTGTAAGTACTACTTATATCAAACTTGCCACATATATTTGTAAAAGAAAACAATGCATAAAATTAGTCTACATGTTGAGAAGCTGAAGACCAAAAGGTATCTGCAGTCATTGTTAAGCAACATAAGCAAACATAAAAACATTAAACAAACTCTCCAACCAGGTCAAAAGTAGTATTTACACAGGAACAGGTTTTACAAGCGTTTAACTTCATTAGGGGGACTTAAAACTCCCATTAAACAATTTAACTAGTTGTGAAGAGTTGAAGACCAATGGATAATAAAAAATCAATACCTTGACAATGTCTGAACAAGTATAGCAATACATTTCTTTCACTTTACGAGATATATCTAAAGAATCCTCAGGTGGCAAAAGCTCACCTCTTTCCTGTAAAACCACCAGACGACACTAGTCAATAACAGAACTTATGATGTAATACACCATCAGCAGGACAGTATCTATGTGCCTGAGAAATCCATCCAGCTTTTACAGGGGGGCCACAAGAGAATATCTCAAAAGTAGAAGTAAATATTGAGAGCATAAAAGACTAATACCAATCAGTACAACTCTAATTGCAAATATGGTTTATGTTGACAGTGGTTCTGCAGTCGGATGCAATTTCTCACCAGGTGACTAATCATGGTAATATGAGAATTCCCAATTTTCAAGTTTTTTCCCCCAACCACACAACAATAGTCAAGGATAGCATGGAATTCAAATACTATATACTCCCTCCATTCCAAATTATAAGTTGTATTGTTTTTTCTAGGTACATAGCTTCATAGCGTTCTAGGTGCATAGCAAAAACTGTATAGAAAAGCCAAAACGACTTATAATTTGGAACAAAGGGAATAGGAATGAATGAATAATGTATCATTCAATTTATTCTAGAAGAATGTCCAAAATAACAAGTATCCCGATTTTATGTGTTACTGATAATGTATGATCTGCCTGCTAACACTTTGGAGGGTCAAAACTTGATTTCCAGAGACAAGGCTGGCTAACATTTTTAAAGTATTGTCACTAACAATCTGAATGGATTAATATACACAACTCAGTACGAACTATGCTAATTCATCCACACATCATCTCTGTACATAAAACAAGAGTGACACTAGCATTAAGAATAACAAGCAATCTGGCAAACAAATCTAGGGCCGACCCAATCTATGTTTCACTTGCGGGCTTGCCACATGAGCAGATCCAGGATAGAGAATCATAGATGTCACTAGTGTTCAAAAGATCATTATTGTTCTTGTTTTTTGGATCAACAACATTTTAGCCTGGGATATCAAAATATCCGCTGCTATCCCAGTCACAGCACCAAAATAGCCTGGGTTTGCCCCTGTTTCCACGCAGCAAGCAGCATTGCCTTCAACATGACCAATGTGCAGTCTTATCTAATAATCAATCGTATTGAGAAATACAGATCAGTTCTCGCATTTTACAATACTTGATGTTGGCATCCATAAAACCCAAGCATTACATTTTTCCTATGCAAAGCAACCCTATTGAAACAATATGTACATATGTCTGCTTGGTAAAATAAATAAGTAAAAAAAACCTCAACACCAGGCTTATTATAATGCTAAAATAGACCTCTGATCTAAGAGAACGGAAGCAGAAATAGATACAGCCCTATTTACGAGAAATTTTGCATCTAAAGGTGATCACAAAAAAATGGGAGAGCATGATGTACCTGTAAAATCTGTGAAACAAATTGGGCTACATCACTTCCGGAATAAGGAAAAGACTTTATGCTACTTCCAATCACATAGCCATTTACAACTGGCACAATTTGTGGAGCTCCATCCCCAATATCAACTACTACTCCTGTCATATCAAACTGACAAAGTATATTGGCCAAAGTTAATGAGAAATGAGAAGTAATGTGCTCTACCACAGCATTTATAGGTATTAAATGAAAAAGGGTCAACAGATTGGAACAATAAACGGTGATTGCTAGTAACTACAAATGCCTGCCATCAATATGAGTTCCAGAATTTGACAAACAACAGATTATATATAAATTATGATGTTGACCTTTTTAAGACACGTCATGATCCAACCAAAGAAACATATATAATGTAAAAAGGTAGCCAATCTTTGTGAGGGCATGCCATCACTACAACAACTTTACATTTTCCATTTAAAAAAAATCAATAAAAGCAATGATTGCCAATCAAGAATATGTAGCTTATGCAGTAAAAAGGGGTTATTTTCAGAACCTACCGCGGTATCTGAATCATCTTCAGAAATACTTTTCAGATAGGCATATCCAGCAGAAAGGCTGAGGACAGATTGAACGGAAATATATAGTCCAGGGACATTGAAGGTCTCGAACATTATTTCTCCTGTACATTCACGACTTTCAGGTGTACTGACAGGACTATCCGTAAGAAGGAAATAATGCTCCTCAGGATTGCAACGTAGATAATTGAAAATACATTGCTGCCAAAATCTCTCCATTGTATCCCAGTCATGAACCTGCAAAACAGGAAAGAGGATAAGGCATATGGAGGTAGAGCACAGACGAATGACAACATCACTAAAAGGAAATGTACATACATACCTGACCATGACGGATTGGACTTCTTAGTGTGTACAGCCCACTGGATCTCAACCGTGATAGAGCCTCATCTCCAATAAAAAAGTCAAGATCAGCCATGATGCCTGCATTATACTGTGCTATCCAGTTTGCACTACTCAACAGCTCTGTCTGGTCTAGAAAAGATTCGTTCGCAGCTACGACAGTAGGGAGAGTGAAAGACGGCTCTGAGTTCCCAGAAAATCCAAGTTTGCTATACCTAAACATAAGAGTATAAAAATCTTGTAAGAATAAAAAATGGTGATAGTCGTAAACTCATAGTAGAAAATAGGTGGAAGGTTACTATGTCAAAAAAAGAAAAAATAAGAAGCAGAAGTGACATTGTTTAGCGACTGCAGAGAAATAAAAGCAATCTAGGTTCAATGAGATCTGTCTATATCCTAAGATGATTCATCTTGTGGCTGTTATTACTTTAGGGTCTGTTCTCGTGACTTTATTAATTGCTCATAAAAGGATGTGGAATCTTAATGTGACAGCGATGTCCAGAAAGTTCATAAACCCAGCATTCAAGACCTATGCGTTACAACCTACTGTATTTATCTGGAAGCTGAGAGTACAAGGGGAAAAGTGACCGTGGAATCTACCTTGAAGAGTTGAGGATACCATATGTATCATAAAGTACAGAACAAGCAGGACAGTGACATAATTTCACATTCTGCTTGGAGAGAAACTGAGGAGCAGTCCCAATCAAAAGGCTACCTACACTTAACAGTTCTCTTCACATTACAAAACAATCCCCAACTCTTCCCCTTACACTGCACCTGCACGGACTTACCCTGAGTGCACAACAGCACAACCAAAGAGAGCAGAACAGGCAGCTTGGCTCGGGTACCGCCTCGTGTCTCCCTATCCCACCCGGCGATATAGAATTTTAGACGGAGTTGTCTGACTGAATCAGCGCCACCTACCTGTACACAAACTTGACTGTACAGCGAGAATGTCCCACGACTAACCCAAGCCACGGGCCCCATCCCCTGGCTCGGGCACCCATTTCAGGAGCCAACGGCGGGATTATGGCCTTGTTTAGTTCCCTCCCAATTCCAGCATTTGGCACTATGCAAAAAGAACATTCTCCGTCACGTCAAATACCGATACATGCATGGAGTACTAATGTAGATGAAATCAAAATCTAATTGCACTGTTTGGTTATACTTTACGAGACGAACATTTTGAGCCTAATTAGTCAAAGTTTAAATATTTTTTACCAAATACAAACTAAATGCTACAGGAATTCTGGCCCCAATTCATGTAACTAAACAAGGCCTATGACCAAGAAAGCTAGGCGAGAAACCGCAGAGCGCACGGGTGAATCGCGCGGCGATAGAGCAGTACTGGCACCAGCGACTCCGAGGTCGGGTCGGACTGTCGGAGACAGAGGGCTGGTGAGGAAGAGAGGGCGGAGAGATCGGGGGTTACCCTGTGCCGTTGTCGATGACGATGGCCGGGCGCGCGGTGGCGTCCATGGCTGGCAGCTCCGGCGAGTCCCGGCCGGGTCATGCCTCCGCCGTGAGGCGGGGCATCGGGGGGTCCGCCGCGATCGAGGCCTGGCTCCCCCGGGGGCGCCCGATCGAGCTGAGCCGAGGGGGGTGGGCGTTGGCCGGCCGGCGGCGGGGTAGGGTCGGGCCGATCGATCGATTAGGGATCGGATGGAGGAGACCTCAACGAGGAGTTGTTTGGTTTGGTTGACGAGGGAAGCGGGAAGGAAGGGGGCGCACTCACTCCTATCCCGGGCCCACCTGGCAGCAACGAACTTCTGGCCACACGTGTCCCGTTCTCTCTCCTATGATGCGGACAACACTGTTAGTTTGGACTTCTTGGCTCGTATGACTACTGCGTTTGTATCATCGATCAATCACATTAACGGCCAAGAGACACGTGTGCGTCGAATTACTTTGCACTGTATCCATATTTCTAACCCTCGCTCGATTCTTGATCGTCTCTCCTACCTAGCTAGTTCTTAGTAAGGGTGGAGGCCTAGATGTGAATTGCTAGGCGTGATCTCGCCAAGTGAACTCGAAGCTTTCATTGAGTATCATAATTTCATCTGTATAAATGATATTATGTTCTTTTATCTCTTCGTCTAGCAACTTGACAGACTTGTTAATGTGTCACCGTATTAAATGAGAATAAGACACTCTAATGAGCTATGAGACCTCATTGATCGACATCTTTTTTTTATGCTAGACAGAGAGCCTGAGCGAATAAATATACACGTAGAAGAGTGCACGTCATCAGAAAAGAAAACAACAAACTGCACAACAAGGCTCATTCGAGAATCATCAATACATGCCAGTTGGTGTGGGATTGACCATATTTGTTTATGACTTATGAGCATACTGTATCTTGTTGATTATTTGCAGCTAACTAGCCAAATTAAAATTGACTCGATTTAAAAAAGAGGTACACAGCTAGCAACAATAAATGATAGAAAACGTACTTGATATTCTCTCTCTCTCGATATATATATGTATAAGGAAGGAAACATATACCAGATCCAAACGAAAGTCTTCTTCTCCATCATATACATCATGCCACCGCCTGTTAGTAAGAAGAAGGGCACCGCGGCCGGTGCTGTGTTGCTAGCGGCGGCGGCTGTCATGGCGGCCATCCTCCTCCTCCTCTCTGCTGCATACATGGTGAGCCGGCCACCACGACCACGTGCAGCAGGAGCAAGCCGACGGCAATACAACGCCCATCCCGATGTTAGCTACGAAACCTACCTCGTCATCCTCCGGAAGCCACCAAACGCCGACGCCATGGACGAGGACGCGCACCGCCGCTAGCACGAGTCTTTCCTGCCGAGCACAGATTTCTGACTACTACGCCGACGACGACGAGCCACGCCTCCTGGACTCCTACTACAGGCACGCCGTCAGGCACGGGATCTACGCCTTCGCCGCGAGGCTGAGCTCCGCCGAGATCGAGGATGTGGCCAAGAAGCCGGGCGTCCTGGGCTCGCGGCGTTGCCCTCCGAAAGGGCTTACTTTGCAGTGCACGACGTGCCGGGCTTCCGCCTGGGATTGTGGTGCCCTGTCTGTTTCCAAGCTAGCTCCTGCTACTGCTAGTCAGATACATTTGATTGCAGAACGATCTCTCATGTAAGTTGATCTAGTTCGGATCCTAATAAAAATAAATCAAAGCGCAGTGATTTCATTTCCCGTGCTTCTCTCGGTCAATTCCCAATGCAATATTTCGATCATTTTCTCGATCTGGTGGTGCTTACTCTGCCTGGTCCGGCCGGCTCACTTGCCTTCTTTCCATCGAGTAATAATGAGTGGATTGAAGAGTATTTTGGAGATTTTTTTTTCTCGAATACGCAGGAGAGCTGTATATCATTGCATTATAGAGAGAAAAGGATCGGCCCCTTACAAACACCACCACCTCGCTCCTGGTCGGGTTGTGAGGGGTTATTTCTTTACATCGAAAAACTTAAGCTAAAAAACCACAGAAAAGGGTGAGGCCTGACCATAAAAACACACGAACCAACTAGGATAAGATAAGCTATCCTAGCCTAACACCGTGACCTAGTGTGCGTAGGCCACGTGCCCCCGCCAAGCACCAAAGATGATACTCAGCTCTAAACTCTTCGAGCAACCTGGAGATGCTGGGTTGAGATCCTTCAAAAACACAAGCATTTCGGTGCTTCCAAAGGATCCAGGAACCTAAGATGATCAATGTGTTCAGTTCCTTCTTCTTCTCCTTCGAAATTCTCTTGGTTGCTTTTCGCCACCAATCAGCGAATGATTTCTCTCGCCTTGTGGGAGTCCGATCTTGTAGTCCCAAAGGAGTCAAGATCTGTGACCAGAACTCTCGAGCAAGGACACATGTAGTAAGCAGATGCTGGACCGTCTCATCTTGCTGATCACACAAGGGGCAATGGCTCGGGTGAGGCAATCCTCTCTTGGCCAATCGATCCGCCGTCCAACACCTGTTTCGGATTGCTAACCATAAAAATATTTTGTACTTTGCTGGTGCCCAGGATTTCCATAGACGTCGCCAAGACGCAAAGGTAATGGAACCATTGAAGAATGCCCAATAAAGGTAAACTATCCAGACCCTTCCAGTCTCCAAACATGAACATCGTCATCCTGAGAGAGGATTGTCTCTTGCAACATATCCCACAATTGAAAATATTCGAAGAGACCCACCAATGAGAGACCCCTACTGATGTCAGTTGGCCAAGAATGATCATGTAAGGCATCAGCCACCGTGCGTTGTTTGCGAGTGCGAGATGGGACTACAGCAACAACCGCCGGTGCCAAGTCCTCTAAACAACAACCCATGAGCCACTTATCCTCCCAAAATAGAGTATTTCTTCCATTACCGACCTTAGATTCCAATGCAATGTTGAAAAGGGCTACAACATTCGGATGGATATGAAAATCATCAAGACCAGTCCAAGCTCGATTGGGGTCTGTTTTCTTGAACCATAGCCAACGGATTTGAAGTGCCCAACTCATGAACTCAAGGTTTAGTATCCCTAGTCCGCCCAAATCAAGGGGGCGCTGGACTTTATCCCAAGCAACCAAGCAAGATCCACCATTCACTTGCTCCCTCCCTTTCCAAACAAAGGCTCTCCTTATCTTATCAATGGCACGTAAAAACTATTTGGGCACCTTAATCGCTATCAAGACATAAATTGGAATAGCTGAAAGGACGAAGCGGACCCAAGTGACTCTACCGGCCATGTTCATGAGAGCAGCATCTACTGATAGAGGATAGGAAGTGAGACAGAGGAATAGGAAGTGTGGATCGATTCTCTCGATCCTTCTCACAAACTCTTTGTATAATCCTGATTGCTTTCAGAACATCTATTCTAATCAATCTGGGTTACACATTTTTGTCATTTCTATCCTGGTAGTTTTTTGTCTACTCTCTTTGTTTACATGTGTTTCATGCTGATCTGATCAGGAAAAGTTTATTAGCACACTTGCTTCCCTCGCTCACCGTGTGTGCCATGTACCGTTTTCTTGATTTCCTGATATTTATGTGCTATTGTGTTCCACCAGGGAAATATTTCTAGGACAAATTATGTTCTTGGTCACGCCATGCTGCTACAGTGTGGGCTTGCTTTGGTCACGCCATAGCTATTTTTGTTATCCTTTTTAACTAGAACAACACTGGACTAATTCCTATACTAGAGGACAGGTGCTAAATTAAAAAATGGATGTTATCCTAAGCACTGGCAGCAATAAGAGAAAGCTGGGAAATTCCTTAGGATGATTTGTGCATATTCTGTTTTCTTTCAACAAACCTTCAATACAGCAATAGAGTTCGCTTAAAGGTTGTGCCATGCTTTAATCATATCACTTACAGTACCAGCAGTTTATGTTCAGATCAATTTTTCTTCTCTCCAAAAACTATTTCCCTATGGAAAGAGTGGATTAATCCCTGCTAAATCTAAATACTGTTCAGGTTTATGATAATAGATACCTTAGTTTCCACTGACATTTCCCATTTGCCCTCATTCAGTGTTAGTATAACAAATAGAGTATCTTTGATTCTTTGGTGGTACATCACAAAATCTTGTCTCTCTTTATTAATGCTCCCTGATGTTTCAAACTGTTGATGTTAGTTATGCAAGTTTGGTGATGGAAAAGGTATCATGCTTGATTGCGGTGTAACCACTATAGTTCATATAAGAGTACACCTTATAATTTCCCAGCTAATCTAGGTGAGAAGCAACTAACTAATACTACTGTACAGATGCTTCCTGTCTGTGAATTCGCATTTCCCACATTCATCATAGATATTGGTGGTCTTTCCATGTACAGATTTTTCTCAGCATTAAGTACTTCACTGTGACCTGTGGACAAAGTGTGTCATTTTTGGCCTGCCGAAGTGTTTGGTGACTTTGATTCTTCGTTCACATACAGACTATCACAGTATGACTTCATGCTCCTTTTTAATTAATTAACATAACAGGTGTCTGATAATCAACTTCGCCAAATCAATGCAGCACTTGGAAGGCAGACACAGATTGACTGGTCTTATATATGCGCCAGTTAAGAGAACACATGAAACTGATTCTGTTGGCCCAACCAAACAGCAGGCCACAAACCTGAGAAATGGGAAGAATTATATGAACAATCAAGATCTTCATAGTTGGGCATAAAACCTAAGAGATGGAAACAATTACATGAGGGGTCAAGCTCTTCATATGACTATAGTGGAGTTCAGAACAAGTCTGAAACTTGCAGAGAACATTGGAGATCATTCTGAAACAATACGTTGTTTTGTCCGTCAGTTTTTCCATATCCTCCTTAGGATGAAAGTTCAAGTGTATTCAGCTTATCTTCTTAAGTAGATAGATAGCTACTCTATAAGAACATACGACATATCATTTGAAGCAGATCACGGAGTATCAATTCATAATAACATAACATTCATGCACTCACTCAGGGCTAGCTAATTAATCCGATCTGGGTCCGGTGGAGGATCAAGGCTTGGGCAGTCCAACAACTGCGATCAGCGGGGTCCTGACTCTGGCTGGTTGAAATCAAGGTGACGCTGACTTGGTAGACTCGTCCGTGCCCGAGTTAATTGGCTGCTGTTGCCTGTGCTGCTGACCTCGAGGGCGTAGATAAACTTCTCCCCGGGAGATGTGACTCTGAGCACGCTGGGGCTCACCGCCACCCTCACCTCCGGGGGCATATCCACCTTGAAGGCGTACACCTCCGGCAGCCCAGGAGGGGAGACGTTTGTGAAAGTCCGAAACACAACGAACGGGGTCGGCTGCAGGGGAACCGTGATGGTGGGGTAGTTGAGGTAGAGCTCAGGGATCGGGAGGTTGCATGACCTGCTGTTGTCGCGTGTGATTCTGCGCAGGGCCGCCTCGCCGAGGATGGAGCACACGTACCCGGCGTAGTCCACTTTTCCGTCCAAGTCGTAGACGAGGCCAGGATCCAGGGCTTTCCCCACATTGACGTGCCCGGCCCCGGTGCTGTACGCGCCGGCGGCCGCAGCTCGGTGTTCATCTTGGATGGGCTTCCCCGTGTTGTCGACGACGTCGGCGGTTGTCACGAACGCCGACCGGATGGCGGCGGGCGACCAGTGCGGGTGAAGAGTCCTGAAGAGGGCCACGAGTCCGCTCACGTGGGGCGTCGCCATCGAGGTGCCCGACATGAAGTCGAACGGCGCGTGGGCGTGCGAGGCCGGTACTCCGGCGAGGATGTTGACTCCTGGCGCCATGATGTCCGGCTTCAGGATGCCCGGGCTGCGCTTGCTTGGACCCCGGCCCGACAAGCCAGCGACGATGGGCGCTTGAATCGACGACCCCACAACCGTGTCGCCGAGTTGGACGCCGACGGCCAGGACGCGTAGCCCTTGAGCCTGTCGCGCTCGTCGTAGGAGACCTGGACGATAGGACGAGCAGGCCCGTAATCGTACAAGCCGAATGTGTAGCCAGCTTTCATGTGCTGTATTGATACAACGGCTGCGGCCTTGTACTTGGTCACCGCTTCTTTGATGGGATGACCACCCCCCGGCGAGATCTTCTTTCTGGCCTCGCAGATGACCACCTTGTCCCGAAAGAGCGCCTGCTTTTCCACTTCCGGGTACAGGCAGTAGCGGCGATCCCCGTCCTCGCTGTAGAGGACAGGGTACCAACCACCAGCCACCTGGGTCCTCTTCCTGTCGGCCATGGATTGGCCGAAGATTGGGTCGCCGGTTGTGAACCGCAGCTTGGCCTCCAACGAGCGGTCGACTGTGCCGGCGGCGACGGTGAAGATCCAGGGCACGTCGTTCTCCACGGTGGAGGCGCCGATGGCCACCACGTCGCGGTCGTAGGTGAGTTCTTCGTTGTCGCCGATAGAGAAAGAGATGACGTCGACGCCGTCGTGGAGGGCCTCGTCCATGGCGTGGAGTATTGCGTCGTCCGAGCAGCCACGGTAGTCGCACACTTTGTAGATGGCTACATGGGCAAAGGGAGCCATCCCTGAGGCCGACACGCTGGCGAGGCCACCGTTGACGGAGATATCGTTGACGAAGCTCCCCGCGGCTATGCTAGCCGTGTGGGTGCCGTGGCCACTTGCCACGTCGTAAGGAGGCTCGTTCGGGGTAATGAAGTTCTTGGCCCCGATGAGCTTACGGTTGCAGGGGAAGCCCTGGTGGCATGAGCCCTTCCAACGCGTGGGAACCTCGTTCGGGAAGACGATGTCGCTCATTGACGGATGCCGTGGGTCGATGCCACCGTCGAGGAGGCCAATTTGTCGCCCCGGATCCGTAGTCGCTGTCCTTCCAGGTCGCGACGTTGCCGGCGCGGGTGTCGGTCAGCCCAAGGAACTCCGGAGTGCGCGTCGTCTGGAGGTGGCGCATGCGGTTGGGGAAGGCGGCCACGAAGCCGGGCTTGCTGGCGACTTGCTGCACCTCCGCCTCAGTGAGAAGGGCGGCGAAGCCGTTGAGGATGAAGCGGTACGAGCGCTGCAGCCGGGGCTCGCCGAGCGCGGTCAGCTTGGACGGCAACAAGGATTCATGCTACGCCCGGTGGGCAGAGGCATCCATGTCGCCGGCGCCAGTTGGGCGCTCCAGGAGGACGATGAATGTCTGGTACCCTCCAGCTGCTGCTGCTGCGTGACTAGTGCAGGCGGTGGAGAGCAACACAACAAGAGCATAGCAGGATACTAGCAGCACACGGCGGTTGTTATGGTTGATGGACACGGCGGCGGCCATGGTCTGGCCTCCTGGGGGTGGGTGTGTGACTATTGGTGGCCGGTGAAGGGGGAGATACACTATCGATATGATGATGAAGAGATTAGAGATGGCCGGACGGTGAGGACCGGGCCGGGGCCAGGGGAGATGAAGAGATGGCCAGTGCGGTGTGTATGTCTACATATAGATAGGTGGACGTTCGAGCGGGGCGGGGCGGGGCGGGGCGGGGCAGGGCAGGGCAGGGCGGGCGATCAACCCGATCGAACGGATTGCAACGTCACGTGCAGGGGTGCAGCCTCCGACTCCGATCCCGTGGGACGGATCGATCTGAATACGTACAATGAGGTAAAACCCTATCTGTATTGAGCAATGTTCCAGTTGCGTATAGGATCGGAGCTAACATTGAAATTCTTATACGAGTATGGCGTCGATGACACGTCACAAGTATGCATGGTGGGTTTGCAAGGATCGACAGAGATTTCACTACTCCGCGACACGCATGACACGGGTGTGGTTTTCAGTGGAGAACACTTGTGGGACGTACGTTGCGCTCGTTTTTGCAATCACCTGCGGACCTTGCAGATGCAGCACCGGGCCCTTATGCAGACAACGCACAATTCCAACAGTGGATTCATGAAGCTAGTGAGCCACCACAAGTGCCTAGTAGTCCTGCAAGGCGTGCAGCAAAACCATGCCCACCTCATGTCAGCTTCCCAATCTCAAATTAACTTACCATCAGGTGTAGCAACAACAAAAGGCGAGGGTACCACAAACAAAACAACCAGAAAGAATACAGATGAGTAATAAGTCGTACTATTTATTAACTAAGTTATCCATTATAAAGTTTCTAGCCAGCATAGGGTGCCGTTACAGAACATCCAACGCCCACCCAATTGCCACTACCAAGTTCATTCGGCTACTGTACAAAGCTATCCAGACAGCCAGGTTGTACTCCCAAACTAGTTTGCAGTTCAACGATGTGGCTGAACCATTTCGTTTCGTTTCTAACAATTCCTTGCATCTCAAAAACTAAGCTCACTGGTTCACTACACAGCATCATATCAGAAGTCGGCCATGTGCCCTCGCTCCTCACTTCCTCAGAAACAAACAAAACAAAAACAGACTTGCAAAACTACTCCATGCCCTGTGCACCCCTTGTTAATCATTTCCTTCCTGGATAAGATGGGTCATAGGAAGCATTAGACATACCGCATTAGTGCCCGAACACAAGATCACATGTCAAAGGAACTTCCAGCTAACCTCATCGGAAATCGTAGTCTTTAAGATCCTTCTTGGAGTCGGCCAATTCCATCTCCACCATGCACTCCTCTTGGCTCAGAGGCGGGAGCCCGTTCTTGTGGCGTGTCTAGTTGTGCTTGTGCCACCCACTCTTGCAGTGCTCTCTGTATAGCATGTCCTCCACCAGCACATCACACTCCCTGCACCTTCTCTGAGGTTTTCCCTATGCACTGCCCTGGATTTCAGTAGAAATGCTCTGTTTCTGCATTATCTCTCTTATCTTAGCAACAGCAACAGGCTCCTTTGCAAGAGCTTCTTGTGGCACTTCCACACTGTCATGTTGCTCCACAGATGGGCCACCCTCTGCATGCGCTGAGACCGACAGCACTTCCACCCTCCCTTGCACATCCTTCAGCTGCTCCTCACATGAATGCAGAATAGATGGCTCAATCTCACATACCTGTAAAAAAGTATCACATCCACAGTTAGATGTAGTAAACTAACGATAATAATGTTCAGCATAGATAAGCATTTTCGTTTCAGCAATTGATCCCATCAGCAAGACGAAAAAGGAAAAAAACACACACTAAAAACAGCCCACTCTGGAGGCCCATAATCTCCACCTGTTCTTTATAATTGGGGCTCAGGCGCTAGGAACCTCCCATGGGGCAACTGGAGCATTGTGATTTTTTAAACATCAACTAGGCTGTTAATCATGTGAGACAAATAGGTAACATGGACCAAGCTTCTAGGCAATCATGTGAGACAAATAACTACTAGCTGATATCAGAATCATGTGACAAATAAATGACCAGAAAACAAAAAAGAATAAAAAGACTTACAATAGACGGGTGAGTGCCGGATTCATACTTTGAAATCACAGTAGCATTCCATTCAGCAACCTTTTTCATCAGGCTTTTAAAATTGAGCTTTGGTGCAGTGAACCGCACCCTCAGTGGTGTACGCTTTATGGGGAAGTGTTCTATGAGCTTCTTGATAACCTTAAGAGCCTGCAAGATCAAAGAAATCACAGATTAAAAAAAAGTTTAAGATGGTACAGAAAGGAATTTCACATGGTCAACTAGCTCTGTGTCTATCATGTCCAGAGAGCAGGTAATATCGACAAGCTTCTAAGCACTACGCTATACAGAATATAGCCAATAATCATTCATTGAAGTATACAAATTCAGAATCAAGGTGTATCTGATATGCAGCTAATGGCCATCCAGACTGTAGCTATCTTTTGTTATGCTATATGTGAAAATGAATTTAGTGCTGTAAAACTAAAACCAAAAACCAATCATTCGCCCATCCTATTAGCAATATTTTACTGTTACAAAATGCATAAAAATTTCTCTTTAGAATTCTAATACACAAAATGATACCGCTGTTATCATAAAACAACAGTATCTCTAGAAAATATTATCACCAGAAACCAGGACATGTCAAGGTTAATGGTGTTAAGTTACGATTGCAACTCCACAGGAAGAGAAGCAAGAAACTAATTCATGAGTCTTCACATCGTTCTTCTTGTTTTAATCATATATAGAAGAGAAAAACTGGCCAGCTATTGAAAAATACATAGATAAAAGCAACAGGCTAAGGTAATATGGTACATATGATGATGAATTCAGTCTGGTAATGTAAAAATAAAAACCAGCCTTACATGGTGATAAATCCAGTGCTGTATAACAAAAGTCAAACTCAATCGGTAGCCCTACCCCTACCTATTAGCAAAATTTTCTGAATTACTAATTCCATCCAACCAGATGATATCTAGGTACCTGCTCCTTGGAGGTGAGATTTGGGTCAACAGCAAAGTGTATCTCGTGCATGAGGCGCTCGATCATGGTGATGGTGTAGGGGCGGCGGGTCTCCGGGTTGATGGTCTTCTCCATGACAATGGTGGCGATATCACGGAACTGGCTGGAGAGCTGCGCCTCCCTCTCCTTGCCGGAGACCTGGAGCTCCCCTTTCTCCAGAATCTGAATAAGCAGTAATGCATGCTCACAGTGCGGGAGCCGGGGTGCTGCATTGGATTATAGATAGAGGGGATGCGAAAGGTACCTCGATGCAGATTTGGGTCTGGTCGTCGGTGCCGAAGGCGTTAATGAGGTCCTTGGACTTGGCGAGGACGCCCTTGGAGACGTTGGAGTAGACGGTGTGGGACTGGAGCACCTCGTCGATGTCCTTCTCGACGCGGGAGCGCCAGGAGAGCACCTTGTTGGGGAAGCACGCGATCTCGAAGCGCTCGCCGTGCTTACGCAGCCGCACCACCGCCACGTTGGTGAGGCGCTTCTGCCCCACCGGCTGCACCAGGGTCCGTGACATCTTCAGGGCCAGCCACGAGCTGAGTTTAAACCTAACTGATGTTAGGGATACCAACAATGGCGGGCCTAGGATTTTGGCCTTGGGCATTAAAAATATGAAATGGTGTCAAATTTTTTTTGGCAACCTAACAAAATCCTAAAGCCTAACACCACATAGTTCTAATTGTGTAACACATAGCAAATATATAATTTGAGCATGATGTTATAAATTCATGGAATAGTAAATCAATTTGCGGACTGACCAATTCTCCCTCATTACAATTTGATTTGCAAGTGACTCACAAAATTGTTGTGACCCATTCTGAAACATCCTCAATTTTCCACGAAGGGAAAATACACAGAATGACGAATAATTCAATAGTTTGAAGCTCAAACCATCATATCATCCAGCGTTAGTTGATACAGTAATCCATATTTCGAACAAAAGAATACATTTAGAAGGGATTACATAAATAGTTCATCGCCACACTGGCGGATCATCAGAGTAGCTGCAGCGTCTGGAACAGCTGCGGAAGGCGGAAGTACATAAATCTCCAAAAGAAGCCTGAGCGTAGGAACGAGACGTCTACTCCTCCTCATCGTCATAGTCGTAGTCAGGCTCACCTGCCAAATAATTTTCAGTACGGTTTGTATTGGCCACATCACCCACCCTATGCTTTGCTTTTGCTATGTATTATTTGGTGGGATGCAAGGGATGTAATCAATTCGACCTAATATGTGGCTGTAGTTTCCTATGCAACGGGGACCAATATTATATAATATAATTCATCAAGTTTTAATCCATCTCAACCACACATCCAAATCCATTCCATCTCCATCACACACTTCTCACTCTCTCACACTCAGTCGACAGGTCCAACTCCCTCTCGGAGCCTGTCTCAGCGGCTCACAGCCGGAAGGGTAACACCAGGGGGAGAAATAGAAGGACTCCTCTCACTACTCCCGAGAAGCGTGGGTCTTAGGAAAAAGCCATACTAGTGGCTCGCAGACTATATATATAGATTCATAAACTCTGCAGAGCGTGTACTCCTGTAACCACAAGATCGCTATCATCGGCGGTGCCCCGCCTAAGCTGATTCCGGCTGCTTTCTAACCGGTGCGATGCCACCCTACCACTCAATACCGGGACATCCCGGATAGGTACCACCGGCACACTGAGACTGTGAGACATAGTACCGGGCCTCCGAGGTCACTATGTTGTCTAAGGAGGGTGTGGGTCTCCACGCCCGTACCTCCCGACACTATCTGCTAACCACCTAGTAGTAGTGGCACCGTCCTAGCTAGTCAGACATCCGTCTCCCGCCCATATAAGAGCGAATGGTGAGCACGTAAGTCCCAAGGTTCCGGTCCTCAAGAGATATCAGGTCCTAGGGGATCAGATAGGATTATCTTCCCTTATGGACTACAACAGTCCATGCTTCAACAGCACCTCCTACCCGGGGCTTCGCTCCACGAAGGTTCTTACCCCTGGGATCTCCTTATACCTCACATTATGCCCGCCACAAGCACCTCACACGGGAATGCCCAGAACACATTCCTCGGCAAGACTCGCCCACATGGCTCGTCGTAGAATCCTGTCCGATCGACTCAACCCTCACCACACACCCAAGACGCACGCAGCACTCTCCCCGAGTAAAGTGGCACCACGTGCCTTAGCCATA
Source organism: Bothriochloa decipiens (assembly GCA_023333625.1). NCBI lineage: Eukaryota > Viridiplantae > Streptophyta > Magnoliopsida > Poales > Poaceae > Bothriochloa > Bothriochloa decipiens. Next base: position 36,208,205 of record CM041635.1, on the reverse strand, counting down.
TAACCATACTCTCCACCACGCATCATCATCACACAGATATAAGCGTAGTAGAAGTAAGGCATCATAAGTAAATAAGCAAGCGTCTAGCCTATCAGCAGGTGCGCAGGAGTATGGTTGCGACAAGGCAAAGGCTCATCAAGCAGTGCTATCATGCAACCTATCATCAGGTGATATTCATAATTAGAGCACTAGCAACTAGATATTATGCCATGCGTAATAGGATCTACGAGGTTGGGTGGGGTGTGGCACCTGCGAAGTCGTCACCGAGCTCCTCCTCGTACTCGTAGTCGTCCTCCTCAAGCTGCTCTTCCTCTGAAACGAGACATAATAGCCGCGTCAGCGGCTCCTATAGAGTCAACACAAAGAAGCAATAAAATTCAATAACTCTAAATGCACTCATACACAAGCCTATGACGTAGAGCTCATTTTTATGAAAATTTGGACACTTGGTTCATATTTTTCGGAGCTCGTATGAAGAAGTTATGAATTTCCGAAGTTTATTCTATTTCCTGAAAAAGAAAAAGGGCAGATTAACCTGGTGCTGACACATGGCAGCTCCTGATTGGGCCACATGGCGTGCGGGAACAGTGCAACCGGGCTGTGCTGACGTCATTCTGACGTCATGCTGACGTCAGCACTGACGCGGGGTCTGAGGCTGGATGACGTCATTCTGACGTCATGCTGACGTCAGCATTGACGGGGACCCAGTCAGTGGCTGACAGGTGGGGCCCACGGATCTGTCACTGAGAGGTGGGGCCAGGTCAACGGTCAACGTTGACCGATCAACGGTCAACGCCGACCGGGCCTCGACCGGGCCTGGGTAGGGCTGGATCTGGGCCGGGTTGGGCCGGCCCGGCCCGGACACGTGTCGTCTCATAAGCTTGGCCACATGGCGGGTTGGACTTCCATCGGGCCGAGTACACGATGCTCTGGCTCACGGACCCGGTTCACGGTGCGCCAGAGACTGGGTGGCCAGATGGCGCTACGCGGTTGGCTGACTGGGTCCACGTGGTGGACCTGGTCCACATGGGCACGGGAAACCCTTCCCCTTTCCTTCGTCTCCCGCGCACGCGGCCGGTGCGGTTGAGCTCGCCGGCGGCGTGCGAGCGGGCAGCGGCTGTGAGCGGGGTCGGCCAGGCTGTGGCACGGCTAAGCGGGCACGAAGGCTAGACTGGCGCAGCGGCGGGGTTCATGCGGTCCCACGGGGTTTGGCCTTGCCGGCGCACGAGCTTCGGCGGTGGCCGGCGGCGAGGCCACGGCTGCCGGGCGTAGCAGAGTCTAAGGGGCTGCTTCGACTTGTGTAAGGAACTTGCGCGGTCAAGGCGAAGCTAACAGACCATATTAATTTGGCCTTGGCGCTTCTGGCAGGGCGGACGACAACGGTGACCCGGCGGCGACGATGGCGGTTCCCCGGTCAAATTCGCCGGCGGCGCGTCATCCTCTCCTCCTTCTTCTCCCGTCTCGAGCAGCTCGGAGCTCGAAGTGCTCAAATACGAGGCGACAGGGCCTGGCGGGCTCGCGTGACGACGGGCATCACGACGGCACTCCGGCAGCCGGGGTCCGGGCGAACCAGAGCCGGCAAAGGTGCCAGGCTCCCCTGTGGTTCTTGCCGGCCCACGAAAAGTTGCCAAAACGGCGCTTTAGACTAGCACGGACTCACCAGTCAAGTTGATGTGGAGAGAGAGAGCGGGTGTGCGGGAACGCGACAGCGCTCTGGGCGGCAGCCATGACAGGGCAGGGACGATGGCAGGAGAGCTCACCTGCGCGGCAACAGCCGAGGCGAGGCGGCGAGGGCTTGGTGGCGCCTTGACGAAGGTGAGGCAGAGCGGCTCCGTCCGCGGGTCGAGTTGAGGTGGCCGGGGCTCGCCTGCGGGTACGAGTGGCGGCAGCGCTCCGGCTCGCTCCGCTGCTCCCCCTCTCGCCCCCCTTCTTTCTCTAGCCGGACAGGCGTGAGGTAGCGCGGTGGGGTGTTCTCGTGGCGGCTGGCACGGGAAACCCTAGAGGCCGGGACGGCCCCCTCTTATAGCCATGGCGACGGCGGCGGACGGCGCGGATGGAAGATGCCCATCGGGCGGCCGGGCGCGCGAGCGGCTAGGTTTAGGGTTTGGTTGAGGCGCGGTGCAAGCGGGCGGGCGAGATGGACGGCTCGACGTGCGACCGGAAGCGGGCGAACGGCGCGGAGCGGCCTTTGCTTTTTCTGGAAATCGGACACGACGCGCGGGCTCCTTGAAGTGGAAAAAGGAAACTTATGACAAGGCGGGCCCGCATGTCAGCGAGAGAAAAGGGAGAGGCGCGGGCGCGAACGGCGGCAGCAGCGGCTTGCTGGGCCGCCTTGTTGGGCCGGCGGTCGGCGAGCGGGCGAGCGACGCGCGGGCGAGCGGGCAGGCCTTGCTGGGCCGCAACGTGGGCCGGGCGAGCGGCGCACGGCGGAACGCGGCAGCGCGCGGGCGCATGCCGAGCTGGGCCGCAAGCGCGGGCAGGCAGGCCGGCGTGCATGCGCGTGCGCGTGAGCAGCGGGCCGGGCAGCGCGTGAGCAGGCCGGACAGGCCGGGCTGTTGCTGGGCTGGTCGGGCAGGTTAGTGAGGTTAGTGACCATGATGTATACACCATGGTGGGTCCACTAGGGTCTCTAGGTCATGATGGATCCATTTCCGAAGTTAGCGGACATATATATATACATGCGATAAAAGGTTATTCGATTTTATTAACATCACATAAAATCGAATAAGAGGCGAATCAAATTCTGGTTATTTAAATGCAATGCTTATGCTAGCATTAGGCGCTACTTGTGCAACTATCTGGTGGTTTCCTACATGACACTCGCCACACATTGGTATACTTTTTAGAAAAATTTTTGAAAGCCCGTATTTTCGGTGACCGGATTTCTAGGGTTGTTACAAATTCTCCCTCGTTACAGTTTGATTTGCAAGTGATTCACAATTTTTTGTCTGCAACGTATTGAACTGAATGGGAAATGGGAAATTGGGGAGCCAATTGACTGGGTTTGAACTTACAAATTTCAATGCAGAAGAAGAGAAAGGCCCCCTGCCGGGCGACGGGCGCGCTGCGCTGCTCCCTGCTGGCCCCTGGCTCGCCGGTTGGCCGCTCGGAGCCTCAGACCGTCCTGCGCTGGGCTCCTCCACTACTTCGCTCGCGTCTGGTGGCTGCCACTATAGCCTGCGGCCCCACGCCCTAACTCCCTCGAGGCAGGAGCGGCCCGCAGCTGGAGCCCACCGCGGCGTCGCCCCGCCGCCGCTAGCCGCCTCCGCGCTGGTGCTAGGGTGCGGGAGAGCCGGAGAGGTGGAGAGGAGAAGCCGATGTCCAGCACCACTCGGCGAGTCGGCGGCAGTCCGTGGGCTGTTTTGGGCTGCGGCCTGCGGGGAAAATTGGGCTGACTTGATGGGCCAGGTGTTGCCAGAGTGGTGCGCGGCCCGAGACTGACGCCGCTCTACGAAGTACGAATGCGAAACAAGCCTCCGCCTCCGCCGATTTCCCTCCGGCCGCCGCCTCCGCCCTATCTACAGTAGCAGCGAGCCAGCACCTTCCCCGACAGCATCGCCGCCCCAGTTCGTCCGCACCGCCACCAATCCGCCCCTTCCCCAAATGCAGCTCGCCTCCGTCGCCTCCTGAGTCCTGACCTGCGGAGCGACGCACCCTCCCCGCGGCCGTGGGAATGCGTGCCGGTAAAGCTCCCAAGGTAGCGCGGCGAGCGGCGGCGGCGGCGACCGCATCGGCGCCCTCCCGGACGAGCTCCTGCACCGGATCCTTTCCTTCCTCCCCGCGCGGCAGGTCGTGCAGACCAGCGTGCTGGCCCGGCGCTGGCTCCGCCTCTGGAAGTCCGCCGCCGTCCTGCGCGTAGTCGGCGCCGACGGGCACGCGCCGCTGCCCTTCGAGGAGGCCCGGGAGTTCGTCGACAGCCTCTTGCTCCTCCGTGGAAGCCTGCCTCTCGAGTCGTTCGAGCTCAGGGTCGGCGGCGCCGCCGCCACTGTCGACGTTCGACGCGTCAGGCTCTGGCTCAGTTACGCCGTGCAGTGCAGAGTCCAGGTGCTGCGGCTCAGCTTCCCCGGAAATAGACATAGTTCGCTTTCGCTCCGGCCGCAGGAACCACCCCTCGCCTCCGTGTACCTGACCAAGCTGGAGCTTCGCGGCGTCGTGTTCAATGGTGACTTCCTTGACCTCTCGAGGTGTCCCACGTTGAGAGATCTAGAGACTCAAGGCTGCTCCTTCATGTTTGCGGGAAGAATCTCATCTCAGTCCTTGAAGCCATATTCAACCGGAGTTCCCGAACCCGTACTCATGCCCCCAATCTCACTAAGCTGGAGCTACAAGTCTTCTATGGCAAAACTCCTGTATTTGAAAGCATGCTGCCCTTGTTGATTTCAGCAATTGTTGTGATACAGGGGAAGTATGACTGTTGCAGCCGTTCTAACTATGGGGACTGTGGTGACGAGAGCTGCCAAAATTGCATACCAAACGATACTTCCTCCGTGCTTCTGCATGGTCTATCACAAGCAGAGATTTTAGAGCTGGGAGTTAGTGATGATACGGTATGCTTACTCCTCAAATCATCAAGTTCATGTTCAGCTTGTTTTGGACGTCATGATTGTAGTAAAGATCTAATAATCAACTTGATGGTGTTTGTCCAGTATATTTTCAGAAGGGATTTGAAATGCTGCCCTACTTTTACTTGATTAAAATCTCTGACGCTTAATGAACACTGGTGTGAGCCTGATATACATGTGCTAGCACGTGTTCTTGAACATTCACCAATTTTAGAGGAGCTTCATCTTTTTCTATTCTTCAAGGTAAACAATTTCTAAATGGGCAACTGTTGCATCGTTGAACTTTATGTAGATTGTATGTTGATCTTGGTGAGCTCTTTTTATGACACTGCAGATGCCGGAGCTTAATGTGATAATGAAAGGAAGATTCAGTCCAAAGGAGCTACCACCCACAATATCTGCACACCTTAAGAGAGTGATAGTCAGATGTGGAGCGGTTGACGAAAGAGTTATCAAAGTTTTGAAGTTCCTGGGTGAACTTAATATCAGTAAGTTAGCTAGTGCCTAGAAACATTCTTATCCTTTTTATTTATTTTTTGCTATTTGGACTAACATTAACATATGGGGAAAATCAAAGTTGCAAGCAATCAGGAAACTCCATGTTAATTACTAAAGCAATGATTTGGGTATGCCAAGTTATTCTTGGAATGAAAATGTAGCACTGCATTCTGCCATTCTGGTGATGGGAAGCAGAAAGTACCATTTGATCCATTTTGTTCATGAATCAGAAGTGTTTAAATTGTTGGCCTCTGTATGTAGGAAAGAGAAAGCAACATGTTGCATGTTTTTTGGTATTGCAGTCTTGCAGAGCAGCAGCACAATGTGCTGCTTGCTGATTAGTTTTATGCCATAAAACAAATGTCAGTATGTCAAATTTCATTGAATAGCTCCTACTGTATATGTAATGTTTTATTAGTTGTGCTAACTGCTAAGTATTTTTTTTTTCAAAAGTTCAGAAGATAACCTCCTCTTTGTACTCTTATTTGTTACCCTCGTTTTATTATTATTTTATTGATGGGTTAATCATCATGACGCATTGGAGCAATTGAATATGTTCTCGCCATCTTAGAAAGTTTTGGGGCCCACATAGTGGTGGTTGAACAGTTACAAAAGTAGCCAAGTTCTATGAAAGGATGCAAATAGGCAGTATTGTGATATCCAAATCAATTTTTCTTCGGCATTGATATCCACCTTATCAGCTACAGTAGAATTCTACACTAAAAACTATCAGCTTGTCATGAATGTCTTGATTTTCTTGCTAGCAATGTTACTGGCACCTAGAAATATAAAAATACGTTCAGATTACTCAGTAGTCTTACAATTCTGTACCAACATATCTTATTTAAATGGCGACACTCAATGTTGCATGTCAAAAACACAAACACAATAAGGTAGCATTTAGGTGAAATCTCCATAGTTGCATTTCAAGACCAGCCAATGTACTGAAGATGCCATGTTCTTGAACATAGGAAGTAATTGACTAAATCTTCCATTGATGCTGCACTTTAGTTGTACAGCAATCCAGCTTTCGAGTATTCCAGTATGCTTTGTATACATTATTAGTTTTGTGCCATAAAACAAATGTCAGTATGTCGAATTTCATTGAATAGCTCCTACTGTATATGTAATGTTTTAGTTGTGCTAACTGATAAGTATTTTTTTTCCAAAAGTTCAATAGATAACCTCCTCTTTGTACTCTTATTTGTTACCCTCATTTTATTATTATTTTATTGATGGGTTAATCATCATGACACATTGGAGCAATTGAATATGTTCTCACCATCTTAAGAAAGTTTTAGGGCCCACATAGTGGTGGTTGAACAGTTACAAAAGTAGCCAAGTTCTATGGAAGGATGCAAATAGACAGTAATGTGATGTCCAAAACAGTTTTTCTTTGGCATTGATATCCACCTTATCAGCTACAGTAGAATTCTACACTAAGAACTATCAGCTTGTCATGAATGTCTTGATTTTCTTGCTAGCATTGTTTGTAGTGGAAATACTGGCACCTAGAAATATAAAAATACGTTCAGATTACTCAGTAGTCTTACAATTCTGTACCAACATATCTTATTTAAATGGCGACACTCAATGTTACATGTCAAAAACACAAACACAATAAGGTAGCATTTAGGTGAAATCTCCATAGTTGCATTTCGAGACCAGCCAATGTACTGAAGATGCCATGTTCTTGAACATAGGAAGTAATTGACTAAAACTTCCATTGATGCTGCACTTTAGTTGTACAACAATCCAGCTTTTGAGTATTCAAGTATGCTACACTTTGGTTAGTTGAAATTTGTATACATTATTAGTCTTTTCCCGTGTTTGATGTTTAATTACCCGGGTTTTTTTTTTTACCTCACAACCATTTCTGAGACGACACCCCTTGACACTTGCTCTGGTTTCCGATCTGTACAGGTTTTATTTTCTAGGAATAGAAGCCTAAAGCTGAAGATGGATATGCCTTCATCAATATCTGTGGTCTGCACAATCTGATCAAGGGAATACATCATAACAGGATTGGAAGAGAAACCCTCTCTCTTTTTGACATCATCTAGTAGCAGTTCCATAATCGTATTCGATTTAAATATGGATGTATATGTATTCGTTTTTGTTTTTGAAAATTTTTCTCTATCACTCCCCATCCATATATCCGATAAAAATGTGAAAGATCTGATTATTTGTCCCCGCAAAGTATAGAACTATCTAAATCTTTTGACTATGACTATTTAACTATGTATAAATGAAAATTTGTATACATTAGTATTTTTCTACTACACGTTCTGTATACTTGTGATTGTGATGTTCAACGGCCTTTGTGCAGCACCGTTCAGCTGTCGTGCATAGTGAATTATTAGGCGATGGATCATCCAGGATTTTCTCCGCAGCTGATCGATCATCCGTGCAGACGTGCCTTCCGGTGAGGAGGGAGAGCAGTAACATGCTAGAGGACGGACATCGGTGTGGCCATAGGCATAGAGCTCTGGAGGAAAATAGATGTGCAGAATTAAGCGTGGCATATTTCTAAACCGGTAAAATTGAGAACCTAAGAACAAAATAGCCTGAGCTTTACACTTGCAACAGAAAGTACCCTTAATGATGCTGCCGTTGGCATGCAACAAATTTACGATCCATCACTGGTAGTAAAAAAAAAAAGGCAGCAGGGCATCCGCTATATCTACTTATATGGATCATAAGCGTTGTCAGCCATTAGAATGTTTTTTTTTGAAAAGCGTCAGCCATTAGAATGTATCCCTTCTGAATCGTCACCAGATGCAATTCCAAGTCGGCTTACACAGAGAGGCTCATTCAGTCTTCTTGTGCTAGTCGTCGTCCATGGATTCTTCCTCCTCGGGATGTATATACTGCTTCATGTATTCTTCCTCGATTGTCTCCTTCAGCAAAGTTAACCTCTAGATGATCACCAGGTTGCTCATCTTTCTCGCATCCATAAAATCGGTCTCCTCCTTATTGAGATGGTATGAATCGAGCAACATTTTGATCCATTTGTGGAGTTCTTTGGGAGTTCTGCATGCAAAGACTCGATTATGCCAAATGAAATTATGCCAACGCATAGGAAGTGTCTTTACTATCTTATCACAACCTTATGTCAAATAAAAAAAGATCTGCTCAAAAGTAAAATGGCACCCATTTATTGGGCAGCCAACTGCCTGCTTTCTAACAAGACGAATGCAGTTTATTGTACTTCAAATTTCAGCCTCCGTTTGAAGTATGAACCTGTGTTCCACAATGCAAATCCAATGAAGCAACATAAAAATAAAATGTTCATGCATAGTTTACATGGACACATGAGAAACTGAAAATAATAGTTAAACACCAAGGCAGTCCCAAACATGAACTACCTTGAGCTAAACAAAATCGGAAAAGGTCTCATTTTCTTAGGTTAAATGTTATAATATCCGCATTAAAAATCCATTTTTTGTTCCAAAGATACTACTCTGATGACAAACTTTTGCAGTAACACATAAGCAACTCAATAAGCTATGATGTTATTATTTATTAAAGCATTTAGATAATAGAATTACCTGTACAGATTCATGCAGTCCATTTTATATTATACATGCTCATTAAGAATTGATAAACTAATCAAATTCCCCATGGAGCATGTGACAAGAAACAAAACTTAATTTTGAGGATAAACTAATCAAATTCCCCATGGATCAATCTAATCAACTCAAATATTATCAAAGAAAAGGAATAAGTCTACATAATAACCTCATGTTGTTTGTCTACTTAACCCTTAACTATGAGCCAGGTAAGCATCCTGAAATATTTAAACCACCAAAATAATCAGTAGCTGGTTTTGCTCATGTGGCTTATTAAATTGACACTGGTGTGGGTCTGGAGTGATGTGGCAGAACCTCCTAAATCATATGGCCCACATGCATTATTATTGTCTAAACAGACTCCAAATAACCATGAATGTGTTCCATACGACTTAAAGGTCTGTCAAAAAAATCCCGAATCATCCACGATTCTCCGAGCAGGATCAATCATTACAAAGAGACATTACAGTATTACAACAGTTTTATACAAATAAGATATATCAGAGTAAAATAGCGAAAGGATTACAATAACATAAGTTTATAAACCATTTAATTTCAAAGCTTACAAACCATAAGTTAAATATTATAAACCATAGTAGTAGTGGAGTAGCGATAAATAACTTTATTACAATACCAGGCGATAAGCTCTGCCCGAGAGCCAAACATCCTACTCGTCATCACTCTCCGCAACGACTGTCATGCAACAGGGTGCAAAGCAATCCTGCGCATGGGGCTCACCTGCAACAAGGGTTCAACAAACCCTGAGTACAAAAGTACTCAACAAGACTGACCCGACGAAAAAGAGGGGTGAAGACTCAGAAATGTTGGCTAGAGGGACAAGGTAAGGCTAGACAAGAATTTTTGCAGAAAAGCTTGGCAGAAAGTAAAGTTGTCTTGCTCTAGATCACGATTACCAACCAACTTTATTTTGATAACTTATCATCATTCAAGTTGTTACTACGATGATGAACACCGATCGAGTCTTGTTCTCCGAGAAGCAACGGCGATTCGAATCCATTTTCATGCCCAGCTGGGACCTAGATCTCGATATGCATGAGGCTCCAACCAAATTGCATACCGGACCACAGATATACCGGGATAACAACCGCAGCCATATATCACCACATGATACACATGAGCACTTCGACCCAGTGTACCGATATACATGGGAACTTAAACCCATAGTATAACACACTATGACATATGTAGGGGCTCTGACCCACTATATATCACTCCATGACATACCTGGGCTCCAACCCTTAGTATATCACTTCATGCATGTGGATTTCTAGTTTCTCGATATCACCAGATCACCATCGACACGGGACCTAGGGCATCAACAGACAGAAACACTACAGAGGGACTCCATTTCCAATGCAAATTATCCGTCCGGACTCGATTTATTAACTATTGTCATGATTCCAACAAGTAAAGCCATCCTCATCTTTTTCATTCTTTTTCTTTTTGAAAACCTACTAATTAAGCAGGGCTAAGAATAACTAAGCATTTTCCAAAATCAGGTAACAAGGAATATGGAATTAAGGCAGGTAATGCAATTGGTAGGTTACCACTCAACGCCTAATACCTAATGCAACATAACATAACTGAAGCGATAAAACTTTTATAAAATAAGGGTAGGGTTGGAATGCATCGGAGACTTGCCTTGGTATTCGGGGTAGACGGTCTCGAACTCTGGATCAACACCCAACTCCTGAGTCTGCTCTTCCTTGGGATCTAGTGCGACAACGTTAAACTCTTCGTTAACGGAAGCTACACGATAATATGATACGTCTCAACGTGATGGAATAGAAAACATGATGCTCGATGGATGCATGACCAAATTAAGGACTTGAGTACAACTTTTCTTCACGATAAAGTTGCAAGCTAACCAGAACTTACTTACTAAGTTCATTAGGGTTAACTACGTCATTTAATAAGGTTATTAAACACATGAAATAACGTTGATTAGACCTAATGACATGATCCAGGTAAGCGCAAATAATTTATTAAAGTGCCAAAGGTCATTAGGGTTAATGACCCAAGGTCATCAATCAATCCCAAAGTCAAACAACCCTATAATGATTAAACTTAATTAAAAGGGATTAATTAATTATTTAAAAGCATAAAATAAAGGCATAAAATTAAATTTATTTTATTGAGCTCAAAATTTTATTTTGGAAAGATCTTGGTCTAATTAGATGGTAAAACAAATTTTAGAATTAAAAGCCAATTATTTTATTTATTAAAAATCATTGAAGGTGCATTTTTCAATTAAAAGAGCTAATTTTAACTTATGTAAAAATTACTCAAATTTGGCATTTCAAATTTTTCCTAGGTAGAGGACATCATAAATAACCTACACAAAAATTTTCAGAATTTTTGGAGCTATACATGAATTACTATTATTTTTCAAAGAAAATAGCATTTAAATTATTTTCTAGAAATAGAAAAAGAAAATGGGAACAGTGCTCCCGCGCTGACCACGCCGGCCGACACCGCTAACCAGCGATTTCTCGTAGGCGGCGAGGTCTCCGGCCACGGTGTTGGCACCTACACGATCACCTCGACACGACGAGCAAATTGAGCTAGCTAACGTAGCGGCGGAGCGACGGTGACACCCATGCCGGCGGCTATGGCGGCACGGCGGAGCTCCGACGCGGCGGCAACACTCACCGAAGGCTTTTCCGGCGACGGCGAGCACACGGGCAGGTGCAGGACATCAACGCGAACTCGTTAAGCTAGAAGATGAAGCCTTTCTTGGCCCCTAGCTCAAACGGCTACGCAAGCGGCGGCACTGGCAAGACCATGCCGGCAGCGAGCCACGGCGGCCAGACCTTATGGTGCGATAAAGGTAAAAATGAGGGTGGGAATAGGTGCAGGAGCTCACCACGGGCATGGTGCGCACGTTGGTTGGTTGGAAGATGGTCAGAGGCGAGCTGCGGTCGGCGGCGCTGATGGCGGCGGCGGTGCTCCGATGGCAAGAACGGAGTCACAACAGTTCCTGTGTACCAACGAACAAACCAAAGCACGCATGAGAAGTAGGATTGCATGGAGAACACGATAGTAGAGTTAAAGAATATAAATAACCGACCCCGGCGGCGGTGGACGGCGGCGATTTCACGGCGGCTTTGCTGCCGGCCGCGAAGAAGAAGGTGGCAGCTTGGGCGATTCAGGCGGCGAGAGGCGATGCGAGCTAGCTCAAACTGAGCGTAAGGATGTGGCGAAGCTTCTAGCAAGAGCAATTAAGCAGCGGTGGGTCGACGACAGCGGAAAACGACGACGGAGGGAGGTCGTCGGCGGTGGCCGCGGGGAAGAAAAAGGGAAGACGACGGCCGGCCACGCCTTTATATAGTGCACGGTGGCGAGGCACGGATGGGCGACACGACGACAGTGAAGCTTCAAGTGTTCGGGGGCGAGCTGGCAGTCGTGGCAGGGCGGTATGGTGCCAGCGGCCACGGCGACGCCGGTGAACAGAGAGGGAAGAAGATGAAGGTGACGTCATCGCTACTATAGACAGTGAGGTCACTCGGTGAAACTTGTAGATTACTTCAAAAATTACATAAGAACTTGAAAAACTCCAAAAATATTATTTGCATAACTTTTCAAGAGCTACACTTCTCATTTAAAAAATATTTTCAAATTCTGTATAATTTTTGAAATATGAATTCAAATTTAAAAGGGGAACAAAACCCTAGAAAAAAATATTTGAAATTACTTTTGATTTTTCAATAAAACTTGAAATTCTTCAAAACTATGAAATGTTTAAATTTTCAAACCAAACATTTTTCATATATAAAGTTTTCCCAAATTATGTATAATTTTTGAATTATGGTTTTAAAATCAAAGGGGGACAAATGCTAGAAAACTGTATTTTTAAATTTATTTGAAATTATTTTTGGAAACTTGAAAAATTTTATATACCATTATTGTATCTCTTGTGAAGATATACAAACCATATTTTTAGAGTATACCTAAATTCCTTATAGATTTTGAATTATACAAAAGGGGATAAAACCAGCCTTTGAAATAAAGGGTTTTTGAACCCGAATTCAAACTTGATTTGGTTTCTAAATTAATTGGTTGGTCATTAGTGATCACAAATATCATCCAAGGATATTTTTAGGTCACTGACCCAATAGTACCCTTGGTTGACCAAGTTGACTTTCAAAAATCATTTTTAAAGCTTTCAAATTTGAATTTAAATTTGAATCGCAAGACTTGGGAATAAGCTTTGAAATCTAAATTCAACTTCAAATGTGGAAATCATTTTTAAGTGTTGGATTTAGATTTATACACTATGCTTGACACTAGTGTAAACACAGTTTACACCTCAAGTACATATAATATAAACCAAGTATTTGAGATGACATTCGAAAGTAGAGTTTTATGATTTCATGTGACAAAAACATTTCAGATACACAAGCAACCTATGAAATATAAACTTATTTTAGTTGATGCACATCAAAGGTGAACTAATCATGAATGCTTTACAATGCATATGATGTCATGGCATGTTTTAGTTGATATAACACCAGAGGTGTTACAAGTGATGTGGAATATAATGTAGTTAAGTTTGTCTATGCCAGCATGTCACATTAGTAAAACCACCCTCCAAAGTCCAAAAGGAAATTATTTTGACAATTTTTAAGAAATTAGTTATCATGCATCAATACCTGAGGGGATTATGTAGATTTATTACTAAAGGAAAATGATGGAACAAGAACAACTACACGTCTCCAGCAAAGCTGATAAGCTCATGAAGACTTTTGCCATAATAAAAACAATAGAGACAACAAATGAATATCTTGTCAAATAACTCTTACGTGTAAAGAGTATCTTCAGCATGAGGTAATAATCAACAGAAAAAAATAGAAGTTGAGAAACAACAGTGTTCGGTATAAATTTTGATTATGCTTGAAGCTCAAATGTTGAAGCACACTCCTCTGATGCTCATCGGGTACAACTGTTAAGGTATAATAATAGTAAGGGTATTGTTGTAATCTCCTAGTGTCTAGGGTTTCTCTTGTGTCCCTCATGTATCTATATATAGTCTCCTCTAGCCTCAATACAATCATCAAGTTGTGTCTTATTCTATTTGCAACAACAACATCATCACCCTACATACAACACTGATAGTTAGCAATTTTACATTGACATTAGCATTGACATTAGATAGTTAGGAATTTTACCAGTTCTTCTTGTAAAAAGTAATCTGGACCAGCAAGGCGATTCAAAGATCCAGCGAGAACATATATAGTTCTTTAGCTGTACTATGTCTTGCAACTGAGGGGGAATATGAAATTTTCCTCCTATTGCAGCTACCTCTACAAATAAAGCTTCAGCCTTATCAACAAATCCATTAAGAATATTCTCAGCATCTATAGTGATTTGATTAAAACAAAAATGAATCAGAAACAATTTGTCAAAAAACAAAACAATAAAAAGAGGAAAGAATGTTAGGTCAAACTCCAAAGGGTTTATCCCAGGGTCATGATAACTTAGGCCACCATGATACTCTTGCTGCCTTGCAAGATCATTAGCTCTAGAACCTATTTGTCTATATAGCTCGCACAAAGCAGAATTCAGGCCTCAAACTCTCTGGTTCTCTCCAAGATCAAATTCTAGGGAATAAGCAAACTAAAAAATTACAAAAAACGTACCATCTAGCAATGTTCACATGATATATATATATATATATATTGTTCTTGTATTATACATGTATATACACATGGTATATACCATGCACTTATGAAATGATGTTTCTAATAGCAAATGCTTCAAATTTGTCAAATTTATGTGTCTATAATTGATGTTTCAAATGTATGTTATGTGATGTTCAAATGAAAGTACGTGTCAATATAAATTAGGCAAATAATCCAAAAAGGTCAACAAAGTAACTTGAAAACTCTAGAGATTGAATGTATGAAAAAACACATCGAAGCTCACACAAATAAATCATGTCACTTTCATTCCACTTTTACAATATTTTTGACATAGACACTCTACATGGCCAACGTTTTAGATGGATAAAAGACAATCATGGCTAATTTTTTATTCTACAATATCTTCTACATATTAAAATGCAAATTACCACACATATAAGCACGTGCATGTTGCATGTGCATATTTACTAGTATAATAAATAAAGCCACAAAACACGGCTTTATCTTGACACATGCATCAACAAGGCAAAATAACTTTGGCAATTTACCTTTTTTAAGAAAAAAAGGCAAAACTTGGCAATTTGGTATGCACAAATCTTGGCAGAACTTTTGTGGGCTATAAACCAAACTGGCCCTACTACCGAGTTGGGCTTGTTGGCCCATTTGGCACCTAGGGTTTGCGGTGGGAATCATAAATATCGGGGGCTCCCCCTCCGCCTCTTCTTCTCGGCCTAATCTAAGGTAGCCGCCGCCGCAAAGGGTGTGAGAGGAGGGCGATGGAGAACGGGGGTGAGTGGATGGTGATGGATATCGAGGGTGAGTGGAGGGCGATGGAGAACGGGGGTAGGACGAAGCGGAGGTTACCAGTTGCGGAGATGGTCATGTGTTCCACTTGCTCTGGATTTGTGCTGAGGAGCAAGCGCAAGCCTAACCCTAACGAGGAGGTGGTGGAGGTGGTGACGGAAGCCGAGAAGATGCGGGACATGCTGAGGGCGGTGCTGCTACACGGGCCCCTCCAGAAGATGGAGCCGGCTGAGGCGACCAGGAACCAGCGGTAGATTTTGCAGAGGAGGAGGAGGATCCTGATAGAGACCAAGAGGTGCCCGGCTTGCTCTGGTTCACCGTTAGAGCCGTGCCCGACTCCCTTCCGTTCGCTGTTAGCGAAGAAGCCCAGGCCCGATGACGAGGACAAGGCGATGATGATGGTAGCGGACCCTAGATCCAAGGCCGGATCGAAGAGCTCGAGGGAGGAGGTCAGTGAGTTCATGCGCTTCCTTCGGTCGGAGGGCAGGATGGAGATTGCGAGGGAGGACGAGGCGATGGTGGCAGACGCTAGATCGTCGGAGCACAAGTTGAAGCGATCGAGAGAGGAGGGCAAGAGATCTAGCAGCGGATCTTCGGAGAAGAAGGCTAAGAGATCGAACGAGGTATTTCTTTCTCTTTTTTTTTGGTTTCAGAGTAGATAGATGGAAATAGGTAAAGGAAAATAAAATATTTATTTCAATGACTTCTCCCATTTAGCTAAACTGTTTAAGTCCGACTTTTAACTCCGTTAGTATTAGTCTCGAAATGCTTTAGAGCTGGAAATAGCTTGTGTAGAATTTATATCTGATATAAAACACTCATATCGACAGAATAGTTTTAACTTTTCACTAGAAAAGGGCACGCATCTTTTGAAATGCAACATCGGTGACCTATGTGTGAAAAAGTTTTTTATTTGAAGAAAAATAAAAAGGAACTCTATCTTTTTCTTTATATATATTTAGTTTGCATTTCTTAATGAAATTGAAATTGTTAACTGACATAACAGGTGGAGGGCAGTGGATTGAAGGAGGTGGAAATGGAGGGCAGTGGATCGAAGGAGATGTTGATTGATGAGGGCATCATCGAATCAGTCAGCGGAGGTATGAAGACTAAGATTCGGGTTAGGAGGGTGCTCAAGATTGAACAGGAGGAGCTAATGAAGGAGGACACTGAATTGGCCGGTGGAGATAGGAAGACTAAGATGGTGACTCAGAGGTTGGACAAGAAGTGCGTTGATCTTTTGATGAATCGGCCCCGTCCCAAGCCTATCGCCGACGATGAGTATTCGACGAACCGATGCGCAGATGCTATTACTGCCATGGGTAAGATTGACCGCTTGTTCCATTGGTATTTGCAATACCAGTCCATCATCAAGGGGTATGCTGAGTACCAGCTGGAGGTTACTGGTGACGAAGGTGCATTTTGCTATGTACCTAGATAAATAATATATCTAGATGTATAAAAAAATACATACACCAAAAAGTCTAAGTGAATTACAATTTAGAAAAAAGGGAGTACTTAGTCCCTTCACATTGAGCTCATAGCATGTTTGCAAGAGATTCGTTTGGCAGTGAATTCAAGCACTGGTCGTATACTCGTTCAAACAGACGCGCCGTCGGAGGTGGTGAAGGCAATAAAGTCCAGTGCCTATGATGACTCTGAAGTTGGTCACTTAGTTCATGAAGTCAAGTCTTTGTTAGTTTCAAATTTTATTCATTTTAAGTGTGAGTTTATAAGTAGAGATTGTAATAGGGCAGCTCATGAGTTGACCGCTCTGGCGTATATTTGTAACGAGGGTGACGAGGTGATTACTGCCTCGGTGGCTGAAAATATATCCATGATCATTGTTAACGATTTGTTAGTCGATAAGTACTGAGAAGATACCCAGATTTCACAAATACTACTCACATCCTCTGCGTCTCCCACACAATGACACAACAACATGGGTGTGACATTGTCACCTGCAGCCCAACTACATGGGTGTGACATCGCCATTATTAGTTTTACAACCACCGAGAATCAACTTCCCGCCTGCAGCTGCTGCCACATTGTCACCTGCAGCTGATGCCACATCGTTGCCAAATTTCTCTGGTATCGACGTTTTGTCTGGTCATGCAAAAGCAACTGAGTTAGAAACAGTAAGTTTTACTGGTGTCATCATAGAAGTTGGGTCAGCTTCGAAAGAAGGGAAAAGAAACGAAGTCAACTAACGGGGCGACAGAGAGCTGGGCGGACAACTCTATGTGGGCGTGGACGAAAAAAATCAATGTGGGCGTTTAAGTGGTCTCCGGCACGGAAGGAGACACACAAGTTGTAGCTTATCTCGGAGGTGTTTTTTTTTTTTACGAAGTCAGCAAGGAAATCTCAACCTATTTTTTTATTTTTATTACAGATCTATTTAAATTTATTTTTATAGGAGTCGAACCTAAAGCTGATGGGTGCTACTAAGTTGCTCTAACCAATAGGCTAAAGACCCTTTCACACCTAGGGTGTCTTATTTATAAGGCCTGCCGAACAGTGCAGTGTTGCTGGGGGATGGACATATCGTGGCTACCCCCTCTATCGGTTTCCCGTCAGTTACGCCATTCGCCAGGTAATCGGCAAGTAACCTAGACCCTGACTCGGGAACCGGATGCCAAGGGTAGAGTCCAGAATGGAGCTATCGGCATGCATTTTCGGCTCTAGTTGATTATGAAGAACGCGCCGAGCAAGCAGCAGAAGTGCATGAGCTAGCTTGCGGTCATTTATGAAATCGGCCTGCTTTCGGTACACTTTTGGCATCGTTTCGGCGATTGTGTTGACCGTCTTTTGCAGTTGGATGCAGGTTTAAGTCTCCCCGAATGTGTCTGGGGAAGGCCGGAGCAGGTGACAGGGTGACGTCGATGGGCCCTACCTGGTCGGCGGTTAGGGAACAGAAGGTATTGCGGGGCGAGATGACGGATGTGACCCTGACAGCCGGAATATTCTAAGGATGTGTAGTAGGTGCAAGGGAAAAATGGCCATGTAAAAGTCTACGGTTGTGTATAAATAGCACTACCTCAGCAATAATAAAGAGAGAGATACTCGTTGCCCTAAATCCCCGTTCGTTTTACTTTTTACATTCGTTTCGGATCGTCTGTCGTGGTCGCACCGCCGATTGCGTCTCGACAATCGGGGGTGCTTTCAATACCAGTTGCCGTGCGAACCAACATTGGCCCACACCGTGGTTGTGCATGTGCATACCATGCCGAAGACGCGCACAGTGACAGATATTCTTAATGAAACCGCACGTCCAAGAACAACGCCCAGCCAGTCGAGGCGGTACACACGTCTGTGGATCCGGCTAGGAATGCGGTGGCGGCAGCTGAAATCTGGGCGATGATTCCGCGTCCGCCCCCGCCCGTGGAACAACATCAGCCGGTTATCCAGCCAGCTAACGACGTTGAGGTCGAGGTAGAAGAAGAAGCGCAGGGAGCTGGCGATTCGTACGAAGTTCGGAACGAAATACTCATATAGTACGCAACACTACTCAAGAGACTCGATGAGTACCAGGCCGACATCCAGGTTCTCGAGGAAGAAAGGTAGCGCATGGCCAATCAAATCGCAACGAGAAATCTGGTGGCCGCAACCCAAGAGGCAATCAGGCAGGCTGAAGCTACCAAGCTCAGGTTGCAAAGGGACCTAGAAGCTATGCTGGCGGCACCAAGGGTGCAGCACCAGCCACAACCGTATCACCGGCCGATAGCGCCTCACCTGGTTATCGATCTCGCTGCAATTGATACATTATCACCACTATCAGTAGATTTGCAGACATGTCCCTGGCCGCCTGGATACAAGTCCAGGTTGCCTAAATTCAACGGAAAGTCAAACCCCAGATAGTTCATTGTAAGCTATGAGGCAGCTGTGCATTCGGCAGGAGGAGACGCCAACACCTTAGCAAAATCGTTCATCATGGCAGCTAACGACGTCACTCATGAATGGTACATGTCACTTCTTCCTTTATCAATCAGATCATGGGATCAGATTAAGTCCGAATTGGTGAATACCTTCCAAGGTTTTCAGACAGAGAAGAAAGGCACAAGGGACTTACTCAAGCTGCATCAACTGGTTGATGAGCCCTTGTCCAAGTATCTGGATAGGCTCATTCAGCTCTGAGTGCAAACGCCAAATGTCGCTGATGAGGTGTTTATTGCAGTAGCGATAGAAGGGCTCAAGACAGGGCCATGCGGGGAGCAGTTGTCTCGTGACTCACCCGCAACGGTCAATGATTTGTTCACCGAAATGCACAAATTTGCCAGATCAGAAGAAGATAAAGAGCGCCAAAAAGCAGCGAGAAATAGCCTCAAGCAGAACACTCCAAGGCAGACCCGATCAGCAGGACCAAAATTTAACAATCAGCGTCCGTTCATCAACAATGTGCAAGATGATTCAGCCCAGTCAGTTCCCGATCTCGCACAAGAAATTCAAGCTAGAGCACCAGCTCAGAATACCAGAGGTGGTAAACCACTGCGCGGGGGTCACGACAGAGGATGCGGTAGGGGCCAGAGAGTCCCCTACTGCTTCATATGCGACGAGAACGCCGTGCATGTGTCACGTGAATTCCGATATGGCCACATGGCGAAAGAGTAGAAAGAGAAGAATGAGGCGACAAGTACCACTCAGTCCAGCAAGCACGTGTTCCACAATGCCATTCAGGGCCTAACTTCAAATCAGGCTCCGGCTTACCAGCAGTTCTAGTACTAGACGCCCCAACCGGTTCAATATTATCAAAATCCATATAGTTGGCAGCTCCCGTTAGCTAATTATTACCACCAGTTTGGCCAGAATCTGGTGCACACACATTCGGTTGCGGTATCATCGCCAGCAGTGGTCGACCAGCACCAGCAGGCTCCGTAGCCTCAACAACCGCAGCCGAAGCAAGAGCAGCCTCACGACGTCCAGATTGTCAATCCCATTCTACAGTCAAAGGAAAACATCTTTGTGATCACCGGAGGTTCCAATCTTGAGCACGAAAGCAAGAGAGCAAGGAAAGACTATGACAGGCGGGTACTCACCATATCGCCAACATTACCGCTGAATAGACCCGCCTGGTCTGTGGTCCTGATATCTTTCAATGAAAGCGACTTCCAAGTCAGAGGTTATCTGCATTTGGATGCATTCATCGTGATAGTTCACGTGGCCGGATACACTCTACACAATGTGTTAATTGACAACGGCAGTTTGACTGACATCTTATTCACCAAGGCATTCGACTTAATGTAGCTTGACCGTCGTACTCTGGAGCCCGCTGGAAATGCCCTATTCGGGTTTGGCGGTAACAAAATCGATGCCTTGGAGAAAAAGAAGCTCATGGTCTCATTTAATGACGGCACCAAGGTGCACAGCGAGGAAATCCTATTTGACATAGTCTATATCGGCTACCTATACACGGCCATTTTAGGCCGGGGCATCATCAGCAAATTTGATGCAGTTATCTGACAAAGTTACTTGTGCATGAAGATACCTTTGCCTTTCGGCATCATTTCTGTACATGGAGATCAGCAAGCAGCCATGCGCATTGAGGGCAAACCGATCCCAGGATACAACATGGTCAATGAGGTCGCAAGGGACAAGGAAAGCAAAGATGCAGATTCGGACAGTGAGTCAGATGATGACGCCGAATCTGAAAAACCCAAAGAGCCAAGAGCTACCATAGCAGAAGATACCGTCAGAGTCCCCCTTTGTGAAGACAGACCAGATAGGTGCGTTCTTCTAGGAGCAAACTTAACCGAAACTAAAAGCAAGGAGCTCTTGCGATTCCTAGCAAAGAACGAAGATGTATTCGCCTGGTCCACCAGGGACTTGCAAGGAGTCAGCAGCCAACTGGCATAGCACAACCTAAACGTATCAAAAACAGCCAAGCCCAGAAAGCAGAAGCTGAGAGAGATGTCCGACGAAAGGGCAGAGGCAGCGGTAGTCGAAGTACAATGACTTTTGGGTGCAGATGTAATCTGATCAGTCCAATATCCAGAATGGCTAGCAAATGTGGTCATGGTCAAAAAGAAGAGTGGAAAATGGGGAATGTGCATCAATTTCATAGATCTGAACAAGCACTACCCAAAAGATCCATATCCACTTTCGAGGATTGACAAGCTAGTCGATATTGCTGCTGGTTGCAAAATGATGAGCTTGCTGGATTGTTTCTCTGGCTATCACCAAATTCGGTTAAATCCAGAGGACGAAGAGAAAACTAGTTTCATAACCCCAGGTGGTACATACTGCTACAAGCGCATGTCGAAAGGGCTCCAAAATGCAGGGCCAACCTTTTCTAGAATGACAGATGAGGTTTTCTAAGAAGAAAAATCCAAGAAGAATCTGGTTGCATATGTCGACGATATTTTCATCAAAAGCGATATCATGGGACTCACATTGAGGACCTTAAGGAAACATTCGTCAATCTCAGGAGTAGCGGGCTCAGGCTCAACCCGGATAAGTGCATTTTCAGTGTTTAGAAGGGTAAACTCCTGGGCTGTCTGGTATCGGCCAGGGGAATAGAAGCAAACCCAGAAAAGATAGCAGCAATCACCAATATGGTGTCCCCAACAAACTGAAATCAAATAGAGAGGTTGACAGGCAGGGTCGCAGCACTCAGTCGTTTTATCTAAAGGTCAGCTGAAAAGGGTCTTCTTTTCTTTCGGGTGCTCAAAGTGGCAGATCAATTCGAGTGGGGACCTGAGCAGCAAAATGCTTTCGAGAACCTAAAGAACTACCTCACAAGGCTAACCACCTTATCTAAACCGTCTCCGAAGGCCAAATTATTGTTGTATCTAGCGGCTTTGCCAGTAGCTGTCAGCGCGGTGTTGGTAGAGGAAAAAGAGCATCAGGGAAAAATGATGCAGTTCCCAATCTACTTCATCTCAGAAGCACTCGTAGGTGCCAAGCTAAATTATTCGGAGTTGGAAAAAGTAGCTTACGCGGTGGTCATGGCTTCCCACAAGCTCAAGCATTATTTTCAGGAGCACGATGTTAAAGTCTTATCAGCCCAACCGCTGGAGTCATTGTTCTGCAGCAGCGAGGAAGTTGGCAGAATAGGCAAGTGGGAAGCTGAATTGAATGCACACAAAAGTTGGTAGAATAGGCAAGTGTTCCAGCACAGATCCACAATCAAGTCCCAGGTCATCGTGGACTTGATAGCCGATTGGACCCTAGCAGGGGATGATACTACTCTTCAAGTCCAACCGCCAATTTGGACCGTCCACTATGGCGGCGCCTGGTGTTCGGCTGAAGCCGGAATCTCCGCTATCCTTGCGTTGTCATTAGGGCCGAAAATCAGATATGCAGCGAGACTTTTGTTCCTAACAACAAACAACACAGCCGAATACGAGGCAGTATTGCTTGGGCTCTGAAAGTCATTGTTCGGCATGTCAAAAAAGATTATTCTGCAAGGGAACCCAAATTGACTAAGTACCTGGTAGCAATTCACCGAATGGAGAAGTATTTTGATGGCTTTACTTTGAAACATATTCCAAGAGAAGAAAACATGGAGGCTGATGAGTTAGTGAAACTAGCAGCGCAGGGGTTGCCATTGCCATCTGATGTGTTTTTCCACTCTATCCATCAAAGCAATCAAAGATGAAGAGGATAAGCCCCTATCGGTGCATATCATCACTAGCGAAGACTGGCGAGCATCGATAATGGCCTTTCTCAATGGCACATATGAGCCAGAAGATAAACATGATTTGTAGTGAATGCAGTCAAGAACCAAGCCATACTCCATCATTCGTGGCGAGTTATACAAAGAGGGAGTTGTCGCACCGTTGCTCAAGTGTATTGGCAGAGAACAAGGCAAGCAGCTGCTAAATGAGATACATTCGGGAATGTGTGGCATCCACAGGGGATCCCATGAAATCGCTCATAGGGCCATGCGGCAAGGCTTCTACTAGCCTCATATAGCCGAAGATGCCAAGCACATCATCAAAAATTGCAGAGCTTGTTAGATGTTCGCTAAGAAGCAGAATGCCCCGGCAAACCCGACATCATCTGTCATGCCGACATGGCCTTTGCAGAGATGGGGGGTAGACATAGTCGGCCCATTACCTCAAGCTCCAGGAAACTTGAAATATGCAGCAGTGGCACTAGAATATTTCATCAAGTGGGTGGAGGCGAAAGCTTTAGCCAAGATCACCTCGGGCAATCTCATCAGTTTCGTCTGGCAAAAAATCATGTGTCGTTTTAGCATCCCATCATACATCATAGTGGACAACGGCAAGCAATTCGATTCAACCCAGTTTTGGTAGTTCTGTGCCGAATTGAGAATCAAGTTGGCATTTGCTTCGGTCTATCATCCAGAATCCAATGGGGTAGTCGAAAGGGAAAATGGAGAAATCTTCCAAGCAGTGTCCAAGATGCTAGAGGGCATCAAAAAAGGAAAAATGGGCCAGTGAAATGATAACAACAGTATGGGGTCATAACATCTCCAACACAAGATCCATGGGATTCACACCTTTTCGTCTACTTTTCGGTGAAGAAGCCATAATGCCAAAAGAGCTCAAATTTGGCACATTCAGAACTGAAATAGCCGCAACAACTCCCATCCAGCGATACATCAAGCTAAAAATAGCTGAGTTACACAAATGCTAGGTGGAAGAGAATCTAGACCGATACCATCAAGAAACAAGAGCTTGGAGGAACAAGATGGTGCTAATTTGTCATGCAAACAAGAAGGGCAAGTTGTAGTCACAGTGGTACGGGTGATCAAGCCCTGAGTTTTCAAGCTCACCATGAAGAAGGAGACGAAACCACGCATACCTGGAACGCCAACAACTTGCGGTGATTCTACCCTTGAGCCGAATTTCCCCCAAGAAGGTTGTAATTTTACTTTCGCATTTACTATTTGAACTAAAGAGATGCGTTCATTTTCCTCATAGGGGAAACCTAGAAATGGGTGAGGTTTTTTAATGAGGCACACTAATGTAACCGATGAACCTTAATTAATTTTCTTTTTCCCCTACACCTATCATTTATGGTCGAAAGCTAGGGTCCCATTCGGGACATCCTTGCATATTCAACGGCCAATGGCGTTCTGGTAAAGGTTGCACGCAACCTCAAGCCTGGTGGCTTAATAAGATGAAAGTCCAAAAAGGACTAAGCTGCAAGCCTAGAGGCTACAACACTTCTGATCCAAAAAGGATCGGGCCGAATCGCCCAATAAAATGTCCCAAAAAGAGGGACCAAAAAGCAATAGCCCAGGGGCTATCAACTTAATTACATTATAAGCGGAGATACGATCCGACAGATCAAATGCGCAATAACTCATGCAGTACTTACAACAGTAAAGGCAACATACCAGTTATAGTACAGGGCAAAATAATGTCACTTGATGTGAATTAGGGTTCCCGATCTTTTAAAAGGTTCTAATAACACTCGATTTGGTGGAATCGCGACACAATTCGATCCGGCTTCCGAACAACTCGGTTCTGAACCCCGCAATCGCAGCACTACGTCTCCTTTGGTTATCGACCATTGAAGCACAGTCGACCTCGCCAAGAAGGCTGAGTCCTTTGCCTGCTAATCGAAGAACACAAGCAAGAACACGAAAGAATGCAACCAATTGCAGATGAATGATTAATCTCACGAGTTGGGGTCTCACAAACCGACGGCGCGGCGAAACTGTTGTGAACAGAATAATCTAAGCAAAACCCAAAACCTAATGAGAGAGGTGGCGGCTGGTTATAGAGGTCTAAGGTTCGTCGCCACCCCTAGACACGCCCCCTAATGGGCTCAACAACGATACACGGCCCAATGGACCAAAAATGGTGACGCAGCACCGGAACAGATTCTGGATGCTAACTTGTTTCGATGTTTCCCGATGACTTCGAAGGAATTTTGACCTCAAACCAATTCCATTGGCTTCCTTATGAAATTATCTTTCCATCCATAGGTGGATCATCAAAAATGATGTCCGGATGTGTCCTGGGCGTCCGCTTTACTCCACACTAGTCTTGGACTCCGAAACAGGCTCGAAGTCGACTCGGTTTGGGTCTCCACCTTGACTTGGGCGCCCTTGCTGGTCCTCCACACCTCCAAGCCATCACTTATGCATCCCTTGGTCCTCTCCATGGTTCCTAAGTATAATATAATCATTAGGTAGCAATCTATTCTCAAAATCATAAAAAGACTTCCTTAAGAACGAGCTCACCTGTAAATTTAATTGTCGTGCGCGAGCTCTTATGATTGGACCTTGAATGTCCAGCGGAGGATCATCTTGTGCATCCAATGGAGTAATGTCCTCATCATCCTTCCCCTCTTGAATTGGAGTCATCCTCGACTCAAGGTCATCTTCTTCTCCCAAATACGGCTTCAAATCTGAAATGTTGAAAGAAGGACTAACCCTGAACTCGGGTGGCAACTCAAGTTTGTATGGATTATCATTTATTTTCTCAATAATTTTATAAGGACCAGCAGCTCTTGGCATTAATTTTGACTTACGCAGATGTGGAAACCTGGCTTTTCTCATATGTAACCATACTAAATCACCTGGTTCAAGTTTAAGTTCTTTTCTACCTTCACTACCAGCAATTCTATACTTTTCATTCATCTTTTCAATATTTTCTTTAGTGGTTTCATGTAACTTACGAATAAATTCAGCACGTGCACTAGCATCACTG
Source organism: Bothriochloa decipiens (assembly GCA_023333625.1). Classification (NCBI taxonomy): domain Eukaryota; kingdom Viridiplantae; phylum Streptophyta; class Magnoliopsida; order Poales; family Poaceae; genus Bothriochloa; species Bothriochloa decipiens. The sequence goes on along the minus strand of CM041635.1, from coordinate 36,182,481 downwards.
TGTTCTTTCATGGGTAGGTAAATGCAAAAGATCAATTGAAGCACGAGGGTTAAAACCATACACTACCTGAAAAGGACTTACCTTGGTGGAAGAATGTGTCACCCGATTGTAAGCAAACTCCACATGAGGCAAATATTCTTCCCACATCTTTAAATTTTTCTTCAAAACAGCTCTCAGCATGGTGCCCAAAGTGTGGTTCACTACCTCTGTTTGTTCATTTGTTTGTGGGTGACAAGTTGTTGAAAACAACAATTTTGTGCCCAACTTATTCCATAGAGTTCGCCAGAAGTGACTCAAAAATTTGGCGTCGCGATCTGAAACAATAGTAGACGGCATACCATGCAAACGAACAATATCTTAGAAAAAGAGGTCAGCAATATCAGTTGCATCATCACTTTTATGACATGGTATAAAATGTTCCATCTTAGAAAATCGATCCACAACCACAAAAATACTATCCCTTCCCCTCTTGGTCCTAGGCAATCCTAAAACAAAGTCCGTCGAAATATCTATCCAAGGAATAGAAGGAACAGGAAGAGGCATATACAACCCATGTGGATTCAAGCGAGACTTAGCTTTTTGACATGTGGTGCAGCGTGCCATGAACCGATCAACATCTCTCTTCATCTGTGGCCAAAAGAAATGTGTGGCCAAAACAGCTACCGTCTTTTTAGCACTAAAATGGCCCATCAATTCTCCTCCATGCGCTTCCTGTAGCAACAAAAGACGAACAGAACCAACTGGAATGCATAGACGGTTAGCTCTAAACACAAATCCATCATTTATCACATACTTGTTCCACGTACGTCCCTCTTTACAATTCAGCAACATATCTTTAAAATCAGGATCAAGCGCATATTGTTCTTTTATTGTTTCAAGCCCAAAATCTTACAATCAAGTTGGGAAAACATAGTATATCGTCTAGACAAAGCATCAACAATTATATTATCCTTCCCTTTCTTGTGTTTGATAACATAAGAAAAGGATTCAATAAATTCAACCCACTTAGCATGTCGACGATTCAGATTATTTTGAGAACGAAGATACTTAAGTGATTCATGATCTGAATGTATAACAAATTCCTTAGGCCACAAATAATGACGCCATGTCTCTAAAGAATGTATAAGAGCATACAATTCCTTATCATACGTAGAGTAATTTAAAACAGGACCATGCAATTTTTCGCTAAAGTATGCCACAGGTTTACCATCTTGCATCAAAACACCTCCAATGCTAACTCCACTACCATCACATTCTAACTCAAAAGTCTTACCAAAGTTTGGAAGTTGCAGCAATGGTGTGTGTGTAAGCTTACCTTTTAACATCTCAAATGACTCCTCTTGTGCCTTACCCCATTGGAACACCACACCCTTCTTTGTCAACTCATGTAATGGGGCAGCAAAGGTACTGAAATCCTTGACAAAACGGCGGTAGAAACCTGCAAGACCAAGAAAACTCCTCACCTGTGTGATGGATTGGGGTACTGGCCAGCTCCTAATGGCTTCAATTTTTGTCTCATCCACCTCAATTCCCTGTGGAGTAACAACATATCCAAGAAAAGAGACTCGATCCGTGCAAAAGATACACTTCTCAAGGTTACCAAATAAGCGTGCATCACGTAAAGCATTAAAAACAGCACGTAAGTGATCCATATGTTCATCCAAAGACTTGCTATAAATCAAGATATCATCAAAGTAAACTACCAAAAATCGCCCAATAAAAGCCCTTAAAACTTCATTCATCAATCTTATAAAAGTACTAGGTGCATTAGTTAAACCAAAAGGCATTACTAACCACTCATATAATCCGAATTTAGTTTTGAAAGCTGTTTTCCATTCATCTCCAAGTTTCATTCTAATCTGGTGGTAGCCACTACGCAAGTCAATTTTAGTAAAAATTACAGAGCCACATAACTCATCAAGCATGTCATCAAGCCTAGGAATAGGATGACGATATCGAATAGTAATATTATTAATGGCTCTACAATCAACACACATGCGCCAAGAACCATCTTTCTTAGGAACCAAAATCACAGGAACAGCACAAGGACTAAGGCTTTCTTGTACATACCCGTGGTCCAAAAGCTCTTGGACTTGTCGCTGAATCTCCTTAGTCTCTTCAGGGTTGGTTCGATAAGCAGCACGGTTTGGCAATGTTGCTCACGGAATCAAATCAATTTGATGCTCTATTCCTCTCATAGGTGGCAGCCCCGGGGGTATCTCAGCTGGAAAAATGTCCTCATACTCCTACAAAAGGTTAGTGACAGCAAGAGGTCTCAAACTAACAACATCATCAAGAGAAAACAAAGCTCATTTGCAAACCAAAGTATAGCAAATATCATCATCAGAAATTTCAGCAAGGTCATATTTTCTTGCAAGCATAACACCACCCTTCAATTTAATTTCCTCGACCATAGAATTTAGGTGTCAACTTATCCTTTTTAGGTGGGTAAATAGAATTCACAACTTGCTGATTTTCAGATTTAACATTGTGCAAACTAGCAGCTCGTTCTTTATCAGCTTGTACAATTTCAGCTGGGGTCATTGGCACCAAAGTAATTTTCTTTCCTTTATGAAAAAAAGTGTATGTATTACTTCTACCATGATGAACAGCATCATTATCAAATTCCCAAGGGCGACCCAATAAAAGTGAACAAGTTTTCATAGGTACTATATCACAATCAACGGAATCAACATCGGTACCAATGGAAAAAGAAACTCTGCAAGTTTTTGTTACCTTAGCCTTACCGGAATCATTCAACCACTGAATATGGTACAGATGGGGATGTGGGCATGTAGACAAGTCAAGCTTCTTGACCAAATCTGAACTCACCAAATTATTACAGCTACCCCCATCAATGATGACACATGCTCGCCGATTGTTGATGACAAAGAAAATTTGGAACAAATTGTGGCGTTGCAGCTTCTCAGGTTGTTGTACTTGTGCGCTAAGCACTCGCTGCACAATGACACTTATGTAGGCTGATGTGTCCTTGCTACCAAAGACATCACCTTCTTCTTGAACATCTTGTTCTTCATCATCATCTTCCACGTCAGAGGTGCTGATGTACCCATCCTCTGTAGCAATGTATGCCCACTGACTTGGACAGTCCTTTTGCACATGTCCGTAACCATGGCACCGATGACACTGAATGCTAGGAGTGCGTCCCGTCGAGGCAACAGAAGATGCATTCTTCGATGGTTCCTGCACTAAATTTTTACCTGAACCAGAAGGTTGCGCAAAAGACGTCCTCTTGTTCGCTGGTAGAGGCGCGCGGAAGGAGGATGCCTTGGGAAACCCCGATGATGCTCCCGTGCGTGGTGTGTATGAGGTGCCAGCCTTGCTCTTGGCCTGCTTATCTCGCCCCTGCAATTCCTTCTCTACAAGCATAGCAAATTGAAACAACTGGTTGACAGTGTTAAATTCCTTATAATCAACTATGTCCTGAATTTCCTCCCTCAAACCCGCATAAAAATGAACAATAGAATCCTCAGTTCCCTCCACTATGCCACAACGCATCAAACCTTTCTGAAGTTCACCATAATAATCCTGCACAGATTTATGTCCCTATTCTAAACGCATTAGTCTTTTACGTAGGTCTCTATGATACGATGGTGGCACAAATCTATCACGCATAGCAAACTTAAGTTCTTCCCACGTATGAGGTTGGCAATTATCTGCAACTAAACCAGTCCACCAAATGATAGCAAAATCTTTAAATTCACTAGTGGATTGTCTAATGCAATGTTGCTCAGGCACAAGATGGGCACTGGATTTTTGCTCTACTGTCATCTCCCAATCAAGGTATTCCTCGGCATCATAATGTCCCGAAAAAGAAGATATGGTAAATTTAACCTTAGCATGAGGATCATCGGGAGCATGAGTACGATTACCTCGGTGGCGGTTGAAATGTTGAGCACCACCCATACCTGTGGTATTTGTGCGAAGACGATGACGTAATCTATTTTCTCTTGTCGCTGCTCTATCAACATTACCATCAGCATCATATACCTCATCGCCAGCATTGCTACCATCATTATTTTCTTCAGGTGGTGGCGGTTCTTCTAAAGCAGTTACCCTATCGGTCAGCGTGGACAATCGTTTATCTAATCTCTCAAGGGTGTTGCCAATCTTGAGATCAATGAGTGCAGCAGTTACAGCCTTGGTAACTGTCTCGTTCAAGTCCTTCTGGGCATTGTTTATAACAGATTATAGTTGCTCTTGGCTGACACACTCTGAAAACTCTTTGGGTGAATTCTCTCCCTCATCACCTGCCATTGTAGACACAAAACACAAGTAGCAAACGGTGAAAGTTATCCCTAATAATCCTCTACAAAGGTGGAGTGGTGCCTCTCAAATTTAGAGCAAAAGGCAACACCTTAACAAGTTTTGACCGGTTCTTACCAGCAAGGCACGGATACCTGAAAGACGTAGCGCTGAGATTACGGGTGTCAAAACTTTTGCTATCCAGAAGTATATGTGGGGCTTAGGAAGGCTAGCCAAAAAATATGTGAGTGGTACACAATTCAAAGACAGAAAGTAATATTGAATTATAGTCCCAATTACTTGTTCTCGTTGCTGGTCTAACGTGTTCCAAGTATCAAAAGTGTGTGAACAAGGATAATAGAAGCACAAGTATGATGGAGAGACAAGTATGAATGAAGCACAAAGCACAATGTAGCACACGCAATCATAGAACAAGCAACTCCTTTTTGTTTTTTTTCTCTGAACAAACTTTTTTTTTACACTATTTTTTTTAAATTTTTCTTTGAACAAGTATGACAAAAGATGCAACCACAAAAATTTTCACCTACAATAGAGGTGGAATGTGGTCTACAGAAAGTCAGCACGTTCTCTGAAAAGCGTGCAAGAACCTTGTCAATTTTTTTCTTTATTTTGCCGAATTTTTTTGGCAATTCTAACTGGACCAAATAGGCTGAATTTTTTTTGGCAATTCTAACTGGACTAAACAGATGGAATTTTTTGGCAATTCCAAATGGAGTCAAGAAACTGCTGTAAAAATTTCAAATTTTTCTGATAAACGAGCCAAAAGTTTTACCTGTTTTACCGAAGGTATCTCAAATTATGTTTCTCGGAAGGCACAACACAGCGGCGGCAGTTAGGCGAAGCATCCCTAAACTCCAACACCGATCACAGCAGTAGGTATTCGGCTGATGATGCAAGGAGGGCTGCGATGCAAGCAATAATGAGCGGCTGGCGACCTATCTAGGGTTTGCGCGGCGGCGAGAATTGACACAAGGCGGCTAGCGGGGCAAGTCGAGTAATATATTGGATTTGACTTGTTGTTTGGGACGGTGGAAGGGGATAGCGTTGAATGGAAACGATGGAAAAAACACACGATTGGACTCTAACACAACCTAACCAACAACAAGACCCTGACCAAGACACAAATTCAACACTACGGAATCTGACAAGAACTATGCAAAGGCCGAACGTGGTTCTAGGATAAGGGAAAAACCTAGACTAAACTATTTTTGGCTTTTTTTGGATTATAGGACGAAGGCAAAAACAAACTAAACTAGGGTAAGGGCGAACCTGACGGTGTACCTGAAGCTTGATTACCACTTGATGTGAACTAGGGTTCCCAATCTTCCGAAAGGTTCTAATAACTCTTGATTTGGTGGAATCACGACACAATTCGATCCGGCTTCCGAACAACTCGGCTCTGAACCCTGCAATCACAGCCCCACGTCTCCTCTGGTTATCGACCGTCGAAGCACAGTCAACCTCGCCAAGAAGGCTGAGTCCTTTGCCTGCTAATCGAAGAACACAAGCAAGAACATGAAAGAATACAACCAATTGCAGATGAATGATTAATCTCATGAGTTGGGGTCTCACAAACCGACGGCGCGACGAAACTGTTGTGAACAGAATAATCTAAGCAAAATCCAAAACCTAATGAGAGAGGCGGCGACTGGTTATAGAGGTCTAAGGGTCGTCGCCACCCCTGGACACACCCCCTAATGGGCTCAACAACGATACACGGCCCAACGGACCAAAAACGGTGACGCAGCACCAGAACAGATTCTGGATGCTAACTTGTTTTGATGTTTTCTGATGACTCCGAAGGAATTTTGACCTCAAACCAATGCCATTGGCTTCCTTATGAAATTATCTTTCCATCCATAGGTGGATCATCAAAAATGGAGTCCGGATGCGTCCTAGGCGTCCGCTTTACTCCACACTAGTCTTAAACTCCGAAACAGGCTCGAAGTCGACTCGGTTTGGGTCTCCACCTTGACTTGGGCGCCCTTGCTGGTCCTCCATGCCTCCAAGCCATCCCTTATGCATCCCTTGGTCCTCTCCATGATTCCTAAGTATAATATAATCATTAGGTAGCAATCTATTCTTAAAATCATAAAAAGACTTCCTTAAGAACGAGCTCACCTATAAATTTAATTGTCGTACGCGAGCTCTTATGATTGGACCTTGAATGTCCAGCGGAGGATCATCTTGTGCATCCAATGGAGTGATGTCCTCATCATCACGCCTACCAAGTCAAAGCAATTAATGATCGGGATATCGTCCGTACCCGAAATAAAGGTAGATCACCGTCCCAATTCACTATATAAGGCCAGAGAACCATGAATCAGCGGTAGAAGCATACAAATGTCATGGAACAGTCCCTCCAGGCAGTCTCACTATGGTGCTAGTAACAGGGTTTCAGATAATAGAAATAGGAGGCATCAGGAGAGGCCTTTCGGGAGTGCAAAGTGCGATAGCCGCGCACAAGGCATCATCTACAGAGGCCATCAGACATTCAGGTAGCGTCTAGAGAGGAGTTTTGAGAGTGCTGAATGCAACAAGTGCACACTGTGCACCACTGAGAGAATACCCCTGGTTTTTGGGTAACAAAGTTACAGAACCTGGCGCTAGTCTGGTGGTTGACACTCGCATGAGTGAGGGAAAAAGCTGCGCCAAGACTCAAGCTTGGCATTCTCTATGCTTGCCTGCAGACCATTCACCCGTGTTTGCGCCACCCGCTGTGGCTTGTCAGCAACAAGTGACTGAAGGGCCACGTCCACCTCAACATTCCTATGCTCCTTCAAAATCGGTCGTGCAAGATGAGCGTGCAACACCTAAGGCACCAGGTCACCATGTGGCTGTGTAACACCCTAAAATTTGCATGGTTTTAAAATAGACAAGTTGATTTAATTATGCAATTTTGTGAGCATTTAACCTAGGAGAAATAATAATTTTTATAAAAATAAAATCAATTGTAGACAAGAAGCATGTCTGTGCATTCATGCCGCTGCATAATTTTTACTGTGCTGTTTGGATTTTGTTGGGTTTGTTTTGGATTTCAAAATCCTTTTGAAAATATATTTGGAAAACTAGTTCAAATAAAAGGAAAAAAATTTCCTTTCCCTCCCTAACTCTTTTCTCTTTCTGGCCCAAGCAGCCCAGTTGGCCTGCTCCCTTTCCTTCTTTCTTCTTGGCACGAAGGCCTTTATCTCCACCGTGGCCCGTTCGGCCTCTTCTTGGGCCGGCCCAGCAAGGTAGGCAGGCTGCCCGTGCCCCCTTTCCTCCTTGTCTAGCTGACATCCCGGTCCCGCGCCATGTGACACCGACAGGTGGGCCCGTCGGAGTCGTCCTCTTCCTCGAGTCCGAGCAGGACTTTGCTCGAGTCCGCCGCGCCTATGCGTCGTGCTTTGGCATGCCGCCCACGTGAAGCCGCCCCATAAATAGCAGCAGCCGTGCGCCGCGTCGCCTTCACCCGAACCCTCGCGTAGCGTCGCCTCCGCTCGAGCTCCAGCCGCTGTCGCAAACCCTAACCGCCGTCGCCCTTGAGCTTGAGTTTGTGAATCAAAGCTGTAATCCATTCCAAAGCAAGTCGCCAAGTTTGTATACGAGCTCGTGAATCCGTCGAGCCCTTTCACCCTCTCTTTCTCCTTCTATGTTGCTCACACGGCTTCGCCATATCTCGCAGGAAGCTCACTATCACCGACGCACGCCGCCAGCTTGCTCCAGCCCGCTCCGACCTTCGCTTTCGGGTGCGGTGAGTTTCATGTCGATTTTCTCGTTCATTTGGTACCGGTCCCATGTCGATCCATCGGCCTAATGCTAGATTGAAATTCGCCGGCGAGGTCCTCTCGTCGCTAGCCATGGCCGTCCGCCGCGCTGGCCTTCTTCTCTAGCCGGCCAGCCTCTCTCCCTCTCCATCTTCTAATCCGGGCCGTCCATGTTGGATCCAGCGGTCCAGATTAACCCGTACCCCTTCGGGTGGTAGTTTTGCAGAAAACCCCCTGCACTTTTTAGTATTTAGTTAAGAGTCCTCGGCCAGATGAAAAATCCTGATTTTTGATTTATTTTAATACCAAAAATAGTTCTATCTATTTATAGTTTTGCCACTGACTTCAAAAGTTCATAACTTCTTTGTTTTAACTCCGATTTGATCCGTTCAAGTTGTTAGATTCGTAATTTTATAATCTACATGTTAGTACCACTGTTAGATTTGTTTTTAACTATTTAAATTTGAGGTTAGATTTAATCTATTATTTTACAATAGAAAATCTTGTAAAATCCATAACTTTCTCGTTATAGCTCTGATTTTGGTGATCTTTACGTCTTTGTGATCGTAGCGACATGTAGATTGGTTTTATAAACTTTTCTCATACTGTTTTGTTGATATGATGTACTGTTCTAATTAAATCTATTTATTTTCTCATGTATGATTGCTCGATGCTTGTGTGTTGCTGATTGATGATCGAGTTTAGCGAGTGAGCCGTTTGTTGGAGAATAAGAGTACTTTGACAACCAGGATCAGCAGGTTCATTAGAAAAGCTTTGATCAAGGCAAGTATAGTTGGACCATCCTTGTTACCTATTCACTATATACACTAAAATCATATGCATGTGTCTTATGCTACCCTACTTTAAACACCTGTTTACCTTGGTAACTGGGGATGTTGCATATGGGTAGTTAATGCTAGTGCTTTATAACCATGATCTTGTAAATTGATTAATGACTATGCAACTATCAAAAAGATGGTTTTCAATAAGATCCAATCTGTAAGTGATCATCCGGGACAAAACGTATAACTATGGGGGCTATATGACTCTGGATCTAGTTATTCATAGGACTTTTTCTAGCGAGTTAGACGATCTACGAGTTGGGTATAGGGATGCCTCTTCATTATGTGTTATAACTGAGATGTGCCATTCTGGGAGAGGGGTTTTCTATATTTGATGACCCTACGACCCTAGCGTGTTAGACGAACCTATGAGTGGCTTTATATGGTTTACGGTGTTTTGGGCCTTGCAAACCCATATATTTGGAAATCATGACCTGTAGTGAATGTGTACACCTCTACGCAGAGTTAAACCGATATATCATCCGTGTCCATGGTTACGGTGGCCAAGGGGTTCTTATGGAATGGATCATCAACTCAAATTGTGTTACATGTTAATTTTTTATCATATCTTTAATCATGTCTACCTGATCATGTGGTTATGGTAATTTGTTACTACCTTGATGCTAATTGCTAAAATATGACATACACTAAAAAGCTAATTGCAGTTAAACCATGTCAGCTTTTTGAGCCTCATGAACCCCTTCTATGCTTGCTAAGTACGTATGTACTTACACTTGTTTTATTTTGTTGCTTGGAAAATCCCAGATGGGTAACAGATCAAGATTAGAGTGAGAGTTATCGACACGACTGCTAGCTTGTGTCAACTAGTTGACGTGTCCCTGTGGTGGAGCTATCATCTAGAGTTACCTTAGATATGTCTTATTTTTTTGTTAAAAGCAAGGTCATGCTATTCGTGCACTATGTAATAAACTCTAATTTGGTACTACTTATAATTTGTCAACTTATGTGTGCGACATCCTGGGATGCATGTAAGGCTTTTATATATCTTATTTTAATCCTTTAAAATGAGATATGACAGATTGGTATCAGAGCATGGTTGACTGTAGGACGCAAGCCTAGTTAGAATGGTTGGTTTTAGCTCTCTTTGCTTCACTAGATTCTTGCTTACTATCTTGGTCTTGATATTTCCTAAATTTGTATGCTACTTCTCTCTTATTCCATTACAACAACATTGATTCTAACTTAACTTGGTCTAATTCTGTAGATGCGTACTCGTCAGACCGTCCGTAATAGTACTGGAGGTTCCATTTTGCCATGGGTTGAAGTGCGGGATTGGAATAGTGAGGATGATGAAGATGAAGTGGCCACGCTCCCTGCACCATAGGCACCATCACATTTACCATCACCTACACTCGAGTTTGAAGAAGAAGAACCTATGGAGGAAGCCCAAGAAGAAGAAGTGGAAGAACTAGAGCCTGTGGAAGTGGAGCAAGATATCATTATCCTCAGTGATGATGAGGCGGACATTGCTCAAGATGATGAGATGGAAGCCGCTGATGGTGATGAAGAATCCCCTCCAATGAAATAGACTTCAAGGGAGTGTACCTTGTGGAACCATGACTCCACAGCACATCGTCGTCTGGTGGAGGTGCTGACTCAATACTATGCTGATTGGAAGCCTGCAATACAGTATGTATGCGTTGTGTATACTCATCCCCTTGCAACAACTTATTGGAAGACCACTGTGAACATCTTCTCTGAGAATGAGGGACCAGGAGTTTTCAAGCATGAAAGGGCTCATTTTCATTGGGGACATTGCCATACCATGGAGAGAGTATTGATGATGCAGCATTTCAAGCGTGGGTGAGTCTTTGTGGAAATCACCGTGAGTCAGTGCAGCATGATCGCTACCATTATCTTCCATATGAGGATCGGAACATGGGAGATGGATGAGCAATGATGTTTCATCCGGGTTTTGATCCAGCACACCAAGCTACGACGCATTTATACTATGATATGATGGAAAGGGTTAGGATCTTGGAAGCTATGCTATACCAGCAAGGGAAGGACTACAGGAAGTTGCAGAAGATGCATGATGACCTTAGAGCTTCCATTGGAGAACCAAAGATTTATGAGAAGCGTGCCCCTCCTTTTCATCTTTAGGTGCAGGAGACCTTTTATGTAATAGTCATTAGTTTTGTTAGTCAAGTTGAGTCGAGTCTTTTAATTGCGAGTGAACTTGGTGTGCTAGTTGAGCTGTTTTTATGCTTTTGAGGGATTTGAATCTTTGTAATGAGTGATGTAGCTTTGTGGGCATGTCTGTAATATTCCTTATTTAAAAATATTAGAGTCTCAGGGTCTTTAATAAAGTTTGGTTTGGTCAATCTCGAATCTCTCCTGTGTTAAAATTCTGGAGTATCCTGCACCTTTTCTGATATATCTCAAAATTGGCTACTTCAAATCTGGTAAAATTTTGATGGCAATAACTAGACTTATGTACCTTTCCAATACCATGAGAATCACCTTTATATCATTTTTGAGCTAAGAGTTATAACTTTTCAAAATTAGTATTTCTGCACAGTCTTGATGTCTAAAACAGTTTCTGTTGTGAGCTGTTTTCAACCAATTTAACGACTGAATCTGGTGATACAATATAAAATAAAGTTGTAGATAACTTCCTTAGATTTCCAACCGTATGATGTTTGTCTAAATTGGATATCTAGAACTCTAGTTATGATTGTTTTATTGGACTGCTAAAACTGTAACTCGCCTAAAAATTTTCAGAATCTGATTAGAGCTGACAGTATTGAGATTTCAGTTGTTCTATGGATTCCTCTGTATGAATTGGTGCAGATGTCAAGAAGAGGAAGCAGGAACATTGCTGAAAACAATGCCCCACCCTTCACCCATGAGGAATTCATGACCTCCCAAGCTCAGATGATGCAAGCTTTGACCTAGTTGGCACATACCATGCAAGCTAGAGGAGTACCACACGCGCCACCACCACGGGATAAGCGTAGAGAGTTCATGCATGGTAACCCTCCCGTGTTTTCTCACTCCATAGAACCACTAGAAGCTGACAACTGGGTACGTGCGATGGAGAAGCAATTGAACCTTGCTCAGTGCAATGATGGAGAAAAGGTGCTCTATTCATCTGGACAATTACAAGGTGCTGCGCAAACATGGTGGGGGTCCTATCAAGCTGCTCATCCCGCCAATGCTCCCGCTATCACGTGGGCAGATTTTGTTAGGGATTTTAAGGTGCACCACATCCCAAAAGGTCTTGTTGAGCAGAAGCAAGAGGAATTCAGATCCCTCAGGATGGGCAACATGACTATGAACGAGTATCACAACAAGTTTAACGAGCTTACTCGCTATGCTCCTAATGAGGTGCCAGAAGAAGCTGACAAGTGGCCTCATTTCCTCAATGGGATTTACTATGAACTTAGGCTGCAGTTGGCTGGACAGAAGTATGCCAGTTTCCAGGAATTGGTGAATAGTGCTATTATGCTTGACAATATGCGCAGGGATATGGATAGGAAGAGGAGGATGGAAGGACAGGGATCTGGATGCAACAATCATTTTTGTCCTAACTCTCAAGGCTATCAGCAAAGGTTCCAAGGGCCAGTTAGCTAGTGGAATCGTTTCTCCAACCCACCGCAACATCAGTACCCTCAGAATAATCGGAACTGCTCATAGAACCAACAACAGAATTGGAGTCCGTGCACACCACAGCAGCAGGGTAATGAAAATTCATGTCTCACTACGCCTAACAACATTCTCTTGAAGAATGGCACCCTAGCACTCCCAATAGGTGTTTTGCGTGTGGTGATGTGGGGCATTATGCTCGCAGTTGCCCCAAGAGGTTGAATCAACAAACTCCTCAGAGGCAGAGTGGCAATGGGAGAACTTATGCTACCTATGGGAGAGTGAACCATGTGTCCACTGAGACTACGCAGGAGGCTACTGCTCAGGAGGCGCCAGAAATTATGCTAGGTATGTTTAGCATCAACTCTATCTCTGCTACTATTCTTTTTGATTCTGGAGCTTCACATTCTTTCATATCACAAGCATTTGTTAAAGCACATAGTATACCCCTACTTGCCTTGAAAGAATCCATGCTAGTGAACTCACCAGGAGGAGGAATACTAGCTTCTTATTATTGTCCCTTAGTTTGTATCTCTTTAAGGGGGTAGAGTTCACTGCTAGTTTGACTGTGTTGAGCGGGTCTGGCATTGATGTGATCCTGGGTTTGGACTGGATGAAGCAACACAATGTGGTAATTCAGTGTAAAGAGAATGTGGTAGTTCTGATAACACCAAAAGGGGACAGAATTAGTGTCAATGTGGCAGTGCAAGCACCACCTACAGCTATAGTGAATCTACTAGATGAAGATGATGACGCTGATAAAGACCGTGTCGTGGAGGAGTTCTCGAATGTTTTTTCTGATGACTTGCTAGGTATGCCACCTGACCGTGACATTTTGTTTATTATAGAGTTATTACCTGGCACTGCACCTATAGCAAAATGTCCATATAGAATGGGGGTAAATGAATTAGAAGAACTTAAGAAGCAACTAAAGGAGTTGTAGGAGAAGGGTTTCATACGTCCTAGTTTGTCTCCGTGGGGTGCTCCTGTGATTTTTGTTGAAAAGAAGGATGGTACTTAGCGGATATGTGTTGACTACTGTTCTCTCAATGAAATCACCATCAAGAACAAGTACCCGTTGATGAGGATTGATGACCTGTTTGATCGGTTAAGAGGAGCTCGTGTGTTTTCTAAGATTGATCTATATTCTGGTTATCATCAGTTGAAGATTCAGAATTTAGATATGCCGAAGATAGCTTTCACCATGAGGTATGGGTTATATGAGTTTACAGTTATGTCCTTTGGTTTGACCAATGCACCTACCTATTTTATGTACATGATGAATAAATTGTTCATGGAGTGCCTTGATAAGTTTGTCGTAGTGTTCATTGATGACATATTGGTATTCTCTAGGACCAAAGAGGAACATGCTGAGCATCTCAGATTGGTGCTACAGAAACTCAGGGAACACCAATTGTATGCTAAGAAGAGTAAGTGTGAGTTTTGGTTGAATGAAGTTTCTTTTTTGGGTCATGTTGTTTCTAATGGAGGTATAGCAGTGGACCCTAAGAAAGTGAAGGACGTTTTAAACTGGGAGCCACCTACTGACGTCAGTGAGATTCGTAGTTTTCTTGGCTTAGCTGGTTACTATAGGAGGTTTATTGAAGGTTTCTCCAAGCTTGCTAAACCCATGATAGCTCTGTTAGAGAAGAATGTCAAGTTTGAATGGTCTAATAAGTGTCAAGTTAGCTTTGAAGAATTGAAGCAGAGATTGACTACAACTCCTATGTTGATACTACCTGATCTGAGTAAGAAGTTCTCTATTTATTGTGATGCATTTCGACAGAGTTTGGGGTGTGTTCTTATGCAAGAAGGGAGAGTTGTGTCTTATGCATCTAGGCAGTTGCGGAAGCATGAGTTAAATTATCCTACTCATGACTTGGAGTTAGCAGCAGTGGTTCATGCTTTGAAAATCTGGAGGCATTATCTGATTGGCCACAAGTGTGATGTTTATACAGATCACAAGAGTTTGAAGTATATCTTCACTCAATCAGATTTGAACTTGAGGCAACGCCAATGGCTAGAATTGATCAAGGAGTATGATTTTGAACTGTTTTATCATCCTAAGAAAGCAAATGTTGTGGCTGATGCACTTAGCAGGAAGATGCTAGTGAGATTCGGATGATGACTATCACCAAGGAGCTATGTGATGAGTTGCAGCGATTGAATACTATGGAGATAGAGGAGATACCTACTTTAGAGCAAGAAATACGCAAGGGTCAGTTAGAGGATGAGAAATTAAAGGAGATAGCAGGGAATGTTGTGATTGGGAAGGCACCTAGTTTTCATATAGACAAAGATGGTACATTGTGGTTTGGCAAGAGGATATGTGTGCCAGAAATAAAAGCTATTCGGGATGCAATTCTAAGGGAGGCGCATGAGTCAGCTTACTCCATTCATCCTAGAAGTACAAAGATGTATCTAGACATCAAGGAAAGGTATTGGTGGTATGGTTTAAAGAGAGATGTGGCTGCGTATGCTGCTATATGTGATACGTGTCAACGTGTGAAAGCAGAACATCAAAGGCTAGCAGGACTGTTACAACCAATGAAGGTACCTGAATGGAAGTGGGATGAGGTTGGTATGGATTTTATAGTGGGATTACCACGTACTAAGAGTGGTTATGATTCTATATGGGTGATCATTGATCATTTGACTAAGGTAGCACATTTTCTACCGGTCAAGATCACTTACGATGGACCAAAATTAGCAGAATTGTATATGGAAGGATTGTGTGTTTGCATGGAGTGCCGAAGAAGATTATGTCCGATAGAGGTTCACAGTTCACCTTTCAATTTTGGAAGCAAATACATACTGCACTGGGAACTCAGTTAAATTTTAGTACTGCCTATCATCCTCAGACCAATGGTTAGACTAAGAGAATAAATCAGATTTTAGAGGATATGTTGAGGGCTTGTGCATTGCAGAAAGGGACTAGTTGGGATAAGAGTTTTCCTTATGCTGAGTTCTCGTATAACAACAGTTACCAACAGAGTCTCAAGATGGCACCGTTGGAAGCTTTATATGGGTGAAAGTGTAGGACTCTGTTGTTGTGGAATCAAACTGGGGAGATACAACAATTTGGTCCAGAGTCGCTTAGAGAGGCAGAAGAACAGGTCAGAATGATCAGAGAAAATCTGAGGGTGGCACAATCTCATCAGAAGTGTTATGCGGATACCCGAAGGAGGGAACTCGCTTTCAAGGTAGATGATTTTATGTACTTAAAAGTGTCGCCTATGAGGGGTGTGCGGAGGTTCAACATGAAGGGAAAATTAGCAACAAGGTATGTTGGTCCATTCAAGGTTATTGCGAGACGTGGGGAAGTGGCTTATCAACTAGAGTTGCCTAAAAAGTTGGCCGTTGTGCATGATATGTTCCATGTGTCACAACTTAAAAATTGTTTTGTGTGTGCCGAAAGTAGAGCAGATACCTATAGAAGAGCTTACAGTGAAGGATGATCTTACCTATGGGGCATATCCTGTTAAGATTTTGGAAACAGCGGAACGGGTCACAAGGAGTAGAATTATTAAGATGTGCAAGGTTCAGTGAAATCGGCATTCTGAAGCTGAGGCAACTTGGGAAAGAGAAGATGATTTAAGGAAGGCATATCTGAAGTTCTTTGAGTAAGCAGCTCAATCTCGAGGACGAGATTCTTTCAAGGGGGTTGATTTGTAACACCCTAAAATTTGCATGGCTTTAAAATAGCCAAATTGATTTAATTATGCAATTTTGTGAGCATTTAACCTAGGAGACATAATATTTTTTATAAAAATAAAATCAATTATAGACAAGAAGCATGTCTGTGCATTCATGCCGCTGCATAATTTTTACTATGATATTTGGATTTTGTTGGGTTTGTTTTGGATTTCAAAATCCTTTTGAAAATATATTTGGAAAACTAGTTCAAATAAAAGGAAAATGAATTCCTTTCCCTCTCTCACTCTTTTCTCTTTCTGGCCCAAGCGGCCCAGTCGGCCTGCTCCCTCTCCTCCTTTCTTCTCGGCCCGAAGGCCTTTCTCTCCACCGCAGCCCGTTCGACCTCTTCTTCAGCCGGCCCAGCAAGGCAGGCAGGCTGCCCGCGCCCCCTTTCCTCCTTGTCTGGCTGACACCCTGGTCCCGCGCCATGTGACGCGACAGGTGGGGCCCGCCGGAGTCGTCCCCTTCCTCGAGTCCAAGCAGGACTCTGCTCGAGTCCGCCGCGCCTATGCTTCATGCTTTGGCGTGCCGCCCACGCGAAGCCGCCCCATAAATAGCAGCAGCCGCGTGCCATGTCACCCTCACCCGAACCCTCACGCAGCGCTGCCTCCGCTCGAGCTCCAGCCATCGCCGCAAACCCTAACCGCCGCCTCCCTTGAGCTCGAGTTCATGAATCGAAGCCGTAATCCGTTCCAAAGCAAGTCGCCGAGTTTGTATACGAGCTCGTAAATCCACCGAGCCCTTTTCCCCTCTTTTTCTCCTTTTGTGTTGCTCACACGGCTTCGTTGTATCTCGCAGGAAGCTCGCCATCACCGTCGCACACTGCCAGCTTGCTCCAGCCCGCTCCTGCCTTTGCTTTCGGGTGCGGTGAGTTTCGTGTTGAGTTTCTCGTTCATTTGATACCGGTCCCATGTCGATCCATCGCCCTAATGCTAGATTGAAATTCGCCGGCGGGGTCCTCTCATCGCTGGCCATGGCTGTCCGCCGTGCTGGCCTTCTTCTTCGGCCGGCCATCCTCTCTCCCTCTCCATCTTCTAATCCGGGCCGTCCATGTTGGATCCAGCGGTCCAGATTAACCCGTACCCCTTCGGGTGGTAGTTTTGCGGAAACCCGCCTGCACTTCTCAGTATTTAGTTAGGAGTCCTCGTCTAGATGGAAAATCCTAATTTTTGGTTTATTTTAATTCCAAAAATAGTTCTATCTATTTATAGTTTTGCCACTAACTTCAAAAGCTCATAACTTCTTCGTTTTAACTCTGATTTGATCCGTTCAAGTTGTGTTAGATTCATAATTTCATAATCTACATGTTGTACCACTGTTAGATGTATTTTAAACTATTTAAATTTGTGGTTAGATTTAATCTATTATTTTACAATAGGAAATCTTGTAAAATCTATAACTTTCTCGTTATAGCACTGATTTTGGTGATCTTTACATCTGTGTGATTGTAGCGATGTGTAGATTGGTTTTATAAACTTTTCTCATACTGTTTTGTTGATATGGTGTACTATTCTAATTAAATCTATTTGTTTTCTCATGTATGATTGCTTGATGCTTGTGTGTTGCTGATTGATGATCGAGTTTAGAGAGTGAGCCATTTGTTGGAGAACAATAGTACTTCGACAACCAGGATCAGCAGGTTCATCAGAAAAGCTTTAATCAAGGCAAGTATAGTTGGGACCATCCTTGTTACCTATTCACTATATGCACTAAAATCATATGCATGTGTCTTATGCTACCCTGTTAGGATTACTTAGCTTTGAATACCTGTTTACCTTGATAACTAGGGATGTTGTATATGGGTAGTTAATGCTAGTCTTTATAACCATGATCTTGTAACTTGATTAATGAATATGCAACTAACAAAAAGATGGTTTTCAATAAGATCCAAACTGTAAGTGATCATACGGGACATAACGTACAGCTATGGGGGCTATATGGCTCTGGCTCTAGCTTTTCATAGGACCTTTTCTAGCGAGTTAGACGATCTGCGAGTTGGGTATAGGGCTGCCTCTTCATTATATGTTATAACTAGGATGTGCCATTCTGGGAGAGGGGTTTTCTATATTCGATGACCCTGCGGCCCTAGCGTGTTAGACGAACCTATGAGTGGCTTTATATGGTTTACGGTGTTTTGGGCCTTGCAAACCCATGCATTTGGAAATCATGACCTGTAGTGAAAGTGTACACCTTTGTGCAGATTTAAACCGATATATCGTCCGTGCCCATGGTTAGGGCGGCCAAGGGGTTCTTATGGAATGGATCATCAACTCAAATCGTGTTAAATGTTAATGTTGTTTTTATCATATCTTTAATCATGTCTACCTGATCATGTGGTTATGGGAATTTGTTACTACCTTGATGCTAATTGCTAAAATATGACATACACTAAAAAGCTAATTGCAGTTAAACCATGTCAGCTTTTGAGCCTCATGAACTCCTTCTATGCGTTCTAAGTACGTATGTACTTACATTTGTTATTTCGTTGCTTGGAAAATCCCGGATGGGTAATAGATCAAGATTGGAGTGAGAGTTATCAACACAACTACTAGCTTGTGTCAACCAGTTGACGTGTCCCTCTAGTGGAGCTATCATTTGGAGTTACCTTAGTTATGTCTTATTTTTTGTTAAAGACAAGGTCATGCTATTCGTGCGCTATGTAATAAAATCTAATTTGGTACTATTTATAATTCATCAACTTAAGTGTGTGACATCCTGGGGCACATGTAAGGCTTTTATATATCTTATTTTAGTCCTTTAAAATGAGATATGACAGGCTGCGCATACCTACTTCGATGCTCCAGCCAACAATATCGCAAGATAAAATGTAATCACGGGGGCTAGATCAAAATCATGTAATCCGCAAAGCAGGTGAATGGTATTAAAGAAAAGGAAAGAATGTGCCACTCATGATTATAGTAAATGTGTCATCGAATCTGCCCCTCGACTTTAAAGGTTGGGGGGACAATGTTTTTCAAACTTAAAACTAGCCCAGTCGGTTCCATATCGAGCCGAGGGGCTGTTGCCAAATGGGCCCCTTGACTTTAAAGGTTGGGGGGACAGCATTTTTCAAACTTAAACTAGCCTATTCGGTTCTAAATCGAGCCGAGGGGCTGTCACCGAATGGGCCCCTTGACTTTAAAGGTTGGGGGACGGCATTTTTCAAACTTAAACTAGCCTATTTGGTTCCAAATCAAGCCAAGGGGCTATCATCGAATGTGCTCCTCGACCTCAAATGTTGGAGGGAACAACGTCGTTTAAAAGTAACCAAAAAAAGACTGACCAAAAGCTCAACATCAAGACAAGCTAGCCAAAATTGAATTTGTTTTCGTATCGAGTAAGAATGCGTCGCAGCAAAGACCTTTACAAGTAGCAGTAAGGCCATGATTTTTGATCCCAATCTATCAAATAAAAAATGAAGTCACCGTGTGCAGCTTTCAAGTCCTCAAAATCACCTGGGTATCGGGGCAGGCCGAGTTTTTGAAAAACATGGTCTAACCGATATTTGACAAAGCCCCAGAGACTGGACCCTTGGTGCCAAAAGTGATGGCGGTACCAAGTATCGCCATGAATCACAAAACCATCCCAATCAATGGTAACCGGGTACTCCTCAAATATGTCTTATGCAGGCTCCACCGGGGGAACCAGTGTGACTCAAACCATAGAGTTTAAATATACCATTACAACCATAAACCAGCACGATGGCCACAAGTCCATCTGCAAACTGGCACAACTAAGCTAGCAAGGTCTACGGATCCACATTTTCTACATTCTAGTTTAGGGCTTCGGTAGTTGAGGGGTTTGCTTCGGCGGTTCCAGACGCGGTGTTCGGTTGTGGCTCATCCCGAGAGGGCGTGGACCTTGGAGTCTGGGTACCGATGGCAGGTTCCTTCTCATTTTGGGCTGCTATGAAAACAGCCACTCTTTCCTTGATGGTAGCCCGCTCCTCGGGAGTCTGCGAGGATAAAAATCAAATACAACAACCAAGTCAAAAACAACTGCAAATAAACTGTAAACAAAATGGCCCGAAAGCAAAAGTCTTACCAGGTCAGGGTCGGAAAGAGCTGCCCGATACAACGTTATGTCCCGGCCATCGGGGCGCCAGAAGCTATCAAAAAATTTGACAGGAGCTTGATTGGAGCCATCATCTACCGGCCAGAACGCATTTGGGTCCCCAGCCTCGAGCCCGTCAGCGTGGCTGCATCCGATGTCCTTCAAGGTCTTGATCAAGGCACGAGTCGCTTCAAGACCAACGTACTCCTATCCCAAATCCAACAGATCACCGAATGACTCAAGCTGAGCCAAGAGCCATTCTAGCGCAGCCAAAAGAGAGGTCTCGACTGAAGGGGGCTCGGTAACCACCCCCAGACCGGTCAAGATCTTCTCAGAAGCGCTCAATGCCTTCTGAATGGCTGCGCTTACTTCCCTTCAGCCATGTCTCTCCTCTCGCTGGGCCGTCTTCAGTGCATTTTTGGCTTCCTTGCAGGCAGCTGACTCGGTCTCCAGCTTCAGCATTTCGGTAGCAAGTCTTTCCTCCAGCTCCTTCACCCGCCTTTCGTCGTCCTCGGCCTGTTGCACCAGATGAGCCCTATCGGCTTGCCTCTGCTTCAGCAGGGACTGCACCAAGAGTGAACTCTGCGGAAAGAGCATTTGGCAAGGCAAGTCAGAACCTTTTCTGAAAAAGAAAAATATTGTCGACATCAAGAGTAAAAAACAATCACTCACCAAAATGGCGTGGTTGTCGATGGCACTTAGCATTTTGTCATCACCGGCCACGAGCAAGTCCCGCTCGATAACTGGGGCAGTGAAAGAGCGGCTACACGCTTCAGTAAAGTTAAGGCCCTCCAACAACGGCAAAATCCCGATTCGTCGATAGTCCACATTGTTCACCAGCGTAGCATCCGAGTCAACCCCTAAAGCACGAGCAATGCGATAAGCTTTCTCCTGTCCGGGGCTTCCCTCTTCTGGGGAAGAAGAACCTGAATACACCCTTATCTCACCGTAATCCCCATTACAGGCGTCTAAGGAGAGGGTACCATGCCCGAATAGCATGCTCTTAGCCATCTCCTTTGTCATTCGGATGCGTTTTGGATAGAACCGTGACTTACCCGCATGCCTATCGGATGAGGCCGGAGGATCTTGTGACTTCTCCCGGCCCTCACTTGAGCCAGCCCTGATTCTTGCCTGTTTAGAAGGGTTCATCCTCAGCACCTTATCAGTGTGACGTGGAGCCGGAGGTCGCCGATTGCTGTCGAATTGAATGCCACTTAATTCAACATTGACAATCGGGACGTTGCATGGGTTGGCAGGTCTGTTGGTCGTCATGTCGTCTGAAAGAGTAGCCGAACTCAACACAACCTGAAAACATACACAGGGAGATGGTGTCAGCACACCGAAACCATAAGCGTAACAACAAAAATAGGCAGCTGCGGAAATAAAGACATTAAAAATTCATAACTACCATTTCAGTGCAGATAGCGCCATAATTACAGCCACTATCGAATACAACCTTTTTAGTTCTCCTTATGGGTTTAGGCCAAGACATTTCGGCTAGCTCGTAGCATACCTGAACATCCGTGGGCTCCAAATTAACCGCTGTTCGACCAACGTGCTTCCGCTTTCGCGACTCAGCTAAAACAGTAGCATTCGCGGCCTGGCTTGTGGAGCCGATAGCTTATTTTCTCCTCTTGCTACAAACTGCATGGTCCGAATAGTCCATCCCATGGCATCAAATGCCTGATTCAGCCGCGAAGTGGCCCCGAGATGTTTCTGACATGCTCGGTGCTCCCGGGTGATGTACAGACCCAAATATCGCTGGCTTTCCTCTTGACTGTCATTATAAAAGCTACTTCATTTGGAAATCTAATAGGCCTGGTCAACCGAAGGTCTGGCCCGTGATACTATGTTTTCTCCACGATATTCATAAAGTGGACTTCATTGCAAAGCGGCCATTTGTTCAAAGCTATCATCTCCTCAATAAGATCCCGGCTGCTGTGGCGGCCATAGGTTTCCTGAAAGGCATCTTTGGCCTATCATCTTCTGGACCATACAGGCCCACGGTCGCCTGCCATTGTCCAGCTAGCATAGCTTGCTGAGAAACAAGAGCATGGGCTTTCGACAGCCCATTGTTCAGAATGGTCTGCACCTCATCATCGCTGCAAACTCGAATGTAAAACCAGTAATTCCTCCAATCGGACCACTTATTTTGGTAATACGGAGCAAGTTGAGGGAGGCTCTTGTCGCGGCTAGGGACAAAGTTGTACCCACCGTGCTCAACTCAGATCCTTTCACCGGTGGTCTCGATCTTATCGAATCGGCCATGCAAATGAGTCTCGTAGAATCGAGCAAACACTGACACACTGAGCTGGCATCCCATCATCTTCAGTGCCATCGTGAACAAGATTAGCCGGGATATAGCATTCGGTGTCAGGTGGTTAATCTAGAGGTTGAACTGATTGAGAACTTCACAGAAGAACGGCTCAATCAGAAAGCGCAGACCTGCCACAAAGAAGTCTCTAAAAACTACGGCCTCATAAGGTTTCGGCCATGGAACCTTTTCGTTGCCCGGGGCCCGACACTTGGCTCGGGTATCGGGACTCATCAACCCAAGCCACTGATAGTCATGCAATGTCAATTCAGTCACCTCAGACTGACCAAGAACAAACACTAGCCGAAATGGTTTCTTCCCCCTTTTCGGCCGAGACTGAGCATCGTCTGTTCATATTCCTCATCAACAGTGGTTTCCTTTTCGGCCCCAGTGTCATCATAAACTATGTTTTCGCTGACCTCGTCAGCAGCCAATTTGGCGGCTCCTAGACTGCTAACGGCCACTTCGGCTAGTGACCGACTATCAGCGGCACTGGCAGTCTTGGAGCATCCGGGTTCATCCATGATCTCGACGATAGTGTCAATCGGCACAGGAGATGGGTTATGCTTCACTGAAGACGACGAACTCGAATGGGACAACAAAGCCGAATCAGACCTGGACCCACTGCTGGTCGAACTGGAGGCAACTACGCCTTGAGTCATACCACTAGCCGAATGCGTGAGAGAGCGAATCGCCCAAGCTAGAGAGAAAATAAAAGAAACGAAAGCAGAAAATAAGGAAATAAAAAGCTATCGCAAAAAAACAAGGAAGCCGACACCCCACACAGGACACTAACCAAAAAACATAGAAGAGTTTACTCATCGATTAGTCCAAAGCAAACGGAGGCCGAATGTAGGAGAGCTCCGAATGCAACACCGCAGGCTTCAGGAGGCAGCGCAATCACTAGAAGAATGAAATGAACGACAGGGTGGGGGTGACCCCTTTTATACCACGCGGGCAAGCAGACGTGAGCGGTTACACGGCTCAGGAACCGAGGAGGCGCCTGTTGGCCATTGCTTCCTGCGCGCTTTCGCGCACCCACGGTGGTTCGTTCCCGCGTGATATGCGATGGATTACAGCCGCCGCGGATGGACTCAGAAGCTACTTATTGCAGCTCAAAGAGGACCCAAATCCTGAGGTGGAATAATTTGGAGAACAAGAAAAGCGGCGGCAATTCGGGCCCCCATTCAGGGACGGCGTAACGAAACCCGAGAAATACTGGTTTGGCTGCCTCATCACCCCAAAAAAGGGCAAAGTGGCGCCAAGGGGCTACTGTTGGGGGATGGACACATCATGGCCACCCCCTCTATCGGTTTCCCGTCGGTTACACCATTCGCCAGGTAATCACCAAGTCACCTAGACC
The DNA here is from genome assembly GCA_023333625.1 of Bothriochloa decipiens. NCBI lineage: Eukaryota > Viridiplantae > Streptophyta > Magnoliopsida > Poales > Poaceae > Bothriochloa > Bothriochloa decipiens. The sequence continues at coordinate 36,158,571 of CM041635.1, read as the reverse complement.
CTGACCCGGGAACCGGATGCCAAGGGTAGAGTCCAGAATAGAGCTATCAGCATGCATTCAGTGTATTTTAGGCTCTAGTTGATTATGAAGAATGCGTCGAGCAAGCAGCAGAAGTGCATGAGCTAGCTTGCGGTCATTTATGAAATCAGCTTGCTTTCGATACACTTTCAGCGTCATTTCGGCGACTCTGTTGACTGTCTTTTGTAGCTGGATGCAGGTATAAGTCTCCTTGAATATGTCTAGGGAAGGCCAGAGCAGGCGACAGGGTGACGTCGGTGGGCCCTACGTGGTCGGCAGTTAGGGAACAGAAGGTATCACGAGGCGAGATGACGGATGTTACCCTGACAGCCAGAATATTCTAAGGATGTGTTGTAGGTGCAGGAGCAAAATGGCTATGTAAAAGTCTACGGTTGTGTATAAATTGCACTGCCTCAGCAATAATAAAGAGAGAGAGATACTCGTTTCCCTAAATCCCCGTTCGTTTTACTTTTTACATTCGTTTCGTATCGTCTGTCATGGTCGCACCGCCAATTGCGTCTCGGCAATCGGGGGTGCTTTCAATACCGGTTGCCATGCGAACCAACAAGTGCCTTGCTATTACTGAAAGAATAACACCATATAAATATTTATTAATTATAATATAAATAATTCAAAATCTTAAGTGCTACAGTGTAATAGAGTTTATGAAACTATTTTAAGAAGTAGAATATTATCTTAATAGAATAAATCTTAAAAACTTTGAATACAAAATACAATAAGCATTAAAGTTTGAACTCAATACATGGATAAAAAATTATTGCAACTAGATTAAAAAGGTGAAAGTTAAAAAATAGATCTTAAAAGGGGTGTAATAAGACTATAAGAGTTTATACAACTTAAGTTTAGGTTTCAACTAATAAATACATAATTGAGCTAGAAAGAAAAAAGAAAATCAATCATATGTCCCCAATAATAGAGCCCAATGGATATAAGGGGTCCAAACCCCGGTGGCACGTGGCAGCAGGAGCGATGGCGGAGGAGGACAGCGGCGGCGGTGCTGCGGCAGTCACCCTAGGGGGCGCGCGGGCGCTGGGGGCGGTGGCGGCTAGAGTTGGAGACGGGGTGAGAGAGAGCCAAGAGCTGAGAGCTGGGTAAAGGGTTTTCCCTATTGCTTTCTTGATCGAAATGAGTACATGGCACTTATATTTATAATCCTTACATGACTTGCCCCTTAAGCAACTGGGGATCATGCGGATCCTCCGCTTCTTATTTTATTTCTTTCTATTTTTCAAATTTATCTAGATGACGTGGCATCCTTCGTAGATGGGGGCGGTGGCGGCGGGGTTGCGCCCGTGCCCTCCTCTCCCGCGCGTGCGGCGCCTTGGGCCTGCGAGACGTGGCTTGTTGCAGCGGCGGTGTTGACACCGTTTTTTGACACGTGTCAATATAAGCCGAAAACTGTGCCGATCGGCAAGGGAGTGGTTATTCTCCAGCATTGCTTCTGAGTTGCTGATGGATGATTGCCGATAAAGGACATGTTAATCTCGTACATTGCCGATGAAGCCAGAGGGCTGTTGCCGATGGAGAGAGAGGCATGGTTGCCGATAGAAAGCAGAGCTGAAGGACGTGGAAAGCAGATCTGAGTCATTATCGATGGGTTTTGCTGATGGAATCTACAGAGATGAGGAGCGTGCTGATAGAGGTTTCATCGTAAAGCAATGGATAAGGAAACTGGCAACATTTATGCCATTATTTTAATAGTTTATTTTTAAGTCCGACCTTGGTACAAGTCGTTATTTTTTATTCCTTAGAGATAAGACTTGTTTAGGTAATACTTTGTCGTGTCTGTTTAGGACTCATAGTACCAGGGTATAAATATGTACCGAGAGACAATGTAAAAT
>CM041635.1:36076123-36136691 GCA_023333625.1 Bothriochloa decipiens | reverse complement strand
GACTCAACCCTCACCCTACTCCCTGCCGTAAGCTCCACCCCAAACCCAGATACAACATCATCAGCTCACATGTCCATCTAAAACATCAACTCACACATCCGGCCTGGCACTCAAAACATAGCCTAGATAGATAGGGCTCGATTTATAGAAAATTTGGATATGTGGATCATAATTTTCTGAGCTCGTATGAATTAGATATGAATTTTCAAAGATTTAACCATTTTCTAAAAAGAAAAAGGGCTCGAGGGTAAGGTCACGATGGTTACGGTCTCGAGGGGTTACGGTCTCGAGGGTTACGGTCTCGAGGGTTAGGTCTCGAGGGGTATGCTCTCGAGGGGACGATCTCGAGGAGTATGCTCTCGAGGGTTAGGTCTCGAGGGGTATGCTCTCGAGGGTACGGTCTCGAGGAGTATGCTCTCGAGGGTACGGTCTCGAGGGCATGGTCGAAGATGGAAAACTGCTCTCCTTCCACAACTGTGCTCGGCCGGTGATGGCGAGGTTAAACATCCGGCGAGGGGCTGCTCTAGGACTTCGCTAACCCTTGCATCGTCCTCGGGTCGTCAAGGCGGACACGTAGGTGGTCGTCAAGTCAGGAGCTTGGTTCCGGCGACGTGCTTTACGGCGGACAGTGCTCGAGGGTGACGGTGCTCGAGGTGTTGAACTCGAGGGTCGTTTTGTCGAAGGGTCAAGCTCGAGGGTCGGTTTGTCGAAGGGTCAAACTCGAGGGTCGGTTCGAGCGCGTGATCTGTCTCGGACGAGATCGGCTCGAACGCGGAGTTCCTCCTCGGCGATCGGCGGCGGGAAACCCTTGATTCCTGGTGCCACAAAGGATCTCTGGCGCCATTAACCCGCCCATCGGTTTTAGGACTTCACGACGGTCACGTTGACGGGCTTCAGGGCGGCAACTTTGCTTCCGGTGACGAGCTCTACGGCGGACGGCGGCTCGATGGCGACGGCGCTCGATGTACACTTCACACTGAGTCACTCCTGCTCCAATTGGTGGCGTAGATGGACGGTTGGAGTCACGCAACACCTGCTCGAGGTGCCGGCGGTGACCAAAACGCACGGCGGAGTCCGCGCGGGCAGCAACTCCCACGGCGGAGCTTCGATAGGTCCTCGGTGCACAGCAACGGCACTCCGAGAGGGTCCACGGTCTCCATCTTGCCCTCTCGATGCAGCTCGTCATGGCAGAGCTTCCCGGCTTCTTCCTGCTCCTCGAGGGTGGTCGATGGTGGCAGGAAACGACGATGAACAGCGGCGTTCTGGAGCGGCAACGTACTGACACGTCGACGACAAGGTGGTTTGGGTCGGTGCTCTGGCGAGGCAAACGCGGAGCTGGGGTGTGCACGGGGTCCGTCTCATCAAGGCGAGCGTGGATCCGGAAACAACGGAGGTCGAGGCTCAATGGAAAGGTGGCTGGGTGATCTCGCCACGGCGGTGCTTGGCGCGCGGCGATGAACTGGGTGGCTTCTGTTCCGGCATCCTCCCGATGCCGTGGTCCAAGGAGGCTCAGCTGGTCTCGTGTGTGTGTGCGGGTGTGTCCAGTGAGGTCGGTAGCGACCTGGGCCTACGCGCTCACGGCGGAGCGCCATGGCCAACAGCACGGCGGAGGGTTCGAGAGAGCGGCGATGGCGGTGCTCACCGACGGGTCGAAGAGGATGGAGGTGCGGTACAAGTCCAAGCGGCTCTGGCTCGCGGTACTGCTCCTCCTTCCTACTCCCAATGCAGCAGTGGCGGCTTCGAGTCGACGGTCTTCCTCCCCAACTCCGACGGCGGCTTCTTCTTCTTCCCCGACTCCTTTCTTCCCCCTTCCTTCAGCTCTTCTCCAATCGAGGCTGGCAAGGTGGAATTGGGCTCCACCAGAGCGGTGGCGGCGGCCTGGGAACCCTAGGGTGCCGGGGTGCTTGCTTTATAGGGCGGACGCGGTGGTAGGTAGCCGACAGACGGTCGATCACGGCTTCTGCTTGATCGAGCGGCCAAGGGATGTCCATGTCAGCAGCTGAGGCTCGATCTGGGTCCAGAGAACAGCGAGAGGGGGCTAGGTAGCACTGGGTGTCGAAGTTCTATACGGCGGCAGCGTTCCACTGCGGCGACCGCGCAGGTGCGCGCGCGCGGAGAATCTTGCCTACGGCCGTGGGAACTTTATGCGGGCTGGTCGGTCCAGGTGGCTTGCGGGCGCGCGTCGATGCGGGGCGACACTGGATCGAGCGGTCGAGGCAGGTTGCTTAGGAGCGACGCCGGGGAACAGTGCTGATGCGAGCACGCGCGGCCGTTCGGGTGACCTCAGCGGGCGCGATGACACGTGGGTCCCACTTCGGGCCCCATCGTCAGCGACTCATCGGCAACGGAGGCTCGGTGCGGCGCGCGGACGCGCGCGGCTCTTGCTGGGCCGTCGGCCTAGTTGGGCCGCGCAGCGCGGGGTCGAGCGGCGAGCGCGCGTGCGGGCCGGCTGGCTGCTCGGGCCGATCTCCTCCCTTTCTTTTCCATTTTGTTTTCTTTTTCATTTTTAAATATATTTTTATATATACTTATATATATATATGGTGTGCTAAATTTGTGCAACAAAATAGTGAGCATACATGGCCCAAATAATGCTAGGGTATTATTCCCTTAATATTTATTTGTCAAAATAAATATTATGTTGTCATTTAATAATCAACACATAAACCAAATAAGAATCCAAATCACTCTTTTTAATGCAACATGATGATTGAACAATTGAAACATTAAAATGTAACATGTGAACATAGAGCATGGTTATGAGATGTTAATTAATTTGCAACATATGAATGCCATGCATGACATGCTAGGGTTGATGCATATGTAAGGGGTAGATGATGACATGTCGCACCACATCATTCAGGGTTTTGTCGAAAAAAATTTTGTAGTTCGAATTTTCGGGTTGTTACAATGGGCTCCTAGGCAGGTGATGTTGGCGCGGCGGCGGTGGAGGGCGTCGACGGCGTGGAGCTCCGTCCATCCTTCAAATTGAGCTCCGTCTTCTCCTCCTTCCTACATGTGGAGCAGCTAGGAGCTCCAAGGTGACTAAAGGCGTGGCTACGGAGGCACGGCGGGGCGCGCGTGGCTGCGAGGGCCACGGCGGGCGCTCCCGCGGCCGGGAGCCCTGGCAACCAAGGGCGGCAAAGTGGCGCGCCCTCACTGTGGTCATTGCCATGCTCCAAGACCTTGTCAAACTAGCGTTCTAGGCCTATGTGGACTCAACTATGGAGTTAATGAGACCTATCGTGCAGTGAAACGGCATGAACGCGGCGGCGCTCCGGCGACGGCCATGGCAAGAGCTGGGGCATTGGAGTTTCTCACCTTCCCGTGGCAGTGCTAGTGGCTGGCAGCGGCTATGTCAACTCGAGGGATAGGAAGCAGAGTGGTGCGGTGCGCTTGATGTAGTCGAACGGGGTCGCCGGTCCTTCTCCGGCGAGCAGCAACGGCAACGGCGCACGGGTCTGGCTCTGCTCTGGCTCCGGCGTCCTTCTCTCCGCCTCCTACTACTCCCTCCTCCCTAACTCCTCCTTCTCTAACTGGCAGGTGAGCGAGACGTGAGTGATTATCAGCAAGATGACGGCTGGCATAGGGGAACCCTAATGGCCAGGATGGCCTCCCTTTTTATAGCAGCTGTGGCGGCCATGGCGGGCTAGGAAGGCCGTGAACGGCGGATGCAGCGGGAGGGGCGATCGAGCGATCGAGGCGCACCGAGCTAGGGTTCCGGAGTGGTCATGGGTGCGCACGGCGGTAGCAGGTTCGCCTCGTGATTCCCTGGCCAGGGCGAGATGGCCATGGCGTCACGGCCGGGTCCACCGGAGTGCGCCGTTGGTGGGTCAGGGGCGAGCCGGGGGCCACGTTGGGCCGAGACATGGGGAAGGGTAGCAGGCCGGCCTGGTGGCTTGTTGGCTTGGGCTGGTTTGCCTTCTCCTTTTCCAACTCCTTTTCTTTCCTTTTCTTAAATCTATTTCTTAACCAAGCAACTAAACAAGCTTAAGATCCCATGTTGGCAAGTTAGTAACCATGGTGTGTACACCATGATAGGTCCGCTAGGGTCTCATGGAGTTGTTGGAAGCCATGTCCATGGTTAATAACATATATTAGCCACATATGATATAAAGGTTTATTTGATTCTATTACATCACATAAAATCAAATAAGAAGCAAATCAAACTCTTATTGATTAAATGCAAATGCCTCTATAACAATTGGTGCTACTTGTGCAACGATTGAATGTTTTCCTACATGACACTCACCAACCATTGGATACTTTAGAAAAAATTTTGTTGGTTGTGCTTTTTGGTGTTTGGATTTTTAGGGATGTTACACTGATGTCATGGATGATGCTGAACCATAGATGTTCTGTAAGCTTTCATTGGTTGTTCTAGACTTGTATTTATGTGTCGGCTGTTATGTTAATACTTAAGACAAAGGGTCGTGCACTTGTTAATTATTATATGCACTTCAACTTGATCATGAACTTGTTAATTGATTGCAATTTGTTTTTTATATATCGACTGTCTTTGATATAATTTTACTAGGATTGGTTTGTTTTCAAAATTCCACAAATTCAAGTTCATGTCCAGTTTTACTGCTTTCACTTTTGTGTTTATATTCAAATTTAGAAGTATAAAAAGGTTGAGGTTTTCCTACGGCTTTCAAGTTTATCAAGAGGTGAGAGTTAAAAAATTGATTTATCATCACATAAAGGGATGCAATAAGAGTTTATATAACTTAAGTTTAGGTTTCTAGTGAAAAAAAGAGATTAATCCTTAAAGTTTTTAACGGGGGCTTTTCACCAATAAGCTTCTATATGTTATTACTGACAAGGCTTTGTTAGAAACAAAAGGATATATATTCAGGATGCTACCATCAGAGTTCAAATTCTGATACTTGCACCTTTTTTAGGATTTTAACAGATTTAGCGGCGCTATGCATTAAGTGGTAGACGATGTCCCCATCGATATCGAGGCATCTGTGGTGACTTCGTGAACTTTACGATGTGACGGCTGGGTCTTTTGAAGGTGCTCATACGGATATGGTTTGCGTACGTATATTCATTGAGGTGGACATGCGTACGTGTGGATGTCTTTATTGTACTATGTAGTCTCAATAAACGTAGGTTACAATCACTAAAGATATTAACACAGCCCTTAATTTTGTTTATAGCGCCGCGAGAGATTGTACAAACTAAGACAAAGGCCATGACGACGGACACGAACGTACGCCTCCATCAGCGGGTGCCATCCTAAACACCTAGAACGTGCCGAAGGCGTTCGCAATCAAAAGCCAACCAAGCGACTACAGTGCACAAGGTCTATTTCAACAGATTCCCTAAAAAATGCCATCCTGGGAGACGACGCGGATGACGCATTCTATCTTGAGGCAATCGCCGCGGACGAAGCATGAACCCTTGAGACCGCTCCGCGCGGCGAGCTGGCGGGCGCCCGTGGTGCACCAGTCCGCACTCGCCCTCGCCGTGTCGAACAACCTCGGCCCCCTCTCGTCCCAGGTGACATCGTCCGCGATGCCAATGGCCTGGTCCAGGACCTGGAGGCCGACGTACGCCCTCGCCACCGCGCCCTCAGTCAGCAGCCTGACGAAGACGCCCACGCTGCCGCGCTCGCGGTCGTCGTCGCAGCCCAGTAGTATCGGATTGCCCAGTCGAGGCCGGCGACGGTGAACTTCGGGGAGTCCACGAAGCCGGCCACGCATTCCTGATGCTCGTCGCCCTCAACTACGGGGAACCGCGACGACGGTCGGCACAGGGGCAGGTGTTGCTCCTGCAACCAGCTGAAGCCGCGGACGTGCACGACGTGCGTGCCGTGGGCCGTTCTGGTCACGCGCATCGGGAGAGCTCGGCGCCGGGGAAAGTGTTGCCGTCCACAGGCACGCCAGTGGCGGCAGACCGCACTGAGACGGACGCCGTCTTTGCAGCAAGGGAGACGATGCAGGATCTGGCCGTACAGGTCCAACGGGAGATCGCACCAGCTCACAACTCCCCCCTCTTGCTCCTGCAACTTCATCGGGACGGTGTTCGACGTCGACGACGCCGACGACATTGTGTTGTGTGTGCGCACGTAACGTAATGCTGTTGCTCTGTGCCCGGCCCACGCTATGTTCGACGTTGTGCCTGACGTTTTTATGTGCCATTGGGAGGAAGCAACGGCCGAGTTTGAGACTGATCCGGACGTACTCCTGTCCTCGTATAAGAACAATCTGAAACGGATACTGGTAGATATCTCGGAGTATATGCTAGTATTGCTCATCTCTGCCACATGAATCAGGATGTTTGGGCATCATCTTCAAGAGCCAATAAAACTGGGTGGACACCGGTAATACATGGCCAGGCACGGGCACGGCACGTTGTCAGGCACGGCACTATTGGGCACGGTGCCGTTGCTGTGTTGTGCCGCATCGTGCTGCAGTGCCAAAGTCTCGGCCCGGGCTCTGCCCTATATCTCGTTTCTCGTGCCGACGAGCACGGTGGCCCGTCATGCTTCTACCAGCCTGGCTCGGCGCCTCCGCCCAAAGAACGAATCGACGCAGCCGCATACAGGCGCTGTCACAGACTCGTCCCCACCGCGCGCTCTGCTGCTGCCGCCACCGCTGAAGCGCCGCCTGTGTGGTTGTGCTGAGGATAGAAGAGATGCTGAAGAAGTTTATGGTTTTGGGAACTGAATGGTGCTTATGTACTCCATACTTTTCATCCAATGGTTGTAGCAACCGCAGGATGTGTGATGGAGTTGGCCTCAACACAACGCAGGTTCTACAATGCATCAAGGTGGAAGGGGAGGAGTGCATCGCGGCAGGCCTCAGCAAGCTTGCCCCGCTGTTTGCGTCACCACCCTAGTATCGCGGGAGCTTTCACATCTAGTCACAAACCGAGTGCCTTAGTGTCGTGAGGATTAAACGATTCCCTTCTCTTTCCTCTCCGTTTAATGCAAAAAGTACAGATCTGCTGAGGTAGCACCATATTAAATATGCATGATATACTCCCCATAAAATCCCCATTGAGAGTGGCCTTAAGACATCGCACCCGGTCCCTTGTTTGTTTATATATTAGGTCTTTTACTTATATGTCATTAAAAAAGTTTATAATCTCACCTATGTCCATGAAAAGTTCAATCTAACACAGTAGCCACTGGTCTAAAATGTTTCTTTCTTCCACGCCATTATTCCATCTGCATTCCATCGATTTTTGGCCGTTTAAGTGTCCTGGCAGGTGGGTCCGGTCAGTCATAATGTCTACACTACCCCTCCCATCTCTATCCCCTCTCTCTCTCTTACTCTTTTCGTCTTCCCATCACGACCCGTCCACGCCGCTCTTCCCCACGGCCGACTGCCCTTCCTCTTCCCTTCTGGCCATGCCGCGAGCAGCCGCCGGTTGCCTTCGCCGCTGACCAGCGCACCATCGGCATCCTCGAAGCTCCAGGTAGCGAAGGCTGGGTTGAAGCGACGGCGGCGGCAGAGCACAATAGCGCCGTGGAAGTCGAGAGCCAGCGCATGAACCACATCGCCATCGAGCCCCACCACGCGCGCGGTCTATCGTCCGTCCATGAGGTCCACACGCGCTCTGCCTCCCCGCGAGCGCGCTCCGCCGCCGTGCACCGCGAGCCCTGCCGTGGGTGCGCATCAATGTCATCTGTGCCGCCATCTTCCTCTTCCCGGTCCGCCTCCTTCTCCTCTCCGGTGGCTCCATCACCGGAGGGAGCGACCTCCCGCGCTCGATGCAGATGCCACGACTACCAAACCTCGGCAGGACCGTCGCCGCCACCCCCACGCCATTCGTCGCCGGAGCACATGTCGCCGCGCGGGCGCGTCCATGATCGTCCACGCCTTCCGCCGCCGTGTTGCTCCGCTCGGCACTCCCAGCACTGCTCCACCCCGCGTGGGCCGTCCTCGCCGCTGGCCTAGCGTGCGCTGCTCCACCTGCGCGGGATGGCGAGCGAGGCCGGCCACGGGGATAGACCTCACACCGCCGGCCCCGAGGAGGATGACCTCGCGCCGCTGGCCATCGCGAGCGCGGCCAGAGGACTGGTTGGCGGAGGTGCTAGCGAGGCAAAAAGAGAGAAGAGAATAGGAAGAGAAAGAGTTTAGGTGGCTGGCAAACGGCCCCACCAGAGGGTATAATGGTCTTTTGGCTAGTCTGTTTGACACTGTTAGGCATATAAATAGATGGAATGGTGTGGAAGAAAGAAGAATTTTAGAACAGTGGCAGCTGTGATATGTTGAACTTTTCAGTGACATATACGAGATTACAAACTTTTTTAATAACATACGAGTAAAATACCCTTATATATTTGGTGAGTTTTTTTATGGATGTATATATTTGGTGAGTTTCCACACGATGCTTGGACATTGCAACTCCGTCGTGAACCGATGTCCACTCAATTTTATTCGAAGAAGATATATTGATGCGTGGACTGAACATATCAAGAATTCCATGCGACTCATACATAATAAGAAAAAAAACTGATCATTATATAGTATATATATTGTTGGACTTAATTGGGCTAGGCTCATAATAATTCAATTAAATCAAATAATATTACAAGGCACATTTCTAATGCTAGGAAATTGAGAGGAATTTAAATTGAACTTGGTTGAGAAGTTCGAATTGAACTTGTATGGCAAGTTCAAATTAAACTTGATCAAGAATTTCGAATTGAACTTGTATAGCAAATTCAAATTGATCTTGATCGAAAAGTTTAAATTGAACTTGACCTTGATTGAGAAGTTCGAGTTGAACTTGACACTCTTGATCGGAGGGTTCTGGAACCAACCAGGGGTATATTTTCTTTATCAAGTGAAGACATGACATATGACTCAAGTTGGCTTATTTGAGTGTTAAGTAAGGACTTACTTGTTGATCAAGTAGTATTTAACCATCAAGAGAAGGCCAACTTATGTTTGTCAAAGGGTCATCTCCATCTATAAATAGATGAACTCACTTCTTACTAAAGAAGAAGAGAGAATACATGTGTGGGTGAGCATACCACAACACTCCTCTCAAACCTCATATTCTTACTTCTTCTGCTGTTGCTGCGTTTCTACGCATTCCTATCGCGACTCTGCGGGCACAAAGCTTGCGAGAGCAGGCCTCCGAAACCACGCCCCTCTGAGATCCTGCTCGGGATAGGCGGGCGATCAGATTTTTGGGGAGCGTATAACACGACTGCTCACTCATGTCCTACTAATAAGAAGGCCATTCGAGTGACTGCACTGCATCGACTCGCCACTACATCGAATTAGATCGACTACATCGAACAAGCTCAACCAACTAGCATGGCTAGTCCAGTTGAGAACGGCGCATCTGGTGCCTCTGCCATTGGCCCCACCTCCGGGTACATCGTAAGCTCTTTCTGTTTTTAGTTCATGTTAAATGGTATTTTAATCATAAATATGTGCACCTGTTTTGCTATAACAAGATCATTAATCAACTTCATGTTTTACCTAAAATATTTTAGAATCAAAATATGCTGTAAATTGCCTAAAGTTCTAGCATATATAACCTAAAGTTTCTTTCACGATGAATCATGCATGCTTATTTTCTTTGTCAAAAGAACAGGCCAATCAATACAAATTCTAAACAAGATTGAAAATACGAAAAATGAAACCATGCAGGTGAACTTTGTTATCAACTTCTAAAAGGCTCGCCGCCGCCTTTTGTGCATCTCACTCGCCGCCGTCAGGTCTGAATCGGAACTCGGCAAGAGCCACACCGCCGGCATTGGCCGGAGACTCTCCTGCTGACACGGTACGGGAAGCACGGTGACGCTCCGGTCGAGCATGTCGTACACGGCGGCATGGCTGTGGTACTGGTGGAAACTCAGAATCGTCCACCTGCGCTGCTCCCAGAACGACATGCCCACGCCGTCATTGGGCACGAAGAATATCTGGTCGCCGCGCACCCCGTCGTCGCCGCAGAGGCGCGCGCGCACGGACCGCGAGCACAGCCGCCCGATGAACAGCGCCTCGCCGTAGCCCAGCCTGTCGATGTCCACCCATTGTGACCACGGCGGCGGACGTCCGCGCGGAACACCGTGAACCTGTCGAACGACGCGCCGTGCGACCCCCACCGCACCACCATGAAAGCGCCTGCAGCTCGCCGCCTTGGCCGGACGACGACGGGACGAGGTAGCGGAGATGGGGGGACCCCGAGGAGGAGGCCCCGACGATGACGCGCTCCACGCGGGAGACGTACGGCTGGCCGGTGTCGCCGTTGACGCCGACGTCGAACGCCAGGAGGTCTCCGTAGGCGGTAACGGCGTAGAGCTTGCCGCCGCACCAGGCAAGGTCCTCGTACCACCGCCACCGGTCGTCCACGCTGACCGACCATGAAAAGGTCTCCAGCGAGCAGAGCGCCACCTTGCCGAAGTGCTCGCGGCTGATGATGGCCGCGATAAAGCCGTCGGGGCACGTCACCAGCTTCCGCACGGCCATCCCCTTGTAGTCCGTCCACTCGTGGTGCCGGGTCTCCGGAGCAGGCTCGTTGACGATCTCCACCGGCGCGCCGTGGGCGCATAGGTTGGCTAAGCTTGGGAGCAGCCTCGTCTTCCCTGTCAAAGGGCTGGACAGGCGGAAGAGGCCGTCGTCGTCCTTGAAGAGCAGCCAGTCGTCGCACGCGCCGCAGAGATATCCGGCGCTGTCGTCGGCGACGAGGCCGGGCGTCGTCGTTAGCTCCGGGTACCTAAAGACTTTCCCGTTGGGGAGCGCGAGGTATGCCACGTCCGGAGGCGCCTCCACGGTGGCCGCGGCGGGCTCAGGTGCTTTCTCAACCACCACGGGGGGCCGCGTTAGGGGGAAGAGATGCCGTGCACAGGCAAGCCAATGGCGGCAGACCTCGCTGAGATGGACACGGTCTTCGCGGCAAGGGAGACGACGCAGGATATTGCCGCACAGGTCCAAGGGGAGATCGCACCAGCTCAGAACTTCTTTTTCCCTGAATCCAAAAAAAAAAATCAATATGGTTACTCCTGAATTCTATATAGTCTGATACAATACAACGCGTATGTGCGTGTGGCTTGTTGCTTGATCAGTGGATCCTTACCAAGGGAAGAGCCAGGTCGCTGGCGTGTCCCCGGCGCCGCCATTGCCAATAATATCCTCCAATGGAGGCAGGAGCGGGTAGGTCGCCCCGTCCGTCATGTCGTAGGAGCCAAACTGGCCAACTGGGCAGCCGACGGAGAACATGTCGTCGTCTACGAAGTTGATCCGGTTCCCCGGCAGTCCGTACCGGGACATGCAACGGGAGATGGAGGTCCACCGGCCGACGAACAGCGCGGTGTCATTGCCGACTTTCTCCACCTCTGTCCACTGCGACGAGACGAGGTCGGCCTTGAACACGGTGAACCTGATCGTGGCGCTGTCGTCGCTCGTGACGACCTCTCTGTGGACCATCAGCAGCCTGTCGCCGGACACGAGCAGGTACCGCATTGTCGGCGGAGTCTTGCGTCGTCTCGCCGGAGCGTCGCCAGCGACCTTGATGACGATCTTAGTCCAGGCCACCTTCGGCTCTCCGGTGTGGCGGTCCACGTCGACGGGCATGGCGAAGAGGTCACCAGTGTCCGCGACGGCGAACACCTTGCCGTCGTAGAACGCGATGTCCGTGAACCCCCTCCACGCGTCGTGCGCGCTCATGACCCAGGAATCCGAGTCCGGACGGCACATCGCGATCTTGTTGTGCCGGCGGCCAACGCCGACCATGGCGGCGACGAGCTGGCCCGGGTCGCACATGACCACCTTGCGCACGGCCGTGTCCTTGGGAGCTCGCTTGTCGTCGGTGATGCTGCGCCACGCAAGCCACTCGCCGCCACGGACGGCGAAGCGGACGCTGGACAGGTCCGGGAACCACATGACTGTGTCCCCGGAGAAGGCGTGCACGAGCATGAGCCCGCCATCGCTGCCGCCTAAGAGGAGGCAGTCGCCGGAGGAGCCGTGGTACCGCGCGGCGCCAGGGAAGCGGAGCGCTGCAGAGCCCGGGTAGCTGAAGAAGGTGCCGTCCGGCAGCGCGAGCCACGGCAGGGGCTGCCGGATCTGGTGCCGCGCTACGGCGCGCCATGACCGGCAGACGGCGGCGAAGCGGACGCGGTCGACGTGGGATGGGAGGCGGCGTAGGACCGCGGCGGCTATCTTAGGCAGGAGGAGGTCAAACGACCACGGCGACGACGTCGACGGCGACAGCTCCAGTTCGTCTTGCGCCATGGCCACGTGCTCTCTCGTGCCTCCCTTGCGTTATGCGCAATTTCTTTGGTGTCCTGTACATGGTGGCTGTGTCATATATATGTAGAGACTTTACTTTTATGTCCTATGTCGTGCCATCCGATACTACCCGGGCTCCGACTACAGCGGCGACGGCCACGTGGGCGTCTTCGTCAGGCTGCTAACCAGGGGCGCGGTGGCGTCGGCGCACGTCCGCCTCCAGCTTCTGAACCAGGCCACCGGCCTCGCCGACAAAGTCATATGGGACCAGTCGTATACGCAGTTCGACGAGGCGTGCGCGAAGTCGTGCACCAGGGGCACCGGCAAGCTCGCCATGATGCGCAGCGATCTCAAGGGTTCAGGCTTCGTCCGCGGTGACTGCCTCAAGATAGAATGCGTCCTCGACGCCGTCCGCCGGGATCGCAGGTTGAAATAGACCCCGTGTCCGGTCTCGTGGTGCTTGTATACGAAACATAAAGTGAAATATCTCGTTTTCCGGGAGTCCGTCCACCAGATGTGTAATATAGACTCTTCAATTGCCCATTCATCTTAGCTCTGGCTACTAGGGTGTTGTTTGATTCCTTCACTAATTACACAAATGTAAATGAAAATTGTTCAAATCGTCTGTCTTGTCGTAATGTCTATAGGTTTAGTTCATTTACATTTGTTTTACCAACATGACAACCAAATAGCTCGTAGAATGTCCAATATATCCGCTACTATATTAAAAAAGAATAGCCTAGAGAGGAGAGACTAGTGGTATATATGCATTGTTCATCATCTTTCTCAAGAAAATTAAGGGAATGTATTAAAAACAGAATTTAATGCCAACTGTAAGTCATCCTTTATGAATGAGTTTTATATTGATATCCCAATCGTGCCGAACTCTGATTGTTGCATACGAAATGTACCCAATCCTTAGGGATTCATTCAAGAATAATGCGGCTTGCTTGTCCAAAAGCAAACCATGGGTAAGGCTACAAAAGAACGACAATAGAATACGGGTTGTGATAATTAGAAAATAGAGTATATATACATGTATAAAGTTGGTAAAAAAAAACTAATGGATAATGGCAAGGTAGAACTGTTTGCACAACTATTCGTTTTAACTTATCAGCCTTTTTTTTCAGTCATGGAGCAAGCAGTACTTTTAGGACTGATTTTTCATTAATAAGGAAGATGCTTCACAAAAATTAATGAAGGATTAAAAATTATAAAAGTTAAAAAAATAAAAAAAATGAATATGAATACAAACACAGATGCTTCACAAAAAAATCCGTATACAACAGAAACAAAAAACTACAAAGTAATTTATATACGACAAAACATACAAATACAAGTATAAAAATTATTGGTTTCAAAAAAACATGAAAATATTAGGATAAGATGATAACGACAAGCGAGCTTGGCAAATATCTTCTAAGCACGGCCATGTAATAAATGTGCTCAAGTTAAATTCAAAATTTTATTACAAAGCTGATGCAAATACATGCAAATATAATTGGAAACATCCATTTTGTTAATAAAATATGGATTTCACTTAAAAAACAAGGATTGGACTTGAAAGCAAGCGCAAGAATACCAATAACCCTAAATAGAAACATAATCCTTTGCTCATATAATCTAGATTAAAAAAAGTATTATCATGTACGTACTATAATACCAAGATGAAAGCATTCATTAAGTAAATCTGACATGCAATAAGGCGAACTTTTTCAGGAAGGAGGCAGACAACACCTTGTCACATGCACGCCAAGCTAAGGTAATTCGATGTCAGAGCATCAGCCGCCCCTGACCTGCTGGGTGCCGGTGCCTTGGTGACCGCGGTGATCCGGGTCTGTCTGGTTCGGCCGTGGCCAGGCAATACGGACCACCAAAATGACGCGAGCCATCCCATGCATCCAGGTGTCCGCTCCACCCGAGAGTTAGCCCCACATCGCTGAGTTATGGTCCGAGCAGCTTAAAAATGTGACCGTGCCCCCCAACCTGAACTCATATTGAACTTGTATTGCTACTCTGAACATTACACTTGCTGTTGGGCTGATTTGAGCCGGCCTGGCTTTGTCGGGCTCCTGTTTGATAGTTGAGCATGTTGGCTCCTGTACGACATTTGAGACTGGTGAGGTTTTATGGATTTTTTAGACATATTTAAAGATGGAAGCATGCAGGCTGCCAACTACCTCGGCTGCAGAAACTCCCTTGGGCTCTCTAATCTCCTCTTGCAGAAGGGCTGAGCGGTCTCCACAGCTTTGCTTTCTGCTTTTTTCCCGGTCCAGGCTTCTCTGCGACGGCAATTGTATGCGTGCCCCACTTTGGTACTCGAGCCGGGCAGCAGCACATCATTGATGCACACTAGTATTAGTATTAGGTCATACCTCCACACCGCACACAACTACTCTTAGACGCGTTGTACTTCTGCATACAAGATTATGTAGTTTATCTTGCCCTTGCATTTGCATATGCATACTCATGGGTGAGGAGACCGTGGTGGACTTGAGGTTGCAATGCCAGTTGCCTACGTCCTCCTGCCAATTGTGTCCACCCGGTCAAATAAAAGTATTAAACCTAGTTTGATGCCCATTCCCACATAAGATTAAGGTGAATATATAAGAGTTTTAACTTATTAAAAATAGACGGTTTTCTTCATTAGTCCTGTAAAAGAAGACTGCACATCAGAGCGAGATATGGTTGTGCTAAATACATGCATCCACTAAGCACTCTTGACCAAATGAAGCACTATTGTAATTAAATTGAAGCTCTTGAAATAAGCTGCAGTTGCCTATTCTGCCAAAAAATGGGGCCGAGGGGCTAAGAAAAAATGTTTCAAATCCTCTCAACCTAAAAGGTTAGGGGGACGGCGTTTTCTAACTATTCTTAAAAAGATATGCACTCTATCACACAACTAGGAATAGATTACATGTTTATATACTACAGGCTAGAAGTTATTTTCATTCTAAAAATTGTTTTAAAAAGATGTATAAAATGTAAAAATGCAAACACAACACATAAAGGCACCATCCACGTGTTATTACAGATTCAAATATATAGTATAGGTATTAACAAGTTGGATTCAAATAGTATTGGGCCAAAGCCCTTAGTTCCCCATGTATGAGGATGATGCAATACAATTGTGCAAGCTTCGCGCCTTTGAGCATGCATGGCATGGCTGATGATGGTTGGATGCATAGTGGATGCTTAGTGTTGGCTTGTGGCTAAACATTTGAGGTAGGAGGGAAGATAAAAAGAGAAAGACAAATGAATGAGAGCCGAGTCCCACTTCACCTCGCCCCTCTCCCCTTTTATAGAAAAAGTGCCATGGGAGGTTTTCAATTATTGAACTAGTTGGGTTGTATTTTATAACAGAGCCTCTATGGGGCTATGAACAGGCTATAATTATCCTACAAGCCGATATGTAGTTGGGCCTAAAATCACCAATTAGTGTCTCTAACACATAATACACCCCAGCAATAGCCTCTCACCTATTCCATTTTGATCAAAGTACAAGACCCAATAGCTGAAGAAGCTAAATGAGGCCCAAAATTATAAATCAATCCTGACACGTAGCTCTCGTCTATACAGAGACAATCTATGAATGATCTTGTCTTTAGCTAGTCTTCGGTGTCAACCTTTGCTCAAGCCTCTATGACCATACCTATGGCAGCTTGCTCCTTCATATGACCATGATCCCTTTGGTACTTTTCTTTATAGAATTGAGTCTTCGTTCAAAATATTGATGTAGTCAAAGTAGACGAAGTAATACGTCGACATAGACGAGGCAGTTGTAGATGATCATGACATGTCTTTAAGCTTTCACTCACGGGTGTCGCGCAAGGCTAGTCTTCGGGCGGATTTCTTACCTAATGCACTTCTTGCTAGCCCCTCTTAGATTGTGCTCTTGAGAAATTATTTTGAGTGCTTGATGCTGCAGATGTCGTAGATGGAGGTCCCGCCACTCTTATTGACGGTGAATGTGAAGTCGAAGATGCCACTGACAATCCTCTGCTTCAAAATTTCGGTGAAGTTATAGTCGAAGACATCACTAGCGATCCCCCACTCAAAATATGTGAAGGGGGCATCAAATATGATGCTGCTAATCAATGTTCTAATGTGTTCCAAGATTCCAAAATTGCATATTACTAAAGGGATATGTGATATCCATTCCTTTACCAAGTTAATGCAGACTAATTAAAAAAATTATATAAATTAGTTTAGACTGGTTTGTTATTATTAGTTCAATAATAGCTAATTAACATAAACCTCATACTGTGATTCTATGGTGATATGCACGTGGCACAATCAACTCAAGGTACACCCACAAAGTTTATAAGGACCAGTTACACGTAACCGTGCAAAGCAACTTCAACAACAGATGCACATTTTCCTCTCTGAGTTGCATCCTAGCATCAATAAATGTCTAAATCGTGTACTCTAATGTTGCTTAGGTTTATACAATAGGCTACGAAATCGGGCTCAATGAAGTATGCAGATGGTGACGGCAAGGACACCAAGAAGGCTGCCCAAGATGAGAAGCGGGACAAGACAAGAACTAGCGGTGCACCTTAGAAGCCTCAACTTCCCGTGCAAAACTTTACCCTTTTAGAAAGAGACGTGAGCCACAATATACATGGTTGGAAAGCTTGTCAAGTCTAGTTTTCAACGCATCCAACAGCACATCATTTGGAGTCCCAAGCAAAGAGTTACGACCAGTTGGAAGACTGCATGGAAACCCAGAATGCTCCAGCCAGTTGGCCTTCCACCCCGTGAATGCTCCAGCCAGTTGGCCTTCCACCTCGTGATGAAGCCCCTTCAGTTCATATCTATTCTTAGAGACTTGTTACTAGTATAAATACCCCTTCTATCCTACTAGAAAGCAAAAAATTTACTTAACACCCCCACCTATCAAGGGTAGTCTATTTTACCCCTCAAACTATGAAACGGTCTAATTTAAACCCCCGAACTTTCCAAAACTGTCTACTATACCCCACTACGATATTCGACATTAGTTTTAGTACACTAAAACCAGTTTTGTATTTTTTATTTATTTTCATTGTATTTTTAAAAAATCATATTAAATCATAGAAAAATCATAAAATAAAAAACTAATTTTATTGGCCTCCACATGATTAGATACATACAATGAATATATAATATGGTATGCTTTAGTACAAAGTTTTTGTTGTAGATTTATAGTGAACTAATCTAAATATTTTACAACAAAAACTTTGTACTAAAGCATACCATATTATATGTTCATCGTGTAGATCTACTCATGTGGAGTCCAAAAAGTTGTATTTTTTATTTTATGATTTTTCTGTGATTTATTATAATTTTTTAAAGATTCAGCAGAAATAAATGAAAAATACAAAACTGGTTTTACTCTAGCAAAACCACCATAAAAACCACTTAGGGGGGCAAAACAGACGGTTTTGCAAGGTTCAAGGGGTAAATTAGACTGTTTCATAGTTTGGGGTGTGAAGTAAACCACCCTTGATAGGTGGGGGTGTTAAGTAGACTTTTTCCTTACTAGAAACCAACTTTTCATAATTTGAGAACTTGTATGGCATTACAGTCAAACTTATGAGTGTAATCTTACAAACCTTATTCTTGTGAGTTCTTCTTAGGCTTGTGAGAGACCTCTCTGAGTTCCCCTACTTCGTGCTCTACGGCTTTCGTTCTGCTAAGCCATTTTGTGTGGATTAGTCCCGCTTTGTGGTTCTGTGATCATTCGGAGATCGAGTCGAAGTCCTCAAGGTTTTGATGCCTCTCTCCTTGCCCATTTGGTCACATCTAACCTTTGTGAGGTATAAAGTTAGTGATCCCCGCGGTTCTAGAGCGAGTTATCCTTATTTTTCAGCAAGTTATCTTGTTCTTGAACCTATTGTCTTGAAGATCAGGACGTTCCATTGCTGGTTCAGATTGGTACTTATAAGGTGGAGAATTGCAGGTTTAGATCTAAAGTAGTTGTGGTTAAATCTTAGCAATACAGTATATCTCATATCCATTTCTGAGTTTGAATATGCTATAAATGGTAGTTGTGGAGAGAAATGCCACTAAGTGTTAAACTAGAACATTATTTGATGAAAAGTAAATAAGCCAGTGTTTTCCATACCGTATAACTGAAGCAATAATTTTGGTCCTATGTCATATAAGCTCAGGTAACTATAAGGGGCCTAAGGCCGGGGACACGTGGCAGGGTGGGGGCACGGCGGTGGGCGGCGGCGCGGCATGGGCGTGCGGCGGCGGTGCTGCGCAGGGAGAGGGGCAGCGCGTGGGAGAGAGAGGAGGGAGAGATAGGGTTTGATCCCTTTCTTTATTAATTTGATCCCAATGATTACATCTCCTATTTATAGTTGGACTAGCTTCAATCCTAAGCTAACTATAAGATTCTTATACTCATGGATTCTCCTTTTATAAGTCAGCCCTTACTTTATTTATCTAACTATTTTAAAACCTAGGAGACTCAATTTGGGAAACCTAATTGATGACAGATGGTGGCGGCTCATCGGGGTTGCACCACGATGGCCGGCACGCACGAGCCCTAGGGCGCCCTCTGCCCACGCTCGATGAGGGTGGCGGTGGCTGGGCCCCTCCTATTGGCCGAACTTGGCCCAAATTCTACCCAATTTGGAGAGCCTGCATTGTACTTGTTATAGCGCTCCCCCTTCTCCGCTCGACGCGTCCTCGTGGTGAAATACAAACCAGCTGATGACGCTGAAGTGTGGGAGGATAATGGATGGCGGGAGCTCTTCCAAGAAGTAGCTCATGCGACCTTCCATTGGGTTGTTGATGATGACGTTCTGGCACATGCGAAGTGGTGCAAAGTTGAAGCAGTAATGGAGGTTGCCGATGCTACCAAAGATATGGTAGAGTGTGTCATCCGTACCTGGCCCGTGTCGTGGGCCTCCTCTCATGGTGGTCAGGAGGTCCTTAGAAACTGAGACACTCATCTAAAGAGTGGCAATCACCTTGGGGGCCTATTGAAGAGGTGGACGTGGTTGCTTGGCTCAGGCTCAATGTGGAGAGGTAGGAGGCGCCATAGCATTGTCTTGACGAGCGTTGGTGGTGAAGTGGTCAAGTCCAGCATATCGCCAAACATGAATGTGCCCAGGTCAAAGATGTCGGGGCATAATCGCTGTCCACCTGTCGCCTGGATTATGTCGATGTCAACATGCTTGACACGGATGAGCATGTGCCCTCTGCCATCAAGGAAGACAGTCGTAGTGTCCAGTACCTGCTGTCGCTGAGTCCATGGCTATCCCTGCAGGATGATTGAAGGCATGACACCCTCTTGGTTCCTTGTAGGTGGTCGATAGGCTCCCACTGCTAGCCTCTTGATGCTGGTTCGTCCATCCTAGGTGGGTAGCTCAAGATGTCAGGTAGTAGAAGTGAATATGCGGTGATGAAGAGGCGTCCATCGTAGAAGATGAGGCTGTTAGTGAAGCACCATGCATTTTTTGCTGTGCCATCAGCAATGGCAAGGGCGATTGTACGCAGGTCTCGTTCCTCCTGTATCGCCTTATGCAGTTGATCAAAGATGGCATTGTCGCAGTTGCTGTAGTTATCGAAGATGTTTGGCAAATGTGCCTGTTCCCTGTGCGCCATGATGCAGGGACGAATTGCTGGGCGAAGAGCCAGCTGCTGGTGTGGTCGTGGGAGTTGAAGACGAGCCGCGGGTGGAGCTTGTAGATGCGAAAGTGCATGGAGTAGATGCTGGCATCCATCGCGTTCGTAGGTGAGGGTTCTGTCAATGATATCCCACATGACACGCCCAAGGCTTGCGAGCCATGGAGTGCCCAGTATGACGTCGATGTCATGGCCAAGGTCGATGAGGAATGCGTCGAAGGTGTAGGTGTCGGTGGCGATCCGTAGTGGTACTGCGAATGTTGCTGAGTGCCATGGCGTATCTTCTCCGTTTCTGACGATAATGGAGGTGTTGATGCGATGTTTGAGAAGACCGATACTGCGGGCGATGTTGATGTCGACGACGTTGTGGGTGGATCCCAAGTCGACAAGGACATGGACGTCTGAGCCGATGATTGTCCCTTGGAGATATAGTGGAAAAGCTCCTTGTACCTCTGCGTTGCGTCTTTCGATCAGCATCATGACTCCATTCATTGGCGAAGCGGTTGGTGTCAGTGTCGGTGAAGGCGTGGGCGACGATTGACGGCGGCGGTGCCTGCAAACTAGTGGCGGCGCTGGCTACGCCTCCTCTTGGTGCTGGCTACTTCGTTCGCGTGGATGACGATGTTCTGGCTGATGTTGACGGTTGTTGGGGCTGTGGTGCGTGCGCCTGTCGATTCAATCTCGATGTCGGTCGTCATCTTATTTGTTCGTTGGATGTCCTCCTTGTTCTCCAATGTTTGGACACGAGCATTGACGGCGGCGAGTTCCCCATGGAGATCGTCCATTTTGTGGAAGGTTTCGGTGGCGAAGTTTTGGAGAAGCTCCTCGATCTCCGAATGCTTGGCCATGGCAGCGGCGTGGGATCGAACCGGTCGTCCGATACCAGGTATAAGGGGCCTAAGGCCGGGGGACACATGGCAGGGCGGGGGCATGGTGGTGGGCGGCGGTGCTGCGCAGGAAGAGGGGCGGCGCGTGGGAGAGAGAGCAGGAAGAGATAGGGTTTGACCCCTTTCTTTATTGATTGGATCCCAAGGATTATATCTCCTATTTATAGTTAGACTAGCTTCAATCATAAGCTAACTAGGAGATCCTCGTAATCATGGATTCTCCTTTTATAATTCAGGCCTTACTTTATTTATCCAACTATTTCTAAACTTGGGAGACTCAATTTGGGAAACCTAATTGATGACGGACGGCGACGACTCGTGGGGGTTGCACCCCGATGGCCCATGCGCCCGCGCCCTAGGGCGCCCTCTGCCCACGCCCGGCGAGGGTGGCGGCGGCTGCGCCCCTCCTGTTGGCCCAACTGAGCCTAAATTCTTGCCCAATTTAAAAAGCATGCGTTGTGCTTGTTATAGTAACCATCCTCCAGAGCTCAGCCAGATGGCTCTCTGCACCATCCTCCAGCGCTTCTCCTTTGAGCTCTCGCCATCCTACACCCACGCGCCCTACACCGTCACCCTCAGCATAGTGCTCACATTATTATTTTTTTAAAAAAACATAGTGCTCAGATAAGGCTGAAAAAGCTTTGACCGTGGTGCTCATGCAGTCATGCTCGGTGGCAGACTGACATTGGGAGCAGCCACTTCTATTTGGGAGCAGCCACTTCTATACTGCTACCGAATACTCCCTTTGTTCCGACTGACCTTATATCTAGAAAAGTTACTGAGAAAAGTTACTGACCTTATATCTAGAAAAGTCAGAACCTCTTACAACTTGGAATGAAGAAAGTAGTAATTTATGTAGGTTATAATATTAATAAAAAGATGGTGCGCGTATTAATGGGGATAGGTTCCCTTGCGTGCATTGTGATGCTTTTGGGAAGATTTGGCAAAGAGCTTAAGTATACAATATGTATTTTCCTTTAAGTTCTATCTTATGCCTCTATTTTTTTTTATAGGGTGCAGTAGAACATTTTTTTTAAAAAAAAGGAACAATGATTCCATTAAACACTCTATCCAAAACGTTCGTGATAGATTGATTATAGGAAGGACATGACGGTCAGCCCGGTATTGTGCCAATAGAATTGTTTTCTCACGCTTCAGACAACGGTTCATCCGCTGACTTGCCACAGAAGCATGCTTGAGATCTACTTGGGGACACTCCCAGGGACTTGTGGGCACCAAGGCAACCTCTCTTCAGGTCAAGTGGTCAACAGAATGTAACAAGGCATGGTAAGACTATCAGTTCACCTGCAATTCCTTTTAACAGAAAGTTCGCCGTAAGTCATGAAGAAAGATAATTTTCAGTATGGAAAATTTTGTGTCCATTTACTTGTATGCTTCTGTAACCTCAGCATAATAGCAACAAAAAATGGTCCAATGTTATTGAACAATGCATAAGCTATTGCTAATTCACCAGACGCAAATATACGGCCATTCAAGGGACAGAGAACTCCATGGCGCTTGATTGTCATCAGTGTGTTGCAACTTGCAGCAGAGCCCAAAACCAGAAAGACGAATCAAGTCCAACTCAAGTCAGCAGCTTGTGTTCAGATCAAATCTCAAATCTAGGCTAGGCGTACAATAGAGGACACGGAAGCACACAATTCCCAATGGATAAAGACTATCGTATCAGTTTCAGACTTTCAGTTTTTTTTTTTTTTCAGACGTTCATTTCATTAGACGAATTTGCAATTTTGTTTCCCTGATACGATCATACCATCATCCTTCCAATCCAAGGGACATAAACTTAAGGCAAACTACTAGCTTTGCTGTTGCTTGCCTAGGCAAGTAGGCATCACCAAAGGCCCAGATGGTTCCCCCTGTCGCCAATCAGAAGTTCATTCTGCCTATGACATGCCTGTCAACCATGTTGGCAGATGTACAATGTCAACCTGATCTTAAGCACAAGTGCATAACACAGCAGAGAATCGTAGAACACCTGCGGATGCTGCGTCAGACAGAAGAGAACAAGTTTGAGAGGATGCAAACTCTGCATGATGAATGATGCGGCCACATGGGTTTTGCTCCGGTTGTCCTTTTTAATTAAAATTAATTTCATTTGGATGTAGTGTGGGCAACCCCCATCGCTCTCATTTCAGTATCAAGCTTCTTGGCATTTCCACAAACATCATTTCAATGCAGCTATCTGAAAGACTGGCACTAGCTTTGGCTTTGAATCTTATCACAACCAGATTTGGTATTTGCTGCTGATGAGTTATGCTCTGAAAGTTCAAACCACCGACGAAGAGGAAAATACTACGTCTATGTGCACACATACAGAAACCACACGTTCACGTAGAATTATATTGAATGAACTAAGCCATGCCCCTGCGAGCGTCGTCGGCTAGGCAACGCTTCAGTGACTTCACGAAGACCCTGCAAGGAAACCAATGTTGTTTCAAGTTCGCTGAATAGTTGGATTGGATTGTTGCCGTCGCTCCCTCAATACAGACAGTAGTTGTGACTTGATACTTACTCCCACGGCACGTCATCTCCGACGAGCAACCAGTCCCCTTCGCCGTACTCGTAGCTGGCGACGGCGGAGCTCGTGCGAGGTCACCTCCTCCTCTTCTTCTGCACTACCTGCATCCGAGGGGAACATGTGCTCGAGGGCACCGGGAGTACTGCTGCACGGCGCAGTGGCGGGTGACAGCCACTCCGGTACCTCACAAAGTCGCAGTTGGAGCGGAGGAAGGCGAAGGACGAGGTGCGGCGGAAGATGGCCCCTGCGGCGCAGCAGTCGGCGCAAATTGACGGGCACGGGCATGGCGGGAGCACACCTGTTGGCGCCCCGGATCCCTCCGTGCGCCGCCGCTACCAAGCCTTCCTTGCGACGACGACGCCGCCCCTCGCCCGTCGCCGGTGCGAACGAGCCCGAGCACCGTCCAAACTAATGTTATGCATCGATCGGGTAACGGCCGGGCCTAGGCTGGACACGGGTAGGGTCAGCCCAGTCCAAATCCAAACGAAATTAATTTTAACTAATCAAACTAGGTGCTTTGAGAAGTGTGCAGCTCTCTAAAAGAGGACCACCGGAGCAAATCTCCATATATATATATACTACAAGCCTATAGTACTGTAATGATCACTTCTCCCATGGATCAGGTATCCACCCAATTTTATTGGCTCTTGAAGATGATGCCCAAACATCCTGATTCATGGAGATGAGCAGTACTAGCATATGGTCCGAGATATCTTCCAGTATCCGCTTCAGTTTCTTCTTGTACGTACGAGGACAGGACACCTCTCCCGATGCGCGTGACTAGAACGCCCCGTGGCACGCACGTCGTGCACGTCCGCGGCTTCAGCAGGCTGCAGGAGGAGCAGTGCGGCGTTGACGGCTTCGTAGACTCCCCGGCCTTCGCCGTCGCCGGCCTCATCCAATACTACCCGGGCTCCGACGACGGTGGCGACGGCGTGCGCGGCCACGTGGGCGTCTTCGTCAGGCTGCTAACCAGGGGCGCTGCGGCGTCCGCCTCCTGCTTCTGGACCAGACCACCGGCCTCGCGCCGACAAAGTCATCTGGGACTAGTGGCGTACGCGGTTCGACGCGGCGTGCACCAGGGGCACCGGCAAGCTCGCCACGCGCAGCGATCTCAAGAGTTCAGGCTTCGTCCGCGGCGACTGCCTCAAGATAGAATGCGTCGTCGACGCTGTCCGCCGGTATCGCCGGTTGAAATAGACCCTGTGCACTGTAGTCGTTTATTTTCAGGCTTTCATTGCGAGCGCCTTTGGCACGTTCTAGGCGTTTAGGATGGCACCTGCTGATGGAAACTCATGGTGTTGTATATGAAAAATAAAAGTATCTCGTTTTTTTTGCTTCCTAATTCCTGGATATTTTCGTGGAATGCAGGAATCATCCGCATACTGCAGACAGGGAGTCCGTCCACCAGATGTGCCACTAGACCCTTGAATTGGCCATTGATCTTAGCTCTGGCTACTAGGGTGTTGTTTGATTCGTTCACCAATAACGCAAATATAAATGAAATTTGTTCAAATCGTCTGTTTTGTAATATCGGTAGGTTTAATTCATTTACACATTTGTTTTTTTTTACCAACCTGACAACCAAACAGCTCATAGAATAGTCAATATATCCGCCACTTATATTATTAAAAAGTATAGGCTAGAGACTAGTGGAATGCATTGTTAATCACCTTCAACATTCAACTACCCTAAACAAATATTCACTTATTTGACTCGTGGCTGCAGAATTTGAGAGTCTGAGAATACTGATTATTGTGGGTTTAGCAGTGATGTGCCGGGTTTGTGGTTCAACAGAAACAATGCAATGTTCGATAAAAAAATCTAACTCATTACTGTGGAGAACTTTTCTTTTACCGAATCAGTAGGAAAGCCCCTACCTATATTTTTTGTATTTTCAATTAAATTTCAGGAGAACTTACTGGATCCGATAATGGTCCTGGTTATCTAAAGAGGAAGAGGGAATGAGGATGAAGAATAGATGTAGGGGTTTGGAGGTTTTGCTTTTAGAAGTGTTTGGAAGAGCGGGTTGGAAGCACCAGAGAAGTTTGGAGATGCCAAAAGAAGGGAACGAGATGCAAAAGCGCACCGAGGCCCAACAGCCATGTATGTCGATGAAAAAAAAAAATCTAAAATCGAGCAAGTCTACAATTGAGGAAATAGAAGCACCTGCATTTTCATGGGGGCCCCGAACTGCGAATTTGTGAAACAACATAGAACACGAACAATTGCCAATAGATAAGGATTAGCAGACCGGATGATCGTATCATTTTCGGTCTTTCAGAGACATTTTCTTTTCCTTCTAATCCAAGGGACATAAACTCGAGGCAAACATCTTTCAGCGCCTCGCAGTAGTATCGATCAGCCAAGGCGAGCGTCGTCTCCACCGTGGCTCCATCGACGCTCCTGCACAAGATGCTCTCGCAGATCAGCTTCAGCCGCTCCATGCCGTACCGATCCGCCGCCTCGAGCAGATGCCGCACCATCTCCCTGTACTCGCCTCCGTCGAGGTCGCCTGGGATCCGCAGCGTGTCGGTGTAGACGAAGTGAAGCAGAGCGCGAAACACCACCGGCTGCATGTCGTCGATGGTGATGCGCTCCATGGTCTTCTCCTTCATGTGCCCGAATAGCTCCGCCATGAACACCGGCGACCGCGCAGCCAGCACCACCCTGTGCGCGCGGAAGGTCTCTCCTTGGACGTCGAGCGTGACGTCGGCGAGGTCCTGCTGATTCAGCAGCAGGTCGGCCAGGTGCTTGGCCAGGTCCGAGGGCGGCAGTCTGAGTTGGCACAGCGCTACGGCCTCCGGCACCAGCGCCTCGTCGGCGACGACGTCGACAACGCACTCGATCGTGAGC
Organism: Bothriochloa decipiens; assembly: GCA_023333625.1. Lineage (NCBI taxonomy): Eukaryota > Viridiplantae > Streptophyta > Magnoliopsida > Poales > Poaceae > Bothriochloa > Bothriochloa decipiens. The sequence goes on along the minus strand of CM041635.1, from coordinate 36,110,586 downwards.
CGGTCGTCGCGCAGGTACGCCGACGCCTCGAGCTCGCTGCGCAGCATGAACACGCGGGAGCCGCGCTTGCTCTTCTTGGGGTTCCTGTAGTTGAACATGACGACCTCCTCCTGGCGACGCACGGAGTGGGACAGTCCCGTGCCGCGGTCCACCAAGCGCAGGCCCTAGCGCGCCCACGCCCTGGCGTCCAGGAGCTTGAGGAACGCCTCGACGTGCGCGCGATGACGCCTCGAGATGCTGCTCAGGTAGAAGCGGACGCACCACCGGAAGCCGCTGACGGTGAACGAGCCCGAAAAGACGTATTCGCCGGCGGTGGAGCCCTTGATGAGGCTGTACCCGACAATCTCGAACTGGTGCGTCCCGTGGACGGTGGACGGCGGCGCCGGGCACGTCGACAACGCCATTTTTTTTGGGTGATTTCGTGGTGCTGGAGGTGTGCGACCGTGTGTGCATACCATATATACACGACGACTGCGGCAAGTTGAAGAATTTCAATCGGCGATCGCGGTTATCGAAGAGAACACTGAGTTTGTGGTTCAGGATTGCCATGTCTTGGGAACACGAAGCGTCCTCCTCCTCCACCAAATCTGCAATTAAAACCACTGACCCCTCGTGTTCATCACTTACCAAGATTTGGACTCTGCAATCCGTTCACATTCAGATTCATGCACTGATCGATCACATTCTCCTAGCCTCTTCATCTCTATATACATACATACACCCAGTCGACGAACACCAACAGCCCATATCCACACCTTGGGGAAGAAATGGCTTTGCCAGCGAACACCAAGTCCACGAACACGAAAGAGACCGTGCGCGGCGAGCACCGGTTCGACATCGACGGGTACAGCGGCAAGCTCCTGGACTGGGTCATCCGCTAGACTTGGTCATCCGCTACCACCCCTTCGTCTTCGCCATGGGCGACGGAGAATACGTTTGCGTGTCCGTGTTCGTCAGGCTCGTGACTCCTAACGCCAGCGCGCAGGCGCTGTACGACCTCAGGCTGGTGGACCGCGCCACCGGGCTGCCGCACTCGGTGCACCACAGCACGGAGCCCGTGGCGTTCGAGGCGAGCAAGAAGAGGAAGCGCGAGAGGGGCTCCCGCTCCTTCATGACGTTGAGCCAGATGGCGGCGTCGCCGTACCACCGCGATGACCGACTCACCGTCGAGTGCGTCCTCGACGTCGTGGAGACGTTCGTCTCGGAGACCACGGCGTCGCCGGGAACAGCCGAGCCGCCGCCGCCCGACCTGTCGAGGCACCTAGGAGCGCTGCTGCATGCTGCGCACGCCGGTGGGGGCGGACGTCACCTTCACCGTCCAAGGAGAAGCGTTCCGCGTGCACCCTGTATTGCTCGCGGCGCGGTCACCGGTGCTCAAGGCCGAGCTCTCCGGCTTGGCGCCGGCGATGGAGGACAACGACGACGCAAGTGAGGTGGTCGTCGCCGTCGACGGCATGGCACCTCCGGTGTTCAAGACCTTGCTCCACTTCATCTACACCGACACGTTGCCCGATGACCTGCTGGGTGATCTTGGAAGCGAGGAGCACCAAGAGCTTGTGCGGGATCTCCTCGCAGGTGCCGATCGATACGGGATGGGTAGGCTGAAGCAGATATGCGAGCTCGTTCTTAATCTTAGGAACCCACTTGATGGGAAGACCGTGGCAGCTGCGCTAGATCCAAGTGGGCAGCAGCACCATTGCCAAGCTCTCGGAGTTGGAGACGGCTGTGTTCAGTTCATGCCATCCCCTTAACTGGAAGGATGAGTGAACTATGCACGGTCACAACTCAGAACTTGTTATGGTCAGGAAACACATTTGATGCTTGATGCTTGCAATTATATGATGTCTTTTTCTAACTAGTATAAAATGGGAGTGTCTAGTTATCTGTTGATATATTTTGTATGGTGAAATCTGTCAGATCTTTTATTAATGCGACCCGGTAGACAATTCTAGCACGAATTCTAAAGAAAAAATCTGACATATCTGGCACCAAAAAATATGTCAATAGATAAATAGCAAGTCTTATAAAACTATCGTTGGATTCATTCGTTCCGATGGTTTTTGCTTGATTACCATTCAAATGTTCAAAATTGGGGCTGTATGTTGTCCACTTGATTAAACTTGTCTACCATTCAAATGTTCAAAATTGGGGCTGTATGTTGTCTACTTGATTAAACTTGTCTAAGCTGGCCAAAGAACCCCTAAAGTAAAAGATTTATGACAATGCTACCGATAAAGAACTTATGTTCATAATTGATAGTCTAAGAACCAAGTTAGCTAGCTCACAAGATGTTCATGAAAACTTGCTCATTAAAATGAAACTTCTTGAAGAACAAAACAATGAGCTAGTTAGCAAACTTGAAGCTAGAGGTAGCACCCCCGAGGCTCCTAAAATTGAAGAATCAATTGAAATAATTAAAAAAGATTCCTCTTCTTGCAGTGATTTATTTAAATTGAACTCACTCCTTTGCAACCAAGTTTGCCTTAAGAATGTGATTATAGAAATTTGCACACGAGAAGTCGCAATGGAGAATGAGAACTTAAGCAAGAAGTGGCTCCCCACACTAAGGGCTTGGTTCATGTTAAAGGCCTGGTGGAGCAAGCACAATCTCATCAAGATAACACCATCAAAGAAGTGTAGAAGCTTGATGAGGGAGCGACAATGGTTTGCTACGTGTGCCACAAGGAAGGCCACAAATCCTATGAGTGTAAGGTGAAGAATGTGGGAGAAAAGAAGAAATAGAGAAACAAAATGGAAACAAGCAAACTCCAACGAGGTGAACAAGAAGGCCTCCACACCTAAAATGCAAATATACATGTTGAATGGACATTTATCCGTAGAACAAATGGTGTATATAATTTTTTTTATAAATTGACGAGAGACACATACATAGCTCACCATATGAGTCATTGCACAGATATGATATAATCAGTTTGGGACCCACAAGCATTGTAGTATTGAATTAGCAAAGCAACTGGAAATACAAGATTAATAATTTGGATATACATATGAATTTCTAATTAGAAAAGGAAATGTAAGAAAGCCAAGATATATCTGTTTCTTATGCTTGTAAGCCACAAGGCTTCCTTGCCCCTAAAAATTTTAACTTGGGATGAAAATGGAATGGAGAAGCTTACCTATTTTTTTCAAAATCTCATTAAAAATGAAACAAAGGTAATCAAGAGAATTTTAAGCTTAAATACTTAACAAAGAAAAGCAAAGGATTTCATGCTCCTCTCCTTATCCCCACTCCTATCCAAGTTGTGTAGCTTGCAACACTTCAACAAATGAATGTAGGGATTGTAGTTCTCCTCCAGAAAGAAAATCTATGTAGGGAAGATGTACATGATCAAATTAGCTTCTACTACATACATACCTTGGCAGTGGCTTAGCCTCTCCAATGTCTTCGTCCACCTGTGCATCTGTAGAAATAAACAAAATATTTAGTTACTTCTGATGGTAAATTTGAGGTATACACCACGCCACCATCTCACTTACCTTTTCATTGTCCACCACGTTAAAATGAAATTCTCCCCCAAACTCTCCATCCATTGCAGAAAGCAAATCTTTGACATCACTCACCTTCATTTCTTTACATGTATAATTTTGCACTATGATATCTTGGTGATTGCTCAATTGCCTTTTTCTTGCACATAAGAGCGGAGAATTCTCCATGTATAGGAGTTGAATTTTGGTAGGAGGTCAAGCACCTTGGTCAGCACTTTGACAACTAATCCCTTAGGAGTAAATCCATTCACTTGAATAAGAGATTTAGGTTTTCTAACCAAATGAAACAAAGATTTGCATTAGGTTGCAGGTTGAGCTCTGATGGTAGACATTGATTTGGACTCTCAAGGTGAAGAACCTAAGATATTTTTCATTGCAATTTCCCACTTCCACAACCCACTCCACCAAGAAAAATCATGGCTCTACAAGAACTACATCTACACTGTGATGACTACATGTCGATGTCATCTATGGCCAGAGCTTGAAAGTTTCTCCAAAAAGTCTCACATCAGATCAGTCAACATTGTCGCAAGAAAGGAGCTTCAAAGTTCAAACATACTCAAAGACCTCCAGGATAAATTTGAAAAAACTACTAAACTTAAAGCTTAAGGAGTGAAGGAGAAAAGTTGAATGCTGATATAGGTGCTTAGTGAATTTGTAGGTGAAGATGAAATGGCGAGATGAAGACTCAAGATTCTGAATGGCATGAATAAGAAAGTTGTGGATAATCTCTACTTTCTATTGTTGGACCACAATGCTGTCCTTGGACCTCGTATGGATCCTACAAACTATAGGCCTTCAGAAAACAAGTGCATTGTGCCAAGCGGCAGTGATAATCTTCCTATTAAATCAAATCAACATGTAAGACAGTCCTAGAGGTGCAGGGTGGCAGCTTTGCTAGAAGTAACATTTCAAGACGTTTTCTTATGATTGGGAGGCTTCACACTAAAACTAAACTAGAGCTAGCCATTCAGCACACTAAAGTAGCTTTAAAAACATATGACAACAATGGACGATTTGATGATCTCTAAGGTGAAATGTGGATTGTTTCAAGTTTTCCCTCTAAGTGGACTCAATGGACTAGTAGGTTTGACTTTGTCTCTTGGGCACTTGGTGTCATATGGATGATGAATGTGCTCAGGATCAAGTTAAACTAGGAAGTTCTACCATAGACCGACAACCCCTCTATCTCCTCCAGACTTCCCCTCATTCTCTCTCTAATGCCTAATGGATACGTTCTCTTTCTGATGCATAAAAGATAAAATTGGATGAGAGTCATCCAATAGGAAACTACAACAACACGTATGAGGGAGAGCTGAATCTCCAAGTGTGATATATGTTAGTGCTTGTGTTGTGTCAAATGAGGGGGTGTCTATACATTTATAGGAGGGAGATGGTGGAGATATTCCAAGGAATATTGTATCCTCTCTTTAATATGCTCTTATCCTCTCCACCTCTATCTTCCTTCCAAATGATGTCTTCTCATAGGTTGGCTTAACTTTAGGGGGCAATGGAGTGTGCCTCTACCAAATTAAATTTGGTATAATCAAGATTTGTGAGGGTTCAGCAGAACCTGGCCCAATAAGGGTTTCTATCAAACATTGGAGGTGACCCTTTCAATGTCTTCACCCTGGATCATCACTTAGATGCAGTGAAGAACACTCCTGCCAAATTTGAGCTTGATAAGGATTGGTAGAGTTTCTACCAAAAAATCGCTATAGTATGGTTCAGCCAAACCTTTTGTGGTCTTTTGGGACCATTTTTGGTAGAGGTTCCTTTGTGGTCCTTGATCATGGATCTGACCAAATAGTTGAGGTGTTTTCCTTTGGGTTATGTTTATTGGATCTTATGTGTGCTTGTGTGGTGACCTCCAATTATTTTGAGTTGTGTTTCCTCACCTTTTCCACATGCATTTCCTTGTATTTACCTATAAAGCTCCTACATACAAATAAACACCAACACTTGTGGAATTTTTTTAGGATTAAGCCTTACCAATAAAGCATACATGTCTACCCTATTCCACTCTCTTTTAGTGATGGTTCCTACTAGTCTCTAGTTGACCTCACTCTAGCTAGGTGGATGAAAATGTTGATGAGGAGGACTCTACTTCCATGTGTTGGTTTCGCTTAGGCATTCACCAACATACATTAATGGCTACTAGGATCTCTTATCTCACACACAATGTTTGATGTTGTTGACTTCTTATTGTGTGATATTGAGAACACTATATCTTAAATGGATTTAGGTCCAAACATCAGTTGTCATATGCTCTCTACTTATCCTATGTCCTCTCTCGGATGATTAAACATATACATTAGGCACTCACCTTAGACATGTCACCCAAGGGATTTGGAGTCTATTGTTCGTCACTCTCAAGTGATACCTATCGAGGAAGTAGAGCTCTTTAATAATTGAGGCGTGGTATATCAAAGGAGGTAGTAAAAGGAGGCCCAAGACAATGATATTTGACATGTAGGGGCAGAGCTAGCTTAGTGGTGACTAGAGAGGATGTAGGTCGACCTTCAGTGTTAGGTCGAGGAGCTTAGGGTTCTGCAGAGGCATCAGGCTAGAGCCTAGGAGGAGCACTGCCAGACATAGGTGCTCTCGACGTTTGTGTGGTGCAAGCCTACCAAAATTGGTTTTAGCTCTAGATGATGGCTCTAGAGTGACAAAACAACATGGAATTAATGATACACCTTCTCCAGGACATAGGTGTGCCACTGTTCTTGTCGCTAGTTCATACTGTCCTTCTAGATCCACTTCAGACTCTAGAGGCTCTTGCTATACAGTCCGACGGACTTCAGAGTCAGAGTCTTTACTAGCAACACGTGTCAACGATTCACCTAGTGATGCTCACTTTCACTCCTCTAGGACCGGCAGTGTCACAAGTTTTGCTGGACTATCTTAGATAGCTCCACTTTCATTAGTGAGTGTTGCGACATGAGTTGCACTATCCACTCAAAGCATGTTCGCCACTTGCAGTCAGGTTACAGAAAATCCTCACAAACAACTCCTACTTTGGCTCTTGGACTTTGCTCTAGTTGCTCCTAAGACTGGTACCATAGAGACAATATCCTCTTTGGTTGCATCATTTGAGCCCCAAACAACAACATATATTGTCGAGTCAGCCTCCTCCACTCTCTATAGTTGTAGAGGCTACAACTCCAGCTCTAGCTTCAGAGGTCATAGCTATAGCTACTACTTCAGAGCCCGCTTAAAAGACTGCTACTTGGCTAGCTATAGCAGGACAGACAAGGTCTAAGAACTTCGATCCTCTAAGTGATTAAGTCAGACATGGATGCACTTATAGCTCATTTTAAGCTCTCGTCAGGCACTTCACAACCTGATTCAACTGTGTCGACAACCACTTCTCCAGCCGACCCTTAGGTTTTGGTGCTTGAAACAAAAGAGGGAGAGTAGAGAGTATGTGAGATAGAGGGAGAGCTCTGAGTTATGATTTTGGGCCTTTGCATGCTACTCCATATGCATTGAAATTTACTTTCATGCATTCTACAATTCTATGTACTTGTGATGCTTTCTGTGGCATGTGTCCTCTATACTTTGATTATTATGTCATGTCACTCGTGTTGCCCGTTTGCACTTATTGTTATATGTTTTGTCAAACAAAATACTTTTGTGGTACATGTGCTTAATTCATATCTATTTTATGCATATTATGGACTTGGATTGCATGAAATCCTTCTAACCCTATGTTCTTATTGTCACATGTTCATGTAGAGTGTTGAAACCTCTTTTCTTCCTTGCACATACTCGATATTGTGTTGTCATCAATCACTAAAAGGGAAAAGATTGAAAATATCTAGGCCCTTAATTCGATTTTGGAAATTAATGGCAACACAATCATTGTGACTAAGTGTGTTTTGCAACAGCAAATAATTCACTATGCAATGTCCTTGTTCTTTAGATTTCCATAGATCAAATGGACTCTGAATATAAGCTTGCTACTCTCAACACAAATTAGACCTAAGAAAATGAGTGCTGGAATGATAATTGTAGGGTGAGGCCATACACGAGTGCGAAAGCCATATGTATATCTGTATCTAAGCACGGATACTGTTTATTGACGCCTCACAGTGAGGAGAATGATGTAAAAGCCCAAATACAATGATAATGCATTATCATAAATGAAAATACTCACGCATTACTATGGAAGCTACTATTAGCCTTATTAGTTGCTTTAGCGTTGTTCAGGATGAGCGTTGTTCAGGATCGTGAGACAATTACTGGGAGTGTGTACTTTGTCAAGTGCACCACCACATTCACGGATCAAATGATCAGAGTGTTTGGTTGGCACCCTTCCGGAGGTGAAGGGTTCAAACCCCCGCTTTGCTGGGAGCGTGTATTTCGTCAAATGCGAAAGCCATATGTATATGTGTATCTAAGCGCGGAATCTGTTTATTGGCGCCTCACAGTGAGGAGAATGATGTAAAATCCCAAATACAATGATAATGCATGTCATAAATGAAAATACTCATGCATTACTGTGGAAGCTGCTATTAGCCTTATCATTGCTTTAGCGTTGTTCAGGATGAGCGTTGTTCAGGATCGAGACAATTACTGGGAGCGTGTACTTTGTCAAGTGCACCACCACATTCACGGATCAAATGATCAGGGCGTTTGGTTGGCACCCTTCCGGAGGTGAAGGGTTCGAACCCCCGCTTTAATGGGAGCGTGTACTTCGTCAAGTGCGCCACCACATTCACAGACCAGATGATTAGAGCGTTTGGTTGGCACCCTTCCAGAGGTGAAGGGTTCGAACCCCCGCTGGAGTGCTTGCTGAGGGGAACTTATATATATTTATCCTCGAGCCCTCGTGGGTGCGTTCGTTTGCCTACCGGAGATAAAAAAAAATCCCCTCATCTGTCTCATGCCAAAGCTCAAGTCCATGGCCAGCCAGTGTCATGAGAGCTACGGTGCCGCTATATATGAATAGGGCAGAGCTTTGGGAGTTTCTCGATCTAAATGAGAATGTCTTCTTCTTAAATATAGTGCCCAAGGGCTATCTTCCCCCGTGGGTCGGAGAAGGTCTTCTACTTGAGCATAAGGCTCGGGCTATCTTCCCTTGTGGGTTGAGTTTTTTTTATTTATTTAGTTCGTCAAGTGCAAGCTTTGTTCAGGATGATGAGACAAGTCATGCGTGCGTTGGGTACGATGGACATAATGATGAACGCTTGCAATGAACCGAGACTGACATAATGACGAACGCTTCGTGTACTTTACTAAAGAGAGCTGCACAACAGCACAAGAATTGTCCATATAAGTCACGACATTTCGATCCATTCATGCGTCATGCACCAGAATAAATACAAATCAAGAAAACAGTATACAAGAAAACGCAGCATCACCTTAGTTGATGCCACCGCTTTGGCTTCAGTGCCAACAGCCAAACACTTTGCTTACACAAAATGATAGGTCAGCACATCTATGAAATAACACGGTTGAGTTAGTACACATCAAAGGAGCCCAGTGATAACATCCCCTACAGACTATAGTCACACCGGGATCAGGCTAGGCTTCAGATTCATAGCTGCACCACCTGACTCAATGAGGAGAATTCATCATCGATCTTTGAGGCAAAGTCCTCATCAACCTCCATCCCAGTGCACAGCTTTGGGATGGAATAAGACCGTGCTGCTGCTGCAGTTGGCTCTTGATCGCTCGGCTCCATCTCCATTCTGTCTGGCTTGTCCATAGAGGAACCGTTCTCCTTTCCAAACAGCTGCTCAATAAGATCACGGCAAGGCTTCAGATCGTCCTCACTCTGTGCTCTTGTCAGCTTACCAAGCAGCTCGTTCAGTTTCGTGGTTCTCTCCATCTTCTGCTTTGTGCTATAGTTCATTGGGCTTGGATGATCATCCTGATTTGGATCAGATGGTTTGTCATCCTGACTGGTGCTTTGACTCTCAAGCAGTTTCTTCAGCTTCTGGTCCAAGATAGTGGCAACCCTCTCCTGGAAGCTATCAGCAGTTTCATTATCCGATTTCAACCTCACCTTTGCCTCTGAAACCAACAAGTCCATCCTTTCTTCTTCTGAAGAAGTTGCTTCAGCTTCTGGCTCAACATCAGCATCTTCCACGGGACAGAATGTTTCCTCTAGTAACCCAACATTCTGTGTATACCTCTCATATGCTTCATTTTCAGCATCGATATCTCCTTGTATATGTTCCTTTAGCTTCATAAACCTCCACTTGTTTATACCCACAACATCCTAGAACAAAATGAAAGTCACAAAAGAAACAAAGCGCTTCAACACAAACAGAGCATGTGAAACAGCCAATAACCTTTTTGGTAAGCGACTTTTTTGTTTGTAGAGACTTCAGAAAATGTTGGGGAAGCTTTTGCAAGGCAGCCAACCTTGATGCTGAACTGTTCAAAAACAACAATGAAGCATTAAAACAATACAGTTTTTTGCAAGACATTAATTGTCAACTTATGTTTTATGAATTTTACCTGGTTGCAGGTAAATTGGTAGATGACTGTTCTGCTGCAGGAGCAGTAGCAGCTGATGTCTTATCTGGCAATGTGTTGGTTTGCTTCAGAACTATCATTGACAAGTAAGGCAACATCAGTGGTGCTCAAGAGAGTAAAAAATAAACAACATTATGGCATAGCACAGAGCAGCAGACATGATAATAAACAATGTAAAAGAAAGTTTAAATAAGAAACATGGAATTGACATGCAGATTGTGATAGAAATATCATAATTAAAACATCCATGTTCATAACTAATGATTCTAACATAAACACTACCACTGCTTGGCTAAACTGGAAGTTTCGAACTACAAAAGCTTCCCAAACCTTCACATTTTTTCCTTCACTAGCCTCTTCCCCCATTTTTTCATAAATAATGAAGAGAATAGTTCCACTGACGGTCAAGGCAAGGTTTAACCAATAACCCATCTAACACTTCCTCCCCACATATTTGATATGTCCTTGAAGCAGGATAAGGTCACAACATCCTCACAAAGGATGCAAGTCGTCACCATGCAAAAATTCCTCAATGGCCTTCCATTACTTGTTAGTTTTTTTACACATTTCATTTCCGTTGGATGAGTGCTGCTTGCAGTTTGTGAAGATTTATTCCAAAGCATAGTCACAGAAAACAGGGTCAAAGGCATCGACCCAAGACCCAGGAATGTCGTCCCCGACCTGGGTATGTGGGGTTATTTCAGCCCTGCTGTGTATAAACCTCTCGCATGTCGCAAGTAGCGAACCACGTTCCTTGACCCCGTTAACCCAGAAACTTTGTGACTATGTTCCAAACATTGTTCCAGGCATTAATTCTGGATGGTAATTTCTGACTGCTAATAACCAATTCATTTGTCTAAGAACTTGCCATGAATATTTGAAAAACAAACTGTTATCACCGGCATCCAGTACACCAGACGCCGACGCACAGGTGGCTAAGTGGCGCCTGGATCAGGCGTGGTGCCAAGATTAGATGGGCTAATAGCCCAGTTATACTGGATGCTGGCCATAACAAAAACAAATAGTAAATCATTGCTAGGATGGATTGGTTAAATCTGCTAGCTTGCACCTCTGAAGCAAGCTCATTTCAGCTACGAAACCAACTGTACCCCTAAATATAAAAAGGTCTGGAACAACTGCTGAATCAGGCTAAAGAAAAGGTGAAGTTGCCTCGATAGCATTCTCCACAATCTGTTTTGCTAATACTGATCCCCAAACAGTTATCAGTTTTATATTTTAGCACTTATTCCCTTCCTGACTGTTTGTCATAGCGCTGCATCAAACCTGATGTTTCCCTACCTCCCTCCTATTCCCTACAATCGAGACCCTCTCCTCCCACCTGTTGCCAGAACTACTGGACAAAAGGAAGGAGGGTCCTCCAGATCTGGCTTTACTAGTACCGACTGTGGAGAGAGAGGATGTGCATGGAGCACAGCTTCACTCCTGATGTAGTCCCCAGAAGATGACCTCATGCAGGTGGCATTGCTTCACCTTATGGGGCCAGTGGCAGTAAGGGATCCATGGTTTGACAGTTGGTCAAGTGTGATGCTCATGAGTGCCCTGCTACTGAGGATGGTGAGATCTGCATTGGTTGCAGGGGTAGAAGATGGAGGGTAGAGCCATAAGGCAATGGGGGATTGGGAGTGGCCATGGGGACAAAATATAACTGTGAGAGTCCTGCATTCCAACCTTTGCCACTGGTTTCCATTCGTGCTGCACAGCACTAGGATGGGGAAAAACAGAATAGGGACTAGGAAGTGATAAGATAGGACACTGAGTTTGGAAGCAGTATGTTAGCAAAACGATTCATGGAGAGGACTATAGAGGCAATTTAGCCAAACCAAAAATAGAAGAGATGCCTGGTAAACTGGCCTGACCGATATGTTATTGTGCAGATATTTAGACAGAAAATATCACCATTCACCAAACTTCTTGTGGGTCACTAACTTCAGGTATAGATTATCATTTTCTTATAACAGTGCAGATTATCATGTTAAAGGAGTATATCACACATACCATGGATGTGGCAGGGATTCTGAGCCTTGTAGCAGCAGCTCTTGCAACATTGGAACGGGCACCTGAAAATCCAAGCAGAGTCCACACATATAGTTCACTAACAAGTAAAAAATTACTGTGGTCTATATCACATAACCAAAGGTAAAGGTTCTCAGTTGCCTGTAAACTGCCTCCGCAGACCATACTACAAGTAGGAGGAAATAATTCTGCCTAATAAGGAAGCATCGATAAACTTTGTCTTCTTACCGGGAACGGGCGACGTTGCCACACTGGATGCATTTGGGCTTGTTAAGACCCCGAAGGTTTGGCTTGGGCATGTCGAAGGAGGCGGCTGGAATAGGAGGCGGCTTCTGCGGCATCCCATTGCTGTTGGCCACCGCTGGCGCAGGAGCAGGAGTAGCAGCAGGGGAAGGTGAGTCACCAGCCGCCGCCTTGGCGACTATGGCAGCTGCAGCGGCGGGCTTCACGTCCGGCATGGTTCTGCTCAACCCAGCGAAACTTGTGCAGAAAAAAGGTAAAGTTAGCAACATTTGTGGGGAAAAAAGTAAAGTGCACCTGAGGGACTGGGATTTGAATTCAATTGTGGATAAAAGGAAATCTAAGGTGGAAAAGAGCATGCATCCAAGCAGTGGCTGAGTTGCAAACCCAGGATTTTAACACGGGCATGCCTAGACAAAAATCATATAATATACAATACGACATAACACAACCATAAATCCTACAAATGGCTTGATATAGTAATACCTTAGATTGAACAATCAACAAATAAGTTTCAAACTTGCATAAATTATAATATATAAATTCTAATCTAATATTTTTTCCATTTCCAAACTCCTAGAAATTTGACTATAAATAATGTTGTTTCTATTTCTGGTAGTATTAGTGAAACTCTACAAAAACAGACTTCAGGAAGGAAGGAATACAATTCAATTGGACAATAGTACTTTTTATTGTTGAGAAAAATAGGGGTTGAATTTGTTCGGTAGAACTGTCATTAGCTAGTCACTACTCACTAGGGAAGGCCAGAATCCAGTGTTTCCCTAAGGAACAGGAGCAGCAAATTTTCATATCATCCAGGAACAGACGCTGCAGTAGTATTTCAGTGAAGAATCATGCGATGCTGCCGCGTCAGATTAACAATAATTTTGAAAGGTCCTTCAAAATCTCTAACCGTAAGAGGGAAGTAGGCACTCACCAGGAGCCAGATGGCAAGGGGTCAGCTGCCGGTTTGTCGGGCTCCGCTGGAGCCTTAGAGTTGAGAGTTACTAGGGCTGGCTATTTGCCTCTTTTGGGGGCTTTTTCTCGAGATTGGGCCTTCAAAATCTGACTAGTAGAGTATATTTTAGGCCAAAATCGACGCCAGGCAGGCCCCAGGTGAGGTTCGGGGAAGAGAGCAGCGCCTCTCGTCAAGGAAATTGGGTGGGAGGAGGCCTCGCCGGCGACGAGCAAGGACACGAGGTAGCGGCGGCGGTCGGGACGCAGCACCGGAGGGCGGAACCGCGGAGGTAGTACCGAAGTCCGCAAGCCGGCGTGGGGGCGGGCGGCGCTGGTGGAGCGGAGCGAAGGCGTGGCCGGCAGCGGCAGCGGCGGCGCGACCTAGACGGCGAGAGGGCGGCGGCGCGAGTCACAAACGCGAGACTCGAGAGCGTCGAGCGAGACTCCAATCGGTGCTTGCTGACTATTGGGCCAAATTCACAGGGGTATTCCTCTGATCACCTTTTTTTATAAACATTCTTGGGCTCTACTTGGGCCATGGATGGTTTTTGAGCCTCGCGTTCGAGTTGTCTGGGGTTTTACAGTGCCTGTGGGCGACTCAGCAAAGGGGATGTCAGATTGCTCAGAGTAAATGCAAAGGCAGAATTTTTGTGGCTAGAGTTAAAATCAAAGCTGTTCCTCAAAAAAAAAAGAGTTAAAATCAAAGCTCTCTGGTATGATACTTTCAAAGCATGCCCTAATTATTTTTTGCATATCTGGATGCGTGCCTCGGGGCCTTTTGCCTCCACGAGGACGTTGTGACCCTATCGACGTCGTGGGAGGCAGCGACGACCAAGGGTGCCATACCCATGGCGAGCTTTAGCAAGGATGCAGCCATCGTCACGTACTGACGGCACGCACGTTCATAAAAAATACTATACACAATAGATAATTAACGATGATTCTTTAAAACCTCAATTCCTGTCATATTATATATGTACAACTGTATACAGAAAAATACATTGTCGTATACAATCTATACAACCATACTTTGATTCATTCATTTTCAAATAGCAATGTAGATTACATATCCTCCCCTCATGATCTAGCGCAAACCAGCCCGTGGCCATAAGCACGGCCACCATCCCCCGCGACGAACAACAGCCTATATGGCGCCGCAGCATGGCTGGACCCTAATCAACACTCTTCCCCTCATCAGCACCTCTTCCCTGAACCTGAAGAGAAGGAACTGAACACTCCACACATTGAACAGGTCATAAAGTGCAAGAAAAAGCCAAACAAATTCACAAATGGTCAATTGGTTTGATATACGTACTAAAGATCAAGAAGACCTTGAAAGTATTGAAGCATTAACTTGAATCAGAGCTTACAGCTGAAATGAAATATAGCAACCATGTCCCATCCCTTATAGAAATATCAGCAAGAGGTTATCTAACTAAGATTTATTTGTTGCTTATGACATCTTTATGCAGGAATGAATGCTATTTATTTGTTTTATTAGCTATGTAGGTGTTGTAAGGTGATAGAATTAGATTATGCACCAGACCATTATTTGTTTAATATGTCTCATACTTATAGCATATCAAATATATATGCATCGAATAAACGTAACAGCAATGTTAAGCTCTTTAGAACTTCCTGTGGATTTTTTAGTTTTTTTAGTCTAGGTACACACAAACCAGTGACTTGCTATCATGACCTCAGGCAGATGCCTAGGCCTTATTTAGATCATGGGAAAAAATAAACCCGATAAATAGTATCATTTTCGTCTTATTTGATAAATATTGTCCGATCGTGGACCAACTAGGCTTAAAAGATTCATCTCGTGATTTTTAACTAAACTATGTATTTAGTTATTTTTTACCTATATTTAATGCTCCATACAAGCAGCTAAATATTAATGTGATGGAGAGAGAATGAAAAAATTATAACTTTTGAAGGGATCTAAACATGGCCCTAGTCTCTATCTACAGCTAAAAAGCAGCAATTGTTTCCGTCCACCCGGCTATCGTCGCCTGCCCCCGTGAAGTATTATCCGGCGCACCCACGGTTGTTTACTTCCTCTCCAGATTTGTATGCTTGCATGCAAGGAAATCAATAATTTTTCTCGGAAAAAAATTACATAAGCCCAGGGTTCATTGGACCGTCGTGCACCCCTATGTTGGATTCACAACGCGTGGCAGAGGGAAACATCGATGCCCACCAGCGTTTACGGGTCTGGCACCTCCTCCGCGCGCGTAGCGGCCCTCAGCTCATCGGTCATCGGCTCAGCTCTGAACGCAGCGCTTCCACTACCGGACTCGGCCTCTTCATCGAGTGCCTAAAGCACTCGCAAAGCCTGCCAAACACTCGACAAAGGCTTTACCAAGTACGGCTCTCGACAAAGAGGTGTTGGCAAAGAATTTGACGGTAAAGAAATCTTTGCCCAGTGCCACGCGTCGGACACTCGGCAAAGACTTTTTGCCGAGTGCCAGGTAAGCACTCGGCAAAGCTTAACGGCATCAGGCATCTGGCGCCTTCTTTGCCGAGTATCCACGTGGACGACACTCGGCAAAGATTTTTTAGTTTTTTTAGAAAAATCTTTGCCGAGTGCCGACCTGGCCGGCACTCGGCAAAGAATTTTTAAATATTTTAGAAAAATCTTTGCCAAGTGCTAGGTCAGCACCCGGCAAAGCTGGGTGTTTTGACACACAGGCGCCCAGCTTTGCCGAGTGTCTGCACTCAGCAAAGCTGGGAAATTTTTTTTATTTTTTTATATATATCACATATCACAGTAGGCAAATCCTATATATATATTCACATATATAACACAAATCCACATAAATATCTATCCACATATATAACACAAATCCAACAAGTTCAATATCCATAACAAGTCCAACATAACAATCACAGTCCATCGCTGCTCTACTGCGTCCTGGCGTCCCCATGTCCCGCAGAGTGTGAAGAGCTCTCACCTAGCCACGAAGACCACCTAGAGCGTTCGGGCTGCGGCGCTGACTGGTAGTGGTACGTCCACCCGGGCGGCGGAAGCGGAGGGCCGCTTGCCCATCCGGAGTGCCCGTGCTACAGAGACGGAGGAGGAACGCCACCTGGCCACATCAACTGTGCGCCTGCGACAACCGGCCACCCATGTTATGGAGAAGGGCCATGTGGAGAAATCGGGTTCGAACCCGACGACTGTGGCTGCACAAAGGAGAAGCAATCTTATTAGTACCTGCAGGATGGCCGCACAAGCCAAAGCAATAGACAAACATATATCCTCACCGGAGTTCCTATAGGGCTAGGAGGCAGGGGTGGAGCGTACAGCGAGGGAGGCAACGGAAGCAGGGTGACACCAGGGATCTGAAGGGCCTTAAAGTAGCCTGCCATGTCCTACATCTGACGCACCGAGTGCTGCCGGACAGCCTCCATCTCGCGCCCGACTGCTCCCTCTGGGCTGCCAGCTCCCGCTGATGGGCCTCTGCCATCTCCCACTGTTGGGCCTATAACTCGGCTAGCTAGGCCTGCAATATTACACTCGCAAGGTTTAAACAATGCAAAAGGAAAGGTACATGTGTAATAAAACTATACTTACCTGAAACGTCGCCATCATCTGTGTGAAGATCTGCTGCCGAGGTCGTATGGGGACGTCGGAGGAGGTCGTGCTCCCTGATCGAACCTGGCAGAGCGTGGGAACGGTGGTCGGGTCGATTGGGCTATGGGCAATATAGTACCGGTTGTGCTGCTTCCCTCCTCCCATCCTCATCAGGATGTCTGTATCCAGGGGCTCAGTGGCTGGATTGAAGGCCGGCACATGGCACGTGCGAGCCGCCGTGGTGTACGCGGCCATCTTCTCGTAGGCATTCGGGTTGGTGTACGCGTCGGCCCCGTCCGCCGGGTTCTAGATGTTGTCCGGCGTTGTCGCTCGACCTTTGTGAGCCAGGGCGTACCCTGTGAACTCGTTGATCACCTGGCCACCATGCGACTAGGACTGCAAGGAAAACATAAGGATGATTACACGTAATGAGAATGGAGCGCTAGAATAAATAAATAAATAAATAAATAAATAAATAAATAAATAAATCAACACAAGTGTACCCATGTGTCCATGAACCCTGAGAGGGGGTGGCTCCCTTGGTGGTGTGCCGGCCCTGGCATCGCCAGACGTCGCTCCCGGTGGGCTCTGCACTCCTCGTACGCCTTCTCCATTTGCCACACGTCCACAATCTCTTCCCAACAGTCCATGAACTTGTTGTACCATTTAGGGGATACTACATGACAACATGTGAGAAGATGTATCAGACCATACTTCTTAAAACCACCATTGTCTTCATCAATTTCGAGAGACTCTATCTCAGCAAGGACCTAGGCACCGCTCATAATCTGAGGAATGGGGTTGGTGACTTGAGCACCTTTCGTGAAGTGCTTGATGTCTCATCTGAACTCATGATTGTCATCCGGGAATTGATGATGTTTGTCGAACAAAGAAAAATTGTCACCCTCCTTCAGCCAGGTGAACATCACAGATGCCTTGCACACTGGGCAAGGAAACTTCTCGTGAACACACCACCCGCTGAAAAGGCCATACGCCAGGAAGTCATGCAATGAATACTAGTACCACACATGCATTGTGAAGTTCTTCTTTGTAGCTCAGTCGTACATCAGTACCCCATTTTTCTAAGCATGTTGCAATTCATCCCACAGTGGCTGCATGAAAACACCCATATTGCTGCCCGGGTGTCCAGGTATTATCAGTGACGAGAACACGTTCTTGGGTTCAAACATGACACTGGGGGAAGATTGAGGGGGATGACTAACACGGGCCAACATGTGTACGGGGCCGCCATCATTCCATACGGGTTGAACCCATCTGTTGCAATCGCTACACGTACATTCCGAGCCTTCATAGCTTTGTCAGGATGCTGGTCATCGAAGTACTTCCATGCATCACCATCCGATGGGTGTACAATCTTATCACTGTATCTTTTGTCTTTCTTGCGCCATGTCATCTATTTCGCGAACTCCTCTGTCATGTACATCCGTTGGAGCCTTAGTAGGATAGGAAGGTACCGTAGGACCTTCTCGGGGATCTTAGACTATTTCTTCTTGCCATCACTACCCTCTACCTCCACAAACCTAGAGGCCTTACACTTTGGATAGTGCATTGCTTTCTCGTGGTCTCCCCTAAATAGGACGCACTCTTTCAGACAAGAATGGATCGACTCATACGGTATCTTAAGTTCACGAAGGAGTTTTTGTGACTCATAAGTGTTCTTCGACAGCATGTGACCCTCCGGAAGCATTGCGCCAAAAACTTTCAACAAGAGATCGAAGCCGTCTCGGCTCAGGCTCAACTACGACTTCAACGCTATTAGGCATCCAATGCCATCCAGTTGCGACATTGTTGCCTTCTCGTGAAGGAGCTTCTGTGCCGGAGACATCATTTTGTAGAACGCCTTTGCGGTTTTCTTTGGATCCTCCTCCACCAATCCTTCATTGCCATGGGCCTCATTATAGTCTACCATCATGTTGGCCTGTCTCCATCATACTCCTCGAGGTGTGCCCTCAGCTCCTCCTCCTCTCTAATACGATCGCCTTCACCATGGAAGATCCAGCGGGTATAGTTTGCCATGAATCCGTGCCTATGGATATCTCTGTATACATCTCTCTTTTGTTTTTTTCAAGTTCTTACACTTGCTGTAGGGACACGGCATCTGAATCGACCTTTAGTAGCCGGGCCAAATGCTTGTTCTAGGAAATAATTGGTCCCCCTAATACATTCATCGCTCTTACTTATATGGCCCATGTACATCCACTCACGGTTATCCATCCTCTGTCATACATATATGTAAGTGAGTAATAAAACTAGCAATTGCATCTACACGACGTTCCTACCATCTAATAGGTGAAGAATAGGTCCTAATCCCACCCGTGGATGCGTAGATGGGTTAGCTTTTATGCTTTGCTCTTATCCGAGACGGAATTTCGGCAGCACCTCCCCGCTGTTCTCCCGATACATGTCCCCGTAGGGAGAGTGTGTATCCGGAGAACAACAGGGATGTGCTGTCGAAACTCTGACTCGGACGGGAGCAGAACATAGAAGCTAACCCATCTATGCATCCGCGGGTTATCCAAAAAACGTGGACAATCCGAAATAGATACGGTCGCAGATGTGCAAAGACCTGCATACCTCCGACCGTATCTCCTTCAGACGGGAGACTCCTAACTGGGTCACGTGACCTAAGTATGACAACGAGTAAGGAACAGAGGTGATTTACACCTAGGGTGGTGGTGGAGAGAGGCGACATGGTGCAGGCAGACCCGCAGCGCCGACGAAGATGATCGGTGTCGCCGAGGTACTCCGAGTCCCCTCCAATAAGACCCGCTCTGCAAAAGAAGAAAGACAACACTATAAGTTGAAAAATTTGGCAAAACCTCCCCTGTACGGGGAGGTCTCAAAACCCACAAGAAAGAAATCAGCTCGATGGCCGACAACACATATACGGCACGAAGGCCACAAATCCACAAACTCGGCACGAAGGCCATCAACGACATAAGCAGCACGATGGCTGACAACCCTGGGGCTTTACCTTCTTCTCCGGCGAGAGGCGGAACGACGACGTAGACGAACCCTCAATAGGCAGTGATAATCGGTGGACGAACGTGGATCATCGTCAGACTTTCCTCATCCCTTCTCCTTCCTTTTCCTCCTTTCTCCTTTCTCTTCTCCTCCTCCCTTCTCCTTCTTCTTCTCCTCTTCTCCTTAACCTCCTTCCCCCTCTTCCCATCTTCTCCTCTTTCTCCTTCTCCTCCTCATCCCCTTTTCCTTCCCCCTCTCCTCTTCCTCTCTGCAGGGACGGGCGATGGGGGTGGCGGGGATGGGCGGCCAGGCGCCGGGGAAGAAGGACCGTCGGGCGGGCGCCAGGGACGGGCGGTCGGGCCCCGGATCCACGGCGGAGGAGTGCGCCGGGACCGGGCAGGGCGCTGACCGGCGCTGGCGGAGGGCATCCGGCATCTCAACTTGCTCCAAACATTCTCAAATTTTTATCATATCCTCTACATGCGATAACATGACACCTCGACGAGTTTCATGATTTTCGGATTTTTTTGGATATTATATAATTAAAAACACTTCTATCGCACCTGGATGGCCATGTTTCGTGGACAAGGCATTCAAACGTTTGGGTGAGTTTATGGACATGGCCTCAAAATACACTCTCCAACATGAATATTATTTTTTGAATGGCTATGTTTTATTATTTCATGCACCTGCAGTTCAAATTTGGATTATGCGAAAAAATTCAAGTAAAGGAAATAAATGAACAAAAATAGCAACCCAAATTCGAACATTTGCTTGAATATAATATACTTAGACTATAGAAAAAGTTTGAATTCAAATTTAAAAAAAAAAACTTTGCCGAGTGCTAAGGCTGGCACTCGGCAAACAGACTCTTTGACGAGTGTCGACAGCGTGGCACTCGGCAAAGAAGCCCTCTTCGCCGAGTGTCCAGCCTGCACTCGGCAAAGAGGAGCCGGCCTGGGCCCAGTACCCGCCACATGGCAGTTTGTCGAGTGCGAGGCTCGACACTCGACAAAGTGGTTCTCTTTGCCGAGTGCCCGGCAGTAGGGCACTCGGCAAAGAGGACGGCGACAGACTCCATTTGCCCCCGTCAAACTTTGCCGAGTGTCTTGCTTTACGGAGCGTGCAGCACTCGGCAAAGATGAGTGCTGTCTTTGGCACTCGGCAAAGAAGCCATTTCCGGTAGTGTTCGTAGAGAGTCACGACAACTCGTCCCTGGTTTTCTCATCTGCTAGCATCAGGACCATGTGTTTTCTCATCTGCTAGCAAGTAGCAAACCCTAGGCTACCGACTTGTGTACATATGAACGGCGGCGTGCGTCGACGAAATGCATGAACAAAGACACGACCACTGCACCACCGGCAATACAATGCCCGTAGAGCACCACGGAGGAGACTGTGCTGCCATGGCGACGAGGCCAACCGAAAGACGTACAGGCTGCCTCTTGTTCCATTGATGCAGGCCAGCTCGTATACAAGTTCTGACGATGCAGATGCAATTGCAAACATAAACTGACGGCCATGGCAGTATATTCCCTCCGTGCTGCTTCACTGCCATCGGATCGCCGGTGGTGCAGTGGCCTGTCGCTGCCCTCGTCCACGCCGCCGTCCATATATATATATACTCGACTAACTCGGTAGCCTAGGATTTGGTAACAGATGAGAAAAACTCGAACAAATACGTAGCCACGGACTCCTGGCATGGATCATCGACTCACGCTGCTCTTGGAGCCGAGCCGCTGACCGAGCCGAGCGTCTATACGCGAGCAAGCCAAGAAGTGTGCGAACTGAGGCGCCGCCGGTCCCCTGCCACGCGTCCTGAATATAACGTAGGGGTGGGGCTCACGTAATTTTTTTTCCTTTTTCTCGGCCATCGAGCAGTTGTTTTGTCCCTCTCCCTCCGGTTACACTGCATGCGAGCAATCAACGCCCCTCCTGTTCGGCTGCCCCAAAAACGTACGACAACAACAATCAATCACCAAAGCCTTCCCTGTAGACGTGCGTCTGTCGATCAGCGCAGAGATCATCCTCTCATCAAGCGCCCTGACACCAGCTTCCTGTGCGCCTCGACGCCTCCCCGTTCAGTATCTCAGTCAGATTGTACAACATGCTGAGGTTCAGAGAGATTTAGGTAGTAGTTTCTCATCTGAACAAAATAGAACGATGCATGTGAACCTAGGCCGCCCATAGGGAGAGTTAGGAAGCACAAACACATATACATATATGTTCTAGGTCTGGGACTAGAAGTCAGCTTTTGGCTTAATTGTATTGGCCGCTCTTTCTTGCATCGCGAAAAAAAAATGTTAATACTGACATCAAGGGAATACTTCTCAGTAGTCAGTGCAAGGTTGCTGTCCAAGTCGGGATTCTTGATGCTTGCAAGCTACTAGAATCGAGAGCTATGGAGTTCTTCGCGTCATATAGATGCTCTTTCATTTACGTCTTGAACTTTAGTTACGAACCTGTGGTTTTAATTATGGGTGTGCTGTAATATGTTTGGACTGATGCTTCTTCTTTATAGAAGATGGCTGAAGCCAGAATTTTTCCATTTTCTAAAAAAATATCTAATTATTGGTGTGAAATTGAAAAAGTTGAATGTAATTTTGAAATTTTGTAGCATTGTATTTTTAGGTTGTATCTTGGATGATTCCAACTTTAACTTGGACTAAAGTGGTTATTTGGATGTTCTTTTTATTATTAGTTTCATTTGGTTTCCAGAAAAACTGCATGTTGTTGCCATTCTAAAAATGCTGTAAGCTGAACATTGTGCTTGTATTATATTTTTTTCTATTCCAATGATTTTTCTATGAACATGATATTGTTGTTAGCATGTTGTGAGCCTGAATATTCATTCAACCTGAGCCATATAGCTTCTATATATTCTTTCTGAACTTGAATCATATAGCTTCTATATTTTTTTAAAGAAAAAACTGATTGTCAGTGTGAAGTGGCTTCTCCTAAAATGTCATTGTACAAGCTATCACTTGGCTGTGTAAATTGATGTCAATGTGATCTTATTTACTTCCCTTCATCCCAAATTTATTATTGTTGGTAAATATTTCACAATTGACCTACTGCGAACACATGGTTTTTACATAATCATTGTGGAGCACCCCTATTGTTGTGATGAGCGATTGTCAACATGCCAACACTTTGGTGTGTGGTTGGTTCGGTGGTTCTTCTGATCTCCTGGCACGGGGTTATATGTCCAAACGTGTCTCTTGGCTAGTGATGTGCAGGTGTGAAGTCTGGAAGCGGTGGCAACGGTCGGGATAAGGCCAAGGAGGGCGTGCCGTGCCGACGGACCGGTGCGGTGAAGGGCGGACGCGAGGCTTGGACCGACGCACCAGACGGTCAGGTGACCAGCCGTGGTGGCTGATACTTAGGACATTGACAAGCGCAAGAGTACATGACGGGGGACGCGTACGCGGTACGCTACTCGCAGGTGGTTTGGTGGTTTGTCCTCAAAACCATCGGCGACAGTTTGGTGGTATTGCCTCAAGACTACCGGCGGCGGATTTCGCGGGTTTGGGCCTCAAAACCCGGGCGGAGGTCCTGATGCGGATGACCGGCACGTGGTGGCATCGGGGAGATTGCGTCAAAGCAAGGCTACCGGTGAGAAGGCGCGGTGGCCGTCGGGTCAGGAATTCCAAAGAGTTGGACCATTACGCCCCTAAAGCTAAGTGGTTCGGCTCATGTATAACCAGGGGCAAACTAGGAATATGTAATAAGCCCAAGACAGATAAATAAGGATGAGGGACACCCATCCCCTTACCTCTCTCATTCCAGTTTTCATTCCTAGGGTTTTCCAGTCTGTAGTTCTTGTGTGTGAGGTCCACTGCACCTTTGTAGTATTTGTTTATGGGAAGAGCACCCCGTTAGTGTGCTCGTGCCCTCTGGGCTTTTGGATTCATGGAATTCCTGTGATGGATTTTGTGTTCTTGTTTATTCATCCCGAGCTTCCTCTCCCCCTCTCTATTTTGAGCTCGGATTCTTTATTTCTTGGTCGTTTGACTCCATTTTTCTTGCGTTGATTCGTGCTATGACATGAGAGGATCAACCCCACCGAAGGGTTTAAGATAATTCCTCATGAGCAAGTAGATCGGGACGGTTTTGTGTTCATGATGAGTTCTTGGCTGGTTTCTACCCCTTTTGTGATTTCTCTTGATTCTCTTTAAATTGGGCCATGATTCTTTAGAGATAGCCTCACATCTGCATAAGGAACACCTCCCAAATCTTGTTGCAGTTGGTGTTGATTTGAGAGAGATCGGGTTGAATCTTGGAGAGAGGCGATTTTCGGGCGATTTTCTGAGTGACCGCGGATAGTCCGGGCGGCTAACCGTGGATTGTCCGAGCGTCGGGTTTCAATCGAAGTTGTTCTTCATTTTACTCGAGAAGGGACATTTGTGCACCACGACAAGTACACCAAGGACCTGCTAAAGAAGTTCGACATGGGCGAGGCCAAGCCTCTTTTGAAGCCCATGGCGACTACCATTGCCTTGGATGCTGATGTAGAGGGAGAAGCCGTGGACCAGAAGGAGTACCGCAGCATGATCGGGTCGCTGTTGTACCTGACGACGACGAGACCGGACATCCAGTTCATGGTCTGTCTTTGTGCGCGCTTTCAGTCTTCACCATGCACGTCTCATCTTCAAGCTGTCAAGCGGATCATGAGGTACCTTCGTTTCACTCCTGAGTTCGGTCTTTGGTACTCGACCACTTTCACTCTCTCGCTCTCTAGTTATTCTGATGCTAATTATGCTGGCTGTCGTGTTGAGAGAAAGTCAACTTCTGGTACTTGTCAATTCTTAGGTACATCTCTTATTTCTTGGTCCTCTCTCAAGCAGTCTACCATAGCCCAATCCACCTGTGAGGCTGAGTATGTTGCTGCTGCTGCTTGTTGCTCTCAACTGCTTTGGATAGTTGCTACCTTGAGAGATTTATCCTAGACTTCACCCGAGTGCCACTTTACTGTGACAGCACCAGTGTCATAAGTGTAGCCAAAAACCCAGTGCTCCATGACAAAACTAAGCACATTGAGGTGAGGTACCACTTCTTGAGAGACAACCATGAGAAAGGAACCATAGACTTGAGACATATCTGCACCGAGCACCAGCTAGCAGATATTTTTATCAAACCTCTTGACTAAGCCCAGATTACACATTTGTGAGGGGAGTTGGGTGTTTGCTTGCCATTTTAGTTGTGGGACGCTTTGTATCTTGTATAGTAATCTTTCTTTCTCTTTCTTTTGCTTTTATCTTTGTATCATATTGCATTGCATCTCATCATATATCATATCTCATATGCTTAGCTTTACTTGTATAGCTTGTTGATTGAGATTATGCTCTTGTTGATATGTCTTATGGATACATGATGACTATAGCAGCTTAGGCTCCTTTTGATCATCTTGATACATGTTATGAGCTAAGCTTGTTTTATAAATGTGAACTTGCTTAATGAATGATGAAATCAAGAAAATGTTCACCCTTGAGATAGCAACTAGCATGTGTAAGATGGGTTGAGATTCATGTGCTTTCATATGTATGCTTTAGTTGCTATATCTCATGTTTCTTGAGTCATATGCTTAGCTCGGATCGCTTGATATCTTTGTGCTAAAACTTGATATCTAAGCTAAGTAATGATGACAATGCTTTGCAGTTGGATCTTAACTATCCCACGGCAATGTCATGAGACTGCTTCTCAATCTCTTGAGTAAGATGAACTTGGGCATTGTAGTGCTAGTCCACAATCACTCGTGAGGAGAAAACCTCCCACTTGCACATAGGGATGAACTCGGCGTGGTTGAAAACATGATAAAAATAACAAAATTTTCAGCGGACAGTTTGATCCTCTCACATACACATGTCTAAAAATAACATTGTAAAATCACTGTAAACTCTGATATATGTTGAAACTACAAGTGTTAAGTGCTTCCTTGAGACATGATGTATGACTGTTATATGGGGTAGTTCACTTTTGTATACATGTGTTAGCACTAGCTTGATCTCCTGCTTGCATTTGCTATGTGTTATCCTATTTGGTGAACACCTTTTATGAGATATGCCTAAAACTGGTTAAAATGCTTATGATTCATATTCTGTTCAGTTGATCAGTTTAAGCATTGTGCCTTGTCTTGCACCTATTGTAATACATATGTCGTACCAACTTGAGCATGGTTTTAATCATCTTGCTATACTCCTAAAGCTTTGTATATTTGCATTGTGCATCTCATAGCATGATTTGAGGGGAGCTACTATTGTGAGAGCTTGATAAGTGCATTTGCCAACAAGGGGGAGAATGATTCTACAAATTCAGAGTGTGTATTCATGTTCATTTGTGAGGTTGATGCACTTGTCAAAGGGGAGTTGCACATTTGATTTGCTAGACGTGTCGAGCCATTTGCCTCTGTCTGGAGGGTCTAGCCGCTTTCAGGTGCTTTGAGCTTGTTTTGCTTGGTTGCATCGAGCCGTTGGCCATGTCTTTGGGGACCAAGTTGTTGTTCTTGCTTTGATCATTCCAAGTGACCGTTTCAAGATTTTCTTTGGCTTTTGGTCATTTCAGTGGGTTTTCTCTGGCTTTGTGTTGGTGTTGACAATGCACTCATCAAGGGGAAGATTACGAACACATAGTTTTTACATAACCATTGTGGGGCACCCCTGTTGTTGTGATGAGCGATTGTCAACATGCCAACACTTTGGTGTGTGGTTGGTTCGGTGGTTCTTCTGATCTCCTGGCATAGGGTTATATGTCCAAATGTGTCTCTTGGCTAGTGATGTGCAGGTGTGAAGTCCGGATGCGCTGGCAACGGTCGGGATAAGGCCAAGGAGGGCGTGCCGTGCCGACGGACCAGTGCGGTGAAGGGCGGACACGAGGCTTGGACCGACGCACCAGACGGTCGGGTGACCAGCCACGGTGGCTGACACTTGGGACATTGAAAAGAGCAAGAGTACATGGCGGGGGACGCGTACACAGTACGCTACTCACAGGCGGTTTGGTGGTTTGTCCTCAAAACCATCAGTGACAGTTTAGTGGTATTTCCTCAAGACTACCGGTTGCGGGTTTCACGGGTTTGGGCCACAAAACCCGGGCAGAGGTCCCGATGTGGACGACCGGCACGTGGTGGCATCTGGGATATTGTGTCAAAGCAAGGCTACCGGTAAAAAGGTGCGGTGGTCGTCGGATCAGGAATTCCAAAGGGTTGGACCATTACGCCCCTAAAGCTAAGTGGTTCAGCTCATGTGTAACCAGGGGCAAACTGGGAATATGTAATATGCCTAAGATAGATAAATAAGGATGAAGGGGCACCCATCCCCTTATCTCTCTCATTCCAGTTTTCTTTTCTAGGGTTTCTTAGTCCGTAGTTCTTTTGTGTGGATGAGGTCCACTCCAACTCTGTATTATTTGTTCATGGGAAGAGCACCCTCGTAATGTGCTCGTGCCCTCTGGGCTTTTGGATTCATGGAATTCCTATGATGGATTTTGTGTTCTTGTTTATTCATCTCGAGCTCCCTCTCTCCCTCTCTATTTCGAGCTCAGATTCTTCGTTTCTTTGCCGTTTGACTTTATTTTTCTTGCGTTGATTCGTGCTATGACATGAGAGGATCAATCCCACCGAAGGGTTTGAGATAATTCCTCACAAGCAAGTAGATCGGGACGGTTTTGTGTTCATAATGAGTTCTTGGTCGGTTTCTACCTACTTTGCGATTTCTCTTGATTCTCTTCGAATTGGGCCATGATTCTTTAGAGATAGCCTCCGAGCTGCATAAGGAACAGCTTTTCCAAATCTTGTTGCAGTTGGTTTTGATTCGAGAGAGATCGGGTTGAATCTTGGCGAGAGGCGATTTTTGGGCGATTTTCTGAGTGACCGCGGATAGTCCGGTCGGCTAACCGTGGACTGTCTGGGCATCAGGTTTCAATCGAAGCTGTTCTTCATTTTGCTAACTTGGTGTTTTAGTTGTAACCACGGACAGTCTGGACCTTCTGTCTTGGACAGTCCGGTGGTCGAAACTTGAGCCAGTGGCTTTCACGGATGATCTGTTGAGTGAGCATGGACAGTCCACAGGTCTAACCGCGGACAGTCAGGGACTCCTCTAGATTGGAACCGTACTCTCGACTTCTAGTTTTATTTCTGTGATTATGACCCGCGGACAGTCTGACTAAAAAGTCCGGACAGTCCAACTAAAAAGTCCGGACAGTCCGACGGTGTTTAGCAGCAGCTGTCCAGAGTCTGTTCCAGAAGTTTGGCTCTTGGATTTTCACCTGCGGATAGTCTGGCGTTCTAACCGCGGACAGTCCTAAGGTCATCTGACTTCTCTGTCCAGAACCTGTTTCAGAAGTTCGAGTTTCTAAGTTTTTGCCTTCGAACAGTCCGGTCCGTACACACAGACAGTCCATTGATCAACCCAGGGCATTGTCCGTAATCGCGGACAGTCCGCACCTGGTAACCTGGACAGTCTGAAGCTCAGACCTTCTGGGTGTCCAGAGTTATTTCTGTTCTGTCTGATTTTCCAGAGTTGACCCGCGGACAGTCCGGGGTCACAGTGGTGGATAGTCCGCAGTTAAGTTGTGTTGCTGAGTTCTTCGGTTTTTGCTCGTTCATTCTTCGATCGATCTTGGAGTCGTTTCTTGGTTCTTGTGGTGACTCGCTGTGTTCCTAGTGAACATCCACCCTCTCAATAGGGTCGTGGTCATCACCGGCTTGTGTGTTTGCTTCTTGGGGTGTTTGTTGAGTCGAGGACCCCAAGGTTTCGAAAGAAATTTTGAGGCTCCCATTCATCCCCGCTCTGATCGCCAATTTGGTCCTTCACCTACATTGCCATTAGTGGTTAGTTTATACATCATCCTTATGTATCCTTCATTTTAGAGGAGGGCTCACATGAGTTGGAGGGTCGACGACGAGATTTGCCAGGGACAAAAGCATGTGTTGTCGTGGTGTTTTCCCGTTGCAACACACAAGCATTTGATGTAATGCATTAAGCATGAGGTACAATATTTTAATATTTTAGTTTTGCAATTTTAAGATCTGGTGCAAAGGAGTCCATATTGTATTACAAAGGCTAAAGGAAACAAGAGACGAGTTACTGACTTGCTTTAGACATGCAGACCTGACTGGGTAGTGAGTTTAATGTACATGCAGATCTGACTGGGTAGTGAGTTTAATTTCAATGTTTCAAGTTTGACAGTGATTAAAATCAGGGAAATGCTATCGGCAATAAACAATACATGCTTCATGCTGAGATATAGAGGGGGACGATCTTAACTGTACTCATATGTATGATGGAAGGTTGTTCTGTAAGCTTGATGTAACTCTGGTATAGATAATTATATCATATTAATCACATACAAGACACGCTTTACTGTGGTTCAGTTTCAGGTTAGAATAAAAAAGGGATCATATATATACATACTGTCTTATAGAATATCAACTTCTAAGAAACCGTTGATAATTATAATAGCAAAACAACAGGGTGTAACATCAAAGAAGAAAAATTCATAATTTGAACCCTTTGTTCTCAACCAAGAGTCAATTCACGAGTTGCATGCTGACAGGTTGATACCAAAACATCTACTTTATCCCGGAAACATGTGGAGTGAACAATCAAACTAACGGTTGCCTTTACAATCTTCACAGGTTGGTCATGGTTGTCATGGCCATAAAAGAATTGTACCCTGCAAAAAATGACTTACAAACAACTGAACTGTCGATGCCAATGGCCATTGTGTCCAATAGTATTAACCTAAGGACAACATTTTTACCAGCCAATACTCCACATGTCTAAAGAATAATCATATTCAGTTCAGGTCCCTTGAATATGCCCAGGTCAGATGCCAACGCCCCGGTAGGCACGCCTGCCGTTCTGGCCACACGCGGGGCATGGATTTTTCTTCCTTTTACCACATTTCACTCAAAGGGTTAAAGGAAGACAGTGCAGTCTTTTTTTTTACTTAGCGAGGACCACATGGAGAGATAAAAGCTGGGATAAGCTATTTTTCAGTTTCATCCTAACTCATCACTTTGTGAGAGAAGTAAAAAAATAGTTTCAGTTTCATCTATAAAGTTATTTTTTAAAAAAGAATGTTTTAAAAAAACTCACAATAGCTCGTGAAGTTATTGATAAAATTGTGCCAAATAGGCCGGCCCTTTTTTGCACGGGTTCTTGAGTGCACGGGGTGTGGAGCGAGCAAATCAGTACTTTTTTGAGACAACCGTGATTTTATTATAAAACTAAAATCTATGAAACATAAAACTTTATCAAGGGGTGTCTTATTCTAAAAGATCATAATTATTAATAACGACAAACACAATGGTGAAACATATCGGATTCTCTTCTTAAGGATTATTAATGATGACTAACACGATAGTGCAAACGGGTTAAAAAAATAGCGTCAGTTCACATGGAATTTGCAATTTGAATTTCGAAATTCAGGACCGAACTCCCACCAACTAAACTGCGGCACGCCACCTGACTGCCCTCGTGTTCGTGTAGCAATTTCTGTTTCGCCGTGCCGGGGCCTAGAGGCGGGAAGTGGAGCCCCGAGCGCTAGCCTTTACTGTTTGCTCTTTGGCATGCGCAGAACGCCTGGCATGCCTCATGCATGGACCAAATTCCTCCTCACCTTTCACCTGCTTTTGGCCCAAACAGAGCAGGGTATCGCCGCATCCCAGTGTCCACCGTGCAGACTATTGGCTGGATGCCGTCACGACGGTAACTGGGCTGGGCCGGGCCGGAAGAAGAAGAGGGAGTAGTTGCTGGATGCCGTCATGACAGTACTCTCTCCGTTTTAAATTATAGTTCACTTTAATTTTTTTTATTACATAAATTTTACTATATATCTAAATATATTATTTATCTAGGTACATGACAAAATATATACATAAAAAAAGTCAAAATGAAATACAATTTAAAACGGAGGGAGTAGTAGATAGAAAGACGTAAATTGAAGTGACAAGAGGCGGCGTTGTCTTGGCTGAAAAGCTGGTCGAGGCTGCTAGTATGCGCGAGTGTTGATGAAAGCTACTCCCATCGTTCCAAATTGCCTTACAAAGATGGTGACATGGTTATTTGCAGACTCGTACTATGCATCTCACCACATACAAACAACACAGGAATAGACGCCGATGCAATCAAAGACCTAGGGGATGATTGACTGCCACACACAAACTTCTGAATCAAAGGACACCTATATACCACTGTCTTCCTCCCAATTTTAATATGTCTATTTAGCAACCCTAATCATAATCACGAATGATGCTCCTGAGATGAGCGGTTTGGTCACAAGTAAGCTTACTGCATGTGGGCATGGCCAGAGCATCCCTTGCCATCCGAGCCACCGTCGGGTACTGAACCGAGCCATAAGATTTCCACCATTTGAGAATGTCAAAATCCTCAGTTGCACGGGCGGGACTGTCTTGCATGTAACAATCGAGTTCCGACTCACCATAATCCTGTGAGGTGCGGTGCCCGTCCCGTGTCTGCTTTGTTGGATTATAGCTGTCAATGTCCATCTCCTCATCTGAAACTTGGATGTAATCGTTGTAAAGCTCTTTAATCTTTCTTGTCACATCAGAGGTGCAACGATTTGCTGTCTCTGACTCTGAACCAAACACGGTCTCAAAAATACTTTTTATGTGCCTGAGTTTGTACCGAGGGTCCAGTACAAGTGGTATAGACCAGACCATGTACGAATCTTGTATAGCCTTGTCAACGGTGTCCAGTGCCTCTGGAAGAACATCTGCAACGTTCTTGTTAGAACAACCCCATTCCATGGCTGGATTCGTAGCACAAGCATCTGATAGCTGAGATTGTAAAACATGCCTCACTTTAAACAGCTCTTCAAGACAAAGATTCGAAGTGGGAGTGGTGGAGGCAAAAAGTTCTTTAATGGCACGGTATATCACCCCAAAAATATTGCGCAGTAGTATTTCAAAATCTAATTCTGATTCTGATCCTAAGTTTTGAATTCGTATTTCCAAAGAACAATAGAACGAATACCAGGGGTCTTCATAGTCCCATGGGTAACATAGGCCCAGTGGTGAAAGATGTTCCTGGTAGTCTTTTTTTGAGAATTCTAAACCATCCATGTATGAGAACATTTGATCTTTGAATTCTGAATCTGGAAGAAGGAATCGAGCAATGGAGTGAAGCAGAAGGTCCATATAGGTGGCACAAATTATCTCTCTGTTACCTAGATGATCAAAAGAACAAGGCGGGTCCTGTAACATATCCTTCAATTTAATGATGAGTTCAAAGTCAGCGTTCATGTCCCCTGCTATCATGAACGGGTGGTATCCGATATCTTCTGCAATGAGGCCTATGTGCCAATCGTCAAGGGAAATCATAGGCATTTCCCCTAGCGGGAGATAGTTGTAGTGATCACTGGGAGGTGAAACCCTGAAAGCATCCATGACAACCCTATGAAGATTCCATTGATCATCAATAAAGTGGCACGTTAGGCACAGGATTTCCTCCGCCGCATCCAAGGATTTAGCTTTAACAAATGCAAAACTGGGGTTGCCACAATCAAATTGGTCTAGCAAGGACAAGGGGGAGTCTAGTTGCTTCCTTTGCTCTCGAAAGATACCAGCGCACATCTCTTCAATTTTACACCGCGAAGGCAACTTGAATCCTGGGTTGAGCCTTGTGACGAAGCTCCTGAAGTGGTTGTCCACCACAAAAGATGAATCGTATCCACCAATTGCGACCATCGAAGCCAGGTCTCTGCTAGCTTCCGCTTCTTCCAGGCCAAGGCCGGGTTCCTCTAACACTGACAGAGCACCTGGTCGTGCTGCGAGGTGTTCGCTAGCTTCTTTCTGACCAGGATCGTGATCCAAGTGCGACGAGGACCCACCACCACCAGCAGGTCCTAAGCGTGACGGAGCACAACCCGACGACTCACCAGGGCCTGATGATAGCTGCAGCTGCCTCTTCATTGACAGTGACGAACTCGTAGGATGTGCCCGTGACACCCCGTCCCGGTCCTTGCAGATGTTCTTGACGTGGTTCCACAGGGTGCTGGTGCCGTTCCTGGTGTCTGCGCCGAGCACCTGGCGGCAGCGCTTGCACTCCGCTATGTCCTTGCCGTCGACGTCCGTAAAGCGGGTAAAGTACCCCCAAACGGGGGACCGGGCCTTCTTGCGCGCTGCTTGCTTCCGCGCCGGCGCCGCCATGGTGTTCTCTTTTACCATGCCCCTCTCCTTGGCGCCTCCCCAGAAAAGATGTATTTTTTTTTTCCCTCTTTCCGCTTCCCCTTAATCTTCCCTTCTGCAAACACTCGGAGAAGATACCGATGGACGGTGGGGAAATCAATCCAGGGAACAGATGTGAAGGGGGCAGTGAAATTACGGCTTATCGATCTGGGGGAACTTACAGTTACAGGTCGGTCGATGAGCAGCTAGCTCAACTTGCTTGCTTGCGGCGGAGCGCCCGGAGGCCGGAGGACGGGGGAGGCAAGGAACGGAGCAGGTCGGCGTACGCGTGATGAATGGGAATCCCTAATGAATGGCGATGCTGCTGCAGAGCTGTAAATCGGAGGAGACTTGGGACTTGTCTACTTACCTCCCGATTCTAGCATCCGGCGTATTATATATAGAAAAAGAATTTCGTATCATATTAAAATATTGATATATGTATTAAATATTAAATTAAAATTTAATTACATAGTTTAATTATACTTTACGAGACGAATATTTTAAATTTATTTAATTAAAATTTAAATAATTTTATTAAATAAAAAAATACTATAAAAATTCTGCTAAAAAATTCTTAACTTAATTCAGAAACTAAAAAGACCTCGACTGACTTTGCACACCGCCACCAGAGGAACACTGCACGTGGACACAAGCCTGCGCGCGGGGCCGGGGCGGGCGTGTCCGAGCCGGCGCCACTGCATCGACGCGGGGAGGGCGACAGCTTTACGCAACGGTGACCGGATCGACCTCGACTGACTTTGCACACCGCCACCAGAGGTACACTGCACGTGGACACACCGGGGCGGGCGTGTCCGAGCCGGCGCCACTGCATCGACGCGGGGAGGTATGTACCGTCGCCGTCCACGGCGTTGGTATTGATAGTAGCGCTGCCTAGACTTTGGATCCATTCTCTGCGTGCAGGCCTGACTCGCTAAACGTTGCCTCTATCAATGGCTAACCACTCGTGTGTTTTGATCTTGAGCAAGTTTCTTCGTTTTTTACTGCATCAGAATTCAGAACCAAGTAGACATGGATGATCCTAATATATCCTCAGATTGTAAGTTGTTTTAGTTTTATATATCTTAAATAAGATTTATCCACTTTGACCTTCATTCACAAAAATCATCTAATTTGATTAAATTAATTTTATAGAAAAAATATATATCAGCATATGTAATATTATTAAATAAAATTTCCATGTTAATTTTAGAGTCCTTTGGAACATGGGATTTTTCACACAATGCAAAAGCAAAATTGCATGAATTTTTTGTTTCACAAACGTCTTTATTCCACAACGTATTATTTACAAATTCCTTGTCGATACCCTGGAAACAGGTATCCCAGACCCCTTGCTTAATAAACTAAAGCCTCGCAAAATCAGCATCTTGAACCCTCCGATAATCTCCCGCGCTAACGTACGAAGGCCCAAAGGCTGAGACGTATCGGACCGGCCCGCGAACGAACAACGACGGCCCAAAACCGAAGC
>CM041635.1:36014442-36041123 GCA_023333625.1 Bothriochloa decipiens | reverse complement strand
TCGCTACAACCTCCGCAGCCTACGCAATCAACCCCTAGACCCTAACAGGAACATAGCCGCCTCCCCCTCCTAGTGAAACAGCAATCAGTCAATAGCCTGCAAACGATAAAACAGGAATCAGTTCAAATCTGTCCCAAAACATTCAAGCAGTTAAACAAATAGAGATAGATCACCTAGTTTTTAAAGCAAATTCATGTCATGTTTAATTAAATACAGATTCAGAAGCAAGTTATATGCACCAAATACATTCAGGAGCCAAATTCTCTTTCCTATAGAAGTAGACTTGGAGTCATAGATACAAATACACACACAATCCAACATGGTGGCCAGTGTCTTAAAGGCATCCAGGCAAGAAAAAACTCCAGGCATCGTAGTCGCCTAGTTATGCGAGCGTCCAGGGTGTCACCAAGGAGGCCGTGGTGGCCGCCATGCGCACGAGTAAACAAGGTCTGGCTCCAGCGCGCAAAACCTCCCACGCGGGAAGAGGGGAATCAGGAGAGAAGGAAATCGGGCAGCACATCCCGGCTTCTGCTGCTTCCCCGCGCACTCACGGTGAGTTCCCACCAACACATCCCATGTGGCTCAATGACTCCCACTCTGATGCATCCCCACGCATCAATTTTCAGTCGTCTGCTTGTCCTCCTGTCCACGTGCTGCGTTGATTTCGCATTGTCTGCCCTGACCCAGGGCTAGGATGAGTGGAGGACTGCTCGTCCTTGCCTCCTGATTGGCCAGAAGCTCAGTCCTAAGGGTGCCCAGCTCCCACTTGATTGTATATATGCCTCTTCTCTCCCTCTTCCTGTCCTCTGTTCTCTACTACTCTGGTTCTACTCCCACTGGCTGCTCCTGTTTTTACTCCTACTGGCTGCTCCTCTGGTTTATAGATGCAGAGTGGAGTGGACTGGACTGGACTACTGCTTCCTTTCCATTTGTTGTTCTTTATTAGGTCTTTAATTCTTTGTTTTCACAGTTTATAGCACAATGGCAAGTGCAGATTCAGGGTGGAAGTATGCCTACTACCAAACCTTTGCAACAAAGATGTGGTGACATGCACGAGGTCACTCATTCTATGGAGGGATAAAAAGGTTGAAGCAACATCGGGTTGGTAGCTTTGGAGATACAAAAATATACACAATGACTACTGCAATTAGAAAGGAGATGAGAGATGACTTGAAACCAGCATAAGAGAGGTCCAGCGTCCCTAGACGATATTGATTAGAGATCTCAGTCCTGAGATTAAGCTACATATGTTCTGCACTAGCAGCAGTGCAGCACTATTAATTTACATTATGTCACTACTCACTAGAGACTAGTTTATGGCCATCAAGAGATGATAGATCTTAGAGTTACTACCTTACTACTTTATGTTGTGCACTAGTAGTCTAGAAGCACCACTTATTATTGTATTACATGCTAAGATTGGCAATATTAATATCTGATTTGTTTCTCAATTTTTAGTTAACTAATATTTTCATATGTTTAAATGGCGTTGCCTAGGTGAGCGCCTAATCGGCTGGGAAGGGGGTTGCTTCCCTCACCTCGCCTTGTCACCTTAAAAATACTAATGGCAGCAAGAATTACAGTGCTCACCTAAATGTACAGTTCTTTCCAAGTTGTTGTCTCAAGATCAACAAATACCAGTAGCAACAAGCAAAGAGATTACGGATTACAGCTTACTAGCATCCATCTTAAGCTGGTTAAATCATCAATGGAACACAAAAAAGGAACAAACTCAGCAAATTGGTTCAGACTTCAGACCATGAAACTCACAGTATTCCACGAATGACAATGACAGCTTACTTAATTTTATATTGTCCTTTGGGAAATTACCAGAATATCTGGTAGTCACAAAACTTACATCTGAATTAGTTCATGGATCTTTTTATCATGGTTAGAACAATGAAAATGCATGTTGTTATTCTTTTCAGTTTTCAAGGTAGTGGTAGCAGCTGAAATTTTCCTGGTCAATTAAGAACCTAGATGTATGCAGAATATATGTTGCTGTTTTCATTTGTATGGATTTTGGTTGCGGTAATGAGTCCAAAATAATTCAGCAAGTAACCACAATTTACTACACCCTCCGTCCCAAATTATAAAACATTTTGGCTTATGTATCTGGACATGGCGTATATCGTATATCTAAGTGCATATCAAAACTTATGTATCTAGAAAAGCTAAAACATCTTATTATTTGATTGAAATGGAGGGAGTTCATGTTTCCATCTACATTCAGCATTTTTCTCTTTTATTTAATATTTTCTTTTTTGTTCACAAAAAACTTATCTGTTTAGAAAATAAATTGCGCATTAGGTGTTCATACCTTACAAATATCCAACAATGGAAGTTAGCATTTCAAGATTGTACTGTTCAAATAGTAGGGGAAGCAGCCTTAAAGAATATATTAACTCAG
Source organism: Bothriochloa decipiens (assembly GCA_023333625.1). Classification (NCBI taxonomy): domain Eukaryota; kingdom Viridiplantae; phylum Streptophyta; class Magnoliopsida; order Poales; family Poaceae; genus Bothriochloa; species Bothriochloa decipiens. Next base: position 36,038,713 of record CM041635.1, on the reverse strand, counting down.
TATCTATGTTGTACGCTGAAGGTGCTTTGTATGAATAGAGGTATTTATGTCAACTGATCAAAGATAAGAAATCACGATAATATTTTTTTTGAGCAAAGAAATCACGATAATATTAAGCATTCCAGTATGTACTATGCTTCAAGCACTTCAAAACACCCATCAGGGAAAGTTTTACCCATCTCTCTGTTCTATTCCTAAACGACAAGGCATAAATCATTATACAATACATTTTGTGCAATGAATTATTACAAGTGTTTCATAGACTATATTACCTGTACTCAAAATGTGAACCATGATGCATACACAAAGCATTGCTTTTATAAATACACACACAATCCAACATGGCAGCAAGAATTACAGTACTTGCCTAAATGTACAACTCTTTCCTTGTTGTTATCTCAAGTTCAACAAATACCAGTATCGGCAAGCAACAAGCAAAGGGAGTAGGGATTGTAGATTACTTCTTATCGCTCTTAAATTGGCTAGATCATCCAATGAAACGGAAAAAAAACAAACTCAGACCATGTCTAATACTCACAGTATTCAAGCAGACATTGCTCCTCCCCCTCCTAGCAATAACCTGCAAATGATAAAACAGGAATCAGTTCAAATTTGTCCCAAAACATTCGAGCAGTGAAACAAATAGAAATAGATCACCTAGTTTCTAAAGAAAATTCATGTCATGTAGTCATAAGCAAACTTTGTAAACCTGTGTAATTAAATATGACACAAATACACACACAATCCAACATGGCAGCCAGTGTCTTAAAGGTGCCTAGGCATCCAGACAAGAAAAATCTCCGGTTGTCGGTCACCTCTACCTATGCAAGCACATATGGCGTCCTCCTTGCCATCCTAGGCGTCTTCCTTTTGCATTAGGCGTCCAGGGTGCCACCAAGGAGGCCGTGGCAGTCGCCTTGCACACAAGGGAACAAGGTCCGGGCTCGAGTGTGCAAAATCTCCCATGCCGGAAGGAAATCGCATGGGAAGAGGGTAATCAGTAGAGAAGGAATGAGGGGAGAAGGAAATTGGGCAGCACATCGGCTTCCACTGCTTCCCTGCGCACTCATGGTGAGTTCCCACCTATCCCCACATCCAACAAGCAAAGGATCAGGGATTACAGCTTACTTCCTATCGCATCCATCTTAAACTGCTTACATCATCCAATGGAACTCAAAAAATGAACAAACTCAGCAAATTGGTTCAGACCATGTCTAAAACTCACAGTATTCCCGGAATGACGAATGACAGCTTACTTAATTTTGTACTATGCTTTGGGAAATTACCAGAATACATGGTGCTTACAAAACCTTGAGAGATATGAACTGGTTCTTCTGAATTAGTTGATGGATCTTTTTATCTTGGTAAGAATGAAAATGCATGTTGTCATTCTTTTCAAGGTAGTGGTAACAGCTGAAATTTCCCTGACCAATTAAGAGCCTAGATGTATCCAGAATATATGTTGCTGTTTTATTCGTATGGATTTTGGTTAGGGTAATGAGTCCGAAATAATTCAGCAAGTACCCACAATTTGCTACTCCCTCCGTTCCAAATTATAAGACATTTTACCTTATGTACCTAAACAGTGTATATCATATATCTAAGTGCACATCAAAACCTATGTATATAGAAAAGCTAAAGCATTTATTATTTGATTGAAATGGAGGGAGTACATGTTTCCATCTGAATTGAGCATTTTTGGTCTCTTTTATTTAACATTTCCTTTTTTGTTCACAAAAAACTTACATGTTTAGAAAACAAATTGCTTAGATGTTCATGCCTTACAAATGTCCAACGATGGAAGTTAGCATTCCAATCATACATCTGTACTGTTCAAATGCTATGGAAACCTTAAAGACTGCTAGTACCAACAAGCAACAAGCAAAGGAATCAGGGATTGTAGGTTACTTCTTATCGCTCTTAAACTAGTTATAAATCATCCAATGAAAATAAAAAACAAACTCAGACCATGTGGCGGCGCTGCGGCGGGGATGCGGCTGGGGAATGGGAGGGACGACCGGACGAGGGGAGCGGGTCGGGGTGGACGGCGCCGCGGCGGGGAGGCGAGATCGTGGCGGCTTGGGGGAATGGGAGGGATCGGGGTGGACGGGACGGCGTCCAAAGCTTGCGCGGCTCGGGTAGATCCAGCTGGCCGCACGGGTCGGGCTGGGCCGGCAAGCGCCTCAACTGGGGTCAGATCGTCAGAGTCACCTGGAAGCCGTTCTCTATGGATTTTTCTTTGAAGAAAAAAAATACTAAGTCCTAAAAACCTTATATTTACCAAAAAAAAATTCCATACTGTTTGTACTATTATTACAAAATCAGCAACGACGGTTTTTCACAGAAGGCTAAGAAACCGGATTTGGGATTGATTTGTTAAAGAATTCTTGGAATCTTGGAGATGCTGTGTTAGTGGGCACAATGCAATGCCCCACGAAATCACCCAAACACAGCCTAACATCCTCAATGCGGTGCCCACGAAATCACCCAAACAGAGCCTAACATCGTCTTTAACCTTTGCTGGAAAAAATCATTCCAACACAACCAAACACCCTTAGCCTTTGCAGAAAATGCGTGCGTAATAAGAATGTTTTGGTAGCGCCCAAATCTTGCAGACAAGTATTAGTCCGTTCTAAATTGCAGTTCGTTTGACTTTTTTACCTCAAATTTGATAACTCGTCTTATTCAAAAATTTGTATCAAATATCATTTCTTTTCTTTTGTTGTGTCTTGTTTTACTAACAAAAGATCTTCAAAAATAAATTAAATTTAACCATATTTGTATAAAATTTTTTAATAAAACGAATGGTCAAAGTTAGAGTAAAAAGTCAAACAAACCATAATTTAGAACGGAGGCAGTATGTCAAAAAAAAAAGCACCATGCCTTAGACCCAAGAACGCATTAAAGCCTATGTTCCCAGAACCATAAGATGTCCATATGATTTTTATCGAATTATCAAATTTAATACAATTGGGGTACCAATTCCAGTTCTTCGAAGAACCAAGTCCCAACACATTCCAAACTCAGCAGGGCCAAACTATTTATCCGACTGTGACATGTCCTGTCCATTGACCCATCAATAAACACATGGTACACAGGTTGTGCAAAGATGGTGTACTCTGTTCGCACAAACAACCGGGTACAAGGAGGCAGCCGCTTCAGCCGCAATCAGTAATCCTCGCCTCTGGAATGACCTCTTTGCAAGTTGGCCAGAGTAAGATGGTGTGCTCAAACTGCGAGATGTAGCTCCCTCTCACGTTCCACAGGGGAGGGTACGGCTGCCAAGAGGGTGCAAGAAGGTGAATATATGTGTCAGCAACAAGATTAAGGTTTGGACAATCGAGCAGAGATGGAGCAATACATGCCATTATCACATAGATTTTTCAGAGCCATGAGGTACTTGGTCTCACCAAGGTGGTCCAAGTACCAGTGGCAAAAGGCAAGTGTTCCAAAATTGTTGTTGATGGTCCCAAGTAGTTGCTTGGCCTTTACTAACCGCAAAGGCACATGTAAAACATCAAAGTTCTTCATGTAATGACTGCATTCCAAAGTCCTACCTGACAAATCCCTTCCCTGCAAGGACTTAAACATGTCCAAGTAGGGAACAGAAATTTTGGTTGTGCAGCCAAGGGTCATTCCATTATATTAAATAAGTGTTATTTTTCTTTTTGCGAAAAGTTATGACATAATATTGTATTCCTATATTTCTATCTCAGTTCAAGCTATATAAATAACATACCAGTAGATCCAAAAGTTTCAGTGGCATAAAGCTCCCCTTCCTCCATTTTTGTTTGTTCTCCACCTTTCACTATTGGAACTGATTTCCTAGCATGGATTTGATATGGCCCAATGCTATGCCCATTGACGTTCCGAACACTTTTAACTGTCACACAAGCAAGAGTAGTTTGAGTTATTATTTGTTGTTCACTATATATTATTTTCACACAGTGGAAAATCAGAAGCTGCAAATGACTATTTAACACTACCTTGGAAAACTTTCCCATAGATTTCAACCTCATATGACTCCATGACTTCTTGAAACCAACATCACCAAGCCGTGCATCTGTTCCAGCTTTCTGAAATGAAGTAATAATCAAATCATTTGGATGTTCAATGTGTGAGTGATACAACAAAGAAATAATCTGAGACAACCATGGCAAATAAGGACAGGAGAAATTAAATTAGGCAGACAAATTATAATCCATACAATATTTACCTAGTGAAAATCAGTATTCTAATGAACACATGAACATGATGCACTTGAGCAAAACATCACAGTTCAGTACAATCAAACAGAGCACTACATGAAAAGGAAGCCTAGAGTGCAGAGGAAAATGTTGAAATTACCTTGATCCCTGTATTTGTGGCATCTCTCGTTGCTTGAAGCAATGGATGGAACATAGGATTGAATGTAAATGCACAATCAACAATGTAACCTAGAAAATATATCAAGTAAGCAGCAGCAACAACAACAACATAACCTGTTGTCCCAAGTAAGTTGTGGTAGGCTAGAGATGAAACCCAAAAGAGGTATGAAAACAAAGAACATATAAAAGGGTATTGACTGATTGACGAGAAATCCACATAAGTAGTCATGTCATTAAACCAAAGGCAATAATATAAACAAAATCATTGACAGACCATCATATTGTCTTGGTTTGTATAGATTTGTAAGAATTACTGGTAGTTCATTATATTAGTTCATAACTGGTGGTGCTTAACAAAATGGAGAAAAATCCTTTCCCCCCAATACTTCAGCTAATGGTAATAGACTTGCACTTACTCATCGTTATATTGTTGAATTTCACCCTCAGGAAATTCTCATGACATTCAAGCTCATCAACAGGTATTGATGGAGGATCTGTCTGTTGAAGGGGGTCCTTCTTTCTATAGAAGAGATGAATGTGAAATGAAACAGGACAAACAATAAAAGTATGGTTCAACTCAATAGCAGAACTCACTTAGATTTTTTTTTCTGTTTTTTCTTCTTTACAGCTCCTGAAGAATACCCATTTCAAAAGACAGATGTTAGACTAACCCCACCTCAAATGCTAGATATTACAGAATAATCTTCAGCTTTTATATAGAAAAAAATTTGCAAGGTAGAGTTGTCACCTCGTGCTCCATCTTGAGATGGAACATCAGCTGCTTCATCTTCATCATCCTCTGGTGGTGATGACTAAGCTGCAAGAACAGAATTAGTGCTGTTTGCAGCTTTGTCTTTAATCAGATTATCCTGCAAAAGAAAAATGGATGTTAATTAAAAAGGGCGTACCCAGTGTCGTAGGGTCTGGGGAAGAGAAAATAGCCAACAGTCTTTCCCGCACAAATATGCAGAAGCTGGGGCTTGAACCCTGGACCTCTTGGTCACAGACGGTAAAGCTCTACCGCTTGCACCAGGGCCGCCCTTTTTAAAAATGGATGTTAATTGGTATGGAAAAAATACAGCAAACTAAGGGTCAAGCATGTGAAATGTGCCATATAAGAATCCATGAACCATACAATAAAGTTGTTATCGATTGTTCAACTCTTCTAATCATTTCACTTTATCAAACTGAACTGAAAAATCTACCCACCTCATCTAGTCAAATTCTTAGTGACCATTCTTAGGACAATTTTGGCCATTACTTACGAGTGACATCAGAAAAAGCATGATTGAAACACAGAACAAATGAAGAGGCTAATATTGAATTAAACATGTGAGTATTCAAGACAATAACCAGTTATCATGACTAGAACAGGACCACCTCCGCAAACGAAATACTCCTCAAGGTCTCAAATAGATGCCAAAGAAAATATCCTCAACTTTGTGCAGAAAGATACTACTGTCTATTGATTCATTTCATGAGCCATGGAAAACAATGGAACTGCTGCAACTACTTACTTCTGTTTCATCATTTTGTCCAACATGCAGTGCCTCCATCTCCTTGGTGGTTGGGTCAACCGCAGCCATTTTGTATATTTCTAAAGCAAGTTCAAACCTGAATACTCAGGATAAACAAAACTGTAAGACCCAATATATCTCAGGACAAACTACATTTCAAAGAAATGTATCTGCATTATAAAGCAAATGAGTATTAATGTATTATCTCAGCAATTCACAAGTGTCTAACAGAAACTTGACACGTTCATAAATGATAAAGCCATTGATAACAAAAAAATGTCATATCTGAATTACCAGTATTTGCTCATTAAACTCAGTAAGTAAATTGCATGATTTAGAGTCGGGTCAAGAATGCTCATTAAACAGAATTATGCACAAACAGTAGTGGCATTTAGTTACAAGTATACACTACAAGTGAACTGTCCCATGTATGTTCTTGTCCAGTCAACCTATCAACTGTATGAAAATCTTTATTGAATTCGTTTTTCTCCCATTTGTTGGTTTACCAAGGAAATTTGGCCATTAGCTTACAAGATAGACAGAGATTATGCAGTGATATCAGTTCAGGAAGGCACATCCAAGCTAATATACTTAATAAGAGAGCCAGCCGCTTCATCTGAAGCTCACTGCAACTACTTCTATCTAGCCGCTTCATCTGAATCATAGGTGGGCAGCTACTTCTATCTAGCACCAAAACAAGGCACTGAGTGCGCTTGGGGGAATACACAGGATACACAGCTAGCATGTTAGAAAACTTTAATCTCATCTTCAGAAGCTATGTTACATGTAGAACATATTTGAGGCATCGTAATATCTGCACAGGGAACATGGATCAACGCCGACGGGATTAACCGGAGCATATACATACCAAGGCAGCGCGTGCGGGAGTAAGCCGGCGGGCGGGCGGGCGGGCGCTGGACTCGACAGCCCGTTTGGTGGCGGAGGAGGTGGCGTGGCACCCAGGGCCGGCCCTAAGTTTTTAGGGCCCCAGGACGAAATAAAAAATTAGGGCCTTTATATACACATGAATAAAAAAATATTACTTATGTGTTTAGATGTCATTACATGTAGATTGGTCATAAAAATCTTTATTATTTGTTGATTCATTATTAGTAGCAATTTTATATAAGAGAAATTATTTTTTTAAATTGCATAGAAATGAGGCTCTGAACGTGGAGCTGCATCCTAATTGTGTATCAAGTTTACCAAATTTTGAAGCTCTAGACCTTCCAAACCGTTGAGAATTTGATCTCTGCCCTTGAACCAAATTGGTAGTGTTATATACGAAGAACAAATTTCCTTAAAGTCAATTAAGATTTTACATGCAAAATTGAGAGAAATTTAGGAGAAAAACAGAGCTACTACATCATCGCACTCAGTTCAGCTCTGACTGCTTCAGCAGCTCACGGAGTCAGTCTCAGCTCTGGCTGCTTCGGCAGCTCACGGAGTCAGTCAAGACAAGGGAAGGGGGCGAAGCTGGAGGAGTCAGTCAAGACAAGGGAAGGGGGCGCCGAAGCGGGAGACCTGCACAGCTCACGAACGCCAATCTAGATAGGCTGCCGTTTACGTGTCCGAGTCAACCAGATCCTGGATACGTCGTGTGTACCTGGGAGGGGGCCCGTGGGATTGGGGGCCCAGGGCGGCCGCCCCGCTTGCCCGCCCTCCGGGCTGGCACTGGTGGCACCTGGCGGAAGCCACCGGCCGTCGGGAGGAGTAGGACCCCAGAGAAGGCGGATAAGGATTAAGGAAGCGGAGATGGTGACGAGCTGCCGGCGGGGCCGGCGGCGTCGCTCCCGCACAGTGGCGAACTCGTGATGCGGTCATGCGGCCGAGGGGGAGGGAGGTGGAGACGCGGCGGCGGACATTGCCAGTGCCAGGATTCCGGGCGAAGGGAAAGCACCTACTTGTTCTACTGGCCAAACGCGGGCCGGCATGTAATTTAGATCCAACGGCAATGAAATTTGTGATGGCCCACGTTCACCACCAAAACTAATTTAGATCCCCTAATAAAACAAATAAACATTTTTAAAAAATCTAATTTCTTATTTCAACAATCATGACCGACCAATTTTTCTTTCCCTAATACTTAATTCTGAAAATTTCAATCTGCCGAACCTTTTCTGTCCGCCACCCCAATGTCCGTGTCCTTTTTGGTTTTTGTTAAAAAAAGGAGATATAACTAGCAAAGAGAAAAGAAAACAATATATGATGTTCCAAATGTAAAGATACAAGAGAAAGAAAAGTGGAAGGACTTTATATTTTTTCCAAATAGACCGGGGTTCCTGATGCAAAATATCTAGACAAAAAAAAGATTTTGCAAAATATGTCAAAAATCATTAAAAAATTAGAAAAGTACCGTACCTTTCTACCCATAGATATTATGAATGTTGTTAGGTTGTGGCTTTGTATATGGTGTGTTATAAGTCGTCCTTGCATCCATACGGGTTCCTCGATGACCGAGACTTACTTTTATTAAAATATGGATTAGTTAATTATGCAAATAATTATTTTATGAACCAGAGTCTTGATAGATTATTGTCTAATAAAATCTAAAAAAATATATTTATATAATTTTGGACAAAAACTTCCATGTAAAAAAACAAGAGAGATCTCTCATCATGATTATTGCCAGATAGATCAACCGTTTACACGTCGACAAAAAAGTTAACGAGGTTTATATGATACATTAAAAAAACTACAAAGGTCGATATTGAGTCACAGAAACACATGAGTAGTATGAAAAATTAAAGTTATGATATATTTATATCTAATGGAAGGAAAAAGAAACGAGGTGTATTTTAACTCAATGTAGGTTTAATAGGACATTGTTATTTATTGTCAGCATTAACTTATAGAAAAAGAGTATGGATGTCACTGGTAATCACAAAATAAATTATATATGCATAAATAATAAGTAGATATGTACCATTCATGTTATCATTAACGCGAGTGTACGAGCATATTTGCTAGTACTTCCTAGACTATAAAAACCAGTTTTTTTATCCCTTTTGAATTCTATAGAATAAATTTTTTCTTTCACTATAAAAAACATAAATTTTCAAAAAAAACAATCCTAAATTTTTACATTGTAAAAAAACAAAGCAATTAAATATCTAAAATCTGATTTAATCTTAGAAAAAATGTTATATCTCAAAAAAATTATGAAACTGATTTTATATTTTTTTTCCCTAAAATCATGATCTTTGCAAATAGAAGCTCTCATTATCTATTACAATCATTAGGCGATGTTGATCATCCGTGTAGAGGTGTCAATGGACCAAGGAGTGTTGACGGTCGCCTAATACACTCCTGATGACAATCCAATGGCGGCCCGGCGCTTCTACATCAAGGATGGCAACGAGGCGAGTTGTGAGCAGTGCGCCTACAAAAGTCGGCCTAACCAAAATTTGCAATGCTTCGGCCGAACCTGGCCCAATCAGGGATTCGGTGAGCTTTTCAGTTTCTTCACTGAGGATCATACTGAAGAGAGCTGCACAGTAATTGTCGATAAAACTTTTGAGTCTGATATTTCGATCCATTCATGAGTCATGGACCAGAATAAATAAATACAAGTCAAGAAAACATCCCCTACTAAATGACAGATCAGCACATCGATGAAATAACACTGTTGAGTAGTGCACATCAAAGTAGCTCAGTGATAACATCCCCTACTGACTAGTCACACTAGGATCGGGCTAGGTTTCAGATTCATAGCTGCACCACCTGACTCAACGAGGAGAATTCATCATTGACCTTTGCGGCAAAGTCCTCATCAACCTCCATCCTATTGCACAGCTTTGGGATGGAATAAGGCCATACTCCGGCTCCAGTTGGCTCTTGATTGCCCGGCTCCATCTCCATTCTGTCTGGCTTGTCCATAGACGAACCGTTCTCCTTTCCAAACAGCTGCTCAATAAGATCACGGCAAGGCTTCAGATCGTCCTCACTCCGTGCTCTTGTCAGCTTACCAAGCAGAGCGTTCAGTTTTCGCCGTTCTCTCCATCTTCTGCTTTGTGCTAAACTTCATTGGGCTTGGATGATCATCCAGATTTGGATCAAATGGTTTGTCATCCTCACTGGTGCTTTGACTCTCAAGCAGTTTCTTCAGCTTCTGGTCCAAGATAGTGGCAACCCTCTCCTTGAAGCTATCAGCAGTTTTGTTATCCGACTTCAACCTCACCTTTGCCTCCGAAACCAACAAGTCCATCCTTTCTTCTTCTGAAGAAGTTGCTTCAGCTTCTGGCTCAACATCAGCATCTTCCACGGCACAGAATGTTTCCTCCAGTAACCCAAAATTCTGTGTATACCTCTCATATGCTTCATTTTCAGCATCGATATCTCCTTGAATGTGTTCCTTTAGCTTCATAAACCTCCACTTGTTTATACCCACAACATCCTAGAACAAAACAAAAAGTCACAAAAGAAACAAAAAGCGGTTCGAAACAAACAGAGCGCGCGAAGCAGCCAACCTTTTTGGTAAGCGACTTCTTTGTTTGGAGAGACTTCAGAAAATGCTGGGAAGCTTTTGCAAGGCAGCCAACCTTGATGCTGAGCTGTGAAAAAAAAACAACAATCAAGCATTAAAACAATGCAGCTGTTTGTAAGAGATTAATTGTGAACTTATGCTTTATGAATTTTACCTGGTTGCAGGTAAATTGGTAGATGGCTGTTCTGTTGCAGGAGCAGTAGCAGGTGATGGCTTATCTGGCAATGTGTTGGTCTGCTTCAGAACTACATGATACGTAAAGTGAGGCAATATCAGTGGTGTTCAGAGTAGAGTAAAACATAAACAACATTATGGCATATCAGAGCAACAGACATGATAATAAACAATGTAAAAGAAAGTTTAAAATAAGAAAAATGGAATTGGCAGTAGATTGAGATAGAAATATCATAAATAAAACATCAGTGTTCATAAGAAATGATTCTAACATAACCACTATGCTGGTTGGCTACACTGGAAGTTTGGAACTACAAAAAATTTTCTCAAAAAACCTTCACTTTTTTTCCTTCACTAGCCTCTTCCCCCATTTCTTCATAAATCATGAAGAGAATAGCTACATTGACAGTCAATGCAAGGTTTAATCAATAACCTATCCAACACTTCTGCCCCACATATTCGACATGTCCTTGAAGCAAGATAGGGTCACAACATCCTCACAGAGGATTGCAAGTCGTCACCATGCAAAAATTCTTCTATCGCCTTACATTACTTTAGTTTTTTCTTACACATTTTATTTCTGTTGGATGAATGGTGCTTGCAGTTAGTGAAAATGTATCCAAACCATAGTCACAGAAAACAGGGTTGAAGGCATGGACCCCAGACGCGGGGACGTCGTGTCCCTGACTGGTAGTAGTACGCAGGGTTATTTGAAACTCTGTCATGTACAAACCTCCCACAAGTCGCAAGAACCACATTCCTCGACCCCGTTGACCCAGAAACAGGCATTAGTTCTGAGTGGTAATTTCTGACTGCTAATAACCATTCATTTGCCTAAGAACTTGCCATAAATATTTGAAAAACAAACAAATAGTAAATCATTGCTAGGATGGATTGGTTAAATCTGCTAGCTTGCACCTCTAAGCAAGCTCATTTCGGCTATGAATCCCTAAATATAAAAAGTTCTGGAACAACTGCTGAATGAAGGTAAAGAATAGGCGAAGTTGCCTCGTTAGCATTCTCCACAATCTATTTTCCTAATACTGAACCACAAACTCAATTATCAGTTTTATATTTTAGATCTCATCCCCTTCCTGATTATTTGTCATAATGCTTCGTCAAACCTGCTGCCTGCCTACCTACCTCTCCCTCCCTGGTAAAATGGCCGGACTTGATATGTAAACTGTCCAAACTCGGTGCCCTGTGCCACTGATTTCCAATCGTGTCGCACAGCACTAGGATGGCGAAAAACAGAGTAGGCACTAGGAAGTGATAGGACACTGAGTTGGAGTGTAGTATGTTAGCAACCGATTCATGGAGAAGGCTATACAAGCAATTTTGCCTAACCAAAAATTGAAGTAATAAGATACAACACTGAGTTTGGAGAGTACTATGTTAGCAAAAAGATTCATGGAGAGGGCTATAGAAGCAATGTTGCCTACCAAAAATAGAAGGGATGACTGGTAAACTGGCCGGAGCAGATATGTAATTTTGCAGATATTTAGATAGAACATCACCATTCACCAAACTGCTTGTGGGTCACTAAGTTCAAGTGTAGATTATCATTTTCTTATAACAGTGTTCAGGTTAAAGGAGTACAACAACAACAACAACAACAACATAGCCTTTTGTCCCAAGCAAGTTGGGGTAGGCTAGAGATGAAACCCAAAAGAGGCATGGAAACAAAGAACACATAAAAGATACAAGAAAAAGGATTACGGTTTAGGCACGTTAATTGCTAGTCTCCAAGCGCTCCTATCCATAGCTAAATCCTTAGGGATATTCCACTCCTTAAGGTCTCTCTTAACCGACTCGTTCCAAGTCAGTTTAGGTCGACCTCTACCTCTCTTTACATTATCGACCCGCTTTAGAACCCCACTACGCACCGGTGCCTCAGGAGGCCTCCGTTGGACATGGCCAAACCATCTCAACCGGTGTTGAATCAATTTTTCCTCAATTGGTGCCACCCCAACCCTATCCCGAATATCGTCGTTCCGGACTCTATCCCTCCTTGTGTGCCCACAACACCATCGTAACATACGCATCTCTGCTACACTCAATTGCTGGATATGTCGCCTTTTTGTAGGCCAACATTCAGCACCGTATAACATCGCCGGACGAATCGCTGTCATATAAAACTTACCTTTTAACTTCTGAGGCACCCTTCTGTCACAGAGGACGCCTGAAGCTTGACGCCATTTCAACCAACCGGCTGAAATTCTATGCCTAACATCTTCATCAATGTCGCCATCCTTTTGTAGCATCGATCCTAAATACCGAAAAGTATCCTTCTTGGCCACCACTTGCCCATCGAGGCTAACGTCTCCCTCCTCATTCCTAGTCGCGCTGAAATCGCACCTCATGTACTCGGTCTTGGTTCTACTAAGCCTAAACCCTTTCGACTCTAATCGTGTGCCTCCATAGTTCTAACTTCCTATTAACCCCTGCCCTAGTCTCATCCACTAGCACCACATCATCAGCAAAGAGCATACACCAAGGGATATCACCTTGCATGTCCCTTGTGACCTCATCCATCACCAAAGCAAATAAATAAGGGCTCAATGCCAACCCTTGATGTAGTCCTATTTTAATTGGAAAGTCACTAGTATCGCCATCACATGTTCGGACACACGTCACCACATCCCTGTACATATCCTTGATGAGGGTGATGTACTTAGTTGGGACTTTGTGCTTTTCCAAGACCCACCACATGACATTTCTCGATACTTTGTCATATGCCTTCTCGAGGTCAATAAAGACCATGTGCAAGTCCTTCTACTCCCTATACCTCTCCATCAACTGTCGTAATAAGAAAATTGCCTCCATGGTCGACCTACCAGGCATAAACCCAAATTGGTTTTGGGTCACACTTGTCACTCTTCTTAGGCGATGCTCGATAACCCTCTTCCAGAGTTTCATCGTATGGCTCATCAACTTAATCTCACGATAATTAGTACAACTTTGAACATCTCCCTTGTTCTTGAAGATCGATACTAATATACTTCTCCTCCATTCTTCAGGCATCTTGTTTGACCGGAAAATGAGGTTAAAAAGCTTAGTTAGCCATACTATCGCTCTGGCACCTAGGCATCTCCACACCTCAATGGGGATACCATCAGGGCCCATTGCTTTACCTCCCTTCATCCTCTTCAAAGCCTCTCCGATCTCTGCCTCCTGAAATCTCCTCACGAAACGTCTGTTGGTATCGTCAAATGAGTCATCCAACTCTAAGGTAGGACCCTCATTCTCCCCATTAAACAACTTGTCAAAGTACTCTCTCCACCTGTCCTTGATCTCCTCATCCCTCACCAAAAGTTGATCCGTCCCATCCTTGATGCATTTGATTTGGTTGATGTCCCGCGTCTTCCTCTCGCGGATTCTAGACATCCTATAAATGTCCTTCTCCCCTTCCTTCGTGCCTAGTCGCTGATAAAGATCATCATACGTCTGACCTTTTGCTACATTCACCGTTCGTTTTGCAGCCGTCTTCGCTATTTTATAGCCCTCAATGTTGGCTGCACTCTTGTCATGATGAAGGCGCTTGAACCACTCCACTCCTTCTTCTCCCTAATAGCCCTTTGCACCTCGTCATTCCACCACCAGGTGTCTTTCGCTTCCCGTTTGCCTCCCCTACTCACTCCAAACACATCCGAAGCCACCTTCCGAACACATGTTGCCATCTTTAGCCACATGTCATCTGCATCTTCTCCTTCCCACGGCCCCCTCATCTATCATCCTCTCCTTAAATGTTTGCGCTGCTTCCCCCCTAAGCTTCCACCATTTTGTTCTCGCAATCTTGGCCCGATTGTCCCGGTGGACACGTACCCGAAAGCGAAAATCCGCCACCACAAGCTTGTGTTGAGGGACAACACACTCCCCAGGTAACACCTTACAATCTAAGCAAGCACGTCTATCCCCCTCCTTGCAAGGATAAAGTCGATCTGGCTCAGGTGTTGTCCGCTACGAAAGGTCACTAGATGGGATTCCCTCTTCTTAAAGACGGTGTTCGCTATCAACAAATCGTAGGCCAACACGAAGTTCAAAACATCCTCCCCCTCTTGATTTCTACTACCATACCCGAAACCCCCATGCACCCGCTCGAAACCTACATTAGTCGCACCCACATGGCCGTTGAGGTCTCCTCCTATGAAGAGTTTCTCGCTGATAGGCACAGTACTAACCATGCTATCGAGATCTTCCCAAAACTGCCTCTTGGTGCTCTCGCAAAGACCTACCTGTGGGTAAGCACTGATCACATTCAGAGCCAAATCTCCAACTACCAACCGGACTAAGATAATCCGGTCGCCTTGCCTCCGCACCTCAACTACTCCATCCTTAAGGCTCCTATCGATCAAGATGCCTACACCATTCCTACCCGATGTTGTCCCCGTGTACCAAAGTTTGTAGCCAGTATCCTCCACCTCCTTCGCCTTCTGGCCCTTCCATTTAGTCTCCTGAACGCATAGAATATTTACACGCCTCCTAATTGCTGTATCGACTAGCTCTCTTAACTTACCCGTTAGGGACCCTACATTCCAGCTACCTAGACGAATCCTTAAAGGAGTATATCACAGATACCATGGATGTGGCAAGGATTCTGGGCCTTGTAGCAGCAGCTCTTGCAACACTGGAACGGGCACCTAAGAGGCCAAGCAAAGCACATGCATATAATTCATTAACAAATAAAAAATCACTGCAGTCTCTATCACATAATCAAAGGTGAAAGTTCTTAGTTGCCTGTAAACTGCCTCTGCAGACCATACCACAAGTAGAAGGAGATAATTCTGCCTAATAGGAAGTATCAATAAACTCTGTCTTCTTACCGGGAACGGGCGACGTTACCACACTGGATGCACTTGGGCTTGTTAAGACCCCGAAGGTTTGGCTTGGGCATGTCGAAGGCGGCAGCTGGAATAGGAGGCGGCGGCTTCTGCGGCGTCCCATTGCTGTTGGCCACCGCCGATGCAGGAGTAGGAGTAGCAGCAGGTGAAGGCGAGTCACCAGCCACTGCCTTGGTGACTGTGGTAGCAGCAGCAGTGGGCTTCACATCCGGCATGGCTCTCAACCCAGCGAAACTTGTGGGGAAAAAAATTAAAGTCAGCAAAATGGGGGAAAAGTAAAGTGCACTTGAGAGACTGGGATTTGAATTCAATTGTGGATAAAAGAAAATCCAAGGGGGAAAAGCGCATGCATCCAAGCAGTGGCTGAGTGGCAGACCCAGGATTTTAACCTAGGGTATGAGTATGTCTGATAACAATCATAATGTACAAACAATACGATCTAACAACCATAAATCCTACAAATGGTTCGGTATAATACCTTAGATTAAACGATTAACAAATAAGTTTCAAACTAGCATAAATAAATTATAATATGTAAATTCTACTATAATGTTGTTTCCGTTTCCAAACTCCTTAAAATTTGACTATAATGATATTTCTATTTCAGGTAGGATTTGTGAAAATTCTACCAAAAGAGACTTCAGGAAGGAAGTAATGCAATTCAATTGGACACTAGTACTTTCTATTGTTGGGAAAACTAGAGGATGAATTTGTTCAGTAGAACTTTCATTAGCTAGTCACTACTTCACTAGGGAAGGCCAGAATACAGTATATCCCCGAGGAAGGGGAACAGCAAATTTTCGTATCAGTCAGAAGATGTTTCAGTGCTTGACACACAAATGACAAATCTGTGACAATATTTCAGTGAAGAATCATGTGATGCTGCCGGTCACGGCATCAGATTGACAATAATTTTGAAAGCAGTCAACATTCAAAATCTCTAACCTTAAGAGGGAAGTAAACACTCACCAGGAGTCAGTTGGCAAGGGGTCAGCTGCCGGCCTGGAGGTGCGTCCCACGCTGGGTCAGCCTACCCTGCGGGGCGCTGGGAGAGGTAAGGTTCCGCAGGACGCAGCCCACACAGCGCAGGGCGGCCGCAGCCCGCAAGGCGCCGGGAGAATCCGAGAGACGCAGATCGGGAGTCGGCCGGGGCTGGGCAACTCTGCCGCTGCGCACCTACCAGCGGCGTTAGTCTTCGCGTGGAGGCAGCTGGCGGCGGTGACTAGAAGAAGCAGTGTTAGTGCACGACAACCATACGCCGACCGGGCCACGGCGTTGGGTTCATATGAAATTCAAGCAAGCTAGGGTTACTCACAAATCGAGGATGGAATGAAGGAGTCAATTCGAAAGTTTCTCTCCACGCTCGATGCCAGGCCACAGGGGAGGTTCGGGGAAGAGAGCAGCGCCTTTGGTCAAGGTAATTCAGTGGGAGGAGACCTCGCCGGCGACGAGCAGCAAGCAACACAGCGGCGGTCGGCGTGGAACAGGAGGGGTCCAAAGAGGAGCCGAAAGCCCCAAAACCTACTCTGGGCCCGTGCTGGGCTGCCTTGGGCTGGTTTTACCGGTTGTGCCGTTTCCGATGCTGAGCCAAGTAAGCAGAGGGGCATGTCATATCTCGGATGTTTTTTTTTCTCTGCTCAAAGAAAATGTCATGGATTTTTTCAAAAAAATATTTTCTAAATTTTCAAATGAGAAAAAATATAGATTACTCTAGTTTTAAAAACACTAGCGATTTATAGATCAGAATAGTGACTAATTATCTCTGTAGAGCTGTACTTTTTTCTTCCATCAAACAAAATGTAAACAGCCTTTTCCTAAAAAAATGTATATAGCTTGCATTTTTTTCTATAGAAGCCTTAGAAAATAACTATCTTGTTTTCTAAAATGGATTTAAATAAAAAGAGTTGACGGACTTTGATCCTACCATGAGATAAAACTCTCATATCAAATCGTTGTTTTTCCTAATTATGTTGCTTAGAGTATATTGTGAATTTCCATCTTATTTATCAAGAAATAAAATAATAGACCTCACCAATATTGTTTTAAGTGTTAAGTATTAGAAGCTTGTGGTTAAATTTATTGACTATATCTATACTTAATATCAAAGAGCCAAATCTCTCTCTCTCTCTCTCACACACACACCCCTCTACTAACTAACTTTGTGAATGTACATGGACCATAACTTGTACATAGGTTTGAGCTCGATAGCTAGGAATCCTAATCCTAAACCAAACAAGTCACTCTAAATCCTAATCCAAATAAATCACTTTGAATCTGACTAAATTGAATATATGAATTCTAAACCAAATAAAATAGCTATGAGATCCAACCTACGAGAAACTAGATGGTTTTTCATCAAGAAAAGAAATAGACATCCAAATTCATTAGTCTAAGACAGGATTAACCAAGTGAGGCTAGATAATACAATAAAAGTTTTGTTCTTTCCCGCCAACCTCATCGCGGGTGCGCAATCACATTTGAAGCCCACTAGCGTACGGAAGTTAGGCACAAGGCTATCGCCGCGAATGGCCAAAGGGACTAGCCGACATACGTTTGAAGCCCACTAGCGTACGCAAGTTAGGTACAGCAGCGGCCGCTAAAGAAGGGTCGTAGTGCTTGATCTGCTCGTGGAAGACTACCAGCCGGCGTCGTTGCCCAGGAACGCGCAATTGCTGCTGCGAAGAAGTAGGTCGAAGCCGCCGTTGGTGGTGTACCTGCACATGTCCGTCCATGGTGGCAGCTTGTCGCAGTTCTCTGGACCAGCTCATGCATGTAGATGTACTGACCGCCGGGCTGCCGCAGAGGTCGTCCTTGTCTTTGTCGTTGTCGCCGGCCGCCGCCGCTGCCAGCGCTACTTGGTGTACGTATCAACATTGCTAGATTGTCCGACCGTGGCGACGAAGGCTTGGACGACGCGTCGTCGCCGGCGGCGTCTACTGAAGACGAGAGGGAGTATCGAGACTCCGACGGCCCGCCAGCGCGAGCGAGCAATCAGAACGATCTTCTGATCTCCCGAGTGGAGTCCAGGACTTCGCTGTTGCAGCAAGATGAGACGGGAGCGGCCATGGCAGACATCTCCTCCTCGTTGATTGCAACGTCGTCGACGCTGCTCACAGGGAGATCGTGGGACAGGGCGGACACATTGGCGAACGTGGCTGTGGCGATGAAGAATGTGGGCGGCGGCGTAGGGAGGACGGGGATAGGGTTCCCTATGATTTGCGGGTTTTGGCGGGTTTTGGATGCCTCCGTTTTTTGGCCAACGGGCTTTGTGGATTTTGGCCACTACGCCACGAAGGAAATACGGTTAGGCCACAATAGCCATGAAGACGAAGTTTGCGGGGCGGCCTTGTGGCAACCGCCCCGCGTCGGCGCCGTCAAGGGGCAGGGAGTTGGTTGTTGGTCGTCGGCTTATCAGCTTATACATTGCGCTCCGTAAATACTCCCTGATTTGGGAGCAGCTGGTTCGGTTCGATAGATAGATTAGAAGGGTATTATTGAAAAACTTTTAGAGAAATATAATCTCTCTCTTGCTGTCCCCCGGCCCTCTCGTCTGACTCCGTCACCTCGTCCCAATAATAAAATATATACTCCGATTGAGTGGCCCGTCCTTCATCGTCATCATAAGCCTTAGCTTAGATGTTTTCAAAGTTCTAAGTGTTTTTCACTCTCTCTCCATCATATTAATTTTTAGCCGTTTGTATGGAGTATTAGAAGTAGATAAAAAATAAATAATTGTACAGTTTGATTATAAATCATGGGACGAATCTTTTAAGCCTACTTAGTCTATAATTAGATAATAATTATCAAATACAAAAAAAGTGCTACAGTGCTCAGGATTGTAAAAACTTGCAATCTAAACAAGGCCATATATAAAGTTCGCCAATGTACTTGTCTGACTGTGTGTCATCTCATCTCGCTCTTGTTCATTCCCAGTTCTCATACATCCTTGTATAAGATCGTCCGCAGCGGGTCCTGGATCCACTTCCTGCAGGAACATGTACCGGAAGATGGAGCTACAGCGGTGCCCTGTATCATGCCACGTTGTCCGGTATCGCAGGCGGCATCCGGGAAATTCCCAGGGATACCGGGCCTCCCGTAAAGGACGGATGGGCCCCGCCGGGCTCGTCTCCCCCTCCACGGTCGCCCACGAGTCCCCACCATTTCAAGGAGGGAGGAGACCGGTGAGTGAGAGAGCAGCAGCAGCGCGTGGAGGGCTCTCCCGCGGCCGGAGGCGGCGGCCCTACCCGCGCCGGCGGTTCTTGGCGGCCACCACGGCGGTGTACAGCTCCTTCCTCGCCTGCATCCAGGAGCGTCGTCTTCCCTGGGCCATGGGAGCAGAGGAGGTCGCCGGAGGCCATGCGCCCGCGGCGGAGCTGTCGATGGAGCCCGCGTCGTGGATGCCGGAGCTCCACGCCCAACGTCAGCGCCCTACGCCCGCGCCATGGATGCCCGAGCTCTGTCATGACGCAGCGTCGGCGGCGGAAAGGAAGAAGGGGAGGGGGCAGCCGCAGGTGGAGGGCGCAGGGAGGGGGTCGTGCCCGCCGCAGACGCCGGTGGAGCTGCGTCGTGTGCCTACCGCGGCCGCCTCGACACGGGGAGGGGGCGAGCCCGCGCCGCGCCACCGCGCCTGCCCCGCAGCCTTCATCCTCCATGCCAGAGTGCTGGGGCGAGCTCCTCACCATGGCCGACCTCGCGCCCACGCTCCCATGGCCGGGGGCCGACCTCACCCTGCGGCGCCATGGACGAGGGCCGACCTGGCCCCGTCCCTGGCCCGCCCGCTCGCGGTCGTCGTCGAGGGAAGAGCGGCGGGCTGGCCTCGACGGCCAGCACGGCGGAGAAGGGAGAGATAGGGGGCGGCGCGCCGGCGGCCTCCACGTGGTGGGGCACCGTGGTCGTCGTGACCCGGCCTCCCACACTGTCGCCGCCACTCTCGCAGGCGACGATCCGGCAGGGGCGGGCGTCCCGGCGGCGTTGGAGGGATGGGACGGCGCAGGGACGGCCGCGCCGTCGCTCCGGGGCCGCGCCGGTGGAGGGCGCGGGGAAGGGGAGCCGTTGCTGCCGAGCGCCACCATGGTAGCCTCCGCGCGCGTTCGCCGGCGCGGGGAGGAAGGGAGGGAGGCGCAGCGTCGGCGGCGTGAAGCGAGGAGGCAGTGGTGGTGCGGACCAATGGATAAAGGAGAAAGGGGAAAAAGAAAAGGGGAGAGAAAAAAAGAAATAAATAAAAAATAAAAAGTGAGTCCCAAAATAGATAGGGATGATAATAAAGGATGGATGAGTGCGAAAAAAATTAATATAGAGGAGAGAATATTGATGACCAGAACGGAATATTACTTTAAAGAAGAGATTTAGAGAAACATGAGTACGGATAGTCTGACGCCTAGCATATACTTTATAAAAATAAATAAATGAGTAAATTACGCGAGCATCTGAATTGCTTCGCGGGTCGCCGCCACGCTGCCCCAAATAAGGTGCAAAACTTCCTTTCAAAAATAAAAAAAAAGGTACAAAACGCCAAAACGGGGCTGGCCATCGAGCCATCGAGCGAAGCCACGCGATCTCTGCTATATATGTACTACAATACGTTCTCTCCTAGCAGTTACTTCCTTCAGTTCATCCCCCAGCCATCCTCGCAGCTTTTCGACCCGACGAGCCACTGCAGCCAAGGCCTACACGTCAACTACGTGCGTGCCGGCCGGAGACAGAGATGGACAAGACTACTGCAGGTGCGGGGCAGCGGTCGCCGCCGCCGCCGGAGCTATTTGGCAGCAGGAGCCGTGCAAGTGTGGGGCTGCAGGCTTCTTCCACCTCAACTCACTGCAGCTGATTAGTCCTTGCACAAGAGAGGTTAGCTATCTGTATTTCAGCCTCCATCGCTCTTCTTCCATATGCGCCACGACCCACAGGACCTCGCCTTCGTCGCCGCCGCCGCGGCCGTCGTGGGCTACAGCTTCGCGGCCACGGCGTGCCGCGTGCGCCACGACCCGCAGGACCTGGCCTTGGTCGCCGCCGCGGTCTGCCTCCTCGTCGCGCTCCTCGCGTGCCTCCGGCGTGCCGAGCGGCTCGCGACGGAGAGGCGCCGCGTGCAGGCTACCGTGTGGGCGCTCTCCACCGCACTCAGCTGCGCGTTTGGTGCCCAGACCGAACCAGCCCGCTTATTTTCACTTAAATCTTGTAGGCCAAATGAAAAAACAAATAGCAGAATTTGGTGTCTCAGCCCAAACCATTCCCAGGTTCTGCTGCCTGCCTTCTCTATCTATCTTGCAAACGGCCGCATGCGCGCTGTGCCATTATTAGTGTTATGTGGAGGTGTAGACCGCTGAAGGTGGGTCGGAGCCGGAGGGTCAAGAAGCGACGGGATCAGAAGGCAGCAGACCTTGCCCTCCATTTGGGCAGGTTTGGTTGCCGGGCGAGTACTCGCCTTGCCTTTCTTGCTCTATCGAGGTAGCCAATCTTAAGCTCGCCTTTGCGGCTAGCTAGCCATGCCCACCAAAGCGAGGCCAGGCGAAGAACATTTGCTTTGGGCCAGTAGCAAAAGGAACTGCAAGTGAGCGAGGCACGCAACACAAAATTAATATTCACTCATGTGTTGCTCAGAATTTTGTCTTGGTTGACAAGCTTTTTTCTTCTTGACCGAATGGTTTTCTTCATCAGGGAAACAAGCTTTCTCCCTTCCGGGTGGGTGGTCCGGAGAAGTCTCTCGTTTTCTTTCCCCTTGCTACAGTTGCCAAGGGCGAGAGAAAGGCGACCCGTGTTTTCGGCGGCGATTTCGCCGGCACTTCTCCTTCTCGGCGGCCGGAGCGCCGTCGGAGATGATGGATAAGTCCCTGTGTGTGTGCTGTAAGAGCACATGGTCCTTGTGTCCTTTGTAAAAGCATCCTTGACTGCTTTTAGGACAGCAGAAGGACAGTATCTTGACTAGCATCTAGGACAGCATCTTAGACTAGCATCTTAGCATATGCTTGGCTGGTTAGCAGCCTATAAATATGTATCCCCAACCCCTAAGGTTGGCATAGCATGGTGTGAGAAATAAACCCAGAAAATTGCCTCAACTCTGAGATCTCTGTGTGCTATCCTCTTGATGAGAGTAAGGATCCTGCTCACACCTAGAGTAAGGATCCAGAGACTAACAGGAGAAGGGGATGGGCCGGCGAATCGCCATGCGGCTGTGTATAGTTTAGGTAGGGATTTACTTAGGTCTAGAGTTTGCTTTCCATCGATGGATGGAGTAGCTAGGGTTTGCCGGGGAGTGGTTCTCCTGCGATGTGTGTGTTGGGACGTCGTCGGTGAGGTGAAGATGTTGACGGCGCCAGCGAATTATCTGTCGCGGCCTCTCCTTCATGCACCAAGTGCGAATAATCTGTCACACATGTGTTATCCTCGCATGCACCAAGTGCGTGGAGGCGGCCCACTGGCTCAAGCATGACAGGCTCCACGGCGAGGGGACGACGACGTTCCCCTACAGGGCTGCGCCGCTTAATGACCTGGTTGAGGCGTGCCGTATCGATGGCATCTGGAAGCCGGGCGTGGGGGCCTGTGTGCGCAATGTCCTGAACAAGATACGGGAGATGGGTGGCGTGCCGGCGACCAGCACTGCAACGCTGGCACAGTGTTTGTTGCCACTGCACTCATGGCGGGAGCACAGCGGCATACTTTAAATTTCCCCGGAGCGCGTGGCTACGCTGCTGCACAACGACGGCCCGTGCACTGGACTGCTGTGGGTTTCGCCGTGGTCCCGTCGCTATGACGCTGGTCGCGACGACGCGCTGGTGTACACCAGCGGCTGTGGCCGGAACGACGATGCCAGGCGTCAAATCGAGGAACTCCACCCGGGTCAGACGGCGTGGCACGCCGTCGTCTGCTTCGGCTACAGATTCCGCGGTAGCCAGATGCATGTGCTGGTGCTGGACAACCACACGCCGACCGTACCACGACGTTGGATTGATGTTGAGGAGTTCCACACGCTCTACACCCTGGATGTCTGCTAGTAGCGCCTGCATCTGGGGGTGATCATCATCGCTAGATCACCAACTCGTTTACCATATATTTTATTAGTAATTATAAGTATACCGGCCGGATGCTTGTTGTGATGTATGCTAGGTGATGAGTTAATGCGTGTGTTGACCTCACCTTATAACAAACGGTATATTCATCATGTGATAGTTTGTCTACTATATATACATCGTATGTGTGAAATATTTGTGTCGCCCCCGGTGTTTATCTGGCTCAAAATAGCGTCTTTTCAACGAGAACGGTGTCTTGCGTGTGTGCAATATAGGCGGGGATTGGTTAAGGACCAAGTCGCAGGCTTCAATCAAGTTTTGAGCATATAGGCGGTCAAGCAAATAATCAAACAAGTGACTTGTTTTCAATTGCTCACACAGGAGAGCGGGGCGCGCGGTGTGAGTACGTCATCAGCCCTCGTGCCGGGCGAGAGCACGCGGACTTCGATGCGGTTGCGGACCACAACAGTTGTGTTGAATGGAACACGGCCGTCACACCCGCGCGGCGAACTTCGAGCTGCGCACGAGCGGCCGTCACACGTGCCTTTCGATTTCATCGTTTTTGTTGTGTCCCTGTCCGTGCCCGAGGTGCCAGCTGATGGCGGCGAGTTCAACTTGAGATGTAATTAAACGGATTTTGTAAACTATTTTTGCACTAGATGACTAGGAGCACTATTACATCGTCTATGCTCTATGCATAGACAAGTGTCCATGAGTATGTCGAACCCTGAAATAGCCTAATGTTCTTGCTGCCTTTTGGAGGGATGTCTATATTTTGTACCTATGATTATTTGCTAAGCTAACGCTGTCAAGGTGCATCATCCGTTATCTCCCCGCGTTATGCGCGTGTCAGTATCTCGGGGGGGGGGGGGGGGGGGGGGGGGGG
>CM041635.1:35972219-36014342 GCA_023333625.1 Bothriochloa decipiens | reverse complement strand
CCCGGTAGGGTATCTCTGCGTGTGTAATAAGTTTGTCGTCCTCCAACTCCGCATGCAAATGGGTGACCCAAACACCAACCCACTTTACCCAATTAACTTTCTCTATGTTTTGGGTCAACCCAACCCATTGTGTGTGCGCGTTCCGGTTGCATTGGAAAACACCAAAAGGGTGTGTTTGGGTGGTGTGCTTCTTGATCTGTTGCGCCGATCACTTTACCCATTGTCGTCGTCGTCGTCGTCGATCTGTTGCGCCGCCGCCCTCGATCGCTGTATCTTGGCCAGGCACTCGGGCTGCGCTTGGAGCCGAGCCGCTAACCGCGCCGGAGCGTCTGCGAGGAGCTGAGAGATGCGTGGGACGAGCCAGCCTCCCGTGAGCGCTCGATCTTTGCCTCTGCCACGCGTCGCCGATCCAGTCCAGTGTAGGGGCGCATCGGTGAGCAAATGAACCCGTCGCCCACGACCCAAGTTTTTTCCACATATATATGGGGGGGATGGATGGATTCTTGGTTTTTGGCCTTGGCCGGTTACTGTGCTTTTCCTTGCCTTACCAAAGCGATCGAAACGTTTGAATGTTGATCAAGCTTTTTCTGGGAACCTGTGTGGGCGAGAGGTTATCCCTTGCTAGCAAAGCAAATGAGACGCATTTCGATTAGTCCCATTTCAGTGCGCATGCAAATGACGACGCTGCTCCGAAGGGGACAAAAACTGAATTGGACACTAGGGTAGTATATCGCATGGTCCGGTCCGGGTTCCCCTCTCCTTTCATCTCCGGTTAGCTCCTCTCCAGCTCTCTTCGTCGCAGCTATTTCTCATCTATGGCGCAGCCATGCTGATGAGCTTTCTGTTTTTTGGACCATCCACTGCAGCCAAGGCGTACGACGTGCGTGGGGGTTCCCGTTTACGAAGAAAACCTGCTGAATCGGAGATGGACAAGACGACAGAAAGGACCATGAGTAATGCATGCATGTGTACTGCCTTGTCCCACGAGCAAACAAGTTAAGTGGGAGAGGCTGAAGCACGAGACGCTCCACCGGCCGTATGGGGACGCGCCGCCTGATTGATGATCTGCTCGAGGCCTGCCGTACCGCCGGCATCTGGAAGTACGGCGTGGGGGATGTCCTGCTCTACGAGAACGGCCCTTGTATCGGAGTACTATGGGTTTCGCTGGAGTACGTACGGTTCCTATGACGCTGACCAGCGGCTACGGCCGGAGCGATGATGCGGGGCGTAATGAGCTGGAGAAACGCTAGGCGGCGGTAGGCATGTGCTGGTGCTGGGCATCTGAATGTGTAGTAGCGCCGCCTGCGCATCTGGCTGATCATCGCTAGCAGATCACCAACTCGTTTAATTACATTACCAGATTTGCTTCGTGATTATTACTACCGGCTGGATGCGTGTTGTGATGTATGCTGTTTTGTAGGATTTGGTATATATATATATATAGGTGATGTGTGTTGAGGTGATCGATTAATTGGTGTTCAACTTAATAAACTGCACATTCAATTGCTCCGTGTTTGCAATAAATAAAAATATTGTCTGTGTGTTCATGTAGCGTGTTCTTCTCCATACACATGTGATATATAGTTTGTCTACTGGTATATAGTATAAATATATCGTGCATGCAAAATATTAGTGTCGTCTCCGATGTTTCTCTATCTCAATTTAGCGAGTTTTGCTACGAGAACGGTGTCTCTTTTAATTCGCATAGGCGACGACCAAGTCAGGCTTGCACAATTCTCTGCGTTAATTATTAGGCGTCAGCAACAGCAACCAGTAGCATCTCACTGGCACGTGGGCCCGAGTTGCTGAGGAGAACAACGTGGCCGCATCTTGACCTCCTGATGCTCCACAGACATATATGCGTTGCTCCCTGTCGCGCGGATTTTGTGCTCATTTGGCACCAAAGCGAGAACCGAACCGGAAACCGAAAAAATTCGGTACCAGGTTCGGTTCTAACTTCTTGGGTATCGAATTTATTAAGATATTTTCGATTCTATACATTAGCAAACCGAAAATACCGAACTACTCGGTCTGAAAGGTGAGAGGCCCATAAAATATTACTATATCAGCCCAACAGCAGGTCAGCAGCCCAACTAAACTTAGCCCACCCAAACTCACGTGTAAGTGAAACCCTAGGTCACTCCTCCATCCGCCCCGACGCCGTCCTCGACTCCCTTCTCTCTTTCTCAGTCGCGAGTCGCGACCCGACCTACCCGCTCGACGCCGCGCTGCGTCCTCCGTCGCCGCCGGTCGGCCCACACCGCGGCGCGCCGGCCCCGCTCCCCGGCGTCAGCGGACGGCGGCTCCTCGGTTCGGCGTCGCCGCAGGCCAGCAGCCGACCCCGACGTCGCAGTGCCGCAGCAAGCCAATAGCCGCCAGCCGCTCGTACGCTGCGCTGCGTCCTCCTTCGCCGTCGGTTCGCCCTCACCGCGCCGGCGCGCCGTGCGCCCGCTCCCCGACATCGGCGGACGGCGGCTCCTCGGTTCGGCCCCGCAGTCTTCCCGGTGAAGACTCTGTTCGGTATTTTTGATATTTACCTGAACCAAACCGAATTTACCGATACCGAAATCCTTCGGTACCGAGGATTCCGAAGAACCGAACGATACTGAGAACCTCAGGAATCGAACTAGTCTGGGTACCGAGGAACCGAACCGATCGGTTCGGTAGCACCGAACGCCCAGGGTGCGGAGTGGGAACAGGCGTACCGGGAAAAAAGAAAAATATTGGCGGGCACGGCACGACCATGCCGGAACGCCACGAAGGTTTCGTGGACCGTATCTGAAGAGCGTAGATCGAGCGCTTCTAGCAATCTATCTACACCGCGTGCCTGATGCCCTGCGTACGTCATCAGCCGGTAGCGACGTGTGGATGGGCCCCCCACTCGCTTGCCCTCGTGCCGCGCGAGCATAGCGTCAGAATTCTTGCTGATCAACATATAGCGTCCGACCAGACTTTTAGCATCAGATAGCCTGTTGCCATGAATATTTTTAGCGTCACATAGTCCATTGGTTACGTGTAGCGTCATATGCTCCGTGACATATTTTTCGCGTCAGACAACTTGATGATATAAATAATTTTAGCTTCAGACAATTCAACGGGATGATTTAAATAGATTAGAAAAATAAAAATACCACGTGGCTGTTTTTTAAAATAAAAGTTCAATATAACATCGTCCTGCACGTTTCCATACAAATAGGATTCCTCCGTTACTAAGTCTTATACATTCATAGACATATATTTGATCAAAGTAGCCATTACAAACAAGAAACATTGATTAATCAATGATAAGTCCCTACTCTAATACCATCGCACAACACTATTCAAAAGATATCAACCAGCACCTAAATCAGCATAAGCCATCCACAAACTTGCTACTTCCCACCGTAGAAAACCCTGAAATCAAAATCTTACATGGAATCAATAACTTGGTAGATAGATCCATGATCAAGTTACTCTGACACTTATAATGCCATTGAAACAAGTAAGACACTACTATGAGTGGTGTGCAATATCAGCAAGAAAAATTTGAATCTTATACAGAAAAGTAGTCATCGATTAAGTTAGCAGCTAAGGCAGAGTAGCAGCCACCTTTAGCCATCTGTTAAGTTCCCAGCTAGATGAACACCACCAAAAGATATCTAACTCAAATGATTTATGCCATTATCTAAAATAATCTAGCAAAATCTATTTATACTTACATAGGTAGCACTAATGTCAAATGAAAGCTATTACAGAAAAGAAATACTCAGGTGTGAAGCTTCGTGAGGAATTTCAGATTGTCTAATGCCATGTATCAGGGATAACTGCAAAACAGAACGAATAGATGAACACTCAGCTTATCATTCATTGGACAGAAACAAGGGGAAATTGTAAATATATGCAACCTCTAAGGAATACTACACAAGCGTACATGCTTTGAAAAATTGATTTATACAGTAAAAAGAGAGGACTCAATCCCTAAATCAATCAAAAAATTATTCAAACAATGTTGGCTTTCTAATCTCTGACTTCATTGTTTTGGCACTCTACAGAACAATAATTGGCACTCTACACAGTTTTGGCAATCTAATTACACTTTCTAAAAAATAATTCTTACAAAAAGTTTTGGCATCATTTGTTTAGCTTGCATCATAAACAACTGAACTAAATCACAATGTCTTTAGTTTTGGAGTTTTGACAGTTCTGATTGTGCAAGGAACAACCAATTATCAGGCAGTGAATTATTTTAATTCCTATAGCAGCTGTGCCAGAAACGTAAAACTGAACTTGGTTGCCCGTGAAAGAACTAGAGCAAACTTATAGCTTCAACCTATAGGCCCCGAACAGCATTCTAGCAAGCAGTGCACGAGCAAGCCTCTGCAGCACATTTAGTGCTGTACAAGAAAAATCAGTTTTCTAACTTAGATCTTCATTTGCAATGTTGTACAAAGTAAAAGGCTGGAATTAGAAAGGCATACTCCTAAATAAAACACTAAAGCCTATCAGCATACTTTTTTTGAGTTTAAGGGCATAGCCCCGGCCTTTCCATTAAAAAGACCAACAGTTTTACAGTCATAGCGTTTAAGCACACATAGCCAAAGTCCACAAGGACCAAAACCACTTACAAACATGCCAACACCTATGGCAAGAGCAACTTGTCTCAGCGACCTATTACGACCTAAACCTCTACTCAAGGAAACCAGAACCCATTAGATAATGCTCAACTCAGAGCAACTTCCAGCTCGCTCCACCAGGGTAGCATCTTCATCTTCTGTCTTTCTCCTCCATTGCTCCAAACTGTTTTCTTGTCTTGCATCTCCAGGTTTTCATCCACCTTCATCTCCTTGAGCTTGTTCCCAGAGTCCCATAAGGCAGCCAGGAGACTTCTCCTACAGCTGCCCTGATCTTGGTGATACTTTCGTCCAGCAACATTTTCTTGTCGGTTGGGCAGAGGATCACCCAGCTCTGAAGGATACCAGCAACTCTGTGAAGGAGCATTTCCATACCCCTCCAACCTGTATTCTGAAAGCACAAATCGTTTCTAAGCTTCCATAATGCCCAGAAGATAGCAGAAGTTACTATATTCAGCACACAGTGTCTTATTGCTAAGCCAAAAGGTTCCTATATTAGACATATCACTACCAATCTTGTGACCAAAGCAATCAGAGACAACAGACCAACATTGCTTGGCAACTGCACAGTCAAAGAAAAGGTGCTGAATAGATTCCTACTCTGAGCAATATAAACAGCTATTATCTGTCAAAGTTCTTCTCTTGGCCAAGTTATCTCTAGTTAGAGCCTTATTATTGATGATTAACCACAAAAAGCATTGAACTCTAGGAGGGATTTTAACCTTCCAAACAGCAGACACATGTACAGGTTGTATGCCTCTAAAATTGATAATTTTATAAAGAGATTAGGAGGAATACTCCCCAGATGAGGTGTATTGCCAAATCATCTCATCATCCTCATCAGCAAACTGAACAGTAGACACTAGTTCTCTAATTTCTAGCCAATCTAGATACAACTCATGAGATACATTCCTCCTAAAGGTGCACTTAAAGTTGACACCATCCCAGAGCTCTGATAAGGTTTCTCCTTTCTCATTAACTATTCTATACAAAGGATAGAATTGGACAGCTAAACTAGTAGAGCCTAGCCAATTGTCTTCCCACAATCTAATCTTTCTTCCATTCCCTACCTTCCACCTGTACCCCATTCTTGCCGCTTTAGCAGCCCATATAAAACCTTTGAAAAAACAAGAAGCACCTACATCACTAGCATGGAAAACATTTAGGTTGGAAGTATTGTACTTAAAGTCCAGCAACTCCTTCCAGAGCGTGTCACCATCAGATTTATATCTCTTAATCCAGGAGGTCAACAAGCTAATATTCAAATCTCTAAGATTATTCAAACCTAACCCCCCCAAAATCCTTCCTCATAGCCACTAATTCCCAGCTGGCCAGATGGTATTTGTGGTTATCAGCTACATCATTCCACAAACAATTGCTTAGATGGGAATTTAAGAGCTTAATAGTCCATTTGGGGAACTTTATAAAAGAAAGAAGGTAGATAGGTATGCTAGCTAAACAAGAGTTAATCAGCATCACCCTAGCTGCTAAAGAGAGAAGCTTCCCTCTCCAGCCCCGTATTCTTTTGAGCATCTTGTCTACTAGGGGCTGCAGATCCTCTCTAGTCAGCTTTCCAAATTGTAAAGGTATTCCCAAGTATTTAATAGGAAACTTCCCTATAGGACATGACAGTATGTGTGCTAAGCTGTGAGCTTCAAAAGGATCTAAATTCATTGGTACTACCTCACTCTTATGAAAGTTAATACGCATCCCTAATACTTGTTCGTACCACATCAAAACACATTTCAGATTCCTTAAGTTCACCTCTTCTGCCTTTGCAAACAGAATTGTGTCATCTGCATATTGCAGTGACACAATCCCCCCAGGTCTAAAGTCATCTAACAGCCCCTTGACTAGGTTCCTCTCAGAGGCTTTAGCTAACATTCTAGACAGACCATCCCCCACTAGATTAAACAGAAAAGGGGAGAGGGGGTCCCCTTGTCTTAAACCTTTCCCTGCTTTGAAGAACGCACTATCTTCCCCATTTAGAGTGATCCCAATGGAACCTCCCATAACCACTTGTTTAATCCAGCTCACAGCTGTTGCATCAAACTTCCTATCACTTAGCATGTCAAATAAGAAGCCCCAACTAACTCTATCGTAGGCCTTTTCGTAGTCTAACTTCAGAACTACACCTTTCTCCCCAGCTTTATGAATACTATGTACAATCTCATGAGCAACCACTACACTTTCTAATATATACCTTCCTTTGATAAAAGCTAATTGATTCCTAGACACTATTCTTTGCACTATTGGGGATAACCTCATGGTTAAAATCTTAGAAAACAGCTTAAAACTACAGTTTAAGAGCCTGATAGGTCTATATTGTTTGATGTTTGTTGCATCACCTACTTTTGGAATCAGCGTAACCAGAGCAAAGTTCAATCTATAAAGGTCTAACTCACCCCTATGAAAATCTATGACTAAATCCATCAAGTTTTTTTTTATCAGGTCCAGAATCTTTGGTGAAAAAGAAAGGACAAACCATCAACCCTTCAGCATATCAACTAAACAAAGCTTCTTTTACTTCATTTTCAGAGAAAGGAGCAATTAATAGAGCATTCTCTTCTGCAGTTACCAAGTCCTCCTGTGTCTAGAAATCATGATCTAATTTAAAGTTACTCTCAGGTTCTTTAGCAAACAACTGTTTATAGTAATCTACAACTATATCCATCATCCCCTTCTGATCTACTACTAACCCATTAGATCCTTCAAGACAATCTATCTTTTTAGCTCTACTTCTCTGATTGGAAATTGCCTAGAAGTAGGCTGTATTCCTATCTCCTTCTAACAAGTATCTCTCTCTAGATCTCTGCCTTGCTTTGATTTCATCCAAGGCCCAAATCTGTCCTAGCTCTCTTTCAATATCCTTATAATCCTCTAGTTCTACAGCATCTAACTCTCTGGACTCAGCTAAACTTTCTAAAAGGTGAAACCTACTTGCTAACTCAGCCTTTGTTTTATTAAGGGCAGCCACTTCATTGGTTGCCCAGCCTCTAACCATCCTCTTCAATACTCTCACTTTGTGTTGCCATCTATCAATACTTTTCTCAAAATTAGCATGGGATTTCCAAGCTTTCTCAACAATATCTTTAAAAGATTGTTTTTGAAGCCACCACTTCTCAAATCTAAACCTTTTTTTTACCAAAGCTAACATTTTCTCCAGTGTTTATCAAGAGTGGGTTGTGATCACTAGGAAGTCTATCTAATGCCTTAACACTGGCTAAAGGAAAAGCAGACTCCCAGTCAGTAGAGACAAAGATCCAATCAATCCTAGACATGATAGGGCAATCCTGCTTATTTGTCCGGGTATACTTCTTATTCCCAGCAACCAACTCAACCAAGGCCCACTTATCAATCCAAGCATTAAAAAGATCACCCATCTATGATTAATAACTCCATTACTTTTATCTCTAGTAAATCTAACCAAATCAAAATCCCCTCCTATCATAATGGGGCCTTGCCAAACATCCATTATGTGGACATCAGGAAAGATAAGTGTAAATAATGTTGACAATAATGTTGTTTCTATTTGTGGTAGTATTTGTGAAATTCTATGAAAATAGACTTCGGGAAGGAATGCAATTCAATTGGACACTAGAACTTTTTATTGTTAAGAAAACAAGGGGCTAAATTTGTTGGGTAGAACTTTCATTAGCTAGTCACTACTCACTAGGAAAGGCCAGAATCCAGTATTTCCCCAAAGGAACGGGAACAACAAATTTTCATATCATTCAGAAACCGAAGTTTCACTGCTTGACACACAAATCTCCAGTGATATTTCAGTGAACAAATCATGTGATGTTGCCGCGTTAGACTAACAATAATTTTGAGAGCTATCTACATTCAAAGTATTATCTAACCATAAGATGGAAGCGGGCACTCGCCAGGAGCCAATTGGCAAGGGGCTCCTCTGGAAGGCGCGTCCCTCGCTGAGAAAGGTGAGGTTCCGCTGGACGCAGCCCCGCACAGCGCAGGGCAGCCGCAGCCCGGAGGTCGAAGGGCAGTCCGAGAGACGCAGATCGGGAGTCGCCCGGGCCTGGGCAGCTCTACGGCTGCGCGTCGTCTTCGCGCGGAGGCAGCTGGGGCCTTAGGGTATGAGATTTGGGAGAGCTCAGAACTTGAGAAGCACACTCACCGGTCCAGGGGCGCTAGCACGCTGCTCTGCAGCTTGGCACACCCGGCGGACGGCGCCGGCGGCGTGCTGCTTGCTCGGCTGCTCGGCACCTCGGCGGCTCGGCCACGCGCACAACAGCCCGGCTCGGAAACCAGCGCCAGGCCCAGGCGGGGCCACGGGGCGTGGGGCGGTTGCCGGCGGGGCGCCGTGCCTCTCCGGCGGCACGGCCTCGGCGCTCGGAGTCGGAGGCGGCGTGTTGCGTCGCGGGCTCGGGGGGCCTCGGGTCAGGTCTCGCGTGGCCGCGTGGGGATGGGCAAACAGGCCGCAAGAAGAAGAGCTTGTGGCCTTCTTTCTGTTCTTTGTTGGGCCAGAACTTTATGGGCTAAAAGTGTTGAAAATGCTAAGTACTAAAAATATTTTGGGCCATATTTTTAGGTAGTTGTACGCCTACTTGGACTACCGTTTGGGCCCGCGACGAGCAAGGACGCGACGAGGCGTCTCTCTCTTATTATTATTATGCTATAAATATATAATGGAGGTGACTCTTTTTCTAAAAGAAAGTTGCAAAGACTTTCACGGGATGGAAGAAAAGGTAATATAAATGTCTCCATATGCGCTGTGATTAAAGAAGAGAAGATAAATGGCGTCCGAGAAAGATTCTAGATTTCTAGTACATGTATAACGGGGCACTTTTTTTTGATACAATATAACGGGAGCACTTAATTGACCTGCGTGCATGCATATATTATTTTATTACTAATAAATATGACCGTGTGTTGTAACGGGAGAAAAAAAATACTAACATGTCTAAGTCTAATAAACAATTGAAATCTTTTGTTAGAATATATACAATTAAACATGGTGTGTGCCTTTTAAAGTACTCTTCGTTGTTGGTCAATGATTTCTATTTGCATATATACAATCTATTTTCACAGCATTCATGTGTAGAAAATCAAGTAAAATGTGTGAACGAAACCATATAAATTCATAGTTATATACTTTTGTAACATGTCAATTTAGAGGCAGGAGTACATTTAACATAATTATTTGCATCTATGCTCTTTTATGATATAAATATATTCTTTTGTAGTTAATCATCAATGCCTTTGTTAAATATGTATTTGCAAAAGTAAGGCTAGGCGATGGAATCTCAAAGATGAAATAAGTTTTGCAGAAACACTATATAAGAATTAATTGTATTGGATCATATAACAACAACCCAAAAAGAAGTCGCAGTTTATTTGTGCCTCACATCGAGGTAAAAGCAATCGTCTAACTAAATTGATTGTTCTTCTGGGTTGGTTTGTATTTTAACCATCATGAAAAAAACTGACGCCCTGTTCGCTTGGTCGTTTCTGGCTGGCTGGTTCTGGCTGCTGCTGATTTTTTATGAGAGAAAAATACTGTTAACTGGCTGGCTGGTTTGGCTGATAAGTTCAAACGAACAGGCTGTGAGTTAGCAGGAGCCGAAGTACAAAATAATATTATTGGAGATGACCTACTAACTGCCAAAATTATGTTCCAGACTTCTAGTAGACTATTTCCAAACCTTAACTATCCTTTCGCTTTGGACTTCCTATCGGCTCCGTCTAGACCATACTTAGCGCATGTTTGGAATGCGATAAATATTTTTTGTTCCAGCTTTTTTTTGTGTGAAATTGAACGGATTATGCGAAATTTCCTGCACGATTTCTACGAAATTCATGCGTTTCAAACAAGCGCTTATCAATTTCATTACAGTAAGCATTCTAGTTTAGTGTTTGGAATGGGATGTTTCGGTACCAGTGTATTCTGGTATACCATTACGAATCCATTATTTTTAGATAGATTTGTTCGATAAAATTGTATCTTTTGCTTATTATAAATAAAGAGATCTATAAAATTCAACCTTCTATAAAAGCAAAAGAAATTACATATATTATAGACCATTGAGCCGGCGGCTTAGTAGATATTGGGCCTTTGCCCAAGCCCAAAACATGCAACGCACACCAGGAGCTCATGAAGCCGTGAGACACTGAAAAGAACGCCGCCATCCTCTCCTCTATAGCTCTGTATTCGTCCCCAACTCAGATTAGCAAAATTGGTGGAGTTTTGCTTGAAAAGGAGGCGGACAAAAGAATAGAGGGCGGACAGAAATTTGGTGGTGGACAGAAAAGACGCAGGAAATTTTGATGATTTATTATTAGGTAGAGATTGAGATTTGGATAGGAAAGTGTTCACATAGTTGGCCGATGGTGAGTATAGGTCGGATACATCGGCTTGGCGCTTGGTCGCTTGGACTCTGTTTTTTCAACGTAGTAGGGATTTTTATTTCATTTTTTGAGCTCTTTTACCATGGCTGGAAAAGTACAACCTCAAGGTATTTTCATCCTTTTCTATTTTGTAAGTAATTAAATGAGAAATATAATGTATTAGGTATTTTAGTAATTTAAGGTCTGCCCTTCTAGAATTTGCGTGATGGGCCGATCATCCTAAGCCCAGCGTACCCCTCCGCTTCATCTCCTGTCTCGCGTTGCCGTCGCCCGTCCCCCGTCGACGATTTCGCGACCGAAGAGGAGACCGAGCGCAGCCCCCGCCACATGTGGTCCGCCCCATCGGCTGCCAACGGCGGCCGCCGCGTCCACCCAGCCGGCCACACACGGGCCACCCCTGCCGCTGCCGCTGCCGGTGGCCGGAAGCGCCTGGCATGGCACCCTGTCCCGTGGATCGCTACTGTTGATATAGTTTTATGTCGATGAAGGTATCATTGTAGGTGGATGCTGTCCATATCCAGTTCTGTATGCCGGTAGCACTGATATGTGTTGTAGGGATAGTCTTTGATCATGTGATTTTAGATTCATCGCAAATTGAATATGTCCATTTCCATCGTCACCGTCCAGGGTTTGCGTGTGGCAACCCGGTCCAGCCTATCAATAAAGGCTTATCCGATTGCAAAAAAGAACATGGAAATCCCGTTTTTATCCCTATATGAATGACTGATTTACCCTTACATGAAAATAAAATGAAAAATAAAAAATAAATATTGTTCCACTTATTTTGGTACTTGGCCCCACGTAATTACCGCCCCACCTATTTGGTATCACCAGGTACCTTCGCTTGGATACCTCTTATT
Source organism: Bothriochloa decipiens (assembly GCA_023333625.1). Taxonomy (NCBI): domain Eukaryota; kingdom Viridiplantae; phylum Streptophyta; class Magnoliopsida; order Poales; family Poaceae; genus Bothriochloa; species Bothriochloa decipiens. The sequence continues at coordinate 36,002,503 of CM041635.1, read as the reverse complement.
TCTTCATTTTCCGATCTCGCCTACTGGAAGGTCTATATTTTTTTCAACCATTATAAAATTTCTCTTATTTTTTACATGAAAAAAAAGACTAGTCGCCCTATATAAATATAAAAAGTTCGGTTGACAACACACGATCAAGACAATGTATGCTATGGAAACCAGCCTCCTGTGCAAACTATGAAAACTCTAATCAAGATTACATAAATCTAAAAAATATGAATCTAACAAAAGCTATGATTAAAATTTTCATAGTTTGCACAGGAGGCAAATTTCTATAGCATACGCTGCCAAAATATGAATTAAATAAAATCTAAAATAGCGTATAATTTGGGACCGAGGAAGTACATAATAACATTTCGGTAATTTCAGATGAATCCTGCCGGAAGGTTGTAATATCTATCCACTAGTTCAAAACAGACCCTAAAGCACCGTCTTAGCTGATTAATGTCATGTAAAAACAAACCCAACATTGCGTATTCATTTTACCAGATCCTTCATGCCACGACAAATTCGGCCGGGAATGTGATTAATCATTGGCTAGGCTCACCAGCTAAGCAGAACGCGATTACTGTCAGGCCATGGATGATCAATGGCTATGAAGCGAGCACCGAAGCTGAACACAAGTACACACAACCCAAAAGCAAGCATTCGCACTCGGCGGTGAGGAAGGCAAGGTCTATGTCGGGCCCTAAGGTGTAGGTACCTGACCTGCTGTGACGTGGCAACGGCGGCGGCGGCACGGATGACTAGGTCGTCGAAAGCGGGGCGTAGGACGAAGGTGCGGCTGCCGAAGGGTGAGCCGCTGATGCCGATCGAGGGGTGGCGACGGGCGGCGGCAGGAGCACGAAAGGAAAGCTCATCCGGCGCGAAGCAACGGGGCGTATACTTAATACTGAAGTATATATATATAAATTTGGAAATCGACCGAGGCCGACAGGCTCCGCCGACGGCCTGGGCTGCTGATAGGGGCCCGCCCGTCGGCCCGTGGGTTGCCAATACGGACACAGGGTGTCTGTCGGTCAGTCGGCCCATTGGTTACGATAACTGCCAACATGTTGCTACATCTAAAATTTGTGTAAATCAGTTTCTAGATTTGCGATTAATCATTACAAAATATTATTTAAAAAAAAATTCTACGTCTTGGCAACTCCCATATCTTGGGGACGAGGATGCGATAAAAAGCGCCATGCCAGGCCTGACCCAAGAATGCATCAAAACCCATGTTCCCAGAAAACGTATGATGCCCACAGGATCTTTATCGAGTTATCATCAAATCAAATTTAATACAATGGGGTACCAATTCCAGCTCCTGGGAAAACAAGTCCCAGCATACTGTGACACGTCCTATAGTCCATTAGTCCATCCATCAACAGATGCTACACAGGTTGTGCAAAAATGGTGTTCCCTCCTCGCACAAACAACCGGTACAAAGGAGCCAGCCGCTTCAGCCACGCACAATCAGTAATCATCGCCTCTGGAAATGACCTCTTTGCAGGTTGGCCGGAGTAAGATGGTGTGCTCAAACTGCGAGACGTAGCTACCTCTCACGTCACACAGGGGAGGATACGGCTGCCAACACAGCGCAAGACGGTGAATAGATATGTCAGTGACAAGGTTAGGTTTAGACAACGGAGCAAAGAATGAGCGATACACCTACCTGAACGATGCCATTATCACATAGATTTTTCAGAGCCATGAGGTACTTGGTCTCACCAAGGCGGTCCAAGTACCGGCGGCAAAAGGCAAGGGTTCCAAAGTTGTTGTTGATGGTCCCAAGCAGTTGCTTGGCCTTTGCTAACCGCAAAGGCACATGTCCAACATCAAAGTTCTTCATGTAATGACTGCATTCCAAGTCCTCCCTGACAAATCCCTTTCCTGCAAACATCAATAAACTCATCAAGTGTGCACTGTGCCAAGTCTTCAATCAACGACTTAAACTGTCCAAGTAGGGACAAGAGATTTATGCTGTGCAGCCAAGGGTCATTCTATTATATTTAAATAAGTGAAGTGTCCTTTTGTTTGCAAAACAGTTATGACATAATATAGTACTCTTATATTTCTATATCTCTAAGTTCAAGCTACAGAAGTCTCATACCCGTAGATCCAAAAGTTTCAATGGCATAAAACTCCCCTTCCTCCATTTTTGTTTGCTCTCCACCTTTCACTATTGGAACTGATTTCCCAGCATGGATTTGATATGGCCCAATGCTATGTCCATTGAGGTTCCGAACACTTTTAACTGTCACACAAGCAACAGCGTAGCTTGAGTTATCATCCCTTTTTCACTATACATTATTTTCACATAGTGGAAAATCAGAAGCTGCATACGACTACTTTACATTACCTTGGAAAACTTTCCCATTGATTTCAACCTCATATGACTCCATAACTTCTTGGATTGCAGCACCAACATCACCAAGCCGTGCATCTATTCCAGCTTCCTGAAATGAAGTGATAATTAAATCATTTTGATGCTCCACATATGCATGCTACAACAGAAATAATCTCAGACAACCATGGTCAGTAACAGGACAGGAGAAATTAAATTAGGCAGACAAATTATATAGTAGAAGCTAGAGATGCCAATCCATACAATACTTGCCTATTGGAAATCAGTATTCTAATGAACACATGAGCATGATGCACCTGAGCAAAACATCTCAGTTCGGTACAATCAAACAGAGCACTAAAAGAAAAGGCAGCCTACAGAGTGCAGAGAAAAACATTGAAATTACCTTGATCCCGGTATTCGTGGCATCTCTCGTTGCTTGAAGCAATGGATTGAACATAGGATTGAATGCAACAGTAAATGCACAATCAACAATGTACCCTAGAACATATATCAAGTTAGTGCTTGCAATTAAAAAGTATTGACTAATTGACGAGAAATCCACACAAGTAGTCACATCAACAAACCAAAGACAATAAAATGAAACAAAACCATTGACTGACCATCTATATGTGTTCCAAAATCCAGCTTCATCACATCATCATATTGTAGCACGGTTTTGTCACCCGCATTTGGAGTCCAGTGAGCTGCCACCCTAAGAATTGCATTTTTCTTCCATCAATTCTTGAACCAAATGAAAAGTTGGAAACACATCTCAGCATTAACGGAAACACTATAAAAGAATGACATACCAATTCAAGGAGCATCCAGTCGGAAAAGCAATGCCAGCTTGCAGTCCATTCTCCTTGATAAGATTCCGAACCATGTTTTCCAATGTTTCACATAGATCAACCATTAACATTCCAGGCCTTATGATGCTCCTCATATATTTCCGCACCTATAGCAAATAACAATATACATATGTTGTAGAATTGCAACCAACATATATAGAATAAAGTTGTGCTGCACATAAATTACAGAGGGGTATATTTTAAACCTGTCTGTGAACTTCTGCTGCTCGTCGAACAGAGTTGTACATTGGCTTTTGCAGTCGTTCCAGCTCTCTCTTTTCCTCACTAGTTGTTCTCCACAAATTACTGAATAACAATAGTGTATAGATTTGTAAGAGTTACTGGTAGTTAGTTATATTAGTTCATAACTGGTGGTGCTTAACAAGATGGAGAAAATCACAACCCCCCCCCCCCCCCACCCCGCCACCCCAAATACAAATACATAGGATAATTTAGTTCCATAGAACTTCAGCTAATTGCACTTACTCATCCTTATATTGTTGGATTTCACCTTCTGGAAAATCTCCTGACGGGAAAAGCTCATCAACAGGTATTGATGGAGGATCTGTCTGTTGAAAGGGATCCTTCTTCTTTCTACAGAAGAGATGAAAAATCCTTGTGAAATGAAACAGGGCAAACAATAAAAGTATGGTTCAACTCAACAGCAGAACTCACTTGGATTTGTTTTTCTTCTTTTTCTTCTTTGCAGCTCCTGAAGAACTCATTTCAAAAGACGATGTTAGACTAACCCCACCTCAAATGATAGATATTACAGAATAACCTTCAGCTTTTATATTTATAGGAAAAATTTGGCAACGCAAAGTTGTCACCTGGTGCTCTATCTTGAGATGGACCATCCGCCTGCGCTTCATCATCATCCTCCTCTGGTGGTGAGGACTGAGCTGCCAGAACAGAATGATTGCTGTTTGCAGCTTTGTCTTTAATCAGATTATCCTGCAAAAGAAAAAGGGATGCTAATTGGTATGAAAAAAATACAGCAAACCAAGGGTCAAGCATGATAAATGTGCCGTATAAGAATCCATGATCCATGCAATAAATTTGTTATCACTTGTTCAAGTCTTCCAATCATTTCACATTCAAACTGAACTGGAAAATCCACCCACCTCATCTAGTCAAAAGTTCAGTGACCATTCTTAGGACAATTTTGGTCATTACTTACAAGTGACTTCAGACAAAGCATGCTTGAAGCAAGGAACAAATGAAGAGGCTAATATTGAATTAAACATGTGAGTATGAAAGACAATGACCAGTTATCATGACTAGGACAGGACCACCTCCGCAAACAAAATACTCCTCCAGTTCTCAAATAGCTGCCAACGAAAATATGCTCAACTCTGTGCAGAACAATACTAGTGTCTAGTGATTCGTTTAATGGGTCATGAAAACAAAGGAACTGCTGCAGCTACTAACTTTTGTCTCGTCATGTTGTCCAACATGCTGCGCCTCCATCTCCTTGGTTGTTGCATCAACTGCAGCCATTTTTATACTTCTATAGAAGGTTCAAACCTGAATCGAAGGATAAACATAACTGTAAGACCCAACATATCTCAGGACAAACTACATTTCAGATAAATATATCTCCATTATAAAGCAAATGAGTATCAATGAATTATCTCAGCTATTCAAAAGTGTCTAACAGAAGCATGACACATTCATAAATGATAAAGCCACTGATAACAAATAATATCATATCTGTATTGCCAGTATTTGCTCATTAAACTCAGTAAGCGAAATGCATGATTTAGAGTCCAGTCAAGAATGCTCGCTAACGTTAATTAAACAGAATTATGCACAAAATGCTCAATGCAGCAGCATTTAGTTACATTTTTTTTGACTGCGGCATTTAGTTACATGTATACACCACAAGTGAACTAACCATACCATATATGTTCTTGTGCACTCAACCTAGCAACAGTATGAAATTATTTGTTGAATTTGTTTTTCTCTGATTTTTTGGTTTACCTAGGAAATTTGGACATTAGTTTAAAAACAAAGGAAATTTTGGCATTGGCTTGCAAGCTAGATGAGACACTACACGGTCATATCAATTCAGGAAAGGGACATCCAAGCTAATATAGGCCGCGTCATCTGAAGCTCGCTGCAACTATTATAGGACTCATAAATGGGCAGCTACTTATATGTTCTAGCACCAAAATACGGCACTTAGTGCGCTTGGGGTGTATACGGGATACACAACTCGGCACTAGCATGTTACAAATCTTTAATCTCAGTCTTCAAAAGCTATGTTACATGTAGAACAAAATTTAGGCATCGCAACATTTCTTCATACAGCACACAGATCACGGATCAACACCGACGAGGTTAGCCGGAGTACATACATACCTAGGCGGCGCGTGCGAGAGTAAGCCGGCGGGCAGGCGAGCGGGCGCTGGACTCGACAGCCCCGCTTAGGGTTTGGTGGCGGGGGAAGAGTGGCGTGGCACCTGGTGGAGGCGACCGGCCGTCAGGAGGAGTAGGACCCGAGGAGAGGCGGATAAGGAAACGGAGACGCCGAGATGGTGACGAGCTGCTGGCGGGGCCGGTGGCTGGTGGCCGGCGGCGTCGCTCCCGCACAGTAGCGAACTCGCGATGCGGCCGAGGGAGAGGAGGTGGAGGCGAGGCGGGCGGACAGTGCCAGGATTGCGGGCGAAGGCCGAACCTTTGTCCTAATGGTCGAAACGCGGGCCGGCAGGTCAGCCCGCAACTTTAATTTGTGGCAGCCCACGTGCACGACCCCCGCAATAGTTTTTTTCTAAAAAGAAAACAAATTACCTCCCTCACCTATCGACTGATTTTTTCAATAAAAACTAATTTGCTCTCTTAAACTATATAAAAAAGGAATATTATCCCCTTCAACTTTTAAATTTGTCTGCTATTACACTTTATGTGTTTTTTGTTCGACTCTGATTTTAATGATGTGGTACCAGATCTTATATCTCTAATATCTCTATATAATTCATACTCACTGGCCATTTATTTTTTTCTAGATCTCCCTCCACAACGTGTCACGTCATCACACTATTAGTCATCATTTACGAGCACCAAAGCTCCATCTATGCATGCGTGTGGCACTTTTCAGTTTTCACAACTGTTAATTCACCTCTTCATCTCCCTACTTGCACCTGTCGTTAGCCTCCCTCATTGCATGTTCACTTGGATTTGCACACAGGCGAACAGGCGCAAAACATTATGGCCATTTACCACATCCATTCATCTGCCACTGCAATTTATGTAAGTAATCTGAACCATCACTATTGCCTTTGCATTTAAATAGTTGTGCTACTCCTCTGCTCGATCGGCAGTGGATCCAGTTGCCCAGGCCGTCGATATGGTAGCGCCACAACCGGTAGTGGAGCCTGAATGCCTGACGCCATTGCCGAAAGCAGCTCCAAGTTGCGATCCTTGGGCGCTGGATGCTAAAGAGGCATGGAAGATGGTACGGACGACGGGAGACGCCAGCAACGTACCCTCACCGTCCTTAGCCATCGTGTCCATGCTCTGAACCAAGCAACCCATTGGTAGCTTCACCTGCAGCATCCACGCGCCGCCACGAACGTCATGCCATCTCCACCTTCTCCTCCTCCGGCGCAGTGCTGCTTCTCATCGAGCGAGCGCCACCACAGCTTCCTCCAGCCACCTCGATTCCTAGAACCTCACACCGGCGTCTCCGGCACAATGAGCATCGGTCACCATAGCCTGCTCCTCCAGCCACCTCCACCTTCGTCGTCACTGGGGTCAAGCCCGACATGTGGGCAAGGTGCCGGACGGCTGAACAAGCGAGTACCTAAAATGTGTGAAAAGATAGAAATGGAGAGCAGACAGGGTCGTCACGGGTTCAAACTAGATACTTTAGCCTGGAATTTAAACTGGATAATAGTTTTACCGTAGTCTACGGCTCTATATATATACGATAATATAGTAGCTGTTAAGGATTAGTTTACCTGATATATACGTATAATAATAATACTGATCATACATTTTATCTTTCCTTTTCGGCTTTTCTACTCAAGCCACTTGTATTCTAAAACTAACAGCTTACATACATATATATATTCCAGTATGCCAGTAGGATGAATTTAGTCCTATCACCTTCAAATCATATTATTGAGTAGGATGAATTTAGTCCTATCATCATCAAATCATATTATTGACTATATATATCACCAGTATTATCTCATTCATATCTTTCTGCATTCAGCTTCAAATATGTTCCCTAAACTCTAACATCAAATGTCTTATGGTGCTTAAAATTGTTTGAATCTTGTTGGAGTTATTTTGGTGCTTACTAGCCCTCATTATAATAATTATACTTAGTCAGATAACCAATAGTCAAAAAAACAAAAGCCAGAAAAGTCTACTTTGAGCCAAAAGGCTAAAAGCTGGTCAAACAAACAGGCCCGAATGGATAGCGAGAGTATCAAACAATACACGATATCTTGCTTTTTACAATAAAGAAACGTAAGATCGAATGTTAGCACCGATTGCACTCCTTTGGTACCTTTGACGGCGACAGCGGTGACAACAGCGCCCAGATGATTGCAATAGCGTCCATTTTTTTTTACTTTAACGGTACTTGTGATTGTGGATAATGATCGTGCAGGGACTCAATTCAGAAGAACCACCGCTACTCGGTGCTCACCAGACACAAAACAAAAGCATGTCCCAGTGCATTTTCTATTTCCCAGCAACAGCAAGTTACTGAAAAACCCTACAAAAGCCAGCGCCGGCGGGTCCCTTCAGCCCACGACACACGTTAGAGAGCATACATATCTTACACATCACAAACACACCACACATGCAAACATCACACAACCAAAAAACGTTTCTGTTATGCTTACTGAGACGGTAAGCCTGAAACTAATCCTCTTCTTCAGTACTATGTTGTGGTGCCGCATCCTAGCTACTGGGTGCTATTTCTGACGTGAACAAGGTTCCGCAGCTCTTCAAATGCATCCATGGTCTCCGGGTCAAAACCTCCAGCAAACTGCAAAAATAAGCTGGGTTTTTAAACACTTGCTTATTTAAAAACTGGAGACAATGCAAACTTAATGAGGCAATAGGTTCCTGTGATAAGTGTCAGAGGAAAAGAAATCTGTTTAATCACATATGGAACTGGAAATAAGGACATGTGAAATGATTGTGTGTGTGATAATATTTGTTGGCATTAAGGCATGCGCAACGTGCATTGAGAGTTTGCCATGTCTTAAGTTACTCTATTTGTGTTACCTGATGCATCCTGAAGGCAAATCTCACAGCCTGAAGCAGCATGTACTCTAGAGCTGGATCCTTGTTCAGAGGGCCCATGTATTGAAGCTCCATTGCAACCCTTTTCATGTACATCTTCGCTAATTTCACAGACGCAAACTTTATCTGCAGTCAAGAAGGAAAAAAATAAGGAAACAATCCAACAATTTAAAGCAGGTCTTTTACACAATAGCAACAAAATCTGCAACTGTTGACAAGGAAACAAAGGCGGAAGCCCGGAGAGGCTGCTAATATTCCTTAAGCAACAATGCAAAAAAAATCATCTATTTAGTATTCTCAAGGAATAGGACATTTAGTGGTCATCATACTAAGCATTCTAAATACTGAAAGATATATATGACAGCAGTGGGAAACTAATCGATAATTATAGTACTTCGTACTAGACAACAAGCTTTGCTTACTCCAGTAAAGTAGCGTAATTCTGCAAGGCCATCTGCAGTTCCATGCCTAATGGTAGTGCACACTCATAATTTATTTACTTTATTTAAACCAGAAAAGAGGCAGTCCGACACGTAATATTTACCTTGCCAATAAGGTTGTTATCAAGCATCCAGTCAGTAGGAATATTAAACTCCTTGCACTGCCTCATCATAGCCTCTCTTGTCCTTAGAAGGTTGTAAACACCTCTCTCGGTCCTGAATTAAGAATGCCAACAAAATTTTCAGTACTTTGCAACTTTATGGGTAATAATTATTAGGTGGATGCATGTTAATTATATTTCAGCAAGCTCGGTCATACTTTTCAGATAGTGTGACCATTTTCTTCAGTGCGATTTCACAGGGAAGGCGTGGATCATCTTTATAGTTTGAAACTTCCGATTCCAGCTTCTTCAGGTCCTGGTAGCCAAAAGCTGCCTCTCGTAGAGTGTCTGCCTTCCTCTCAGGCCAATCAAAATGCTTCAACACTGCTCTCTCATCCACCTGTTCGTAGGGTGATTAAGTTAAAATAACAATTTAAGTGTCAGCTCCAATTGAAAATGACTACTCAGGAATCAGTGGGATTGTAATAAACATACTAGGAAGCCAAGTTCATCATCTAGCCACTTCACAAATGCAACCACATCTTCGATATCTTTGTAGGCTGCACTAGTCACCTCCTTAATCAATGATTTCACAAATTCACCTTGAGTCTCAACATCCGCCTTGATCTGCAAATTAAGTAACAAGTTAAAGCAAACAGTTAGTGCCAGAACCAGCCCATTAGAGCTATTTGTATGATCACCAGATTTTGGATAAGCTAGACTGAGTTCACTACTTACAGCTTGCAAATGGGACGAGCGGTTCTCAATTTCACCAATCATGCTACTCCTCACATTCGCAGAGTTAGCTGCTTCACAGATTCCACCACTGGAAGTATCCTTTTTGGAGTCCCTTCTCATAAGTGAATGGTAGAGCTCTGCGACCTGAGGTGCCCTCTTCATGACCCCAGTACTTTTTGAGGAAAACTTTGGAGGAGGTGGCGGCGGCGGTGGTCGTGGTGGATTTACAGTTGATCCATTTGATGGACCAGAATTGGACACAGAAACAGAAGGTCTTGGTGGAGGATTAGGGATGCGCAATGCACGCTTTTCAACATCCAGACACTGCGACTTGCATACTTCTGGCTTGCTGAGAACAAATCTTGAACTTTCAGATCGACCAAAATCATACTTGTCCACAAGAAGGTCACGCTTCTCCCTGACTGTAGGATCCTTATTACAGGCAAATGACTCATCTGTTGCATCTGGAAGGCTGATAAAGGTATCAGATTGTCTTCTTTTAATGATGTTAAAGTCTTGTGCACATCCCTTTGGTCCACCAAGTGAGTGCCTACGTGTCGGGCTTCGTGCTTCTGCAGCTTCAATCCATGCCCTATCAAGAAGGGCCTCCTTTTTAGATGCTTGACTGCTCTTATCATTCTGGGACCACTGCTTGATGCGTTCTGCGATGCTGAATTTTATATCAGAACAGTCCTCAGCATTTTTTGCATCACCTTCACCACCATCATCCTCATTAAAAGCCATGACACCATTGCAATCTATATCAGTCATTGCTCTAGCTGCTTGATCTGAGTTACAGAGCTCATGGCGTAAACATGAATTGATCCACCGAAGATAAGCAAGCTCCTCAACCTCAGTTAGCCGACTCATTTGCAATCCCTCAACTTGCCTGCTGAGGTTTGCATTTGTGTGCCTCAGCAACGATGCTTCAGCTTGAACCTTGGCAACTATATCACTCTGGTGACAGTATTTAAAGCACATGAAAGAAAAATTAGTTGAAATATTTCCATACAAAGTACAAACAGAAAGAACAAAGTTCAAGCAATGGTACCTCTGCATTCTCCTCAAGGCCAGCCAATTTGGATTCAGCTGAAGAGAGCTTAATTGCAAGATTTCGTTTCTGAAACTGTAGCTCTTTGTTTAACCGGCGTAGTTCAACAACCTCAAACTCCAAGTTCTCTGAAGGTGTATAGTCCCCATTTACACTAGGTATCTGGTTGCCATGGCTATCTAATCTTACATTTTCTTCATGATGCTCTACCATAGAAGATAGAGCTGATAATTGTTCAGATATGCTTGTTTTCTCAGCTTCTAATGAGGTCTTCAGTCGTGCAAGCCTGTCAACTTCATCCCTCATAGAATCAAGCTCCTTCTCAAGCTCTGAAACTTTTGGGTTTTCTCTGCATTGCCGCAACTCTGACTGTAATGCTAATTCCCTATCTTTCGACTCACGTAGTTGCTCCCTAAGATGATCCAACTCAAGAAAAAGATCATGGGATGCTGGGGACCTAATATTGTGGCAATCAAAGATATGGGGGTGGACTTGAGCACCAGCAGGTGAACAAGGGAAGTCCCCAATGAGGGATCTTTTAACCCTAGAGTGGTATGGAATCTGTTGTGTGGTCTGATTGACATTTTCGACACTTGCAAGAGGTGGTTTTTTGCTTGCAATTGCTGCTGTCTTCTTGGTTTTCTTGTCTGCTGTAAAACCTTTGACAATTTGGGAACCCCATGAGGACCCAAACTTTGGTTTCAGAGAACTGGAATTGCTTTTGGAGTCAACCCTCGATCTGCATGGCTTTGTTTGGTTGTCAAACATTATTTCCTCTTTCATCTTTTCCCAGGATTACCACACTCCAAGCACCATTCAACACTGCATATAAATCAGGAAAGTTGTTAGTGATATATGTAGCAGCCAATGTCACCGCAAGAAAATTTTGAAATAAATAATATGGTCAACTGATTTGTGAAAGAACCAGAGGATTATGTGTCCATTTTCAAACTCTCCATCCATAGCCCCACGCAACATAGCACAACATCCATCAAACTCAGTATTCGTCCAAAGAAACTCTTATCAGCAACTCTATGTATGGAACAGTTAATACCGAAACAGACCATTTGAGTTTAAACCACAAAAGCCTTCCTTTCTCTAGTTGCTCCCATGAAGCTCTGTTTTTCTAGCCTGTTGAGAGTTGCACTACATTCCTTAGCGATTAAATTGACTACGCCTATCCCTGGACACGCACTTATGTGAAGCAAAAGGAGATTATGCAGGACTGAACAGTATGTATCGCTTTTGAGTAATCATCTCATCGTGAATCGCCGGATTCCAGAATCTTTCCGGCAGCACAACAAATAAAATTGTTGAGGAGGTAAAGACATGCTTTCTACTACTACAAGGCAAAGGGAAGGACCAAAAATAGGACATGGATACCGCGATTGAGACAGATCTGCCTAAAAATAGCTGGCACTGAGGAGGAGGAGGGAGGGGGGGGGGGGGGGGGGGAGGCGCCGGCGTTGGGGGGCGGCGCACCATTCCGCACAGATGGAAGTGAAGAGAAGGGGCGGCGTACAAGAAGGTTAGTCGTCGCCGCTGAGGGCCTCAGTCGTCGGCGGCGGTAAAGGAAGGCTACGGGAGAGGGACCAAAGTTACAGCTCAAAAAAAATACTGAAATCCCCCAACCCTAAGCAGCTCAAATCCGCGGCATTCCACTCCACCAGAACGGACCTCGAATCAGCTCAACCTGGCTATGTCCCCACAAAGAGCACACCGAATCAGCTCAACCTACCTAACTACTCCAAAGACCGTAGCGACGACCGCGGCGGCCGCCGGCGTCGGAATACTGAGGCAGCGAGCAACTAGCGCTAGCAGTAGCCGCAGTGGCGCTCTAGTCAGTAGCAGTAGCAAATAAATAAAGAAGGAAATGAGCCAGTGCGAGGATGGAGGGGAAATAAACAAGGGGTGGAGCTTCGGATGCTTGCCTCGCCGGCTCGGCTCGCCGCTCGCCCCAAGACGAGGAGAGGCGAGGAGAGGAGAGAATCCGTCCGTCCCCCACGCGCGGATTTTTTTCAGTGGATTCCTCCCGGATTCCGAGACGCCACGCGACCGCCTCGAGGTCTCGGCCTCGCTCCAGTGGAGAAGAGAGAGAGAAGGCGACGGAGGAGGAAGGGGGAGGGGGGCTTTTGAATTTTGAAATCGGAGATGGGGAAGAAAAAGGCGAGTAGCCGTAGCGTAGCGTAGACTGTCGCTAGCTGGGGGCAGAGGCAGCGCAGTGGAGGGAGCTTGCTGACATGTGGGGTCCCCTGTGTCCGGTTGTCGGCCTCGGCATTTTGCCTGATTTTTCGCTCCTGTTGTGTCCACCTGTCCATGGACCATGGCTTGGATCGTGGTCACTTGTAGACCTTGTTTAGTCGTCAAATTGACGCTGGAATTCTTATAGCGGAATTCTATAGTATTTCATTTGTATTTAGTAAAAATTATCTAAACTTTAATTAATTAGGTTTAAAATATTTGTCTCGTAAAGTATAATAAAACTGTGTAATTAGTTTTTAATTTCATCTATATTTAATACTCTATGTATGTGCCAGCATTTTTATGTAATGGGAAATAAAAATTCTGCATAGTAAATTTAGTGGCCAAATTTGATGAACTAAACAAGGCCTTTTTTATATTGCCTCAGAGCGTTAGCTCGTGCAGTACGTCCTCGCGTTGACGGACGGCCGGACGCGGGTTCGATCCCTGGGATCGACCGTGTTTTCTCACCCACGAACAGTAGTTTCTTAATAAATTTCGTTGCCTCGCACGGATACGTCACAACCGTTATATCTCTCAGCCGTGTTCTAGAACCTAAGGTATAGGTGGTAGGTCTAGTTTGCGCACTAGGATATGTGTGAGTTGGATGTGTGTGTGTGGTGTGAGTTAGTACGTGAGTTCAGATACTATAGCTTGTACTTAAAGTTTGAAACTAAACAAGGCCTGGTAAAAAATTACTCTCTCTGCTGCCACCTCCTGCTTGGGCCTCAGGTGAAGCCTATGAAGGCACGCCACGACACGTTAAGGTAATTGGAATTTTTTTTATTAATAAATTTATTTTTTAAAAAAATTACAAAATTAGTCTCCGTTTTTAAAAAATTGCAGGAATAGGCCACCAGTCGCCCGTTGGAAGGGCGAAGATGGGCCTTGTCGCCCGACTGGCGGGCTACCTGGGCCATGTCGCCCGACCAGTGGGCGACTTGGCTGTGCACGTGGCATGGCGGGTCCCACGTCGCCCGGCCGATGGGCGACGTGGCCCATGTCGCCCGGCCGATGGGCGACGTGGCCCATGTCGCCCGACCAGTGGGCGACTTGACCGTGGACGTGGCATGGCGGGCCCCACGTCGCCCGGCCGATGGGCGACTTGGCCCATGTCGCCCGGCCAGTGGGCGACTTGGCCCATGTCGTCCGGCCAGTGGGCGACTTGGCCCATGTCGCCCGAACACGGGGCGACGTGGCGCCGCTATATATAACGCGGCCGGCCGCGGCCGGCCGCTGCCGGCTGGGAGAAGAGAACAGAAGGAGAGGAGAGGAGAGGAGAGGAGAAGAGAAGAAGAGAAGAGAAGAGAAGAAGAGAAGAAGAAGAAGAAGAAGAAGAAGAAAAAGAGGAGGAGGAAGAAGGAGAAGAGAGGAAGAGAAAAATTTTTGGTAAGTAAAAAAATAATTTTATATATAATTATTTAATGTGTGTTATATTAATTGTTAGATAATGTAATGAGTAGTTAAGCGATTAATATTATATTTTGGTAGTATTACTTATATTCTTATTTTATATATATTGTTAAATTAAAAAGTTATAGTTGAAATAATATTAGTAATATATTAGTGAAAAGCTATTTTAGCTGAAATTTTTAGATTACACAGATGTCGGAGAAGTTAGGATTTTAAATTTATTATGGAGAAGGAGAAATTATTCAAGGTGTACACGGGGTTGATCTGTCAGGATTTGCCTCAGTAACTAGATGGGTGTCTAGGGCAAATGAGAGAACAATTAGTGGTGTGCAGAATTGGTTGATGCGAATATTTGGGCTTGACAGCAACCAACATGACGTTAAGGTCATGGGTATGGTTAGTCGTGCTCGGGAGGGCACTTTTTGGGAGTTAGTACCGCTTAATGCAACATCAACATGAAGAAAATACGTCAACAAAGCTGTAGAACGTGGGTGGCCTCTAGTCCTTCTTGCTCAGGCATATACGAAGGAGGTTCATGAGGTACACGTTGTAGAAGAAGAAGGAGGTCCGAGCCATGACAATCACAATGATAATGAGGAAGATAATGAAGAGAGTGATCATCACCTGTCATCTATGGTGCCGACGGGTGAAGCGGACGAAGGAGAGCGCATAGAGCATATAGTTGAAGAGATGGCGATGGAAGATATGGAGAATGAGAATATATCTGAAACTGAGTCATCTGAAGATGAGAATGAAATTCCTGTCTCACTGGAGTGGAAGAGTAACAGTTCGAAGAATTTGATGATCAACGAAGGAAATTCTGTGCCGTGGGAATATCATGAGAATAAAGTAGTAGAGGGAGGTATGTACAAAGGCAAAGATAAAGTGATGAGTGCCGTGAAGTACTGGTCTCTGTCAATGAAGCGGTCTTTTGTAGTTGTTAAGTCTAACAAGAAAGTATATGATGTTAAATGTGTGTTTTCGGACTGTCCATTTAGGGTACATGCTTATGAGCAAAAATAGAGTACAATTTGGAAGTGCTCTATAGTAACAGAACATACATGTGAGTTACAAGAATTAGAGAAGTCCAATACTACTCTTACATCGAGCTTCATTGCAGAGTACATGTATAATCGAATTATTGATAATTTAAGGTATGAGCCGAAATCTATAGTGACTACTATAGAGGAAGATTTTAAATACACCATCAGCTATTCGAAGGCATGGCGAGCGAAACAGAAGGTCATTGAGAAGAGATTCGGTTCATACGAAGCATCTTATGAGAACCTACCAAGATTGTTAGAAACCATTAGACAAAGAAATATTGGTACATATTATGATATCATGGATGTGTCTGATCCAAAAGAGGCCGGAAAGTTAATACTTCGTCGAGCCTTTTTTACACTAGGTCAATGTATAATGGCATTTCGTCATTGCAGACCTGTTTTATGCATGGATGGTACATTTCTAACAGGAAAGTATAAAGGTCAGATTCTAACTGCTATTGGTGTTGATGGGAATAATCAAGTACTACCAGTTGCTTTTGCTTTTGTGGAAAGTGAGAACACAGATAGTTGGTATTGGTTTCTGGAGCGTGTGAAGTTAGCAGTGGTGCAAGGACGACCTAATGTTTGTGTCATACATGACCGACATGCCGGTTTGTTGAAGGCGATAACGGATATGCAATATGGTTCAGTGGAGCATGATCTTCCTCCTCGATGGTCGGACATACAATCAAGATGGTGCATGAGGCACTTGGGTGCAAATTTTTTCAGCCATTTCAAAAATAAACACCTTATGAATATGTTTAAGAGGTTGTGCAATCAGAACCAACAAAGAAAATTCAATGCAATGTGGACACGTCTTGATGAATTAACAACAAAGCAAACAGAAGAGTTAGCGACTCGTACGAATCAAGACCCGAATGATATGTCTGTTCCTCTTTCAGGCCTTCCAACGGATGCCTTGAGGAACGTGGTTCGGAGGTCGGGGTCATCAATCAGGTGCTTCTCAGATTGGATTGAGTACGAGCCAAAGGAGAAGTGGTCATTATTATATGACACAGATGGGGCGAGGTTTGGAATAATGACAACAAATTTGGCGGAGGTGTACAATTGGGTCATTCGAGGCATGAGAGGATTACCTCTTTGTCGGTGTTCTGACCCTCGAGGGGTTAACACCAACGAGTAATATCGTGTCCGCGTGCTCCCTAATCCGGTGGGTGATGCAAGAATGACACAATGATTTATCCTGGTTCGGGCAAAGAAGGCCCTACGTCCAGCGGGGGGAGGATGATTCGTGTTATCTTGCACCGAAGTGCTAGTACAGGGGAAAATACAAGCTGGTGTGAGGAGTGAAAGGTGGAGTTGGGGCGTGCGGACGCCTTGCTCTCGACCTCGCACAGGCTCACGGTGTTGCTCAGTGATCTAGGGCCTTAATGTTCCTATGCTCTAGATCCTCTCTGTCTGAGTCCGGTCCCTCTCTCTAACGCCCTGGCGCCTCCTTTTATAGACGAAGGAGGGGCACAGGTGTACATGTATTTCGAGTTCGCATGACGCTGATGACGTGCGACGTTGAGGCCGATCATGTCGGTGCCGCTGTAGTGATGTACGTCGGTATGGGAGGCCCTGCAGCCGTCACATCGGGAGTTGTTGAAGTTCAGCTCGAGGGTTCGCTCGGTGAAGCCGAGGGGCGACGGTCGAGGGTTCTGGCCGGAGCCGAGGGGGTCGTGCTTCGCTGGATAAGATCGAATCCCGGAAAACACGGAAAACATGTTAGTTCATACGTCTCGAGGCGGTGCGGGTCGTGGCACAGCGCTCGGTATGGCGCAACAGCGTAATATGACTTGCGGGATTCCGGGGCATGGGCGGTAAAAGTAGATTTGACCGCCACGCCTGTGACTGTGGCCATGCGGTTAGGCGGGGGTAGATAGATCACATTAAATGCGCTTGGATCCGTACGGGGGAGTTGGTGGCCGAGGGGTGCACTGCCCTCGAGGGCCGCCCATTCGCCCAGGCGAAGTTCCGTCCTCGAGGGGAGGCTCGTTCGCTGGGCGAAGTTACGTCCTCGAGGGCAGGCTCGTTCGCTGGATGAAGTTCCATCCTCGAGGGGTAGCTTGAATCGTACCCTCGCGTATACAGTACTTGTCCGTTCGGTATCCTCTCGGGTGAACAGCGCTGGTCCGTTCGGTATCCTCTCGAGCAGGCGTTGGTTTCGGGCCGTCGTTGTTCGTTCGCGGGCCAGTCCGATATGTCTCAGCCTATGGGCGTTAATACGTTAGCGCGGGAGTTTATCGGAGGGGTCAAGATGCTGATTTTGCGGGGCTTTAGTTTGTTAAGCAAGGGGTCTGGGATGCCTGTTTTCAGGGTATCGACAGTAGCCCCCGAGCTCCTGCGCGAGTGATGTCACTCGGGGAGGGGGTCAGGAATTTAGAAATGAGACGTGATTCGGATTTTTTTCGCGGGGGGCGCGCGAGCGACCCCCGCGGGGTAGCCCCCGAGGCCTCGTAGGAGTCAAAAAGACTCCTGTGAGGGCTTTATTTTATATTTAGTTAAAGGGTGCTCATCCAGTCGGGCATTGGCCTGAACTGGAGTCGTAGCGTTTTACCGAGGGGAGCCCCCGGGGGATGTTTCGACCCTCTTTCATCGAGGGGCGCCGGACACAGGCGAGCCCCCGAGCCTCGTGCGGCTGGGGCGTTGCTGGCCTCGGCCTTCTTCTCACGAGTCCTTTCGATCGGATGTGAGGCGAGAAGCATCGGACTACCCCTGATAGGGCGAGCCGCGAAGTTCTCAGTGAGCTGGTAACGGGAGAATCCAAGCGAGAGCCCGTTCCTCGTTCGATAGAGGTCGGCAGGTGGCCCGGAGGCGGTCTCATTAAAGCAAAACGCAATGGTCCTATGGATTCCGATTCCATTCGATAGGTCTCGGCGGCTCGATGCCTCCCTTCGGGGGGATTCCATAAGGTCCGTAGCGTTTCACCTTGGATGCGTCCAAAGGGGTCTCGAGAGTTCGTTCTCGAGCAGGGCCTCGTGTTGGCTCCCCCTTGGTCACCCCTGACTCGGGTGCTCGAGGGCGGCTGTCGAACCTTGTTCGTGGGGTCAGCCTTCGCTCCTTCGAGACTTAGGGCCGGAGCCCGATTTTGGTGCTCAAGGGCGGTCGTTAAGCCCTCACACGAGGACCGGCCTTCGCTCCCTCGAGACTTTGAGATAGGGTCAGAGCCCGTTTTCTCCTCTCGTGGAAATCTCTGTCGACGAGTAATCATTCTCTTTCAGCGCTCGAGGGCGGTCGTTCAGCCCTCACTCGAGGACCGGCCTTCGCTCCCTCGAGACTTCGAGGCGGGGTCAGAGCCCGCTCTTTCACGGTGCTCAAGGGCGGCCGTTAAGCCCTCACACGAGGACCGGCCTTCGCTCCCTCGAGACTTCGAGGCGGTGTCGGAATTCGCTCTTTCACGGTGCTCAAGGGCGGCCGTTAAGCCCTCACACGAGGACCGGCCTTCGCTCCCTCGAGACTTCGAGGCAGTGTCGGAATCCGCTCTTTTTCGGTGCTCAAGGGCGGTCGTTAAGCCCTCACACGAGGACCGGCCTTCGCTCCCTCGAGACTTGAGGTGCATTTTACCTTCCGTAGAAAACTCCGTTAGCGAGTAACGGTCCTTTTTTCTTACCGTTGGGCACGCCTTTTAAGGAGAAGGGCTTAGCAGTGCGATCGTGGCAGGCCCGAGCAACAGCTCTCTGCCAGAGATATGACGCGTGCGTCCGGTCGAGGGTCGAGGGGGGAACGGTCTGGTAAACGCATTAATTGCAGGAAGTTACCTTTTCCCTGCCGCCGGGCTCCGCCCGTTGCTCTTCCCGAGTATAAAAACGGAGGGGATAGGCGTTCGCTCCCACCTTTGCCATTCTGCCGAGCTCCCGCTTTCCTGCGTGCGTGAGGATAAAAACTTAGAGCGAGAAGTCACGATTGGGAACCTTCCTGGTCGTCCATCTGCCGAAGAGATTCGTGCTGCTGTTGCCGCTGCCGCGCCCACCGAGCAGATCTGCGCCGCCGCCACCGCTATGGCCCCAGTTCTCCAGCCCGCCGAGCCCTGGCGCCCGTCGACCGTGACGCGGCAGAGGCTGACCGAGCTAGTGAGGGAAGGGCTTCTCCGCCCCATCACAGATTCGAATCGGCCGGAGTGGATCGCGCCGCCCAGGGACCACGAAGAGCCAAACCCACCGGAGGGGTACGTGGTGAGCTTCCTGAAGTTCCATCGGCACGGGTTCGGCATTCCCCCAAGCGAGTTCATGCGGGGGCTGACGAACTACTACGGCGTCGAGCTCCACCATTTCTCCCCCAACGCCATCTCCAACGCCGCCATCTTCGCAGCCGTCTGCGAGGGCTATCTCGGAATGGAGCCACATTGGGAGCTATGGCTCTACCTCTACAAGGGGGAGTGGTTCGCCTCCCTGGTGTCGGTCGGAGTAAGGCGAATCGTCAGAGCGGGATGCCTCAACATCACGTTGAATACCGGGAGGTCGGAGGAGCCACGCGAGTACATCCCCACCGGGTTAGCGACTAACCACTCCCGGTGGGACGAGCAGTGGTTCTATCTGCGCAACGACGGCGGCTATCTTCCGCCGTACACCGGGCGGCTCATTGCCGAGCGTCCATACAATTGGCCGTTCGGTGTCGCGGGAGACCTTCAGCGCCGACTTCACCCCTTCGTCGTCGCGATGAGGACCCTTCGAGAAGCAGGCCTGATGGCAGGGATAGTCGCCTCGGCCTTTCACAGTCGACGGGTGCTCCCTCTGATGGAGCGCCCGTTGCGATTGGACGAGATGCTCCCCTCGGCGGCGCCCGAGCTTCTCAGGAGGTGCCGGATGTCCGGCGAGAGACTGTCCGCCTCGGAAGTCATCACGCGGGTAAAGGGGATGGTGTCTGGCTCGTTCAAGGTGGAAGACGTCAACCGTCTCCCCATGCGGCCGGAGGAGGATTGCCTCGACCTGGTGAGTGCCCCGGCTCGTGCCCTTTGAGTTCTCCCCCCTTTCTTATGTCCCCGTGACTAAATGTCTTTGCGCAGGGGAGAATCGACTACCGGAGATCGAGGCCTCCACTGAGGGAGGACGCCGCCGATCGTCAGGTAAGACGCTTCACCGCCCAGCAAGAGAAGCGGAGTAAGGACGAGGAGGAGAAAAAGAAAGCCAAGAAGCTCTGGGAGCGCGAAAGGCTCGCGAAGCGCCGCGCTGAGCAGAGGCGCGACGGGCTCCCGGAGGAGGAGTCTCCCTCGTCCGAGGGAGATGAAGATGATGATGATGACAGTGATGACATTGAGGGGGTGGAGGGACGCCTCGACCGCATCCTGCCGGAATCCACCCATGCTGACCGCCCCTTCGTGCAGGAGGAGGTGGCGGAGCAGCGCGCCCCTCAGCCGGCGGCATCGGCCTCGGAGCGCCGACATGGAAAAAGGAGGGCCGAGGCCTCGCCTCGAGGAGGATCACCCACCTCGCGTCATACTCGAGGCGGGAGCCCACCCACTTCGATCCGGGAGACCCGATCCCGGTCGTCGGCGCGCGCGGAGCAGAGGCGTGCCCAGGAGGCCCCGTCGAAGCAGGGAAGCGCGGCGACCCCACCGACGGCCCCGAGCAGCCCCAGCCCTGCGAAGGGCTCGGCTTCGGGAGGGGTCTCGAAATCTGCGGGCAGTTCGAGGGGTGCCCGAAAGGCCTCTATACCCTTTGGGTAAGTGCCGTTGAATCGTTTTCTTTTCGTTGCGTCGTCTTTGTGCGTTTCAAAAACCCTTTTGCCGTTCTGCTTTCCATTCAGGCCCAAGCGCCAGATCGAGGAGGCGTCTCTCGCGCCGGCCAAGCGGCTCAAGATGGATGCAGCCTCGAAGACGGAGGCCTCGGCTATAGGTGCGTCGTCGAGGCCCTTGGCCCCGTGGGAAGCCAAGTGGTTGTCCTCCGCCCTTGGTGCTATGGCACGCGGTAGGCTGACGGGTTCCACTCCTGCTGCAGGGTCGAGCGTCCCGGGGGCCACGGCGGGTGGCGACTCCATGCCTGGGAGGACGCACGAGGGAGGGAGCGCCTCCTTGACATCACCGCCTGCGGCCCTCGAGCTTGACCCGGCACCAGGAGGCAGCGCCCCGACGTCGGGGGCTTCCGTTTCTGGCGGTCCAGAGGCTTTGATCCCCGCACCCGAGGCGGGAGCCCCCGAGGGCCACGAGCCGGGAGAGGGGGCCGTCGTTGTGGACCTCGAGGGTGAGGAGGCCTTGACCCTTCCCCCCTCGACGGGAGAGCGGCGGCCCTGGCCAGCGGGTCTGCGCGAGCTCGAGGCCCGGAGGGAGCAGGAGCAGGAGGCCCTGCAAGAAGCGGAGCCGCCATGGCCGCAGCAGGAGGAGCAGAGAGCTGGGGATCATCCCCAACATCAGCAGGCGCAGCAGACGCCGCCGGGGGACACGGCGCTGCTGGACCCGCCGGCGCAGCAGCCGCCCGAGACGTCTGAGGCGGAAGCTACTTCTGGACTGCCCAAACAATGGGTGTCCGTGATTACTTTGGACGAGTTGCTGTCCGAACAAGAAGCAGCGTCAAAGGTGTCGACGGTCCCGCGGCTGCCGGGGGCGCAACCGGAGGATGCCTCGGTACCGAGCTCGGTGGAAGACGCGCCGGCGGTGGTCCCACCGGCGCCACAAGTCGTGGCGTTGGGTGAAGCGACGGCCTCCACTCCTCCGCTGCCCCCGACGGCGCCGGAAGCAGCACCGGATCAGGCGCCGCAACCATCGACGAAGCAGCCGAAGGAGACGGCGGCTGTCGGCGTGCTGAGGAGGTCGACGTCCGACCCCGGGCTGAGGGGTGCCCGCGCCGCGTCAGAGTTCCACATCCCGGGGGAGTTGGCCGTGGGTTACGGCATTCCGGGCGATGTGGTGGAGGAGATCGAGTCCTTGGCACGAGCCAAGGTCAAGATGGTCCTTCCAGATTGGGGCAAGGAGCGCATCGTGCTCCGGGAACTCGGCGATCCCAGCGCCCCGGGGATCGAGATGAACGACCTGGCGGAGGTCGAGTGCTGGGAGGAGGCCGAGCGGTCCCGGGCGTGGCTGCGGCACTTGCTGAAACTGGGCGCCGAGCTTGCCGAAGGCCTTGACCGGAACCTCGCGGTGAGTCGCCGTGTTAGGCCATATGTAATTCTTTCGTATGGGATGCCTTAACCCTCGATTTCCTGTCCCCAGGTGGCGCAGAGGCGGTCCTACTCCAAGTCAGTCTTCCTCCACGAAACGCACAACAGCCGGGAGGAAGTGCTTCGCCAACTCGAGGCCGGCGGCTCTGCACAGAGCAGGGTGGCCGAGCTCGAGGAGGAGCTAAAGCAGACGAGGGAGGAGGCCGCCAAGGCCAAAGAGGAAGCCGCCCGGGCGAAGGCGGACTCCGACGCCGCTCGAGGGGAAGCCGCCCGCCTCGAGGGGGAGCTCGAGCGTGCCAGGGAGGAGGCTGACGCGGCGAAGGCCGAATCGGAGAAGGCCAGGGTCGAGAGCGTCCGAGCCCAGGAGCGCGTTGAGCTGCTCATGGCGGAGGCTCAGAGCTCTGTGGCGCGCATCCGTTCGCTCGAGGCCAGCTTCGCTGAAGTCTCCGCCACGCGCAACGCCCTCTCCGCCTTGGTCCAGGAAGAGAAGAGACGTGCCACCGACCTGGAAACCCAGCTCGGGGCAATGAAGGCCACCCTCCGGGACAAGGAGCAGGCCATCATCCTAGCTGGTGGCGCCCTCGAGACCCTTCGTTTCGAGAAGACGGAGGTGACCCGAGCCTTCAAAGAGGCCCAGCGGGAGCGGGACGAGGCTCGGGGGGAGCGCGACGCCGTGCTGGGGGATCGCAACGCCCTCGAGACTCGCTGTGCTGGTGAGTTCCTCAAAGGGGTTTTGATCTTTGTTCTTTCCGTATGGTTTATCGAATTCTTTCTTTGTGCTTCAGGCATCGAGTCCGAGCTGCTTGTGACCTAGGACGCCGCCAAGGCGCTGCAGGAGAGCCTTGCGGCGGAGGGGGCGCTTCTTGGTCGTCTCCGGGTTGCCCTCGACGGGCTCTGCGCCCTCTGGGAGGTCGGGCCCGTCGAGGGTGCCGAAGAAGACATCCCCGGTGCTGCGCTCGTGGACCGGATCTACTACCTCGACGCCACCCTTCGAGATCGCGTGCGGGAGGCGCTTCACACTGGCGTGAAGCGGGCGCTTGTGGTGGTCTCCTCCGGCTTCGTTTTTGATATGAACGTGGTGGCCCAAGGCTTTGTTCCTGACATCTCGAAGACCGACGCCGAGAATGAGGAGCGCTGCCGAGGGCTCATCAACGACGCCGAGAGGCCGGGGGGAGAGCTGGCAAAGTTATTCGAGGGCGAAGTCCTCCCCCCCGAAGGTGGAGGGTAACACGTCGAGGAGGGCGGTGACGGGGCGAGCCTGTAGGGCAAGACTGGGCGAGGGTGCCCATGTAATGAATTAATTTTTGTAAATTATATTCAATGTGGCTTTGAAAGCCCCTTTTTGAACATGAATGCATCTATCGTAATGTGATGCGTCCTTTTACTTTCGAACCTTTTCTGCTTTCTACTCACCTAGACTTCGCTTTTTTGACTAAGTTTTTGACGCAAACACGTATCCCTCGAGGGGGGAGCGAGTGGAGGTACCGTAGCCCGGGGGCGTAGGAGAGCTCCGGCTCGACAGCCCTCGACCCCAAGGGAGTTCGAGGCGTTTTCTACTTAGTCGCGAAGCATATCGAGGTGTGAGAAAGAAGAAGCGCTCGAGTTCTGCTCGTCTCACTTTTGTTTTCCGACTGAGCATTCAATCGTGAACTCGTATCCCTCGAGGGGGGAGCGAGTGGAGGTACCGTAGCCCGGAAGCGTAGGAGAGCTCCGGCTCGACAACCCTCGACCCCAAGGGAGTTCGAGGCGTTATCAACTTAGTTGGGAAGCAAAAAGAGGGGAGCGTGCGAAAAAATCATTCGTATTATAATCAAAAGTAGTCCTTATATTTGTCATGCGGGAATGTACAAGACATGCGAGAATGTACAAGGGCACTGGTGCCCTAAGGGTAGAAACGACGTAGCTATTCGATGTTCCACGCGTTGGTGAGGATTTCGCCTTTGTCGTTAGCGAGCTTGTACATCCCGGGCTTTAGCACCTCAGCTACGGCGAATGGACCTTCCCATGGCGGCGTCAGCTTGTGACGTCCTTTGTTGCTCTGCCGTCGACGTAGGATGAGGTCTCCAACTTGGAGGTCCCTCGAGCGCACGTGCTTGTCGTGGTAGCGTCGAAGTTTTTGCTGATACCTGGCGGAGTGAAGCAGCGCCATGTCTCGGGCCTCCTCGACCTGGTCGACGGCGTTTGCGAGGGCTTCTTCGTTGGTTTGCTCGTTGTACGCCTTTAGTCAAGGGGAACCATACTCGAGGTCAGTGGGGAGGACGGCCTCGGACCCATAGACCAAGAAGAATGGGGTGAACCCCGTGGCTCGACTAGCTGTTGTCCTTAAGCTCCATAGGACCGACGGCAACTCCGCGGCCCATTTTTTTCCGTGCTTGCCGAGGCGTTTGAGGATCCTTGGTTTGAGGCCCTGCAAAATCATGCCATTGGCGCGCTCAACCTGGCCGTTAGTTCGAGGGTGTGCCACCGCGAACCAATTCACACGGATGTGATGGCGATCGCAAAAATCCAAGAACTTTTTGCCGGTGAATTGCGTGCCGTTGTCGGTGATGATGACGTTCAGGACCCCGAAGCGATGGATGATGTCGGTGAAGAACTCGACCGCCCGTTTGGAGCGGATGTTGCTGATGGGCCAGGCCTCGATCCATTTGGTAAACTTATCGACGGCAACGAGCAGGTGCGTGTACCCTTTGGTTGTCCTCTTGAGAGGTCCCACAAGATCCATCCCCTAGACCGCAAACGGCCAGGTGATGGGGATCATTTGTAGGGCGTGAGCTGGGAGGTGCGTCTGCTTGGCGTAGAATTGACACCCTTTGCACGAGCGGACGATGTTCGTGGCGTCGAAAACGGCGGTCGGCCAGTAGAAACCCTGTCGAAAAGCATTGCCTACGAGGGTCCTTGGTGCTGCGTGGTGGCCGCAGGCTCCTGAGTGTATGTCCTCGAGGAGCCTCCTGCCTTCCTCGATGGTAATGCAGCGCTGAAGGACGCCCGAAGGGCTTCGCCTGTAGAGTTCCTTGCCGTCACCGTAGATGACGTAGGACTTGCGTGTCGCTTGGGATCTGGCATCTCGTCGGCGAGGTGCTCGAGGGTCGCGACTATCATGGCGTTTTCCTCGACGGCCTCCCCATATTCGACGCATTCGACATCACAGTCGTACGCGTGCTCTAGGAGGAGGCGACAGTGATGACGCCTTTGGGTCCTGGCATCTTGAGCTTGAGGTAGGTGTAGTTCGGGATCGCCATGAACTGCGCGTAGCCCGGTCGGCCGATGATGGCGTGATACGTTCCGTGAAACCCGACCACCTCGAAGGTGAGGGTCTCTTTCCTGAAGTTGGCAGGGGTGCCAAAACAAACAGGGAGTTCGATACGGCCGACGGGGAAAGCCTTCTTCCCTGGCACGACGCCTTGGAACCCCCCGGCACTGGGTCGGAGTTGGTGTCTCCTGACTCCCAGGAGGTCGAGGGTCTCGAGGTAGATGACGTTTAAGCTGCTGCCGCCGTCCATGAGGACCTTCGAGAGGCGGGTGTTGATGATGATCGGGTCGACGACGAGTGGATAGGACCCGGGGTTGGGGACTCGATCCGGATGGTCATCGCGGTCGAACGTGATGGGCGCATCAGACCAATCGAGGTAGTGAGGTGTCGCGACACGAGCGGAGAAGACCTCTCGACGCTCCCGCTTACGCTGTCGAGGCATGAGCTGGGTCGAGGGCCCCCCGTAGATCATGTAGCAGTCATAGACTTCGGGGAATTTTCCGTCTTCCCCGTTGTCTCCCTCGCCGCCGCCTTGGTCTTTCTTGTCGTCACCTTTCTTCACACCCACTTGCTCGAAGTGCCTTCGAAGCATGCGGCAGTCCTTAAGCTTGTGTTTTGCCCCATCCTTATGGTAAGGACAGGGCTCCTCGAGCATCTTGTCGAAGATGGAGCCCTCGGGGGGCGCGGGGGGACCTCGAGGTCTTTTGCGTTCGGTTGCAGCGACGAGATAATCTTCTGCAGCCTCCCGCTTGCCTTGTTGGTTTTTCTTCTTCTTGTTATTTCTCTTCGACCCTTTGCTCGAGCCTCCGGCGTTGTCGGCTACCGGCGTTTTTCCCTTGTCCTTCGCGTCGCTGAAGAAGGCGCCGACGGCCTCCTCGCCAGCGGCGTAGTTGGCGACCACATCCATAAGCTCGTCGACGGTGTCGGGGCGGTTACGCCCTAACTCGCGAACTAGGTCCTTGCAGGTTGTACCCACAACAAACGCTAGAACGATGTTGAGGTCGGAGATGTGGGGCAGCTCGGTGCGGAGCTTGGAGAACCATCGAGCAAAGTCGTGGAGAGACTCCCCTGGCTTTTGCTTGCAGTTGCGCAATTCCCAGGAGTTTCCAGGGCGCACGTAGGTACCTTTGAAATTCCCCTCGAAGATGCGGACAAGGTCGGTCCATGTGCGAATCTGGTCGGGGGGAAGCTCCTCGAGCCACCTACGCGCGGTGTTGGATAGGAACTGGGGAAGGTGACGTATAATGGCGTGATCGTCGTGCGCCCTGCCCGCATGACAAGCCAACCGGAAGTCGGCTAGCCAGAGCTCGGGATTGGTTTCGCCGTTATATTTGACGAGGCTCGTGGGGGGTCGAAACTTGTCGGGCAGCTGGGCGCAGCGGATCCTCCTGCTGAAGACCCGGGGGCCCGGTGGCTCTGGGGCCTGTTGGTCCTCTTCGCTGTCGTAATGCCCTCCACGATGGGCGCTGTACCCTCGATCCTCGGCATCCCCGTGCTTGCGTCTGCGGTTCTCAACAATGTCGAGGCGCGCGTCGTGGGGAGCGCGGTCATCGTTGATAGGCTCTCGGGCCGGGTTCTTCTTCTGTTGGGGGGCCGCCCCCTGATCAACCGAGCCTTCCCTCTCTGGCCGGGAGGGCTCGGCCTGAGGCTCGGAGGCAGCTCTCGACGCCTCGAGGCTGAGCTCTCGGCTTGTTGGGCAGCAGCAACTTGGAGGAGGCCCTCGACCTCGCGTTGTATCCGCCGAGCCTACGAGTTGGACGGTGCGGGCATATTGCGGAGGAGCATAGCCGCCGCAACAACGTTCTGGCTTGCTCGGGGATAACGGCGGACGGGTAGCTCGGGTGCTCCTTCCTCGATGATCTCCCGGTTGACCTCTCGGGCTCTGGCTCGGGCTCTACCGCCGAGCGGTCGCTGCTCTTGTTCGAGGGTCATCTCGAGTAAGCGCAAGCGTTCCTGCTCGTCGGCGAGCTTTGCCTGCAACTCCCGAATCTATGCCATCTGCGCGTCCTGCTCGCCAGGACGAGGGCACGCTTCTCGGGGTGCGTCTGGTTGTTGGTCCTCTACTCTGGGGGGAGCGTCTCTCGCCACGACGGTAGACGCCGCGGCCGCTGGATCGATGGTTTCCTGATCGGAGTCGACGCCACCATCGATGTGGAGGCACTCTCGGGTAGGATCCCAGTGATCAGAGTCAGAGTCAGGATCGCCGTAGTAGAAGACGGGGAATTGCCCCCGCGCCTCCTCCTGCAGCCGCCGTCGGAGTGTGCCGATGGTGTACCTCCGGGGGCCGGGCGCTCTTGCGAAAGCCAAACCCTCGGAGGCTGGAGTGACAGTCCCTACGTCCGTCATCGCGCGGAGAAGGGTGTCTGGGCGGTCCTCCAACGCGCTCGTGACGGAGTGGGTTGCTGTCGTAGCCGTCGTCGTGGGATTGTTGGAGTCGGTCGAAGACCACCGACGACGCTCGAACAGTCCATGCGGAAGCGAGCTTGACCGAGCGGGGGTTTCGTCGCACTTCCCCGACGAGCGCACGATGAGAGCGGAGTCAGGGTGGTGCCGGGATCCTGCCGGTTTGCCCACTGCCTCTAAACTCGGGTCAGATACGCCCTCAACAAGAGGTTTCTCATCTCCGGTCTGAGGCGTGGGGAAAGTGGCGGGGACCCTTCTCGACTCGGGATGACGGTGATGACGGCACCGACCGTGCCTCCCTCTGGATGTGGAAGCGTGGTCATGAGACTGGCGAGCGGCTCCCCATGAACGTGGGGGCGCACCGCAACCTCCGTTCGGGTCACTGATCGAGAGCAGGGTCATGTCGTAGCCCTGGCCGAGGGTCATGAATTCCAGGCTCCCGAACCAGATCACCGTAGCGTGCGGAAGTGGTGAAATGAAATTGCCCATCCAGAAAAATGGTGGGAAATCGTTAGTGACACGCGGCTCCCCTACCTGGCGCGCCAACTGTCGGTGTTCTGACCCTCGAGGGGTTTAACACCAATGAGTAATATCGTGTCCGCGTGCTCCCTAATCCGGTGGGTGATGCAAGAATGACACAATGATTTATCCTGGTTCGGGCAAAGAAGGCCCTACGTCCAGCGGGGGGAGGATGATTCGTGTTATCTTGCACCGAAGTGCTAGTACAGGGGAAAATACAAGCTGGTGTGAGGAGTGAAAGGTGGAGTTGGGGCGTGCGGACGCCTTGCTCTCGACCTCGCACAGGCTCACGGTGTCGCTCAGTGATCTAGGGCCTTAATGTTCCTATGCTCTAGATCCTCTCTGTCTGAGTCCGGTCCCTCTCTCTAACGCCCTGGCGCCTCCTTTTATAGACGAAGGAGGGGCACAGGTGTACATGTATTTCGAGTTCGCATGACGCTGATGACGTGCGACGTTGAGGCCGATCATGTCGGTGCTGCTGTAGTGATGTACGTCGGTATGGGAGGCCCTGCAGCCGTCGCATCGGGAGTTGTTGAAGTTCAGCTCGAGGGTTCGCTCGGTGAAGCCGAGGGGCGACGGTCGAGGGTTCTGGCCGGAGCCGAGGGGGTCGTGCTTCGCTGGATAAGATCGAATCCCGGAAAACACGGAAAACATGTTAGTTCATACGTCTCGAGGCGGTGCGGGTCGTGGCACAGCGCTCGGTATGGCGCAACAGCGTAATATGACTTGCGGGATTCCGGGGCATGGGCGGTAAAAGTAGATTTGACCGCCACGCCTGTGACTGTGGCCATGCGGTTAGGCGGGGGTAGATAGATCGCATTAAATGCGCTTGGATCCGTACGGGGGAGTTGGTGGCCGAGGGGTGCACTGCCCTCGAGGGCCGCCCATTCGCCCAGGCGAAGTTCCGTCCTCGAGGGGAGGCTCGTTCGCTGGGCGAAGTTACGTCCTCGAGGGCAGGCTCGTTCGCTGGATGAAGTTCCGTCCTCGAGGGGTAGCTCGAATCGTACCCTCGCGTATACAGTACTTGTCCGTTCGGTATCCTCTCGGGTGAACAGCGCTGGTCCATTCGGTATCCTCTCGAGCAGGCGTTGGTTTCGGGCCGTCGTTGTTCATTCGCGGGCCAGTCCGATATGTCTCAGCCTATGGGCGTTAATACGTTAGCGCGGGAGTTTATCGGAGGGGTCAAGATGCTGATTTTGCGGGGCTTTAGTTTGTTAAGCAAGGGGTCTGGGATGCCTGTTTCCAGGGTATCGACACTCTTGTAGCAATCGTAGAGGGTATTTTGCATGGAACATGCAAGTACTTCCGTGAAAGATATATGGTTGCTTTTAATGCGATGACAGATAATACATTGATTTTTTCAACATTCATGACAAATTACATGAAAAAAAAGGTGGACAAGGCAAGCTTGCATCGTGCACGTCCTATGGGCACAGCAGAGAATCGCTTTGAAGTTCTGTGTAGGGATCGGGGCCGTCGTGGTGGCAATCGAGAGAGAATTGCACAAGAGTGTGTTATTCGTTATAACTCATGCAGCTGTTCGTG
>CM041635.1:35902277-35971819 GCA_023333625.1 Bothriochloa decipiens | reverse complement strand
ATTGCATGACTGCGTATTATTTTTGCTATTTCTCCGACTTCGATATTTTTTCTGAAATTTTCGAATAAATAATTATTATTTAAAAAAACCAAAATTTTTCCTGAAATTTCTAAATAAATAAATATTATTTTAAAAAAAAACCCAAAAAACCAGGTCGCCCCTCGGCTGGGCAACATGGGCCTGGTCGCCCATTGGCTGGGCGAACTGGGCCTGGTCGCCCTTTGGCCGGGCGACCTGGGCCTGGTCGCCCTTTGGCCGGGCGACCTGGGCCTGGTCGCCCTTTGAACGGGCGATTCTCTCACGTCGCCCTTCCAACGGACGACTGGTGGCCTATTCCTGCAATTTTTCGAAAACGGAGACTAGTTTTGTTATTTTTTTAAAAAATAAATTTATTAATAAAAAAATTCAAGGTAATTGTGACTATTGGGTCTGTGCGTAAACGGGTCGTGCTTAAATTGGCCCATGCCATGCCATGCCATAAAAGGTTGAAGGACGTGTTTTTTTTTAAAGTTGAGAAACTAAAAGTGAACTTTCGTGATAGTTGAGAGACTTTTTCCTAGCAGCAATACTAGAAAAAATTGATATTTATGTAACAGAGACGTGTTCTCTGTTCCAACGTATATGTATGGGAATCGGCTCAATGTACCATTGGTGGGTGCACAAACATGTGCGGTTTTAACTAACTTGTATAAGCATAGGCCTTGAGTTCGGATATCATTCGAGACATAGAGATACTGCTAGAATCCACAAAAATAGCACGAAAATATGAAAATGTTTTCCCTAGAATTTTTCATAAGGAAAGCCTCCTGAGTTTTCGGTCACAGCCCTAAAGATAGTTCCCCTAGGGTGTCTTTAATTTTCTTAGGAAAAATTTAAAACTCTATCTAGGAAACCAATGGCTTCTATTATTGAGAGATGCATTAGAATTGCGAAAAGTAATAAAAAAAAGGTGGATGGAAGAATTACTTGGCTCCGTAAGAGGAGAAATTAGACACAAGATATGTTTAGATCAGGTTCGGTTATGCTATTGGTCATGTAGGGATTGCAATATACAGTGAATCGGCCACCCACCACAGACACATGTTTATATGCATTGGAAGCAACCCATGCCTTCTTTTTCCATCTTGTTTTTTCTATCGACAAGTGGCTTTTATTGACAGGTGACCGCTGAGTGACGACTCGTATATTTTAGTTTGGTAGTGGTGAAAATAGACTACGCATGCTCCACCATGAGTACATGTATGCTAACCAGTGGGTTACCAGATTTGTTCCCTATACTAGGAATAGGATTATCATGACTCCTGACGAATCTTCTCCTATACTACATTGATGAATTGAATGAAAGGTGATTGGCAAGCTTGTTGGTAGAGCTCACGATCTAAATTGATTTGCAAATACTCGAACCAGTTCTACCCAAATTCGTAATTACACGTACTGTATATTGGTAAGCAACAGTGATGTATAAACAATCTCCTTTCCTTATTAAAAGGTACACTTTGAGATAATGTTTCTCTTAATTCTAGTTAGCTCGGAGAACAAAATGTTTTTTTATACTAACTTTGTTGAAATAATGGGCACGGGTCTGCATGTTCTTGTTCCTTGTACCTTGTCTTAAAGTAAATTCTTCTTTTTTTCCTCACAAAAATTCCATTGTTCCAGCGAAACTATTCTGAGTATAAACAAACAAAATATATTTTAAAATTACTTTTTTTTTCTCTTGCGAGTGGCATAATTCTCTCTTCCACTTGAGCTTTTTAGCAATGGCATTACA
This sequence comes from Bothriochloa decipiens, assembly GCA_023333625.1. NCBI lineage: Eukaryota > Viridiplantae > Streptophyta > Magnoliopsida > Poales > Poaceae > Bothriochloa > Bothriochloa decipiens. Next base: position 35,970,048 of record CM041635.1, on the reverse strand, counting down.
GTTACATTTTACCTAGAAAAGCAATAGGCCAAGATCTTTTACTGTAAGGCAGATTTTTTTGCTATAAATAAAAAAGAAAATAATATATATCAGTACAAATTTGCATATGGGTCACTGGAAATTTGGAAAATGACCGTTGCTATTGAAGTTATCTTCTGGCCAAGGCCGGTACATTTGCTACTTGTAGTCGGAAATGCAAATAATAAGCACCAGTATCGACTGGCATGGGAATATCCTCTCACAAATATCATCAGGAATAAAGGCACAGTTAAAGTTCTACGGCATGATCGAATACAGTAGATTGACTTGAGATTAGAATCACACTACAGAAAATAAAGAAGACTACCAAATTTCATCTAGAGGACGTACTCTTACGAAAATTTCAACAGGAGCGAAATTCTAAAACTTAAAAGGGACCGGAACAAAATCTGATAGACCTCACATAATCAAATATCTCATCTTTTGTCTATTGGCACAAATAGGCATCTCAGTATGAACTAAGTTTTCTCAAGTGCCACGTCATAATTTTGCTACGGTGACAGAAATTAACTAGGTAAATACCCCGCGCGTTGCTGCGGGAATATTTAAAATGATATCTTGTGAATAACATAAATATATATAAATTTGATAAGATGTGGAGTATTACGATAGAATTGTATATTGCATGTATATAGTAGTGGAATGAGAAAGAATCAAACGTAAATCACTAAAAAAAGTGAATAGATGAATGGAGATGATATTTATTAGCATGCTTAAGTTGGTGGTAGTGGACTTATGGGTGGATGATGATGTGGCTGTGGGCCTCTAGGATGATGTGGCTTCACCACGAGAAATAGGTAGCATGCATTATCTTTATAGGAGTTTAAGATTCGTTATGTAGTAATTTCTTATAATTTTGGCTACATCCATGCAACTTATTACCAATGAAATGGTATGTTTAATTTGGGGGTAACAAAGTAATGCTTACCTTCATTTTATCTTACTGGCCTTTTATAGAATCTTACTGTCTTAACATGTCAGGAAGCAAACATCATTAAGTGCCGAGTATTTGACAAAGAAATGCCCATGTTTTGTTATAGCCAAAAAATTAACTTGCCAGCCTATGTGAACAAAAAGAAAGTAACGGTAATAAGTGGCCAAAAGCATCGATCAAGATTCAATATGACATTCACCTTTTTTTTGTTGTTGGGGGCATGTGTTGTACATATGTTTATTTCAATATATATATAGTAGTATGGATGTGATTGTGATATATAAAGCTCTACCTACAAATACCATATAAGCCATGGAGTTTAAGCTACGTGAGAAGCTACCATGGTAGTACAAATCATGCTCAAAATAGAATGTCATTAACTGGTTATGTTACTATCATCAAAACAAGCTTTTCAACCAATCCTACACTTAAGATAAAGTAGCCATGGAGTTTAAGGCCATGTTTGGAACTCTGATACAAAGTATTTGGAGTTTTAGAAGAATACCATGGTTTTAGAGTTCCATGAAGTGCTTGGGTGCAATGAATAACTTTATGCCTTTGAATACCAAGATACTGTTGAAACTGTAATCTTTTTCGAATTTTAAAAATTTCATGTTAGACCTCTTTTTTTTAAACCACGTTTTTGCACATCAATGATTCTAAGCTAGATTTCCTTGACTCTATGATTTATAAATACTACAACATCCAAACAACACCTAAACCATGCAAGAATCTCAAATGATAATACAAATCATGCTCAAAATAGAGAGTGGCATGTGACTACCATCAAAACAAGAATGTCAACCAATCCTATACTAGCTCAAGATAAAGTCCTATGAGTATATTCCATAGTTAGAGTAGCTCCAATGTCAATCAAAATAAAACCGTGGAAAGCAAAAGGCATTTCAGGAACATTGGAGCAATTGAATGTTGGGTGTTAGACAGAAATCATAGTCTGAAGACGAGCCAAATCGAGAAGAATAGAAATCATGTCGGACGCGCCACCTCTCATCATTCCCTTGCTCTCCCCAATGCCTCTCGAATAAAGGTGACTTTTTTATTCCATTCGGGTGCAGAACCCGATGCACACATTAGAGGACTGCGAACTTTGCTTTTGTTCAATTGCACGGTTCAACTCGACACTAGAGGTGCTCTTAGAGGAAGATCAAACCAGAAATCATATGGCCACAACTAACATCTTTTTTCATAGCCAAAGCAACCTTGATCACTCCATAACTATTTGTTCTCGTCTCAACGATCACTTGCTCCTGACACTTACGAAACCATGGCAAACTCACGTCCTCAACATATGGCCACAACTAGCATCTTTTTTCATAGCCAAAGCAACCTCAATCACTCCATAACTATTTGTTCTCGTCTTACCGATCACTTGCTCCCGACACTTACGAAACCATGGCAAACTTACGTCCTCAGCCAGCTGTCATGTCTCCTTGACGAATACGCAATGAAACATAATAAGGTTGCTAAAATTTATGCTAAGCTTGCTAAAATTTGTATGGACTCTAAAGTTTTGTGAGTCCGCTACTATCCGAAACACCGATACTCTATCCCTTGTATTCAATGGGCAAATGTATGCTGCGTTGCATGCTCTATCCCTTGTATAATCAATAAATAGTAGAGCACGTCACAACCGTGGTGTCTACATGCTATACATAAACCAATTTTTAACTTCGATATTTCCATATAGACCTATTCTCCCAAAATACAAGAGCCCAAGCAAGAACCTGTGAGAATTTGAGAGAGGGAGAGATCCACAAGGAAGGTCCTACTCGTGTCACTCGTGTCGCGTACTCTCTCCCTCTCTCTCTCTCCCCCCTTCCTGTTCTCTGTGTGTCCGCACCCCCTGCCAACCCTTTTCTATTGCAGTCGGTTCCCCTCTCCCCCAAGCCAAACACTACACCACCGGCCCTCCCCTCCCTTCCTCCCCACACCTCCCTCTCTCTCTCTCTCCACGCCTCCTCGCCCTCGCGCCGCTTTCCCCACCCAATCCCCCGCCGGGCCGCGCTCCCCTCCGCCGGGGCGGGCGATTCCCCGGAGATTCCGCGCGATTCGGCGCCGATTCGGGCCTGGTTTCTCGGCGAATCGGCGGGGATCGGGACTTCACGGCTGGAGGAGGTCAGGCCCCCCTCCCCTTCACCTCCGATCGCTAACCCTCGCTGCTCGGTGCCCGCCGCGTGCCGCCGGTTGCTGCCCGCGCCGCCCCTGCCTAGGTGCGATGAACAGATGAGTGAACTTTTGCTTCTACAACTGTTGCTGCGTTGGGTGCGGTGTGGGAGAGCGATTCTGTGATCGGGGCGCCGTCTGCTGCGTGCCGTTATCCGATGCGGGGTACGCGTCGGGCGAGGGTTCCTGGTGGTGGTTAGTTAATTAAGCAAGTTTGCTAGTAATTGCACGAGTAGATTTACTTTCCTGTTGCCGTTAATGGCTCCGTGCTGATCCATTCGTTAGTTATGCTTTGGTTGTGATGGGAGGGATGCGTGCCACCAGTGCGTGGAATCTTTGGTTGGTGTGCAAGGAATGTTGTGTGTGTGTGGGAAGTAGCATTACTAGGACAGAGGAGGGATATGCTGGTGGTGCTAGCAAGTAGATGTTGCGTGCCTTATCCTGTACTGATATGGACAAAAAATAGGATTGGCTGGATTGTTGGTGACTTTGGTTCATCCCCCAAGCATGTCACTCTATCAGCACACTTCTTGTTTGTAGTAAAATCACAACATAACTGCAACTTATGCATCCCTTTGTCGAATGTGCTTGCAGTGATAGCTTTACCGTCTGTAGGTGTGGCGATTAGAATAACTGTAGGACGTTTTGGCTGCTTTGAAGGCTGGCTGATTCTGACTGGCGGCCCTGTTTGGTTCCCAGGAATTGAGAGGAACTGTAAAGTAATCTAATAATGAAACAGGAAGCACTCTCTAGAGTTCAGTTCGCGTTATCCAAACAGGCCCTTAGTATTCGCTAAATTTTCCCCTCGATTACTAGTGGCTTCATTTTGTTGTTGGTTGGCAGATGGCCCTTGTCACTTGTTTCTGCTTATCACTTTATTCTCAATGCGATGAGTTCCTTGCATTAGTTGTGATTGATTTTTATATCATGAAAACTTCCTTTGCATTTGCACTACATATTGTACCAAGTTGAGACGAATAGAATTGTGACCTTGCTTGGTAGTTCATGACTCTCGCTTTTTAATTCCTTCTGCAGAATCCTCCCATCTGTTTCGGTAACTGTTTGGGAAATTTCGCGTGGAGATTGCATACCATCACCTTCCCTGAAGTGAAAAATATATGGCCTGATCTGTGCATTTCATGGGAGGTTTTGAAGATGATGAACCACCCTCAAAACGCGCAAGAGCATCCTCAGTAGAATCTGCAAGTTTACCAGACTGTTTCTCGTTTTCGAAATCTGCCAATCCTTTGGGAAGTACAATGGCTAGACCTTTGCCTTCCCAAGGGAAAGAAGTTATGGTTGGTTCCAAGGGTGTGATTAAGAAGGAGGAATTTGTTAGGATAATCACCAAAACTCTGTATAGTCTTGGATATGAAAGAAGTGGAGCAATTCTGGAGGAGGAATCGGGGATTACTCTACATAAACCTATGGTGAATCTTTTCAGAGAGCAGGTGATTGATGGGAATTGGGATAATGCGGTGGTTACCTTGAATAAGATTGGCCTTCAAGATGAAAGCATTGTAAAATCTGCGTCATTTTTGATATTGGAGCAGAAATTCTTTGAACTTCTAGGAAACGACAATATCATGGGCGCTATGAAGACTTTACGTTGTGAGATCACACCCCTTGGTATTAATAGAAAAAGAGTGCATGAACTGTCGACTTGTATGATTTCTTGTTCTCCACAGCAGTTGTTCCTTGGTTTCTCAAAGCTTGACATTGACTCTTCTAGTTCACGGTTAAAGCTTCTAGAAGAATTGCAAAAGGTGCTCCCTCCAACTGTTATGGTGCCAGAGAGGAGGTTAGAAAATTTAGTTGAGCAAGCACTTACTGTACAAAGAGATGCTTGCTATTTCCATAATTCTGCTGATGGGTTGTCGCTCTACATTGATCATCACTGTGGGAAAGACCAGATACCATCTCGCACACTACAGGTAAAAAAAACTCTGGTATCTGCTTTGGTGTTTGCTTGGAGCGCTAAGGCCCAACAAGTGCTAGTGCTGTGTTTGCTGGCCAACCACTCATGTACTGTCTTGATTTGTCATTTGTATGTTATTTAAAACACTTCTCAATGCAATGGTTCTCTTTTGTTTTGTATTTCACTGCCATTATCTATATTTGGATTATGGTACATAGCAGTTTGAATGAAAACGATCCAAGTCCAAATGTCGATGTTGCAGTTTGCAAATCTGAAGTCATGATCCAACTTTATAACATGTAGACCTCAGAAGCTTCCTTCTAGCTTCCCCCTTGCTCCATCTCCCTCCTCTTTCTTCCGACTTCTCACCATCTGTTGCCAAATGATAATTTGTATAATTCAGTTTACTGCAGAGATATTTTTCAGAAAAAAAGTTTGATAATAGCTGAGTGCCACTCATCTTTGCACTTCATAAAATATTCTATCAGCTGAGGTTATGTTTTCTTTTGTTAAGAAACTGTCCTTTCACTCTAAGGAAAATAAATAGAAACTTGGAACTTGTACTTTGTTTTCACTTTTAACTGGATGTGAAAATTAGATAATTTGGTCATCAAGACTAATTTTTTCTGTTAGCTGCATATCTTAGAGTTCGATGCTTTGAAATTCACTAGTAAAAAATGTTGCAGGTTTTGCGTGCGCATAATGATGAAGTGTGGTTTATCCAATTTTCAAACAATGGGAAGTATTTAGCCTCAGCGTCGAATGATAAATCTGCAATTATATGGGAGGTAAACTTGTGAACCTGTGCTTCTAACGTCTTCTTTTCTCATGATCTGCATACAAACTTAGTGGCCTGTTCCTTAGTTCTTATTTTACATCTCATGTCAAGAACTGAACTTGTCCATCACCTGTTCTTTATGTTTTTACAAAAAGTTGACATTCAAATCCTTTGTTATTTCCAAAACGAAGGCTAGTTTGCCATTTGATACTACATTTTTTTTTCCGCTGGAAGCCTACTACTTATTACATCTTGTTAGCTTCTGGAACCAAGTACATTCAGTTTAGATGTTTACCAAGTGTGCTGCCTAGCTTGAATCTTGGCACTTCTCTATGTTCTCGTTGATCATGAAAATGTCTGTTCCCACCATATTACAACTGCACAGCAGTGAAAGTTGGGTTCCAGTCCTTGTTCCTGATACAGGTAGAAACATTGATCCTGTAATTTGCTACTGATAACGGAAGCTCTAGTTTTTACTTCTGTTCTATTGTTATTGACCATGCTATGTGTTTTACTTTTCCCCCTTTTCATTTATCTCTTCATGAAATAATTTTTTCATTTCATAGGTTGATGAAGATGGGGAGCTATTACTGAGGCATACATTGAGTGGTCATCAGAAGTCGGTGATGATGGTTGCATGGAGCCCTGATGATTGTCAGCTCCTCACATGTGGGCAGGAAGAAACCATCCGACGCTGGGATGTTGAATCTGGCAAATGTCTTCATGTTTATGAAAAGCCCATAGGTTTGATATCATGTGCTTGGTTTCCAGATGGAAAGCAAATATTGTCTGGTCTAGCTGATGAAAACCTATGCATTTGGGATTTAGATGGTAATGAAATAGATTGCTGGAAAGGGCAGAGATCAACAAAAACATGTGATTTTGCTGTAGCAAAAGATGGAAATCTTATAATAAGCATGAGTAGGGACAGCACAATTATTCTATTTGATAGGGAGACAAAACAGGAGAGGATAATTGAAGAGGGTAGTACGATTACTTCATTTTCTCTATCAGAAGATGGTGATTTCCTGCTTGTAAATCTTATAAGCGAAGTGATTCATTTGTGGAACATAAGAAATGATCCTGTTCGAGTCAACCGGTACAATGGCCATAAGCGCAACCGGTTTGTGATAAGATCTTGTTTTGGTGGATCTGAGCAAGCGTTCATTGCTAGTGGAAGTGAAGATTCACAGGTATGATGATTGCCTTGTTCCCCACCTGATGGCTATAGAACTAATATTATGTGTGCACTTACATTTTGTTGTCTTTGTGTGCTGTTTTTTTTAATATATGTGCTACTCCTAGACAAATGCTGTTCTAGAATCTAGACAATCATGTTTATTGTCTGATGAGTCTAATCTAATGGAGTATGCATCTAACATTGTTTTAACTATGTATTTAGACTGCAAATCTTGGTGTATAGCAAATATTATGTACCTAGAAAAGTAAAAAGTGACTCATGATTTGAAATGGGGGGAGTACAAAAAGTTGCAATGGGAAACAGAAGATTTAGCCTTTGCAATGTCTAGAAGGCCCTGCGGTTGGTCGGTCCAGTCACACGGTTCATTGCATATTCTCTTGTACCCTGCAAGCATGCTTAGTAGTAAAGTAATAATGAGAACACTTGTCATCGTTTCCAGGTCTACATATGGCATAGAGCCACTGGTGATCTCATTGAGACTCTTGCTGGTCACTCGGGCACAGTCAACTGTGTAAGTTGGAACCCTACGAATCCCCACATGCTCGCATCAGCTAGCGATGACCACACAGTTCGTATATGGGGGCCAAAGAAGACCAGTCTTAAGCGCAAGGATGTTGGGAGCAGCAACTGCAACAGTAATGGGTTCCACTCGAATGGTAATGCACATGGCAACGGTTTCATTCACCAGTGCAATGGGAACAGCACCAAATGATTGCCAGGGCAATGTATCGCCATGGCATCTGTAAATCCCCCTTTCCTTTACTTCCCTCCTGGAAGAAGAATCACCACCGCCATAGGAAAAAAAAAAAAAACCCAAAACACAAAGCTGCAGCACAAAGTGTGGGGAACCAGCTGGGTTTCGTGCACCATCTGTCCTTTTTCCATCATGACTGTCATCACATTTATTTCTTAATTCAAGCTGGGATGGAATTATGATATTTCATTGCATCTTTGATATCTTGATTTACCCTCCCTGATTGACTGTAACTGCATTTTGGTGGTGATGATTAATTCCTCTGATTGCATTTTGCCTTGAAAAGGAACAAATGTTGGCCTGGATGCTCCAGCTAACAAACGGGATGGAACATCTTGTATCATAGAATTTAAATAAATTTAACTACTTGGTTTAAGGAATCAAATGGTGGATTGTTGATAGCCGTACTTGTAAGCAAATATCGGGTGCGAATGGAAAATTTTATGATTTCTCAAACCAAACAACTAAGCAGTGTTCTGGCGCCTTTGAAATACATGATATACCTTGTGTGTTGAACTTCTTTATTAAAAATAAAATTGTCGCATTTGAAGATATGAAAGTTAGGGCATCATGAACTTCCCCCTAACTTTCGTGGGGGTCTGTCTTTAGCAGACTGAGTGTTGATGTTTATGAGGTGTAATAAATATCATTAGATTACTTATAAAATATATTTTTATAATAAATTAATAAGGGATTACTGTAGATAATATTTTATATAAATTTAGTCAAACTTAAAGATTCTTAGACTTCTCGGAAAGCGAGATTCCTATCTTTTTTGGCCGGAGGGAATACAATGTTTTCCTTCAACAGCAGAGTAAACACACAGAAACTTCTAACTGCATATTGCAAATGAGATCCATGCAGATCTTATATCTTCTATACATTAATGGAGTTTGGACAAATCCAGCCAGTCCTTATCAGTTACTAGTCCAGGCTATGCGAAACGATAATGCATATGTTGCCACCAATCTTAAATTTTTGCTTAGCTTTGTCCACTGCAATTCTGCAGTAGCAGTAACGCAGCGTTTGGTTCTAACTCGATGTAACGCGACTTGATTACGCTAGGTAATAGGAGCAAAAATGGATTGGTAATCCTCACAAGCAGTAGCAAAGTTGTTGCAGTCTTGACAAGGTGGACGTCAACAGCAAATGGAGGTCGATCACCCTGTGCCCTGAGACTCTCCATCATTGAAGGAGATAAAGGAACATTGTGAAGAGCCGTAAAATAGGGGAATACAAACCCATGTGGTGCCTTTTCCGGATGCTGGTTATCTTTAATTTCGAGCAATCTTGGGTCCCTTATCTAGTAAGCCTAGCTAGTATCTTACCTATCACCTAAGCTATCAATTAGCTATTTGGTTTCCTTTATCTAACACAGTTTATAGTTAGTTGTTTTGATCCAAATGGAACCTCAGTAATTGATTTTGTAACTCTTTCGAGTAGATCTTTATCTAAAAAAAACTCTTTCGAGTAGATTTTTCTAGTGTTAGATTCGTACCTTTTTTTTTTGAAAAATGAGTCATTAGGCTCGGTTTGGATCTATTAGCTAGCTTAACTATTAGTTGGTTCGGTCCAATTAATGAGATAGTTGTCAACTGAGTATAGCTAACAGTTACTAGCTTGATTTGTTTGGATCCAAACGAGCTAACTATTAGTAGCTACTGTAATAACTATATCACATACAGCTGTTCAAAGGATAACTGTCACACCCGGTTCTAAGGACAAAACCAGATATACACTATATATGAGTGTTAAAGGATAAACCTCACATATAGCTACAAATAGTATCAATTACAATGCTTTAAATATAACGTACATAATATATAAAAGATCACCTAGTAAACAATCAGCGGAAAGACGACTTTAAACTCCGGGTGTAGACTTCACTCCACTGGATCCAACTGACTGGTTGACAACAAGCCTAACACTTCTCCTGAGGTGTGGGGAAAATAGCAAGAGTGAGTCCATATCAAACTCAACAAGTATAGCAACAAGGTAGTATAGCTATAAACTCATGATCTATATAACATAAATAATGCAAAACGTAAACGATAAATAATGAGCATCTTAACATAAGCAGAATCATCATCTAATGTAGATATCTCTAAGGCCGCTCGTGTCCTTGAGCAAGGCTAGTATACCAGTTTATTAAACTTTACGCAGAGGTGTACACTTTCACTATGAGCCGTGAATTGCCCTTTCGCCCGAGGTAGCTAACCTCTTAGCCCACTACCAAGAAAGGGCGGCAGGGTTCACTATGAATCCTTTCAAAGGTTCGTCTAACATGTTAGGGCCGCTAAGGTTTCTGCGCCCTACGAATGTAGTATCCCTCCTTCTAGATGGCACACAACCGCAGCCTATACACATATAGATAGGGGTCCAACTACACCTAACCCGGACACACCCCTCTTGCGCCAAAAAGGAAACCGCTAACAAGCTAGAAAAGGTCCTCATACTGAGCTAAAATCAGAGCCATGTAGCCCTCATAGCTGTACTGTAAATCCCGGATGATCACGTACAGATAAGATATTAATTTATTAAAAAGTCATATTTTAACGTTTATTACTTAAATATTAATTAAATCACAAGATCATGGTCACAGAATAAAACTCAAACTATACTTGCCTTAAGACTTGCTTTACACCCAAAGCAATGTGCTTAGAGAAACATCATCTTTATCTTCCATTCGGTTGCTTGTGAACTCTAACGCTCACAATGGTTCTTGTTCTACTCGTAGCAAGCATCATACACAGGGAACATACAAGCAACAAGGAAAAGCAACTAAGAACAGTACACCACACAAGGTAAACAACGTACTAAAAGAGAGCTATAGCTACGATCACAAGAAACGCCTACCGAAAGATTTTACGTTATAAAAGAAACAACTATAAGCTTTATTTACTTTATTTAAAAAAAATAAACAAGTTATTAACTCATAGAACATAAAACCATAATTTATTTTAAAAACCAAGTTAAACTAACTATATTTTATTTATAAACATATCTCACATTATTAAGACATTTAAACTTTGCTTTGCAAAGACATAAACATCAAGTTGCAAATAATCATATTTTAGTTTATAAATATCATCACCTTATTTATTAAGCAAGTTAACATTATCTTCTAAAAGAAAACACATATATGAAAGCATCTAATGATGTGCAACATGCATCTATACTAAGCATAAATAAAAGCATATTTAAGTTAGCAATTATATTATCCAAACTACTTAAACATTCATAAATTATAAAACTTAGAACATGTGAGAACAACTAAAGAAATATGATACATTCTCAAGGTAGATCTAAACAAGTCAAATTTTAAAGGTAAAAAATAATATTAAGCATATTAGCATTTATTTATATACATTAAAGTTGCTTTTATTCTAATAAAGCATTATTAAAGTATTAATAAACCTAATAAAAAATAAGATTAAATGCACAAACATGTGACATAGTGAAGATCATATTTTACAAAAAGCTTAAGGTTGACATATTCGTAGCACAATGAGATCGGAAATAGAAACCCTAGTTTACTTTTATTTATAAAACTATAAATAATTATTAATCCAATTAACATTTAAATCAATAAATAATTTATAACTAAATGATATGAAAACCACTAGCACTACTGCGTAGATCGTGACGATATGAAACCAACGCAACTTGAACGACTCGATTCGGAGTTAAAACGGTAAAACGACGGAGATTATACGATCAGTGGCAGTTTTATAATTACTGTAACTCGTACCTTGAGTCATCTTCAACCTTACGAACGTTGTGAGTCTGGCAGCCATGGCTGCTGCGCTGCTCGCGACGGAGGGAGAGGGGCTCTCGGCCGAGACGTGTCTGGCCGTCGGTGGCTGGCCAGACCGGCACCGAGCAGCCTGCCTGCACGCGCATGCACAGAACAGCGACGCTGGCAAGAGGTTGGAGACCATGACGTATAGAAAGGAGAAAAATAGAATTTACTACCATAGGGATTTTCAACTAGGGACTCCTCTCATGGTAATTATGATGTGCTTTGGCAAAGGGGTTGGTACAAATATATAGGACGAAAAACTTCCCACGTCAACGTCAACTAGCAATATGGTACTAATTGATATTACACCATTCACCTTTACTAATAGGCCTAATTAATTATTAAAGCCCATTAGTAAATAAAGACATGGGCCTTTAGGTGTCGGAAAAATTGGGAGACTTTATTATTTTTAAAATTAATTAATTTTATAGATAAAATAATTCTAGAAAAGTCTAGAATTGACTTTTAAGCCACGAAAAATACTCCGAAGGCTCCAAAAATTTGGGAAAATTCTCAGAGATATTTTAGAACATGAGCAACCTAAATAAAGTATTTAAATCTCATAAGAAGATATTGTGGAGCATCTGAAAATTAGACAAAGCTCTAAGATAAAGAAAAAAATTTCAGAAAATTCTCTAGAAGGATTGGGAGACGTCTAAACATGTTTTAAAAACTTAGCAAATACAAAAGCATAAATTCAAACAATAAGCAGACATCATATCAAGCAATATCCCATCAAATTAATTTAGAAAAATTTAAAACTCATATTTTTCCTATAACTAAATGTGCACGAGTTCAAACTAAATTTAGTAAATTTTATCCTAATATTAAAATATTTATTTTAATTAGAGTTTTCTAACCACAATCCAAAATAAAAAATTTTAGGATGTGACGATAACTATGGTGAAAATGTAGCCACTATCTTGGTAGGGTACTATATTGTGTTTTCCACCAACAGTAGGGTTAGGGTACAACACACGCAGACAGATTTTTGACAGCACTTGGGCAAATGAGATCGATGCTGGAGATTGGACAAATCCAGCGCGCCAGTCCTTGTCACACGCTTTATTTGACAATACATACTATCTCCGTCCCTTTTTAATTGACACTTATGTTTTCTAAAAAATAATTTTTAATAATTATATATTAAAAAATATTAATATTTATACTATATAATTAGTATTATTAGAAAAATCTTTAGATCTAATTTTTAATAAATTTATTTAAAAATATAAATATTTTATATATTTTTTATAAATCAAGTTAAACTTATGATACGTACATTAATAATAATAATTAAACAGGGACGGAGGTAGCTCGCGGACCACTACAATTATACAGTCTCTGATATATAGCATTGGCCATTGGGAATCCTTACAGTCTCTTGTATATAGCAGTAGAACCTCTGTGCAAAGTTCTTGCAAGTCTTGGCAAGGTGTCAGGAATATCGGAAATGGAGGTCAACCCGTGCCCAAAGCCTCATTTCCTGGTGATCCCATGGCCAGTCACCAGCCACATGATTCCCATGGTGGACATCGGCTGCCTCCTCGCCGCGCACGGCGCCCCGGTCACGATTATCACCCCGCCCGCCAGCTCGCAGCTCGTCCAGAGCCGCATCGACCGCGCCGGCGCCGGCTCGGCGGGCATCACGGTGACCGCGGTCCCGTTCCCGGGCGCCGAAGCCGGCCTGCCGGACGGCTGCGAGAGGCTGGACCACGTCCCCTCGGTCGACCTCGTGCCCAACTTCTTCGACGCCAACGCACAGTTCGGCGACGCCGTGGCGGAGCACTGCCGCGGCCTCCTCATGGCGACGCCGACGCCGACGACGCACCGGCGGCGGCCGAGCTGCATCGTCGTCGCCTGGATGTGCAACACGTGGGGGCGCATGAGCTCGGCGCGCCCTGCTTCATCTTCCAAGGCTTCGGCGCGTTCGCTCTGCTGTGCTGCGAGTATCAGCACACGCGCAAGCCCCACGAGGGCAAGTCGCTGGACGAGCTCGTCGACGTCCCGGTCCTGCCGCCGCCGTTCGAGTTCACGTTCGCCAGCAGGCAGCTGCCGCTGCAGTTCCTGCCGTCCTGCTCCATTCCGGAGGTCCGCCTCCGAGAGCTCCGGGAGTTCGAGACGGCCGTGGACGGCATCGTCGTGAACAGCTTCGAGGAGCTGGAACACGGCTCGGTCTACGACGACGTCAGACGGTGCATGGCATGGCTGGACGCCAAGAAAGCCGAGTCGTCGGCGTCGTCCGTGCTCTACGTCAGCTTCGGCAGCGCCGGCCGCATGCCGCCGGCGCAGGTGATGCAGCTCGGGCTGGCTCTCGTGTCGTGCTCCTGTCCTGTCCTCTGGGTCATCAAGGGCGCTGACACGCTGCCCGACGACGTCAACGAGTGGCTACAGCACAACACCGGCGGCGACCACGGCCAGTGTCTTGTGATCCGCGGGTGGGCGCCGCAGGTCGCCATTCTGGAGCACCCGGCCGTCGGCGGGTTTCTGACGCACTGCGGGTGGAACTCGACGCTGGAGAGCGTGGCCGCGGGCGTGCCCATGGCCACCTGGCCGTTCTCCGCGGAGCAGTTCCTGAACGAGAAGCTGGTCGTTGGCGTGCTCGGCATCGGCGTGTCTGTCGGCGTGACGAAGCCCACGGTGGGCGTGCTGACCGGCGGCGAAGCCGAGGCGAAGGCGGAGGTGGGAATGGCGCAGGTGAAGGGAGCGCTGGATATGCTGATGGATGGAGGAGCGGATGGGGAGGCGAGGAGGACGAAAGCTAAGGAGCTCAAGGCCAAAGCAAGGTCGGCTTTGGAGCATGGAGGATCTTCATATATGAATCTGGAGAAGCTCATACATTTTGCTGCCTAGCTTGAAAATGGAATGGTCTTGTTCAGTTTCAGAACGCAACTGTTTATTTCTGCGTAATAAAGATTAAGAAACTAGGAATGCAAGCAGACGTACATGTAGGTTTCAGGAACGCTGTCGCTGCAGGCTGGGCAATCTCTGTCCAGGATTGCAACTGGGCAGGAGTAGCAGACGAAAAAACGCAACGTCAAAGAGACTTTGGAGTTTGGATTGAAGATCAGTGACTCATAATGTGCATTGCCAAAGATTTTATCCAGTTTCAGGTATCTGATTTTATTCCTCGTGCGTTGCTGATGGAGTTCTTGAAAATATTTTAGTTGAACTCTGGTCGTAAAAAAATATCAAATTGAAAAATAAAGATACATCCGGTTTGGCACAAAACAAAAAGGTAATGAAATGTTGCCAAGGAACTTAAAGACACAGTTCAATAATGCTATGCGAATGATGCTAGCTAGATCTGTCGAATAAAAAGAACACAATCATCATTAAATGAAAAATGGATTTATAGTGGGGCAGTCAGCAGTGTATATACACCTACAAAGGCCTACAAACATATAATGGGACATACTGAAATCTTGCTAGCGTTCAAACATCTAATGGACTTTTTTTTGCCGACTCGTCTAATGGGCTATACTGAAATCTTGCCAGCATACTGAAACCTTCTAGTTGCCGCTAAAAGATGGCCTCAATACTCGAGAGCTCCTATATGGTCTTGCCTGCATACTCCTGCGTCTTGTGTGCTAATCCAGGGAATAAGACAGCACTCCATCTTTTCTTTTATTACTGTGTCCTTTCTCTATCTCTTGTTGGAACTTGGGTCTTGTTTAGATCACCTAAAATTATTAGTTTTTTCAATCTCTCTCCATCACATCAAAATATTGTGTCGTATACATAGAGCATTAAATATTGATAAAATAAATAACTATTTATGTATATTAGTTATTCATCACGAGATGAATCTTTTAAGCCTAGTTAACCTATAATTAGATAATATTTATCAAATACAAATAAAATGTTACAGTACTTTTCATGCTCGAAATTTCACCATCTAAACGAGGCCTTGATCGGATCTAAACGAGGCCTTGATCGGTTTACATGGCCCCCTGCACTTGGCCCCGGCAGAGGTTCCAGTTGTCATGCTAGTTGAACCATTACGAAAGTGGGTTTCCATTGTTAGTTGAGACGTGGGAATCAAACCTTCTCTGATTTCTCTGTTCATTGAGCAAGCTGCCATGCTATACCTGTAGGATTTTATACGGGAATTAAATGACCTCTGAAATTTCGAGGTTGTGCCCAAGACAATGTAAAATTTTACAACCTTAGCTTAGCACTCCTTACCAGCAGTATATATTTACACAGGGTTTGCTCCACTTTTGTACAATAAATAAAACTATCAACCATGCATCTTGTATGAATTTAAACACATGGAAAGATGTAATATTCAAGCAAAACTCTAGTGAGTGATTGGTTCTGATAGGACAAGTACGGCTGCATTATTTTCTTGAAGTTTCAGGATCCATCGCCGATATGATGAGGGTGCCCATGCTGAATCAATGGTTGGTGTGTGCATTATGAGGCAAGGGGTTGTCAGGATAGCATAGCATAGCCCTGACAACTTTGGTGAATGGCTGACAATGCAATAAAATCTAGTGTATAGGTGCATTGATAACAATTCAATAACTAGCCAACTTATAACCTATCGCTGACCCTCAAGAGCAAGTACAGTTAAGGGCTGCAAGTAGCTAGAGGAACAGCACGCTGTGAAGTTGGTCTCAGTGAGAAGTTTCATAATATAGTTATCAAAACTGCCACATCAGCTTTATTTTATGTTGGTTGCGCCGACGGGTTTCATCTTGACGAAACTCTCTTTTATCTCTATCTTCATGTATGGACAACAAAGATCCAGATATATGACCCCATTTCATGACGGCACAGGCTTGCACTACGTTGCAGTTGCAGTAGTATTTATATATATCGATCAGCTCGTGATCCATGCTGCTCAAGTCCAAAGTGTTCTTTTTTTTTTGTCAAAAAAATGTTTTTTATATACGTATATTGATGCTAGCACACAAGCCTCGGAAGCAACTCGATAAATATATCCATATACATACAGGTGTGTATCTCTCTCCATCGTATATATACAGCATACGACCAGAGAGAGTGTAGTGAACATATGAGCACGATGAGCTGGTGGTGGAGGCGCGCGATTGGCGCGGTCCAGACGCCGCAGCCGCAGGAAGAGCAAGTCGCCGCGCCTGACGGGCACTTCCGGAGCGTGGCGCTCGTCGTCGGCGCCACCGGCATAGTGGGGAGCTCCCTGGTCAGCATCCTGCCGCTCCCGGACACGCCCGGCGGGCCGTGGAAGGTGTACGCGCTCTCCCGCCGCCCGCTCCCGCCCTGGGCGGTCACCTACGCCGCCGACCAGCCGGGCTCTTCCGTCACGTACCTGCAGGTCGACCTCGCCGACTCCTCCGCCGTCGCGGAGGCACTGGCGCCGCTTACCGACATCACCCACGTCTTCTACGCCGCGCTGTCCCCGCACATGATCGAGGCGCGGAACCGGAGGGCCAACCCGGCCATGCTCCGTAACGTGCTCTCGGTCGTCGTCCCCAACTGCCCCGCGCTCGCCCACGTCTGCCTCCAGACCGGGACCAAGCACTACACCGGCCCGCCGGAGGCCATCGCCAGCCGCGTCGTCGGCGGCATCATCCGTGGCATCGTCAGCGGCATCGTCGGCGGTGGCAAAGGCAAAGGCAAAGGCAGCGCGGCGGCGCCAGTGTCCCAAGCCCTCAGCCCGCCCTACACCGAGGACATGCCGCGGCTCGGGTGGCGCAACTTCTACTACGACCAGGAGGACGTCCTCCTCGACGCCGTGTCCCAGCGCGGCGGCGGCGGCGGCATCAGCTGGTCGGTGCACCGTCCCAACCTGATCCTGGGCTTCTCGCAGCGGAGCGCCATGAACATCGTGTGCAGTCTCTGCGTGTACGCCGCCATCTGCCGGAAGGAGGGCGTCCCGCTGCGGTGGCCGGGCTCTCAAGGCGCGTGGGAAGGGTTCAGCACAGCCTCCGACGCCGACCTCGTCGCCGAGCAGCAGATCTGGGCGGCCGTCGACCCCATGGCCAAGAACGAGGCGTTCAACTGCAGCAACGGCGACGTCTTCAAGTGGGCGCAGCTGTGGCCGATCCTCGCCGGCCGGTTCGGTCTGGAGTGGCTGGGTTACAGGGAGGAGAAGAAGCGAGTCAATCTCGCGCTCACCATGCCCCGGAAGGCTGCTCTGTGGGCGGAGATCGTCGAGGAGAACCAGCTCGTACCGACGCAGCTGCACGAGTTGGCCAACTGGTGGTTCGTCGATGGGTTGTTCTACGCCAACTGGGAGTTCATTGACAGCATGAACAAGAGCAAGGAGCACGGGTTTCTCGGATTCCGGAACACGGCCAAGTCCTTCAACACTTGGATCGACAAGATGAAGGCCTGCAAGATTGTTCCCTGATGAATGTGTTCAGTGTTCTCCCACCAGTGTGTGTGTGTTCTACTGTAAGCAAGCAGCAGTTCGTGTTGTGTTTGCTGTAACGTCTTGGACTGTGAAATAAAAACAGGAGCTAGTAATGTTCACCATCACCAAACGCTGTGATATATTGCTTGCACACGTCAAGAGATGGCACGCACGGGTCTATTACTTAAATCTTTATTATACTTGCACATGTCAAGAGATGGCCGCACACGGATCTATTACTTACATTTCTGGTTCATTGTATAAATTTGAATTTAAGTAACGGTTGTGGCGGGGGCGGATGGCTGCACATGTCCAGAGAGAAATGGAGCAGAATAAATTTTGAGCTAACGATTATATATGTCCTGTTGCAACGTACGACCATATTGCTATCTATACCAAACAATGTTTGGTCATGGCTTTCTATCATCTGTGACGTACTCGATTTGTTCTACACGACTTCTAAGCAACAAGTATTGCAAGGTCATTTCAAATAGTTCCAATGCTCGTTTAGGCATATACAGTCACAGAGAAGTCATAAATTTTCTGATGGGGCTGAGGAAATTAGCTCATTTTTAAGCGCCTAGAGATATTTTATAGGTTCCAAATATTTTATTTGGATTTCTTGCATATCAAGCTATCTCTATTATTTGAAAAATTTAAAGCATAGAAACATTGTCTATAGTTTAACAATCTTATCAAGTATTTAACAATTTTTATGATTAAAAAGACAAAACCATCCTCAAAACTATACCAAACAAGATTTATACAGAGGTAAAATACACTTTTCTTTTAGCGAAGACTCATGTGGCGCCTAGGCCACTTGGCCCTTGTAGTGGTAGATTTTTCTTTTTAAGGAAGGTAGGATCTTATTTATTTTACAATGTCTTGACTTTAATACAGGTATTGTTTATTCATAGCAAGGAGCCGCAAATATCTCCAATGCTAAGTTACAAACACTTTTAGTAGGAGCGTGAGCTTCATTATCAGAGTCTCTATCCTCGTGCTTAAAAACAACGTCTTGCAACAAAGAGCATCTAGCCTTAATTTCCTTTAAGGTCAAGGAATCAAGGACACAAATTTTCCCAAAAAAGATTCATATCTGAGAGACTATTACACACTTGTGCGTACCCATATCAAGAGCCAAAGAAGTTGCTTCATCGCTGGCTATAGAGCTTCCGAAGGGGAACCACTAAGGTCACTAATAAGCATAGCACTTACAAGATCATAGTTTCGTGCATTGTAGCTACATATTACTCAAATACTTCCTTTGTCTCGGGATCTCACCAGTGTGCCATCAACATTAAACTTCAAATTATCTTCAGAAAATGCTATCCATTTGGAGAGACAGGTTGGTTGTTCCTTGTAACTATGTTGTTTCATTGTCCTCGACTAAGCCAGCACATTACCAAGATATTTTATACTTGAACTAAATGCTGATAGTGTCCTTTGGAATATATCTTCACATATACAGAGCCTTTCTCCGAGCACACCAGATGGCTCGATTAAAAGCTTTTGAAACTTCTTTACGCTCCATTTGGATCATTTGAATTGAACTCCATTCTAATAATTACAATTTTGACACAAATTAGCTAAGTTAATATGACCAATGCGGAATATGCTCATGTACTCCTATTGGCCACATGCGGCGCATACTTACGTGCTACTACATTTGTATTGTAATGGAACGAGACCGACGCGTGCTATAAGTTACAGAGTAAAAATATAGCATGAAGATTTCTGTCTCTCATCCCATAGATTATGATAAAGTTAGATCTGAAATTTAAAACGCTGTGAAATGTTAAATTTCAAGTCAAATACGCGTAAAGTAGATTCTATTTTTTTAAAAAAAATAAAAGACCCAAACCGTCCATAAAAAGCAGTATAGTATAGTGGTAGACTGGTGGACGCCAAGAGCAGTGGCCCACGTAAGGCCCAAGCCCACCATGTTCTCGACGGCACCTGCTCACTCCTACTAGGGTTCCGCATCCCTCCCCACCTATATATGCGGTCAGCCCTCGCCATCCTCCCATTCCCCTCTCCCCATCGCGACCCCGCCGCCGCCGACGCCGACGCCGCAGGAGGAGACGCGCCAAGGAGAGCTCGCGAGGAGGCGACCATGAGGGCCAAGGTATCCTCCATCCATCTCCTCTCCTCCTACGCGCCTGCCATCTCGTAGCTTAGATCTCTGTGGCGTAGCAGCTCCTTGCCACGAGTCGCTCTGTACTTGGCTAGTCCATGTCCCGGGGTTGTGATTACAAAGAGAGAGGCTCGAGTGGCGCAATTCTCGGTGTGGCTTCCCTTCCGGGACGGCGGATCTCGCCGCGGCGGCCGGGTCGGGATCGATAGCATGGGACGCGAGGTGACGCCCTGCGCGAGGCTGATCCTTAGGGCCTGTTTGGATCCGCATGAGCAGAGCCGAGCCGAGCCGAGCTTTGACAGATCGTGTCGCGCGGGCTTGGTATCTCGTGTTCCGTGGACAGGTTCCGTATGGTCCGGCCGCTGCGGTCTGGGGAGGTGTCGCGCGCTTGTGCGCCGCCGCCTGTTAGGGTTCTTCCCCGGCCACGGTGAAGGTTTCTTAATCGCATACACTTGATATGAGCCCCGTGGATGATGGACATAGTTCTGCTTGTGAAATCTAGTTAGGAGATACAGCAGTTGTTCTAGCTGCTTCTGATGGTGACTGTAGAGATCTTGTCAGTGCTTAATTGTTTAGAGATTTAGTTAATTTGTTACTTGATTGATTGATGATTTGTTTGCACTCGAATGGACCTGGCACTGGAAATATCTGACTGTTTTCATGCAGTATGTTCATTCTTAACAGTGTTTGCCATTACTAATGGTAGTCAGCTAGTTAATCGCATACTCCTGAATGAGATTTTTATTCCGCCTTTACCTTTAATCTGTGTAATTAATGACTTCCTCCACTTAGCTGGAAGCACATTAAGCATGTTGCTAGGTACTTCGTAGTTACAAAAAGAACTCTTGTTTGTAGTTAATTGAAAATTGTGTGACAGAAATGTTCTCTTGAATTGCCTTCTGCTTTATAAGGACCATTAGTCTTGTATAAGGATAGTCCTGTTCTTTTGCATAGTAGTTAGATGTATTCATGTCTATATCTTGAATTGCAGGGTACTTTGGTTGTGTCGTGAGTTAACTTGCAGTTGTTCTCTTGTACTTCCTTCATTTCAAATTATAAGATGTTTTGGCTTGTTTAGGTACATTGTTTTAGCTATGTATTTAGATATGCACTATAACTAAGTGTATAGTAAAGCTATGAATCTAGAAAAGCCAAAAAGTCTTTAATTTGGAATTGAGGAAGTATATAAGAATAGTCCTATTCTTCTGCATTTTAGTTGGTTGCATTTTTCTCTATGTTCTATTATTTTTCCAGTTATCTAACGCTCACTCAACTGATGTATTCTCGTCTGTCAATCTTCAGTGGAAGAAGAAGCGCATGAGGAGGCTGAAGAGGAAGCGCCGAAAGATGAGGCAGAGATCCAAGTAAGCTGATAGATGGATGGTGGATGTGATGTCATGCCTGTGTACAAACATTTCTTCGGATGCGTTTGCTCATGGAGAGGTGTCAACCTGGCGTGGTGTCATGGTTCGTTATCAGTCGAATGGCTTGTCTCGGAAACCTGCACTTCAGTAGGCAGCTATCGTGGTTCTAGTTATATCCAGAGTTTTGCACCAAGACAAATCAGTCTGTTTTGTGGACCTATTATGATGGAGCTTTATTTGCTGCTGATATCTACCTACCTATATTAAGTATTCCTGTGTTTGTGTTGTGCTTACAATCTTGCATTGGTTGTTGTTTCACTGTGCTATATGTGGTATCTGCTTGGTGGCGCTGGTTTATCTGGCTGGTTTCTGTAAATTTTCACAGAAACAGCGTCCAGCTGTGTTGAATTTAAAAGTACATCGACTGGTATGCCTCCGTGCACCGTTGTGCCAAGCCGATGCTCAACATTGATTCTCTGTTGAAATGGTTTGCTTCCATTGATTCTCATTGTAGAATTGGTTAGCTTCCGTTGGGATTCTGACGTTCTCGTCTCGTCTGCTGTCGATTGCACCCAGTGGTGAGCAATGAGCATAAGCGTGAGCGTGTCCCAATGAGCAGGTCCCATTCTGCTCCATATAAAAATCTGTTGCACGACTGTCACGAGTCTTGCTTTGGGTCGATTCCGAACTCTGATGCCCGTTCTGAATATCTATTATAGAAATTGCTTAAACATTGTCTAGTTGGATCATCAAACCAACGGAAATGCACAATCCTTTGCTTTCCGTCTAAAAAAGAAAAAAAAGGAAAAGAAATGCGCAATCTACGGTCCATTTCGAAGCCACAAGCGTGTACTATTGAAGCCCACGACAGGGCCTTTCGGTTAGGCCCAACCGAATGCTCACTAGCCCAATGCGAAACCCCATTTGGCCCAACCGAAGGCCCACCCAACGCCGTCTCGCGAATTTTTTTTATTAATAAATTTATTTTTAAAAAAAATAACAAAACTAGTCTCCGTTTTCAAAAAATTGCAGGAATAGGCCACCAGTCGCCCGTTGGAAGGGCGAAGATGGGCCTTGTCGCCCGACTGGCGGGCTATCTGGGCCATGTCGCCCGACCAGTGGGCGACTTGGCTGGGCACGTGGCATGGCGGGTCCCACGTCGCCCGGCCGATGGGCGACGTGGCCCATGTCGCCCGACCAGTGGGCGACTTGACCGTGCACGTGGCATGGCGGGCCCCACGTCGCCCTGCCGATGGGCGACGTGGCCCATGTCGCCCGGCCAGTGGGCGAATGGGCCCATGTCGCCCGGCCAGTGGGCGACTGGGCCCATGTCGCCCGTCCAGTGGGCGACTTGGCCGCCGCTATATATAACGCGGCCGGCCGCTGCCGGCTGGGAGAACAGAACAGAAGGAGAGGAGAGGAGAGGAGAAGAGAAGAGAAGAGAAGAGAAGAAGAGAAGAGAAGAGAGGAGAAGAGAAGAGAAGAAGAAGAAGAAGAAGAAGAGGAGGAGGAAGAAGGAGAAGAGAGGAAGAGGAAAATTTTCGGTAAGTAAAAAAATAATTTTATATATAATTATTTAATGTGTGTTATATTAATTGTTAGATAATATTATATTTCTGTTAAGCGATTAATATTATATTTCGGTAGTATTACTTATATTTTTATTTTATATATATTGTTAAATTAAATAGTTATAGTTGAAATAATATTAGTAATATATTAGTGAATAGCTATTTTAGCTGAAATTTTTAGATTACACAGATGTCGGAGAAGTTAGGATTTCAAATTTATTATGGAGAAGGAGAAATTATTCAAGGTGTACACGGGGTTGATCTGTCAGGATTTGCCTCAGTAACTAGATGGGTGTCTAGGGCAAATGAGAGAATAATTAGTGGTGTGCAGAATTGGTTGATG
This sequence comes from Bothriochloa decipiens, assembly GCA_023333625.1. Classification (NCBI taxonomy): domain Eukaryota; kingdom Viridiplantae; phylum Streptophyta; class Magnoliopsida; order Poales; family Poaceae; genus Bothriochloa; species Bothriochloa decipiens. The sequence goes on along the minus strand of CM041635.1, from coordinate 35,946,680 downwards.
CGAATATTTGGGCTTGACAACAACCAACATGACGTTAAGGTCATGGGTATGGTTAGTCGTGCTCGGGAGGGCACTTTTTGGGAGTTAGTACCGCTTAATGCAACATCAACATGGAGAAAATACGTCAACAAAGCTGTAGAACGTGGGTGGCCTCTAGTCCTTCTTGCTTAGGCATATACGAAGGAGGTTCATGAGGTACACGTTGTAGAAGAAGAAGGAGGTCCGAGCCATGACAATGACAATGATAATGAGGAAGATAATGAAGAGAGTGATCATCACCTGTCATCTATGGTACCGACGGGTGAAGCGGACGAAGGAGAGCGCATAGAGCATATAGTTGAAGAGATGGCGATGGAAGATATGGAGAATGAGAATATATCTGAAACTGAGTCATCTGAAGATGAGAATGAAATTCCTGTCCCACTGAAATGGAAGAGTAACAGTTCGAAGAATTTGATGATCAACGAAGGAAATTCTGTGCCGTGGGAATATCATGAGAATGAAGTAGTAGAGGGAGGTATGTACAAAGGCAAAGATGAAGTGATGAGTGCCGTGAAGTACTGGTCTCTGTCAATGAAGCGGTCTTTTATAGTTGTTAAGTCTAACAAGAAAGTATATGATGTTAAATGTGTGTTTTCGGACTGTCCATTTAGGGTACATGCTTATGAGCAAAAATGGAGTACAATTTGGAAGTGCTCTATAGTAACAGAACATACATGTGAGTTACAAGAATTAGAGAAGTCCAATACTGCTCTTACATCGAGCTTCATTGCAGAGTACATGTATAATCGAATTGTTGATAATTTAAGGTATGAGCCGAAATCTATAGTGACTACTATAGAGGAAGATTTTAAATACACCATCAGCTATTCGAAGGCGTGGCGAGCGAAACAGAAGGTCATTGAGAAGAGATTCGGTTCGTACGAAGCATCTTATGAGAACCTACCAAGATTGTTAGAAACCATCAGACAAAGAAATATTGGTACATATTATGATATCATGGATGTGTCTGATCCAAAAGAGGCCGGAAAGTTAATACTTCGTCGAGCCTTTTTTGCACTAGGTCAATGTATAATGGCATTTCGTCATTGCAGACCTGTTTTATGCATGGATTGTGCATTTCTAACAGGAAAGTATAAAGGTCAGATTCTAACTGCTATTGGTGTTGATGGGAATAATCAAGTACTATCAGTTGCTTTTGCTTTTGTGGAAAGTGAGAACACAGATAGTTGGTATTGGTTTCTGGAGCTTGTGAAGTTAGCAGTGGTGCAAGGGCGACCTAATGTTTGTGTCATACATGACCGACATGCCGGTTTGTTGAAGGCGATAACGGATATGCAATATGGTTCAGTGGAGCGTGATCTTCCTCCTCGATGGTCGGACATACAATCAAGATGGTGCATGAGGCACTTGGGTGCAAATTTTTTCAGCCATTTCAAAAATAAACACCTTATGAATATGTTTAAGAGGTTGTGCAATCAGAACCAACAAAGAAAATTCAATGCAATGTGGGCACGTCTTGATGAATTAACAACAAAGCAAACAGCAGAGTTAGCGACTCGTACGAATCAAGACCCGAATGATATGTCTGTTCCTCTTTCAGGCCTTCCAACGGATGCCTTGAGGAACATGGTTCGGAGGTCAGGGTCATCAATCAGGTGCTTCTCAGATTGGATTGAGTACGAGCCAAAGGAGAAGTGGTCATTATTATATGACACAGATGGGGCGAGGTTTGGAATAATGACAATAAATTTGGCGGAGGTGTACAATTGGGTCATTCGAGGCATGAGAGGATTACCTCTTGTAGCAATCGTAGAGGGTATTTTGCATGGAACATGCAAGTACTTTCGTAAAAGATATATGGTTGCTTTTAATGCGATGTCAGATAATACATTGATTTTTTCAACATTCATGACAAATTACATGAAAAAAAAGGTGGAGAAGGCAAGCTTGCATCGTGCACGTCCTATGGGCACAGCAGAGAATCGCTTTGAAGTTCTGTGTAGGGATCGGGGCCGTCGTGGTGGCAATCGAGAGAGAATTGCACAAGAGTGTGTTATTCGTTATAACTCATGCAGCTGTTCGTGTATGAAACCGAAACTTCTACACAGGCCGTGCTCACATGTTATAGCAGCTTGTTCACTTACTAATTTGTCCCCGAAGCCGTATGTCTCACATTATTTTACGAAGGAGGTAGTCATGACAACCTGGAATGCAGAGATTTATGGTTTCGCAATATTTGGTAGTTTTACAAACAATCCTGGAAGTAACTACCTGCGGGGGCCCGGTAAGGACAAATTAAGACAGAAGCCTGGTCGTTGTAAGACACGGCGCATTAGAAATGATATGGATGACTCAGAAGTGGGAAGACTGGAGCATCGGTGCACCAAGTGCAATGGCACAGGACATACTTACAAAAAATGCACGCGTGTAACCACCACAGAGGGAGCTGCAGAAGCAGGACCTTCAGGGAATCCGCAAGACGGCCGGCGCCCTCGTGCACGTCGTGGATTCCGGAATCAAGGCGAAAATGCTCTTTAAAAATAATAGTATGTCTGCTTTTTTTGATTTAGTGTTTCATAGTATTAATTATATTTGTGCATTATTTTTTTACATTATTAAGATATTTTAGGTATGGCGATGGATGAGGGACACTTGGAGTTGTTGGACGCACAGTTGGACCAGCGCCACCGGTCCTACTTGAGTGCTGTGACAGCTGCTGAGCTACCTATTCTACGGCCTAGGGTACCTTAGGAGTTGTGGCGGCTGGACGAGCGATGGATACCCAGGTATGCACAATAACACGTTCACTTATTTGTTTTACTCATACAGACGATTTGGTAATATATATTTATATATAAATGTTGTATTTGCTACAGGCTACGAGCAGCTGGTCTACTGCCTCTGTGTAGGCTTGTGCAGGATTTGAATTATGCATAATTTTTGAATTATGGTTTTAAAATCAAAAGGGGATAATTGCTAGAAACTGTATTTTTAATTTAATTTGAAATTCCTTTTGGAAACTTGGAAAACTTTCTATACCAACTTTGTAGCTCTTGTCAAGATCTACAAACTATCTTTTTAGAGTATCTCCAAATTCCTTATAGAATTTGAATTAGAGAAAAGGGGATAAAACTAGGGTTGGAAATAAAGGGTTTTTGAAATGGAGTTTAAACTCAATTTGGTTTCTAACTTAATTGCTTGGTTATTACTGATCACAAACATCATCCAAGGACATTTTTAGGTCATTGACCCAATGACACCCTTGGTTGACCAAGTTGACTTTTGAAAAACCTTTTATAGCATTTCCAATTTGACCTTAAATTTGAATTGCCAGGCTTATAAATAAGCTTTGGAAACCAAATTAAATTTCAAATATGGAAATCATTTTTAGGGTTGGACTTAGATTTATACACTATGCTTGATACTAGTGTAAACACAGTTTACATCTCAAGTACATAGAGTATAAACTAAGTATTTGCAATGACATTCTAAAATAGGATTTTATCATTTCATGTAACAAGTCATTCCAGAAACTCAATCAACCTATGAAATATAAACTTGTTTTAGTTAATGCACATTAAGGTTGACCTAAACATGGATGCTTTGCAGTGCATATGATGACATGGCAGGTTTTAGTTAATATAACACCAGAGGTGTTACAGCTGCCTCTGTGTAGGCTTGTGCAGGCTAGTGCTGTTGAGGCCCCGGCCGATGCGGTGACACGGTTTAACTTTGACCGTTCCTTACTTACGGCATTGGTGGACCGCTGGAGGCCTGAGACGCACACGTTCCACTTTCCTTGCGGGGAGATGACTCCCACACTCGAGGACGTCTCCTACTTACTTGGTGTCACCACTGCTGGGCAGGCCGTCAGCCGTCCAGACGTGGAGGCCACTTGGCGTGAGGACCTTCTAGTCCGTTTCGAGGGTGTTGTGCGTCGACCAGACGCTCCAGAGTATCAAACTCTTGCTGAAAATCAGCATCACGGGCCTACGAAGACCTGGCTCTTGCAGTTTCAGGTAAATAGATAACATTGTGATATAGTTCATTAACATCAAATATTCATGTGTATGTTAAATGAAATTTGAACTTCTGTTTTCTAATTTAGGCCGAGTATATCCACCCTGCGGCGGATGAGGCCACTGTGTAGAGGCATTTGGAGGCCTATCTGTTGTGGTTGTTTGGTTGGATAATGTTCACATCGTCGCATGGGAACTCTGTCGCGAAGCACTTGATTCACTTCGCGCACGAGATAGCGGACGCACCGCTCGACGCCGTGCCGCAGTACAGTTGGGCATCCGCTATCTTGGCAGCCACGTACCGAGGTCTTTGTGATGCGTGCACAAAGACCGACCCGTCAGCTATCCTCTCTGGTTGTCCACTATTACTTCAACTCTGGTCGTACGAGCGGTTTAGTATTGGACGACCAGTCATGGATTTCTTGACTTACGGAGCAGGTTTGTACGGGGAGACGGAGGAGGAAGGCCCTACGATGGGTTCGTTGTGGGTCCGGCGGCGGGTAAGTCTTCTATATCGCAGTTGAACCTGTTTCTATTTATTTTCGAATAAATTGCACCTTACTATTATTTTCTATACAGCCTACTTGGGCAAACATTCAGGTTCACAGAGCCTATCCTGAGTACATGGCGGCGTTCGACCGAATTAGGGCAGACGACGTCCGCTGGACACCTTATAGCATGGAGGAGATTGTCGTACGAGCGCCTAATGGGTTGTCGACGTTCTGCACGAGGGATCAGGAGTACTGGATGACACGTAAGGCTGTCGTTTTCGACATCTTTGTCGAGGACTACGCTCCTCACAGAGTGATGCGGCAGTTTGGTCGTAACCAGACGTTCCCACTCCCGGTTGCCCATATTGTTCCTCTTTCCGTGCACGGGTAAGTATAAGACAATTAATTCGTTCTGATTGAGTATTTAATATATATAGAAAGATAATTAATACATTTTGAAATCCATAGTTACGTGCGGAGGGGTCTACCGGCAGGCGTTATTTGGTCCTCCCGTATACAGCCGTGGGTCGACGAGTGGGCCAACGCACTACATGTTGTGACCTACGAGCCCAGACCGTTTTCCTTGCAGGCTTACGGGGACTACTTACGTTGGTATATTCCTCGCACACGGATCAGAGTCACGTATACACCAGCGGAGCCACGGACCCACGTCCCCAGGTTGACGGACACGTACCCTGTGTACAGAGATCAGGCGATGTCGTTGGCGGTACGATCTTTATGAACTTCAACCCACTTCGTTTAATATTTTTCTTATCGTAATTACTTTAATGTTCTCGTTTTGTTAATAGACCGACATGGCTCACCGTATCACTGTGGATGGTGGATCGCTCTTGCACCGGTTGAGGGAGGGCATTCAGATGACCAGCCACGAGCTTACCGCTGCGGTCCAGAGGATGTACGACTCTGCTGCAAACATTGTCAAGTTGATGTCGTGCCGGCCCTACGGGCGACAGCCGGATGTCGTCCTTCGACCTTCACACGTGACACACAGGCCTGACGGACCGACGGCGCCACTACCTCCGCGGCCTACGTACCAAACAGGTGAGTAACTTATATTTTCTTCGTATGTAGTAATACTAACTTGTTCGTTACTTATAAGTTTCATTATTCAGGTCCACCTACGTACTCTGCCGGTTGGCGTCCGGAGTTCGATATCATTGGATCATCTTCGCAGCCTGCTCACATGCCTACAGGTACGATATAGTGGTGAAATTTAATTATATTATCTAATACTGCTTTATTCGTAACATTACATTCACTCTGCATGGTCAGGTATGCACTTTGACGGTTCACGGCATCAGTTCGATTTCGGAGGTTCCTCTTCACACGCTGTACCCATGGTTCCAGGTATGACCTACTTTTAAGAGTTCGACACGTTATATATTAGTTTTACCATCAGCGTTATCATAACGTTGGTCTTATATATTTAGGGACGACCCATTACGACTACGAGGGATCGGACATCTCTGAGCACGCTGACACTTTTCGTCAGCGATCCCCGACACCCTTCGACCTTGAGAGTTACCTGCAGCAGGAGCCGGCGGACGTACTTGCGTCATCGCAGTTACGTGAAGCACCACCACAGACACAGCCCTCACAGGACGAGTACGCGACACCACCTGCTGCTGGAGGCCGTCCTGCACGTGTTACAGTTCCTCCTTCGCCGCTTACTCAGCCAGCCATGTGCGAGCGGGCCGCAGAGCACCAAAGCCTGGCACGATTAGGGGTGTTGCACCTAAGCGTGGACGATATTAGTTTTGTATGATTTGCCGCCGATGTTATTTTCTATGATATTGTACTGATACTATTTTAGTTTTTACAACTTATTTAATGTTTCACTGTTGTATTTTTTCATCTATTAAGTTTGGGCGAGCACACGACAACGGCGCTTTCGCACGCCCATTGCATGACTGCGTATTATTTTTGCTATTTCTCCGACTTCCATATTTTTTCTGAAATTTCCGAATAAATAATTATTATTTAAAAAACCGAAATTTTTCCTGAAATTTCCAAATAAATAAATATTATTTTTAAAAAAACCCAAAATACCAGGTCGCCCCTCGGCTGGGCGACGTGAGCCTGGTCGCCCTATGGCCGGGCGACCTGGCCTGGTCGCCCATTGGCTGGGCGAACTGGGCCTGGTCGCCCATTGGCCGGGCGAATTGGGCCTGGTCGCCCTTTGGCCGGGCGACCTGGGCCTGGTCGCCCTTTGAACGGGCGATTCTCTCACGTCGCCCTTCCAACGGGCGACTGGTGACCTATTCGAAAACGGAGACTAGTTTTGTTATTTTTTTAAAAAATAAATTTATTAATAAAAAAAGTTCCCGTCTCGCTCCTCATGTCTCTCTCCACCAAACCCGCTCGTGCTCTCCCGATGGGACCAGCACTCGAATGGACGGCGCGGATCTCCCCTCCCACTCCTCCGCCGCCACTGCCGCCGACGGCGACCGGCCTCCTGAGAGCGCGGGCGACGGCGGCGTGGAGGACGAGCGTGCCGCGGCGCCCCCTCCGGACCGGTGCGAGGCGCTGGCCTCCGCGATCGCGGGGGTGCTGTCCCAAGCCCTGCGGGAGCACGAGGAGCGGGCGACCGCCACGGCCCGGAGCCAGGACGAGGTCGCCGCTGCCATCGACCGACTCAACGGAGGTAGGTGCCTCTCTTTGCCCCCAGCTTCGACTTTCTCTGCTGTCATGCTCATGCGCTGCGCGCGTTGTGGCTTAGGGTTCTCCGGCTTCTGGTGCGTACCATTCTGTCTGGACACTAGCTTGTAGCTTATGCTAATTGTGGCGTTAATACACACCGAAGACTAGTGGGGTTTCGATGACATACTAGCAATTTAGTTATGAGATCTGTATTTTATTTATCTATACTTTGCCTCTTTCCTTAAACTAGCCAGCACTCTTCCGTAATTTCGTCACCATGGCAATGAAATTCAGGGACAGCCCAAACATGTACTTTGCCTCTCTGGGATTGTAAACGTGAACAGGGTGAAGTCGAAATTATAGCTCGTTGGAACTTGCAACTAATTTAACTAATCCACCATCGTATTTCTTGTGTGAGGTTGCATGTTCTGTTTGTTGCAAGTATTGAGGTGCATATGAACCCGATTTGAACTTTACTGTGTCAAACTGTAAACTATGTTTTCAATATTGTGACCCAGGAACTTGTTAGTTGCACCTGATTCTACTTTTTATTTAGTCCACTTTTAGTCTCTTCATTATCTCAAGCGAGTTAACAAATAAATGGTCGAACTAGAAAATTCTAGCAGGTAAACAGTATAGAGTGGTTAAATTATTAAACTGGGAAACTTATGATTCTGACATGGGCACATGTCTTAGCGTCCAAACTTGCCTGCAGGTGACCAGGTTTCCAATCCGGTAAAAAGCATTTAGACACCAAAATACCACTTGGAGAACCCTAGGCCTCTTGGAGAAGTCTCTTACATTTTCCTCTGTTCCAAGGCTCCACACTTTTGTTCCAATTTTGTCTCACCTATTGTGCTATTGTCTCCGTACACATTATTTTGATGGAACTGTATGAAACTAAGACTTAGGTTTTTGCAGAGCTAGACAGGCTATTAGAGAATGCACCCTCAATGGTAATAATGCAACATTCAGCAAGGATTTCCAGTATCCGGAAGAGGATTTCAGCAATGAACATGCTACTCAAGTCCATACAGCGACGCATAGATAACATTGATAGAATTATTTCTACTGGTACGTCAAGTGGTACTCTCTATCATTATAATGTCTTTTTTTCTTACTCTTTGTCGGTGGATCTGCGGAGCTAATCATTATGGACACCTTGCTTTGTGTTTACAGATCATTCATCTCCTGTACAGAAAGCCGGTAATGAAGTTGGATCAAGGTGCACAACTTAGTTCTTTTTTTTACCACTTCTCATTGTTTATTCTTGGGGTGGTCATGATAAATCCGAACAAGCAATGTTAAGTTCACTTATGGATTTCAATTCACGAAGTTAGTGCTGAAGATAAGTCTTAGTAAATTTCTGAACAGAAGATGCAATTCTGTATAGCTGGAGAGCTGAGCTATTCCTATTTTTGCTTTGGTGTGGTATGAAATAGTTAAAACAATAAGCAACACAACAAGTAAACCTCTGGTGCCCCCAGCCCGATTTGCTACTTTATGTATCTAGTTCTTTTTTTAGTTGCATCCTTACACAGTTGCTTTTAATTGCAGGTTCTAGAAGAATTCTGGTGGTGTTACCATTTCTGTTTTGGTAGAGTTACCATCAAGCAATCACACGGGGCTGTGCATAGAAGTGAGATGTCATAATCTCGATTTTTCCCAGAGATGTATCATCAAAACATTCCAGTCCTTTTTGTCGCATATTGGAGTGGGGAAATTCTTTTGTACTGGATGGTCAATCTCTTTCCCTGCGTTCTTTTTGTTGCAGACAAGGAAGCGTGCTTTCAGCTTTGGCGTTTACCCCTGTATTCAAATATGAAATTATATTCAGAAATCATATTGTCATATTGACACTGTTGAGTGGTTTTGATATATGCTTGCTTATTGAAGATGGCAACATCTGGAATTCTTATTTTTATTATATTTTATCAGAAATGTTGGTAGATACTAATGTGCCATGGATGTAATTCGTTTGAAGGTGCCTTCGGGACAGGCTTGTCACCAAATTCTATGTCAACGTTCATACACAGGTACTCCCTCCGTCTCTTTTTAATTGTCGTTTGTGTTTTCCAAGAAACAATTATTGGCAATTATATATCAAAAAATATTAATATTTATATTATATAATTAGTATCATTAGAAAAATCTTTGACTCTAGTTTTTTAATAAATTTATTTGGAGATACAAATGTTGCACATATTTTTTACAAATCAAGTCAAACTCGTAGCACGCATACCGACGACGACAATTAAATAGGGACGGAGGGAGTACCCGTTTACTCGATGGATCCAATCAGCACACTTGCAAAACAACTTCGCAACTTTCATTGCTCGTGCAGGAGACCCAGTCATGTTCTGCCAACCGCCGGCGATGTAAATTGCCAGGTATGCGCAGTAAAGCTGGCATGCAGCAAAGCGGTAGAAACAAGCATATTTCAGAAGAGTAAAGCTGGCATGCAGCAAAGCAGTAGAAACAAGCATATTTCAGAAGAGAAAGCTAGCATGCAGCAATGCAATACAAACAACAACATATTTATTAGGAAGAAAATCCATAACTGTTTCTGTTCCGACTGTTTCAATGAGCTGAAAACGGGCAGGAACGCTGCGTACAAGTACAACTATGAAACCCGGAGCAACAATGATCCATTGTCGTGGGTGGTCTTTATTGAAGAAATGTCACATTTTCAGAATAAACAAAGGTCTAGTACCAGCCATGAATCTACAAGTTATCCCAGGACGCCAAGACTACAACAAAACAAACTAAGCAATGAACAAAGGTATGAAACTTAAATGGAGGGTTCTCCTTCAAACCTGTACAGATGTTGACTATCTAGGATCTTTTTCCTCTAATTTTACAACATCACTGACAATAACCTTACAGCTGAAATGGACACCACAGTTAGCAATTGTATTGTCATAGGCGCATGTAACCTTCTTTGTGACCTTTGAAGAGTTTCAGATGTCTCTTGTTCTGAGAATTGCTCTGGGTCAGTTCGCGGCGTGTTCTCCATGTCGTTACATGAGAGTATAATGAAGGAAATAAGAAACATAGCAACAGAAGTAGTAAGATGACAACACATATTAGCATGACATTCATGAATCCATCCCGGTTTTTAGGGTTCTTGTTCTGCTCCATCCATGGCACGCCACCAACATTCATCCCGAAAACTGACAAATTTTGCAGCATAAATTAGGTAAATGAGAGCCCTGGGAAGAACAGAAATTAATCCAGGAAATTACACGAGCGAGCACGAGGACAATAAACTTACCTCCAGTGACAATGGAAAGAGGAAGGAATACTATAGAGAGCAATGAAAGGTAGTACAAGCTTTTGTTTATCTGTTCTGATTGCCAACTGTCCAGACTAGCCTGAAGTGTGGTAACTCTATTTGCAATGAAGCCTAGGTTTTCTTTGAGCCTTCTAAGGCGACCTATCAGATCTTCAAGGGCTGCTACATCTCCGGTTGTGAACCAACTCTTGCTGGCACATTTTTCCTTCACACGGCGGAATACTTGTTCACCTTGAGAAACAACCTAAAAACAAAATTGTAGCAGTCTGTGACTTCTGTTCCATAGCTTAATTGAAATCAAGTAACTGCGCTTTTAGAACCTGAAAGCCAAATTACAAGCAACACAGCATGATAATCTCAATGTTATGTCAGCACTCACTTCATACACATTGCCATTTTGACTAAAGCAGTCCAACTTATAAAATAGGCAAATAGGATTCCAAGTTCCCAATACATTTCCCAGAAACTTGAGAGAAAACTCATACCTGAAGCAACCGCTGTAGATCGAGATGCATTTTTGGGAATCTCCTGCCATCCAGCAAAAGTTTCGTCAGAAAGTGACCACCTGCAACAAGCACAATACACAGTTCATAAATAAAAAGCCAAGTCATTAGAGAGAAAAAAAGGCGAAAATGTGAAATGATATTTGTCGAATCCTGGAATGCAAGTACATTTGCCATATGGTACCCCTCTATACCTGCACAATGCTAATAAACCTTTGCTGAAGCACACATCATTTAACTTGGCATAGGTCGCATAGCATTGTTACAGATTTTAGATGGTTGGAACTTATGATCATGTCAAAATGGTCTACTTTGGAAACTCTACTGCCATTAGGATCATGATTCATGGCATTGCAGGAATACAGGTAACAGAGTCATCCTCAAAGTTACATTCAGCACCTGCATTCAACCATCTAAACATGTGTGGATTTGTCGTTATGATCCAAATCAACAATCACACGTATTTGACAAAGATATCCATTCCACAAAAGCATACCAACCCCATCCTCCAAGTCCTAATGCAACTTTTTCTTAATGAGATAAGAAAACCTCGTATGCAATCATGAGTCAAATCCAATTCTAATTGTAGCACATTGATCCGAGTTCATGCAGCAAAGAGGTCAGCATTTCTCCGTCACCAACCAACCAAAGAAGCGTAGGTTAGCAGCAATCCAATACTTTTATCCAGAACGAGGAATGAATGGGAGCTTTACGCGATGACGATTGACCAGCAAGAAAGCGACCTCGTCCGATCACGACCTCCGACCGCTTACCTTTGTCGAGCTGCAGCTCGATGGCGTCCAGGTCCATCTCGAGGCGCGTGACAATGTCGTGGACGTGGTCAACGTGGGTGCCGAGGACGTGCACGAGGAGGTTGGACACCGTCCGCGGCACCGGGTTGTCGGTGTGCGCGCCGTCCGCGTGGTTCATGGCCAGCAGCGACTCGAGCAGGCGCTCCTCGATGACGACGCCGCCGTCGACGGCGCGGCCCCCGCCGTGGCCCTCGTCGGAGGAGACGACGCCAAGCGGCACCTCGGAGAGCAGCGACGCCTGCCTGGTCCCGAACGCGAGGCGCGGGACCCCGCCGACGGAGACCGTGACGACGGAGCTCTCGGTGACGCGCGCCGCGAGGCGGAGCGCGTACGCGCTGCCGACTGGGCCCGGCGAGCTGACGCGGAGCAGGAGCGCGTCTGCGCCGCCGTCGCCGGACCCGGAGGAGGAGGCGCAGTGCGGGCCCGTGGCAACGAACGCAAGGATCTCCTGCAGCGTGAGCGGTGGGCAGAGGAGCTCGACGAGCGCCTGCGCGTGGTGGAGCGGTTTGGCCGCGGACCGCGGGAGCTCCACGTGGTGCCACGTGAACTCCCCGGGCCGCCGCGCCGCCGACCCGGCGGACTACGACGCCGCAAGGCCCCAGGGCGCCTCGGAGAAGCCGCCCTCGCCGTCGAACACGAACGCGTGGCGCGGCACCGCGCCCGACGGGAGCGGCTTCCCGACGGCGGGGGACGGCGACGGGGCGGCGCGCCCCGACGCGGACGCAGGTGGCTGGAGCCAGACGGAAGCCGAAGCCGGCCGCCTCCGCGCGCTGGGCGGGCTCGCCGGCGCCGGCACCGGCCGCCATTGGCATCGGCATTAGCGCCCGCACAGCGCCACGTGAAGGCGTATTAATATGATACCACCACGGCTCGCAAAAGCCGCACCGCAGGGACCTTGCGGCGAACTCGTGAAATATCTCCGGGGTAGTTCCCCACACCGAATTCACTCGCAGAGTTTACCCGTGATATTAAAATATCGATACATATATAGAGTATTAAATATAGATAAAATAAAAAACTAGTTACACAGTTTTGTTATACTTTACGAGACGAATATTTTAAACCTAATTAGTTAAAATTTAGACAATTTTTATCAAATACAAAGCTACAACGCCGAATCGGCGGTGATCTAAAAAGTCCTGGACTTTTCTTAAAAAACAATCTCGACCGTCCGTGCCGGCGTGTTGCTAAGCGTAACCTGGGGAGGTCAGTTGCAAGCACTAAAATAATACTAGTATTAGTGTAGTACTAGTAATCATAATACGATTTTATATTAGTTAGTTCAAAATGGTGTTTTTATGGATATATTTTTCAGTCGGATTATTTAGATATATATGTCTAGGGTTGGTGTCGGTGGTTAATATTAAATCTTTTCTGGGAGGTGAAGGTGACTTGATTGATCTGGGGGAAGAGGATGGGGAGGGTGGGGTGATCTTTGCATGGGTTTGACTAAATTTGGGAATCTCTCTGGTTTTGTGCTTGGAGGCTGGAGGTGGTGGATCACATGTGCAATGCAATGCAGTGGTAGTATTAGCCAAACTAGAGTGTTTTCTTCTTGTTTTTTTTTGTTAAGAAAGATGGTTATTACTCTAGTTTGCTCTTGTACAGATGCGTGTGAGCGCAGTCAGCCTTTAATCAGACCAACCGTTGTGAGAGAAAAAAAAATTGTATCATGATTGATAATAAGCTGGGACAATAAGTTTGCGAACAAGGCGAATGAGACCGAAAATGAATGAAAATCAGAGAATATTCTGAGCAAAGGCTTGGAACGTGATTAAAAGTCACATGAGTCATAACTAGCCCGAATCACAAAGCATGTAGCATAGTAGCAGAGCGACTGATCATTAGCAACTGATCTTTATATTTGTAAAGGAAAAAAAAGATGACTGACACAGGTGGCACATCACAAACACATGTTCGATCTTATTCGGGGATGTGGAACTTGGTGATGAAATTTTGACGAAATCACAACAGTTGTTTTTGTAAAATTTTGATGAAATCGCACCATTTGCTTATGATGAACCAGATAAGGTTTGTCTTTTGTCTCGGCATCAAAGGACCTGTCCACCGTCTACTTGCACAATTTTACAGGAAACCGGTGGTGTCCCCACTCCAAGTCATCAGGTGTGGCCCTGATGGCACTGGTGTCTTTCAGGTTAGCACGAGATAGCCTAAAGATGGGGCACGCAGTGGCGGAAATCATCGAACATGCTGTTTCTCACCGGAAACCCTGCTCGCCCTCTCATGTACACTATTTAAAACTATGAATATACAGAAGATTCCACAAAGTGATGTGTTTCACCTTATACAAAGTACAAACATTAGCGAAGAGAGGTAAGAAGAATTTGTAACCCTGTTAAGCGATGGCTAACTAATATCAAGCAAATCAACTCTCGGGAAGAAACTGGAAAAACTGGGTGAAGTTTAACAATGACCCGATCCAAAGTAAGGTTAACAGTAAACAGGAAAGATATGGTGTCATTTTAACAACAAACCATACCCAATGTAGAGGAAGGGTAACAACAAACATACAAGTGATCAATGGCATGCTTAACATAGTGAATAATCTCCTTGCATCAACAAAATTTTGCAGGTCAAATAACATAATATTGAGAAGGTTTAAGAAACAACAACCATGCAAAGGAACAAATGTCAAATGATTCACAAAAAAAGGAACAAATGTCAAATGCCAGCTGATTTAACAGGAAGGAGGCCCTAGTAGAAACATTAGGAACGGGCAGAACGGTTTTCACTAGCACCGGTGTGAAGAGAGAGCGAGAATCAACAGTTCATGGATCAATAATCAACTCAACACTTCTTGTATATTTCTCCAGGTAGAAACATTTAGCTAGCGATTATAGAAGATCCTTTCAAAGCAAAACACAGAATTAAGCCTGTTCCTTGTTGAGTCTTTTTTCTGCAAGCTTCATGCGATTAAAATTAATCTTCTCCAACTGATCCTGCATAAGGAAAAACATGATGTAAAGTTGTATAGCTCATCATAGTAGACACAAAGGAAACAAGCAATATATGCAGAGACCAAACTGCACTGCAATTGTGCTGATCATCCTTCTAAACAGAAACACATAAAAGGTTTAAGCCAAAAAAAAATGAAATCTACTGGTAGTGTGGGCAAACATTGCATAGCCATTAGGTGCCTTCATTGAAATAGTTTTCAGAACATCATATATAGCAGTGCAGGTAATGTAGACAAAGCTGCCATTGCAGCACATTGACCAAAAGAGTTGACTGGAGTCCATGCAAAAATGTTAGGTTCAACTGACCCTAGATTAAGTTTTTTTTCTTTTCTATGCCAGAGAATGTTAAAATATATGAAATCAACAGGAATATGAACGTGCATCCTCCTGTGTAGGTACAGGATGAAAACAGAAGGTGGTAGAAGATGGTTTATGGAAACTGAGTCTTGATACGAGTTCCTTATCCTGACTTCCTGAGAGAAGTGAAAGCGCTAGCTCAGAGGGCTGGTTCACTGGTAATTGCCTTTCCCGTTACATGCCTCATTACCAGCTAAATGTAGAACATTGAGCTTTTATTTGGTGTTGAAACATGTTTTGAATAGAGGGAAATAGAGGATTATAGATTTTCTGTCAAATTATTAGTTTGAAACAACCAATGCTGAATCTAATATCAAAGAAGATTCTAAGAACAAATATGGACGGACCTATAATAAGTGGAGGTTCCTTTTATGAGCATCGAAACGAATGACTTAAGATAAGTTGATTTAGTTGCTAGAAAGTTCACTGGGCTTGTTCTCTAGATAACGCTGACTACAAGGTGCTAATTAAAATAAATAAACCTAGGTCCTCTTATGTTTGAAATTATATTGGTTCTCAGGCAAGGAATTGTCAGTATGTGGTTAGCTCTTTCTAAGGGAACTAATCATGTAAATTGAAAACTGACAGGATAAACAGATTGTTTCTGGTCCTTCTTTAAAGGGTATAGCTCAAGGTAGAACTCCTGAAGATTAATGAAATATATAAAATAAA
Source organism: Bothriochloa decipiens (assembly GCA_023333625.1). Lineage (NCBI taxonomy): Eukaryota > Viridiplantae > Streptophyta > Magnoliopsida > Poales > Poaceae > Bothriochloa > Bothriochloa decipiens. The sequence goes on along the minus strand of CM041635.1, from coordinate 35,930,889 downwards.
GGGTGAAACTATTGGTATAATCTATAATGTCACACCAAAAAATGCAAGATAGAAGTTTGTAACCCATGATGAAGTTTCTTTACCTTAAACTGAACCTGAGCTTGAGGTGAAGCTCTTCTGCAGTTTAGTAACTCATTGAGTGGGTCGTCCTGAGAAACTGGGCACTTATCCAAGGACAATGTGCGAAGAAGGTTCGCTTTGGAAAGAATAAGCTTCATAAAAGACAATGGAAGCCACCCATTAGCACTACCTATTTCTACAACTTGGAGATTGGCACACATGTCATCAGTCCACTGTGCATTTAGGAACTTCCCATTGGCAACCTTTTTTGGTTGTCGAAGCTAACCAATAAAAATAAATAGAGAAATCAGTTGGTATTTTAGCAAAATGACTTTCAAAAGCTGTAACGATGAATATCCGAAAGGCAACTTTCAACATTACCTCTATTTTAAGTCTTTCAAGGTTCGGAGAGCTCCTTAGTAAGAAAAACATTAATAAAATGTCATGCATGACACCAAAGTCTATCGATAATTCCATGCTCTTCAAGTTGGAAAAGATGAAAGGAGTTGCATCCATCTTAAAATCACACAGCTGGGAGGGGGAAAAAGAATGTCCCGATGAAAACGGATCGAATACGGACGGATATACCATATTTATTTTCATATTTCTGCTCGGATTCAGATTCGAATACGGATAGTGTTAGCCACGTCGGATAAAATACGTTTGGATATCGACATCATAAATATGCGATTTCAATATTCGGATACGGATACGATTGTTTAATGTTCGGACTCTGATACGGACAGATTAAAACCCATCTAAACGAATTCGGTCATTTTCTAAACGAACTCTGATACTATATAGGAGCAATTAAACAATGTACCTCTATGTAGAAAATGAGCTCCTGAACCTGGGAAACACCAGTGAGGAACTCTGCGAAACCAGCAGATTCACCCAGAAGACAGGCTGGCACATCGATTGATGCATATTGGAGGCGCGGCAGGTCACCAAATCGCCAGCCATATCGCCAGTCATTGTGAGAAATAAGTCCAAGAGTGTGGAGATCGGGCGCCTCAATCATGCACTCGGTATCACTGGGGTACACATGGTCAAGGAAGAGGACACTAAGCATGGGTGAAGCACGAATCATGGCATGCAATAGGCTCTCCCCTTCGCCTCCAAAGTCGACAGCCGTGAGGTATAGCTCCTTGAGCACGGGGAAGCCGGGCAATCCTCCACCAGGCTGAGGAAGCGGTGGAATCAGGCACCGCTCCAGGCTGAGGGACACGAGACGGTCGCAGGAGAAGATGGAGGAGTGGACGGTGAAGTTTCCTCCATGACTGAAGATGGAGATGGACTCGACGCTGCGCCGGGAGAGCGCGATGAGCCAGCGGTCGATGTGGGATGCGTCGCCATTGAGGTGGGTAGCGAACCGGGAGACGCAGGGACCTCCGTAGCGGAGGAGGACGCGGTCGACGGCTGAGGGGGGCGTGCCGTCGGGGAAGGAGAGGGCGAGCCCCGGGAGGGTCTCCCAGCCGGAGAGCGCGGAGGCACGCACGGCGTCGCGGAGGTCGAGGCGCCGAAGGATCTCGTCCTGCAGGTGCTCCGCGAGGAAGGACAGAAAGTCCACCGGCCACCGGCGGCGGCGGCGGCGGCGGCGGCGGCGGCGGGAGGGCCAGGGTAGCGCGATGAGGGAGAAAAACTAAATTACTTTGGGATGGAGGCCCAGCCCATTCCAAACAATAGCTACGACAGCCCAGCCCATGGTAGAAATGGGCCCCCATCGTCCGTGCTTTGCGCCGCGCGACGTGACCCCCGGCCAGCGCCGGCGGCTCGTCGCCGACATCATCATCAGGAACGGAAAGAACCCACCCGTGACTCGAACGGGCCGGCGAGGTGGCGGCGCCGGCATGTGACGACTGACAAGGACATGCTGATGAAAGCGCCAGGTGCCGGCTGGCAGGTGACGCAGAAGCAGCCAGCCAGTCAGGCCGCCGCCGCCCAGTCGGCGGAGCGAGGTGATTTCAGGTGAGCTTGTCTTTGCCTGCTCCCTTCGTTCTCAACCCATCTGGTACTCGCTAACAAGGGGGGCGAAATGGATTTGGCTTGAACTGAAAACCGTGCTGCGAATTCGGTCGTGACATCTTCCGGTTATCTGAACTTGCAATCTGGTTACTGCTTATATCCCCATGGCTGCAAAATGGATTTCACATGAACTGAGAACCGTGCTGCACAAAGGCACCAAACAGCCATCTTTCTACACAGACATCCTTTGAAAGGTGCCTGTTTTTTCTTGTTCTTCTTTTTTCCTTCTGGATAATCACATCCAGATCAGCACTTCAGTCCAGCACTGTGAAAAAGAAAAAACCGAAAACGACCGACGCGGTTTCTGCAACTGCCAAAACTCTCTAGAGAGCTTGGGCTGCAGAATCTTCAGCTGGTCAAATCTTATCATGAGGAACGCTCGAATTAGGAATTTAGGAGTGCCACCTTTCTGTCCACAGTAAAAAGAAGCAGGCAGGCAGGCACACCCCCTCCTGTGGCTATCACTATCCTTTCTCCACAAACACAAAGTAGCTGTCTCCATTTTTGAACCAGAGAATCCGAATTTGCAAAGGGCTAGAGTGCAGAGTCGACTCAGCGTGTCTAACATTGGTAGGACAAGAATAAAATTCCAGGACACAATGCTTGGCTCCTTTCCATTCCTTTTTGGCTCTCAAAGTACACAGCGGGCTAGCAGCGCACGCTAGCGTATTTACATTTCTCAGATTTTTTGCTGCTCAACAGTTACTTGTTTACTTTTATATATATAGCATCAAGCTTCAAAACACACTTGATTTTTCATCAGCTGTCGCTGTTGTTGACGATGATACTAGTAGTTATATGTCCACGAAGGGTTTAGTCTATAGGCAAACCCCTGGGACGATTACCGGAAGGAGTTCTTGGTCATCTTTTCCATGAGGTGACACCAACGGCGACATTGCTCACCTGGAACATAGCAGAAGAAACAAAAACAGTCAAGTCTGATTGATAGTTCATAGTTCACTTGGTGAGTTGACAGCGAGGGAAAACGAACGGGTTATGGTCATAGTGTTTGAGATAAGCCCTCACCAGTTTGCCCTTTTCATCCAGCGTCTTAGGATTCTCCACCAGAACCGTCTGGGGCCGAGCATCCTGCAAGCAGGAGCATGAAAGTTCAGCGAATACTGTCTGTTTCGTTATCTACGAACATTTGACATCAGTATGGATTCAGACGGTATGCTTCAACCCAATGGACCAGCGCTTTCGTCCCCAATACTAGATGGTCCAAGAGGATTTCATGTGAAAAATCTCATCGGGACGCGTGCCGAATGTGCTAATCATTGGTCCTTGCCTACTTGGGGAACTGATTCCCATGAAACCATGGAGCAACCTGAACCTACCAAAGTTGGGATTTTTATGAAGGACAACCCCACAATCGATCCAACAAAAGGGTGGTTGCGCTGTGGTCATTCACTGCTTAATGGTCCCATCCCATAGAATTACTTTGGACACCAACAGTACTGCCTCCTAACAACTTTGGTGTTCTATGCGTGGAACTGTACTAACTGTTTTTTTTAGGAATCAACTGTATTGACTGTGTTGTTATTCTGTAGGAAGTAGTTTGTAAATGGAATATGAGTTGCCATTGACTACATATGCAACGATGAAGAGAAGACAGATTCAGTTTGGCGGCACACGTACATACCCTGACTGGATTAACGTTGCGGCATGTTGGGCATCCGACTGTCGTCGCTCCCGGTGGGTATGCCAGAGTTGTCCGGCATTGCCCGCATGAGAGGTGACCCATTTGGTTTCCTGCTTCAGTTTGGGATCAGGAAACTTGTGTCAGTGGAGGATGAAACTTGCAGGAGAATGCAACTGCAAGCAGACTAAAGTGTAATCAGGATGGATGATGGCTCCATCCATGAAAGGATGTGGATATGAGGTTTCACCTGATCTTGTGGAGTTGAGCCTGCCACAGTGAGGGCAGCGTATGTTGGTGGCACTGCGGGAGTGCACCAGCATGGTGAAGCAGCCGCCACAGACGAGTTCAGCCATCTCAGGTCCTACAAGAAACAGAGCAGAGTTTTCGCTGAGAAAACTGAACAGGCAATTGTATCTTTAGACTGTAGCATCATGTCGACCGTGTTTGAGAATAACAATAAGCTGTTTCAGACAAGGAAAAAGGCTTTGTGCTTTATGCATATATATGTATGTACCTGATGGGTTAGCGGTGGTGAAAGTGTTGCAGGTTGGGCAGCAGACGCCGGTGGCTCCCCTGCGGTACTGGATAAGACGCTTGCAGCCGCTGAAGACCAACTGGCTATGCATGCCTGCAATTGGAAATTGATGCGGTTAGAATTTCCAAATCCCAGTTCAGCTGCAAGAGATGCAACACTTTGATCTGACAGTTACAAAACAGGCTACGTGGCATTCATATATATGCAGCTGTCACACTCTGGAAGCAGAGCGAGCACGCCAATGCAACGGTGAGCTATCTGCTATATTCTACTGCATTTGCGACCATGTTTTCCTTAATGGAAAGGATGAGACCATGAACGTGGACTGGTCACATTTTGCGGCGGGCAAAATTCGACATGCACAACACAGGTACACTTGTGCTGTGCATCAACCTGGCTGAGATCAATCTGTGAACTTCTAAAGCATGGTGCATACGCAATGCGCACGTATCGCATCGCAGCTATAGATGAGATGAGGAACTCAGAGCTTGGCGCGCCATGGTAATAAGCTATAAGCCGCCACTCAAGAAGGAGAAAGAAAGGAATCTGCTAAACCCTGAAACCCAAGCATGCAAGCCATAGGGCAATAATGAAGATTTACCAAGGCAAGAACCCCAAGCTATACGCCGAACTACGCACGCACGTGCGCCTTTGAACTGCAGCTAAGCTAGCTGTAGGGACGAGGGGGAGAGAGAGAGAGAGAGAGAGAGAGAGAGAGAGAGAGAGAAGCTGGCCGGAGGAGATGATGATGGAGAGAGGGGTTTGTGTTGTGAGCTCCACGGTGGCAGGAGACCGGGGGGTGGGGATCATATTTAAGGGCGGGCGCAGGGGATGGCCGGCCGGCCAGCCGAGGTGGATTCTCTCATCTCTGGGGCGGGCCGGGGTGGGATGGGATGGGGGGATAGATTATTATTCCCTCTGGCCTGGCCATGGAGGAATCCCGGAAAGAAACCGACGTCGGCGCCGGGGGAGATGATGCTGAGTGAATGGATGGGCGATGCGTGTGCCTGTGCCTGCCATGGATGGATGCCTTTCGGATATGGCCGAATTCCCTGCCCCGTCGAGCCAAGCTCAGCAGCTGCCTAGCTAGCTCTCTTCCCTGACCTCTCCTCCTCCTCCTTAGACCTCGAATCTCCCCCCCTGGCGCCAATAATTCCGCTTGCTCCATCGGGCTTCTTTTCGTTTCCTGATGAAGAACAAAAACATGGAATTGACAATCCTCGCTCGGATGGGGCAGGGCGGATTCGGTTCTGACTTGTCAAGGCGGCTGCGACAAGTGTGTGCTCGCTCGCCTCCCTCGCTTGCTGCCTCAGCTTGGATGGCTTTACACCTCGGTTTGGAATTGCGGTTTGAATTCCGCCTAGGCCTAGCTTTAGCTTGGCGCGCCTTCCAACTAGCTTCAGATCGAGCTACATCAGGAGCTACCTTTCAGTTGGAAGTTGGAACTACTGTAGCTTGGAGGCCGTACCAAAACGCACTCTTTTATTCTGCTATATATATATACTCCAAAGAAAAAAAAACCTATGTGAACCATACCGGCGAAATTAGCTCATGTTTAATAACCAATAAATTTGTGGCTCTAAATAAATTTATTATTATAAAGTATATTATATAGCTAATCTAATGTTACTTATTTTGTACCATGAATGTTAGTATTTTTATATGTAAATTCAGTCAAAGTTTAACCTGTTTGATTTTTTTGGAAAGTAAGAATTGTATATTCTTTTATAGACAGACCCCACCTTCCTATGCATAGATAAAACACTTCTTGTTTTCTACTCTTATATTTTTTTATGAAATCAAACTGATTTATGTGAAATTCATGTCTGATTTTTAGAAAATTTATATATATTCCAAACATATTTTAAACTTTGTATGGTCTTCGTGTGCATTTGTCGTATTTATTTTTTTCTATAGTATGTATTATTTTGTGGATATTTTCAAATACAAATCAACATACATATTTCTAAGTATATATCTCGGTATCCTTGTGCCATGGTTGCTTGGAGGTAAAAAATGTTGGATACAAAAGTAGAAATATATTTTGTCATTATTTTGTTTCTTCTCTCATTTGTGCCTTTATTATGTGATCTACCGATAAGCTGAAAACTATGAAAAAAAAATTATGTGTGTATAGTTGCAGAGGCTAGAACTCTTTATTTTGTTTAGAAAAGAAACTCTTTATTTTGTTTATAAAAATCCATTTTATTGGGTATTTAGCAGGGCTCTTTCTTGAGGGGCTCCTAGTTCCTCCAAAACGGTTCCACCTCCTCTCTTTTTCACTAAAAAACTAACTACTTGTACAAAACATTTGGTAGAGCTCCCCTAGAGGAACCAGAGTCGGAGCCGAAGCCGGAAACCAAACGGGCCCTTACTCTGTGACTTAATTCGCCCATCCTATGATGATTAGTTTCCTTTTGGATTATATAATACTGCCATTTTTTTGTGAATTGAGGTTGTTAGGATAAGGTTTTTTTTGAATCCGCGCTTTGCGCGTTTTTCATTAAGAGAAGATAGAGTTCAACAATCCGAGGGTTCAACAAGCGAGATGCCATCGAACCGACGGGGCACACTTACACAAGGCACCGACTTTACGGTGGAGCTTAGGGGGTTGTGCTGCTAGGAGGATACAATTGTGCTACGCGGGAGAGAAGCTAAGCAGATTGAAAGCATCTAGGCCCCTTAATGTGGTTTCGATGATTGATGACAATATTTACCATAACTAACGTGTGTTTTGCAGAAACATTGGTAAGTTAGGTCATGGTGATGGATACCGTGGGCAATACGGGTTTCATGCTCCCTTGACGATGGAAATCGTTTCGGTTTTCAAAGGATGGACGACAAGGTCAAGAATGGTTAGTTCCGATCGTCCATGGTGTTGGGTGACGTCAGATTAGTCGTTAGGACTTTGTTTTTCCTTTGGCCGTACTATTAAGGGGGGTGCAAACGGGTAGCTTGACCTAGATAAGTCTAATGGTTTAGGTGTGATGCACACTTGTGAAACTTAGCACTAGGTAACTACAAAAAGGCCCTAAGGTACGTTGGAGTTAAAGCCGTTCACAAAGATCGTCGAATTCGAAGTGGAACGGTTGTTTTAGCTGCACCGGACGCTGGACCGAAGAGGACCGGACGCGTCCGGTCTATTCATTTGCGTGTGCAGCAGAATGTTTGAACGCACCGGACGCTGGGACAGTGAGTCCGGTGGTAAGCACCAGACGCGTCTGGTGCAACGCCGAAAATGATAACGGACCGGACGCCGGATCGGACGCGTCCGGTGATACACCAGACGCTGTCCAGAAGCTATGTTTGCAGACCGAAACACCAGACGCGTCCGATGTAGCGCACCGGACGCGTCCGGTGGGTACGTAACGGCTAGCTGAGTTCGTTCGCGTATTTGAAAAATTGAACAGACCGGACGCGTCGGGTGCTGGGGACCGGACGCGTCCGGTGACCCCGAAAATCGTGGTTTGGAAGGTAACGGTTGGATTTGGCCCGTGGGGCTATAAATACATCTCCTACCCCTCCATACCAGTGGTCTTGCCTATTTCTTCAGCTGAGCAATTTCTTTAGTGTCCAAAGAGAGCAAGAGTCCTAGTGAGGTGCTAGTGATTTGAGAATCCATTGATTAGCACTCATTAGTGAATCAAGAGTAGCAAGTGTGCATCCATCGTCTCATTAGGCTTTGCGAGGTCAAGTGAGAGCTTGTGCTTATTACTCTTGGTGATCGCCATTACCTAGACGGCTTGGTGGTGATTGAGAGTTTGGTGATCATCCGGCGGAGCTTGTGGATGGCCCAACTCGAGTTGTGAGCGGTTCCGGCGATTCACCGCGACGGAGTGTCAAAGAATCAGCCCGGAGAGAGCACTTGGTCCTTGCGAGGATCAAGGGGGAGCTACACCCTTGCGCGGGTGCTCCAACGAGGACTAGTGGAGAGTGGCGACTCTCCGGTACCTCGAAAAAACATTGCCGTGTTCCTTGCCCCTTTACTTTCCGCATTTACTTTCTAGCATTTACATTTTCGCAATTTACATTCTTAGAATTGCCATGCTAGATTAGGATTGGAACTAGGGTGCAAAACTTTTCTCGGTAGAATCCTTAGGAACACACATAGGCACATAGGGTGAAATGGGCTAATAGGTTTTAATTCCGCAAGAAATTTTAAAATTAGCCCAATTCACCCCCCTCTTAGGCATCTTGATCCTTTCACAGATGACTAAGGACCTAGCCAGCAAACAAAGGCGCAATGGCTCTGAACCCTGCCGCGATCCAGGCTTGCGCTTCCTCGTCGATGGCGGCAATGATCCAGGTGATCGTCATGGCGACACGGTCGAAGAACAGAGCATCCATGAGACGAGCAGCACCATGTACTCGTACGTTCAACCACCAGTCCACGACCCTGGAGTCAGGTGTTAGGACAAGTCCATTTCCTATATGTGTAAATTGAGTGGACAGGTAGAAAAAATTCATTTGCCTCTCTTCAATCCACTTGTATTGATCCGCATCTATTACTGACCCCATGAATAATTAAGGAATAATGAGGATTTACTCATGAGCTTGCAGAGGAACTTAAAGCTGCCTAAATGCATGCTGTGTGAGCGTCGTCGGCCTGGGTCTTTTGCCTTTCACTCTCATTGTATTTAGACTGAACTTGTTTTCTTCTTATGAATGAAAGCACTGTATAGCAGACCTCCTACCTTTGTTTCAAAAATTAAGAACTGTATGTACTCCCACTCTCATTTCGTACAATACATATAGATCGAACAAGCCCTGTAGTAGTTACATCATGGCTTACTTTTTGCTGCCAAAGCATTTTGTCGTCACCACTCAACACCAATCGCGCTGCTCGTTCTACGACAAGAACTAGATGAGCATCTCATCAAGATGGGCCGTGGTTGCACGACTTTTAACTTCCTTAGATATTTAGGCATTGGTCATGCTGCACAATAGATGCACGCTACCTCCTATCGGATTTTGCAACAAAGGGCCAAAATACCTTTTCTCCATCTTATAGGCTTGACTTCTTTAAGTGTACATTTTAAGGATCCGTGCTGGAGAAAGTTGATGTGAACGGTCCCGAGCTTTTATCAGGTGGAGATAAACGACTTGGTTGAGACTTGACACACTAATCCGGATTCAAATCAAAAGATCCAAACTTTAGCATCACATATCCTCCGGTTATTAAACATCTAACTGCTTGGCTGACCTCGCTGAGAAGATTAATCCCTGCCTGCGAATCAAGAATGCAAGCAAGCAACAATGAATTAATAATAAGTATTTCCTTTATTGACAAAAAGAATACAAGAAAAACTCTCAAAGAACGCATTGAGAATGAAAGTGACAACGTCGGTCTAGCGCATGATGTATCCACACCCCATCTGTTTTAGAGAACATAGAGTCTTCCCCATGTTTGCATCGCCATCATCATCATTCTTACTTATGTCATATGTAAGTAACGAACTAACCTTGTTTTACTTTCATGGACGTGTTTGTAGGTGTCTTGTCCTCATCACGAAGAAAAGTAATAATTTAAAACATTTAATTATGTATCTTCAAAACTTAATTCACTAAAAAATACCTTATTCACTGCATCACTTACAATAAAAAGAGAGAAAAATTGTATCCAAAGATTGATTACACTAGCATCTACAAAGATACAAGGCCTTAGTTGGTTTAAATCCATCATATTACCATGTCTACTATACCTAGAACAACTAGAACTTTAATCATAATTAGTAAAATCAAAAGAACTGCCATTCGTAATCCTTACTTCAGCCGATTTATTATAGCTATCTAAATCTACTTTTAATATGCATATAATTTAGCCATAACCCTACATCAAACAAATGTAAAAGATGTCTTGATCTACAAAATGTGTAACATTGAGCTTAGTACACGATTTCCTCATAGATTTGGAAACACACCAAAAAATTGCTAATTTCGACTGGCAAAAGCAAAGCTCAGGCAAGGAGAATAGGAGGAATATGAAAGAAGTAAGAGGCTATAGCATGACCTGCATACTATATGTATTGTCGGACTTGGAGGTTTGGCGCGATAGAATGAGCATCACCATGGACATTGTTGCACGATGTATGTGGCACATCAAATTGGTCCTGTCATGCTTGCCGCATCGTTACGACCAAAAGGTTAGATTCTGAAATAGTTTTGCTATCATGTTTTTGTTAAAAAATAATTAACATTTTTTAAAAAAGAGATCCTCTAACACAAGTGGTTGTCAAATATTTCTATTCTTGGAATGTTGGTGATTAATCACTCGATACTTATTATTGGCCCTACCTAATAAATATATAATTTGACAACCAAGTAAAATCATTTATGAGTAAGAAAAGATTTTATACCAATAACGGGACCAAAGGTGGTTGCATCTTTAGCATACTGTACGAATAGCACTAGTTGTTACAGATTCTCCATTGGAGGCGTCCCCCTCGATGCCATGCATCTTTCCTAGTCAGAAGACCATTTTTAGCTGCCATGTGGCCGTGTGATCTTCATGCCACGTCGGCTTTGTTCTCTGGCGTCAAATCATTAGCAGAGGTCAAAGGGAATACTTGTACAGGAGTCCGACGCGTGGATGGCTGCCATTGCGTGCCCTTTTTATGGGCATCCCCTGGCGGCCCATCAATAATCGTGCGAGTTCTCCTGACATTGCATTCACTTTGCACAGCAAATTAAATCTAATTAAAAATGGCTAATAATGTCAATTAAAATAGTAGGTTTTATAAGGAAACTGACCCCTTTCTTTTTCCTTGTATTGCGGATAAATTATATTCTTGAGCAGTAATGCCCCCATCGAATTTGATATATATTTTTTGTGTCCATTGGAAAGAGATGCCACTGCAAAGTTAGTTTCTGCGACATTTGGAAAATGATGTATATCAGATTCACCCGTGTGGGTCATGGAATCATATGTCAAGCTCACTCAACTTGCATCTTATCCTGGGTGGGTGCACCCTTTTTTGGCCACTGTTGTATCTATTTCTCAAAATCCGTATAATTTGTCGCCACTCACACTCGCTAAGGGAATCTCTACTCAGTTTAGATTTTACATCCATTAACAAAAGGCACAACTAAATCATGTTTGGTCCTTTCACGATAAAAAAATATGTTAAGAGAAAATCTCTATCCTCATGTCTAGTCATTAGATCATATATGCATATTAGGGGCGCCACAACAGTCGTGCACCGGTTCATCAGGAGAGAGACAACGCCGTTGTTAGAAAGGATCAGGCGACTTGCACTACGTGAAAAATAATTTGTAAGAGCTAGGTAGGTGCGGCTGGTGATTGAGCCGTCCTACAAATCAATTTGTAGGGGCGGCTAATATCCAGCCACCCCTACAAATCGATGTGTAGGGGCGGTTCTATATTGAGGCGCCCCTATAAATGGACGCCAGATAATTTAAAATACGGTACTAAAATTTAAATTTTTTAAAACAACCTCGGATGATGAAATGACCAAAATAAAGATTGTAGATCTCGAAGAGTTATGAATATTTGTTTCTGACCATTTTTATATTCGAATTCATTTGAGGGTTCATCCTGACTACGTTTGAACTTTTAAATTTAAAATTCAATTTTTTTCAAATGACCTCGGATGAAAAACCCAAAAAAAAGTTTATAGATCTTGAAAAGTTATGAAATATTATAGTTGACAAATTTTTTATTTGAATTCATCTTGTCATGCAAACCTGCATTTGAATTTGTCAAATTTAAAATTCAAATTTTGTTAAGGACCTCGGACGGAGAAACTTCATAAACAAAAAGTGTAGATTTCAAAAAGTTATAAAATTTTGTAGTTGAAAACGTTTTAATTTGAATTCGTTTAGGACCTCGAACAAGCAATTTACACTCGGTTTAGTATACTATGTAGAGAACCGAAATGGCTTATTGACACATGTGATTGTGTAGTGTAGTGGTTAGAGCAGTTGCTGCGCGAGGGGTGTGATTGTGTAGTGCAGTGGTTAGAGCAGTTGCCGCGCGAGGGGAGGTCAAAAATTGCGAAAAAAAGACCGCAACCGGGAGCTGGTCGGGGCTGACTAGTCAGGGCCCTCTTCGGATTAAAACCTTTTTGCTATTTTTTAATACTTTTGTGCGGTTTTCAGAAAAAAAAATATAGAAGTACGTTGTGGGAAGGGTGGCTGGCGAGCCCGTCCCTGCAGTGGCCAGCCAGCCTCCCTAAAGAGCTTTTATGACGCAGTGTCGGAAAGCAAAAGAACGGTGGGCCCCGTGTAGAAATAAAAACACACATTTCTCTCTTCGTAGCCTGCAGGCCCGATGGACCTGTTTCCTCCACCCGACTGAGAGGAAGGTTAATTCTTCCCCACTCCAAAACTTTTGTTTATTCATCAAGAATCAACAAATATTCTTGCATCGGTTGATTCTCTCTCCTTCATGAGTCACCTCTATGCAGCAATTAAGTCGATCATTGGTACACCACGTCGGACGATGAATTGGTTTCAAAAAACCACTGGAGGCTTTAGATATATTCCCTATTCTTTCTATTACCTCCAAGAGGATAATTATGTATGATAATTGTTATTTAGATCAATGGTTCGTAATTATTGCGAAGCACCGTACCCGTTTGACTTAGTATAAAACTAAATTGAGCTACATTTTGAAACCTATAGAGCTAAGAACATGCAAATGCTTATGTAGACCTCCACATACATGCCCACAAAACAGTGACATTTGACAATTATCTGAGTTTGTCTTCCAAGCTTTGACTATAAAGTACTACTAATAGTTATCGTGATGATTTAAATGATAGGTATGACCGTATGAGTACCTATGTACAAAAGATGTAATTATAATTAAGACATGTACCGATTAAATTAGTTTAAGTTTGATTAAGTTTATAATAAATTGTATTTACATTTATGTATCAAATAAAGTTTACTACAAAATACATTTTATAATTATTTTTACTTATATAGTATTTTAAATGTTAGTACTTAGTTTTTATATAACTTTACTCAAATTTCGAGTTGTTTGACTCATAAGCAAGAATTTGCATTATTTCGTGGACAACGAGAGTGAAAGATGACTTAAAAAGGTATATATCTTTGCGAGTCTATAGGTATAGTAGTACGTATTAGTCAATGTTTAGAATATATCCGCTCAGATGTATATATATCCTTATATAAAGTTGCATGGATGCATGTCTGGAGGATAAAGCTACCCGTCGACGTGTCTTTATTGGAAGTTGGAACACCACGTAGCAATTCCTATCGCCAATGCTATCTTCCTCTTCGGCTTGTTGCCCAGTCTTTCGACAATTATTCTCTCTACTATCACGCTGTCCCTACATTCGTGCACACGGCCATATATTATCAGCAAGCTATAACTACCTAGAGTTCAGATACTTCATCTTATCACACGTGCCATGCGTAAACCAACTAGGTAGGGTGATTTGTACGAGACAGATGGAACGTCAGATGAATTATTGTAACCAAAGTTAGTCCCTTTTAATCCATAGATCAAGTTAATAGGTAGCTGATAACAATTAGTGAGTTTGGATCCAAATGAATCCAACTAATAGGATAACCAGTTGTTAGAAGAGCACACACATAACAATTAGCTATCTCACTAGCTAGAGATAAATGTTGGCAAAATAACCAAATAGCCCTCTCACCAAAACAATCGTACGCCTTTCCTTCCCATGGAGCACCCTAAATTGGGTGTCTAAATCCAATTTGAAACCCTAGGGCTCGATATTAAACTACCACTGAAAAAACCAAAAATTACTGCAGTAAGATGTGCACCAAAGTTTTTCTAGCTAGTGTACTCTAAGATATCCTCAACCTAAAAGAGTTTTAGCAACCTAGAGCCCATTCTAACAATTGGGCTATAGTTAATCTAAGAAAGTAAAGATCACACAAGCAAAGCACAAAATGGAAGTAGCCAAGGCTGTAAATAAAGAGTTAAGGATGTAGAAAGAAAACTCCCAAAGATATACGAGAATATATCCCATGGTATCAATTCACAAATTGCACAACTCCTAATCCATGTTGGAATTTTGTCACTAAGGTAGGCTCATGGCCACCAAGTCTCTCCTAGTCAAAAGGTTTTGGATTTGCCACACAAGGCATCCACCAACCGAAGGCTAGTGTTGTGAGTCACAAAGTCTCACGACCGGTCGACCGCTATGTGGCTCTTCTGGGCACCTTGATAATGTGTACACTATAGAGTTTCTCCTTGTGAGAGAGGGATCTTGTTCCTAACACACCGATAAAACACCCCTCCAAAACTAGAATGGTAGATGGCTACCAAGCCTTCGGTGGAAGAAGGTCACAAACACCTCAAGTGTTGTGTGGCTCACCAAGGTACAAGGGAATGATAGATCAATATTTCAAAACTCTAAAACTCTTAAGGACTAAACCTCACACAAGGATGAACTACATTGTCTATCCTAGTGTGGATATGATCTTAAATGAGTTTAGAGGTGGATAGAGTGTAGAAATACTTGCTCTAACTTATCTCAACCTTGTGATGTATACTACATACCACTAATTTGTAGGTTGATGTATACTCTACCGTATCACTACTGCTGGTTGTCTTAACCATGAGCGTGCAGTTAAAACTTTTGAAACTTTGACTGATTGTTATATGAAAGCATTTAACCTTTGTCACACCAAGAAATACTTCAATGGGATTGCAGCTTCGTTTAATTATTTGGATAAAGTATGCATGCTTATATACAAAAAAGCAGCGGTCAAAGATTCTTCATTCTTCCAATGAGTACATACATTATTGAGGCCCTACGGGAAAAGCAAATAGGACCGAATGTGGTATATATATTGATCATCATATCTCTACTTATTTTCTTCAGAAAAGATACTGCATATCAACGATTTCTGAAGAATTATTCATGTCAACTTGATAATAATGCTCAATTTTTTCTATGGTATTTCGGCCCATGCATACATTTATTACATTTTTGACTGAATGCATACATTTACATTATCTAGAAACTAAAATGAGATTAGCAATATAATGCAACCAGCTGTTTATTCTAATTTTTTAGATAATGAGCTGTTTATTCTAATAGACCTCTCTGATCTCTATAGGCAGAGCCATTACTGGAACGCTCATGCTGCACTCAAGTGGAAGGAGAAATTATATGTCGAAGGTTTTGCTAGGGGAATATGCACATGTAGTGCCACAAATTTCTTTATGAGGCAGCAGCATATTCTGTCTACTAGGCTAGCATATAGCATACTAATGCCTAAAGTAGAAAAGTGCGCACATAGATTGCCCAATAAAAGAACATAGAATAATTTTAAGGGATGCGAATGCGAATAATTGGTTTTGTTAAAATTTCGTGTATACCACCCCTAGTTTTCTGCCTATTGCACTTCATATAGCTCCTTAGTTTGTTTTTTAAATAAAGTAATAAAAAGGTTTCAGCTTGCATCGTATAATGCATATATAACCACCATCATTTATTACACCATCCAAAACTAGGGTAAATAAAATAAAATACAAATTATGTATAACATGTTGCTACAGAAATCAAGACAGAGGCGATTGTTTCGTCCGCCTCTATCTTTGTATTTCTAGAAATCAAGATTTCTGGAGGAGCTATATCCAATTGTTCAAAGAAATTGATTTCTAGAGGTGAAATAAATCCTAATTATCTTCATATGTCAATTTCTTCGGGGTGTTTGGGATTACTCTTCGTGTTTTTTTAGCTCCACTACATGTTTTTAGCCAAATTAATAGTTTCATCTCCACACGCTTTATTCGAGGAAAAACGATCTGAGAGCACCTAGAGGTGCTTCACAAACTCCACGTTTTGTGGAGCTATTTCACGGTGGAGTTTGTGTAGGTCACGAACACCCGCTAATTAAATGCAAACTGAAATCCATCCACCTCTACAGAATTTTTAAATCCAGCAAAAAAATAGCCAAAAAAAAAAAGAAACTGAACCCGAGAGAAGCTCATCAGTCACCAGGCAACCCCTCATAGTCACGTGTGTGACCTACAGGGTACCAAACTTAGAACCTATTAGTGTACCCCTTCCTTACCACTGATCTATCCCAAAGCAACTCTCGTGACCAAGTGGTTGAACAGTTCTTTTGTATTCACTTCAACGAATATTATAATAAGTATTTGAGATCCAAATCGGCAGTGACATGAACATGTCATCGTCACCGCAGAGCAGTGACCTCTTTTTAGAAATGGCGGCAAAAGCTTTGTCGCGATTTCGACGAAGAAAGAATAAAGACAAACGACGGTCCAGTTTTTTGAATGGAAACTAGGCTAGAAAAACCGTACAAATTAGGAGAGTACCTGTCGACGATAACTCCTCGGCAGTCTATTGCGGGGCTACCCGAGGTAGTAGATTGATCGGTGAAGGTGCGCTAGGACCTACGAACTAGATGTGAGACGCAAGACGAACACAAGGTTTATCCAGGTTCAGGCCGCTATAAAACGTAATACCCTACATCCTGTATTTCTGAGTATTGGATTGCTGAGTATAAGAGAGTACAAGATGCTCCAGATCGCAGAGATCTGGGTTACAAGGTGAGAGATCATGGAGATCTGCTCCCCATTGAGATGTGATCCGCTGTAGGATGTCGTCTGTCTAGGGATCTCTTCCCCTCCTTATATTCCGAAGAGACAGAGTTACAAGCAATATAGCCTATTTGGTACTAATACAAAACCGTACGGTGCACGTCGCGTGCCGCATGTCTTCATCTTGGGCTGGGCCGTTTTTGATGGTGCGGCCCAAGTATAGCCGCGAGGGTATATAGGGGTCATATCCCTACAGCTAGTCCCCGAGCACCATGTATCTTGAGGGAGTCGCCGTCTTGTCCTGTGCCGAGCAATGAAGATGCAGACCGCGTAATGCCGAGCAGTGAAGATATAGACCACGTAGTGCTGACCAGTGAAGATGCATCCCGAGCAGTTTGTAAGTTTGCTCCCAACCACTGTTTCTGTCAAGGAAGGTGGTCTATCGAAAGATGCGTGGTGCTCCAAGAAAAAAAAAGCTTTTCACATCCCTGAGACATGGGCCTACGTTAACACGTGACACGAAATATCACTGGAATGCTAACACGAACCATCCGAAGAGATAGAGGTACCAAACCAAGAATAGAAAATAGGCCCATGTAGTCTCCAAGCTCGATAAAAGATAGAGGATGAGCTTTATAAGAAAAAACTCAACCTAGCACTAATTGGTCCGTAGTTAGTGCCAAGTGACGAGTCGATGCGTAGTCCCCAGGTAAGTCCTGGACGGAGTAGAGGCTCGATCGGGTCGAGGGACACCGAGAACCGTTGTCCGTAGACACCTCTGGGTGGCAAGTCGAATGCGCAGTCCCCAGGTAAGTCCTGGACGGAGCACAGGCTCGATCGGGTCGAGAGACACTGAGAACCGCTGGTCCATAGACACCTCTGGGTGGCAAGTCGAATGCGCAGTCCCCAGGTAAGTCCTGGACGAAGCACAGGCTCGATCGGGTCGAGAGGCACCGAGAACCGCTGGTTCGTAGACACCTCTGGGTGACAAGTTGAATGCACAGTCCCCAGGTAAGTCATTGAGGAATTCTGCTGCCTTCTACATCGTGGCTTTCTTTACCAATTTGTACTCGATCCATTTGAAGAATTTGTCGATCAGCACATATACGCACTGATGGCCATCGGACGCCTTCTTGAAAGGACCAATCATGTTTAGTCCCTAGCATGAGAATGGCCAAGCAACCGAGATGATCTGAAGCTCATGCGCAGGGACGTGGACCTGTTTGGTGAACATCCGACACTTCTTGCACCGACACACAAACTCTTCTGCAGATGCTGGTGCTTCGTGAGTCTGGCTGGGAATCGAAAGCTTGATTAGATCTTCGACACTGAACCAAAATGACGCGAGGCTGTGCGGTGTGTGACACTGAGCCGTAGCAACGATGACGAGTCCCCAAGCAGCACGTGGTCGGAGATGAAGCTATGCGGTGTGTGACACCGAGCCAAGTGACGAATAGTTGGACCAATTGATTGGACGTGAATTCCGGGCACCAAGTGGCGTGACCAGTTAGATGATGATCCTCGTACAGAGCGTGCTCGGCAACTGAACCTTGTCCCTATGTCTCTGACGAAGCAGTCGAGGACCTCCGAACTATGTCTGGTCTGATCGCCGCCGTCGTAGTTGGAGAGTTGACGCTGATTGAAGATCCTGCAGCAGGTGGTGGTGGTCAATAGGCTGGAAACAATGTATTTGTTTGTTTGAAACACCGTTTGTAAGTTGTGCAGAGCACTGGGTGCCCGAAACTTTTAGCCTTTTGATGATGCAGACATTATGTCATTTTTTAAGTAGGTATGTTAAGCGGGTGATAACATTAATGCCTTTTTAATATTTGATATGTACTGGTAGAAAAAGGTCAAAAATTGAGTTTTGCCCCTGCCCTCGAAGCGAGCTAACTCCATGGGTGACATAGGGTTGAGCCAAGGAACAAAGTTCAATTGTGACAAATGCAGGGTGTATGTATGACAGATAGAATTATGACAAATGTAAAGTGCATGTATGACAAACATGGTATGTGTGCAAAGCTGTAACAGGGAAAAGATAAAAAAAAAACTTTATTAATTTCTTAAATAAACTAAGACGTGTCGTCGTCGTCATGGCCCAGTAGACGATCGTCGGCGCTTGCGTCTTGCTGCAAGGTCCAGAAGTTGCTCGACGTGGTCGAACAGCTTGCCGGACGGGTCCGATCTCTTGCTTGCTTGGTCGGCGTGTATGCACGACGATGAGCATAGTTGGGTATCTACCAAAATAATCAAACGTATATGTAGATACCCGAACACATACTATGTATAGTATAAGATATTAGATTGTAGATTAAACGGTACTAGGTACCTGGTGATGGCTTCACGTGATGCATGGTCGCTCCACGTGATGCATGCATATACATGCGGGTCGATCTGATCCGAAGTTGTTTCCCGTATGGATGTATGCAAGTGCATGCAAGCCGAAAGATCATGGCTATCCATAACGAACATGCATGGCCTTGCAGATTGGATCGTAGGCCTCCTTGGTTTGTAGATGTGTTACGCTCATACGTACCAGGTGGCCCGTATACGTCTCGATGGATCCGTACGTGCCTGTACCCAAATTGGCTAGAGCCTTGCACCACCTTCACGTCACGGTGATGTACATCACAGGTAGCCGGCTTGCATTGTGATCGGATCCATCTTGAAATCGGAGTTGAATTCGGCAGGATGGACACGCCGCACGCCACGAGGTTGCTCGGTGCTGCACGTTCGATGGTGGTCGGACCGCAGCCAAATTTGGATCTGGGCGGCTTAAGTGGTCGGTACGGCTCGTGCGTCTACGCCAACGGTGATGAACGGTGGTGAAGCCGTCCTCGGCAGATCAATCTGTGATCAATTTCACCAAGAAAGCTGCCGACGAATCGTAGGAGCAGACGACTTCGGGAGAGGTCCCGAGATCAAACTGGTCGGTGAAGTGGTTGATGACGTTGGTGCAGAAGCAGGCTGCACCACCTCTACGGTTCCGGCGATCGTCGCTACGCCGGTAGTCCAGGTGAACGCGTCGGCGGTGAAGGTCAGATCCACCTCGAACTCCATGGAAGTAGGGAAGAAAAACCATCTGCTCACCTCTTGATCGAATTGCACACCCCTACCTGGCGCGCCAACTGTCGACGATGCCTCCTCGACAGTCTACCACGGGGCTACCAGAGGTAGTGGATTGATCGGTGAGGGTGCGCTAGGACCTACGAACTAGATGTGAGATGCAAGACGAACACAAGGTTTATCCAGGTTCAGGCCGCTATGAAGCGTAATACCCTACGTCCTGCGTCTCTAAGTATTAGATGCTGAGTACAGGAGAGTACAAGATGCCCCAGATCGCGGAGATCTGGGTTACAAGGCGAGAGATCATGGAGATCTGCTCCCCGTTGAAATGTGATCCGCTGTAGGATGTCGTTTGTCTAGGGACCTCTGTCCCTCCTTATATATTCCGAAGGGACAGAGTTACAAGCAAAGTAGCCTATTTGGTACTAATACAAAACCGTATGATGCACGTCGTGTGCCGCATGTCTTCATCTTAGGCTGGGCCGTCTTCGATGGTGCAGCCCAAGTATAGCCGCGAGGGTATATGGGGGTCATATCTCCACAGTACCCACTCATCATGTTAACTCAACTTTGGTACAACTGTCACGACTCACGTCATCACTTCAACTTGATCGCCCCGACCCAACTAAAACAAAATACCCAACAACCTGTCCAAACCCTATCGAAGAAAAAACGACCCAACTGAGACACCTAAACTAGAAAAAGACGACAAGGAGAAGCATCATCTCCCTTGAAGCATGGAGCACCATCAATCTTGGGGAAGCGCCATGACAACCAAGTCCTCCGCGGAAAATGGATCACCTGGCAAATGCCTTCAAGATGGATCCACCGATGCTGGAAGCCCGCTAGGCCTCCAGGCTCGCCTTCCTGTTGATCCGCAGAGTAGTGACTTAACCGATAGGGAATGCAATGTCCTAATATGAGCCGACGAGGATGGCAATGATGATATAATAGTTATCACTGGCGGTTTTTGAGCTTCAGCCGGTAGTGATAGATCCCCGCCTGAGTTGTCGTTTGAGCAGGCAATGATAGACGCAATCACTGTTGGGTGGATAGCTTCCGGCTAAGTTCATGGATTCTAGGCTTACGACCCGGCAGTGTAATCACCGTAGGCTCCAGCATAACCGGCAATAACGAGGAAAAAAAATTGGGTGCGCACATCACAATGATTGCGTATCCTGGAGTAGTGTACGAAATATATTATAGTATATTTAAGTTGTTTGGTATTATAGATGAAAATATACTTTTCTATAAATAAACTTGATCAATGTCAGAAAGGTTTGATTTAAGATCAAACATATTTTAGAACGTGGAGGGAATACATAGATTGAAGTGGTAGGCCAGGATTTGTGAAGAGAAGAACACATGCGGTGCACCTACCCACAAAACTTCAAAGAAAATTCAGTAGTGGTGCTTAAACGCAAGGCTACGATTGAGAAGGAGAGAATATGAATTGTATACTGCTGCGCCCCAACAGAAATATTTGATAAAAATATGATATAGATCCAAACATCGAGGGCCATTCCATCTCCATTGTCAAAACAATTCCTTCCTTCCTTTCGCTCTTAGGAATCCAATCAACTCGATCAATCAAACTGAAAGTTCTATCATCATCACAATCTCCTTGCTTTTTATTTCATTTTCTGTGGCCTGTAGGTAACGTAGCTAGGTACTTAGGTAGAGATCGAGAAGATCAGTGATGCCTTGCTTTGGCAAATGAGTAGATAGATAGCTAGACGCTATAAGTCAGCATCGAACAAGACTACAGAAGTATACAATACCTTGGGAGACGGAGGTTTCGGCTTTCAAGCATGTGAAACACGATCCCGACTGTAGAAATTGCGACTTGTTCCATGACATAAACGGGTATCTAGCTAGGAGAAAGCTACATTTTAGTTCACTCGAGAATTTAAAATTTCAGTTCAGTTTTTACTTTTAAACAGAATCGAATTATAGGCTCCTAAGTCTAGGTCGTTGATGGCGTCGGTAGTGTAATCTTTTTCTGCGAAGAAATACATGCATGTGTTTCACATTCTTGGGAAAAAAAGAATGTGCGTGAGAGGATCGAAGCAGCTACAGCTGATCAATACAAATTAAGTTGAAGGACAGTGAAGACGCAGAAGAGCCTCGCCACCGCCACCACTTTTTTCCTCACTATTGCCACCATCTAGGGCCTCTCTTCTTCTTCCGCATCAACCGGTTTTGTTTAGATTAGATAGGATTAGGTTTCATATGTGGATAAAAATTAGCTCAAATTATCTAGGGCTAGCAAGCTAGTTAGCTGACAACTAATTAAATATTTTATTACAAAATTAGCCTGCTACTTAACACCCTGTCTAGATGAACTAGGACTAAAAATTAGTTTGGCAAACACTTTGTTTTTTTTTGAAACGGGATCAACAGGAGAGCTGCATGTTGTATTAAAACGAAGAGAGAGACACTTAAAAACATATATATACAAGATGTTCAAGCAGAGCCAAAGCTCCAGAAGTCTCAACTCAAGAGGCCTCAGATCAAGCGCGCAATAATAAACTAGAGATGTGTTTTGCTCCCACCATTGCCCACAAATTAAACTCGCTGGAGTAGTTGCATACATTGTGGATTCTTTGTGCTCCAAGGTTTTTGCATTTCTTTCATTACATAACTCCCAATTGACAAGAATGATGATGAAGTTTAATCCTCGTCTCGTTATTGAAGTTGGCTAACACATAACGATATCTATCCAGCAGACCCGTAGATCAAGTTAGTTCTATTCAAAGATAGAAAAACTGGCCCAGTTTTAATTAAAAAACTAGACGGCACTTGCCATTTTTTCTTTTTTCGTTTAATAATAATAGAAATTGCTGTCCTTTCAAAAAAAATCCGGCCGACTTCATCGAGAGATAGACTCTCCATGATAAATGTGAACCTGACTTGTAAAGCTGTATTGCTTGGCTCTAAACAGATAATTATAAGTAGTTATTAGTCGTAATCATTGAATCCTTAGGTTGCAAACACCTGTAAACCTAATCCCTCATTTCATCACCAAGATGATACAAGATCATCGAAATTAAAGTGGCCAACCTTAGCAACCTGAACATTGGCAGAGCCTCGTGGAGGTGAAGCTCGGTTGCTGACCCTTGCTGTGAAGAGTACCCGTACGTGTCCAAAGCGCATCACACTTATGTTTGACTAGACGAGACGATGGCCATTTGGTGCCAATACGTAAATAAATAAAAATCTATGTAAAGTAATGCAACTTTAACTTGTGTAGCATCGAATCATCACAATTCGACACGGCTTATCCGCCGGAGAGCTTGTATTATATTTGGTAGGTAGATGGGCTTATATTTATTTTGGTGAGGGAACTTATAAATTTTTATATGTTAGGATTTTTTTTCCTGTGAGACTGTGAGTATATATATTGGATGTGCTTCTCCTATTATACTATACAAAAAAAAAACTAAATTAGTGAAGTTCAGAATCAATTATGGCATGAACCAGAATACCTTTTCATAGTTAGGTCTCCAAGAGAAGCCAGATCAGCTGTAAACAATGGCAGAAAGAGAGGAAAGGATGAGACCTGTTACGTGGCAGAGGTTACTTTACATTCAATCAAATATTCCCCCAGATCAGATCATCTTGTAGAAGATAAGTATATGTAAAAAAATGTTTTTTGTGATGAAAAAGAAGATCTTTTGTGTGGAAAAATAGCACAAAATAACATTATTTCTAGGAAGGATGAAAGGTCTGTTACAAGTTGGAGAATATTTTCTCGTACAACAAGATATGGAGAGACTTGAGTTAGAAGTTTCAAATTAGTGTTACACAATTGCATAATGTTAACAAAATAAAACTAGTGTCAATATAAACTACAAGTTCCTTCATAGTAAATATGTTAATTCTACTACACAGATTATTTTTACAAATATCTTTCATTTTTAGGGTGGTTAATATAGTAAACCATCTTGCTCTAGAATTCGGTATGAGGGGGAGACTAATTAGCGAACGTTCACCCATTCTAGAACTAGCGAACGAATTCAGAAATCTGTGACTTTCCTTTTTTGGCAAAAAAATTCCGCAACTTTCCTTTTTTTGATAGTTTTCTATTTTTAGCAAAAAAATGTCAAAGTTATAAATGAGACATATAACTTTCCATCTATAACTTATATGTCTAACTTATAATCTTGACTTATACACATAACTTACATGACCTTCAATGTTATAAAGTTATGTTCTTAACTTATACGTTTAACTTATTACATGAAAACACATAGCTTATAACATTATAAAGTTATAATCTAACTTAGACACATAATTTTTATGTATAATCTAGTTACCAAACCATAAAAGAAAGACGTATACACAGAAAAGACTGTATAGAAAAAATAAAAAACATCGAAACATATCTAATAGGGATCTAGTTCGTTCGCCTCGTCGTGTAGAATACACCGTTACAAACGAAATTAAAAATAGATACACAGTTCAGAAATTATAGCAAGTTGAAATAAACATTTTCTTTTTTTGCTTGTGTCAGGGTGACATCAGCACATGCAAAACAAATGCAGGAAGGGAGCTTGCTGGCCCCATAGTCAGTTGGAGCGGCGGAGCGGGGCGCAAAAAGAGAAAGTGGGAGTTGGTCGGATTGTTCGCTCCAAAGCTCACCGAGTGAACGTTCGTGAAATTGAAATTCGGTATCATACAAACTGTCCTTATAAATCGATTTTTATGGTCAGTCCCCCTAAAAATATAGTTTGTTTGTGAGGAGAGGCGGGGGTTGTTTGACGTCTACCACTCCTAAAAATAAAAATAGGTGTGTTTATAGAAACAAATAAATTCATAACTTTTTAAATGAAGTCGTATGAACACATACTTTATATAAAAATTTTAGAGCTTAATGAGACTTAAAAAACTTTGTAATTGATGACTTTTGTATTTGGGATCATTTATGGGACCAACTTTACCTTTTAAATTCTCCGATTTTGATATTCAAAATTTTGAATTCTTCAAAGGATGCTCGATGAGATCAGTTGAGACTTTTTTTTGAGGTCTTGAGGTTGACTCAGTCAGCAAAACTCTTTACGAAGTCTAGCTAGCATGCATGTTGCAAACTGTAGTGGCTACCTGTTTGCAACATATAGCAACTTGTGTGGATCATATATATATGCAAACTGAACATATATATGCAAACTGTTCTCTGTAACTACAACACTTGATTGTACGTTCGTTCATATATCATTCAGTCAAAAAATGAAGTTGCTGTACCTATACGCCGTAGATACAACTTGTCAACTTGCATTGGCCTAGCTGCAAACATCATCTCGACGTGCAGTGCTTATTGACTCACATATGACTCATCATCCTCGTCCACGAAACAGATGGGAATCTAATCTGTGTTCATGTGTGTACCAGAATACGTGTGCCGCCGTCCGGACTTGCATTGTGCGCATCAGATTCAGGTTCGTCATCGTACATAGTAGTATTATACAATTCCTCGCGGCCGGAGACGAATCAGGAGACAGTCAAAACACATCGCTCCTCCTCTCTAGTCTTGTGTGAATGCAGTATATACATATTCTTCAGTGTGACAGATCTCGACGGGTAGAAAGGTGCATTGTGTGGATCATATACATACACCGCGCGCCCCGCTTCGATTTGGTCATGGCTTTCGGTTTATGCGCGTGAAAACCGAACATTCCGTTCCTCCCACATGCTACTCGCGATCTCTCTGGAACTCGGGAATTCCTCAACATATAAGCTCGGCGCTTCCTTGCTGGTAGCCACCAATCTAACAATATATGTCAGTTGGAGTTGGCTATAGTCATCCGAAGGATTTGCCTTCAAATGGTTGTACTAGGCTTCTATAAAATTTGAATCCAAGTTTCTAAAATGCTGAGAACTTGAGATGCAGTGATTCTAAATACTAGCAAATATGTACAATCATACAACTTGTTACTCATTCATTTTTCTTTTAGAATGCGTAAAAAGTTTGCGCATCTTTTGTATTTAAGTAAAAGTAGTTTTTACAAGGCGCCTAAGCGCTGGGCGGGGTGGGAATGATTAAAAAAACTCGAACCGCCACCCCGGGCCAAGGACCTAAGCCCCCGCCTCGAAACATAGCTGTGAGGTGTTGGATCCTATCACTGTATGAGGACCGTCGAAGGACAGGGCGGTAATATGATGAGCTAGAGCGGTAATATGATGAGCTAAATATATTTTTTTAGAATTACACAGTACAACGTAAACGTCCATAATGCGCACACACACGTTGGCAAATTCCCGAAATTCACCATTTGCGCCTCGTTGTCAAGGGAACGTCACTTACCACTTAACGCATAACGTTAGTAAATCCTAGAAAGATCTCAGGAAAAGGTGCGAGCACTAGGATTTGAACCCTTGTGGGTAACCCACTGGACCATTTTATCATTGGACTATAAGCCAATCTACGCTATATATCTTTGTTGAGAAATTATTATAATACAACCGACTTGCTTGTTGTAAGAGCCCTTACAGCCTTCTCTCAGCTCACTTATACAACAGTTGACCCTTTATTATTAATACAATACACATTTATCTCTCACAGATTTCTTTGTTATTGTCTCCAAGCTGACTGTAAGCTTACATCATGTTTCTCCTCTCTCTCTCCTCCACGTCAGCATTTGCCGGGTTATAGCCTGCTATAATACTTGCTCTTGACTTGTTAGGCTTTGGACCAATTTTATTTCATTTAAATCATATTCCAAGGCACACAAGAGATGCTAGGTTTGAATAAAGAATTATCCCTGCACATGGAGAATTGATTTATAACTGTATAACATGTGCGGCTCCTCTATATATATGTACCTCTTATGCGTTGAAAATAAAAAGACGGAAGGCGAGCCACACATCCACACACGCCAAGCGGGCAGCAGCCCACTCAAAAACACAAAAGAAGCCCACTCAAAGTCATGACCTCACCTAAAGTTTTCCAAACGGCCGTCTGGCACGGCACGGACACGGGCACGGCCAGGCACAGCACTATACAGCACGGCGGCCGCCGTGCCGTGTCTAATAGTGCCATCGTGCCGACATGGCAGCCCAGGCACGGCCCTATGGCCAGTTAGGCGTGCCGTGCCGTGCTGACGGGCACGGCAGCCATCGGGCCACACCGTGCCACTGGGCTAGCTTGAAGCCGCGCGCCGTGCGGTCGTCGGCGCGCCGTTGTCGCGTAGGAGCACGAGGACGCGCCACCGTTGGCACCCACGTCGCGCCGTCGTGGTTACGCGGTCGAAGCTGCTCGCCACGCCTTCATCGTCGCGCAGGAGACTCCGGGTTTGGAGCGGCTCGCCGCACGGAGGTGCCGGAGACGGAGTGTAGTGATTGGGGAAGACGGAGTGGAGTGGGCCGGAGGCTCGCCGCACAGAGGCACCGAGACGGAGTGGAGTGGTTGGGGAGTGGAGTGGCCAGAGGCTCGCCGCACGGAGACGCCAGAGACGGAGCTAGAGACGGAGAACGGAGGTAGAGTGGTTGGGGAAGAAGAGGGAGGAGACGGCGATGGACAGGAGGTGTGGGCGGTGATAGGCAGGAGGCGGCGACGGACAGGAGCAGCTGGAGCGGCGGCTTGGAATGAGTGATAGTTAGGGTTTGGATAGGAAGAGATAATTATATACTGGAATCCGACGACCATGGATCATCTGGAGTTCATCGGACGGCTGCAATATCGTGCCTGAGGTGGGCCAGGCCTTTTTCCGTGCCATGCCCGTGCTGGCCCATGGGCCGAATGTACGGCCCAGGCACGGGCACGGTGACATCCGGGCCGGGCCGTGTTAATGCCGTGCTTTCTTGGACCGTGCCCGTATCGGCCCAACGTGCCTGGCCCGTTTGGAAAGCTATAACCTCACCACGTGAACAACCAACTCCGATCCTTTTAGATCGAATGTACGCCACTCGCCTACGACGCCATTTCAGCTTTGGTTCGTTCATTAGACTCTTAGCACCTACAGAATTGTGGCATCTGCTCGCGCCTCATGCATGGCCACAGACGACTGACGACGGCTGGCACGTCTGTTTGAGCCTACAAGATTGTAGTGTAGTGAAGGTACTCCAAATGAACCCGCAAATTTGCAACTGTTTGTTGATTAATTGATCCTGTCTTCTGTACTTACGTGCACAGCCCAGGCTCCATTCGATGTCTCTATTGGCTTGTGACTCCTATGAGATCTAGATTTATTTTTTCAATTGTTTGAGATAATCGGAATTCAGAAGAAAACATATCATTGTAGGCTATATCAGGCAAGATCTTAGGTAGAAGAAAATTAGTGATTTTTTCTAGTCATACAATATATGGGTGTGACAGCTTGCACATTACATTGATAGCAAGACCTCAGCTGCTTCCATGTCTCAAAATTTTTGCTAAGCCTGATTGAGCATAGCACAAGTTAGTCCAAGGTTATGATGATGTCATAGTTTGTTTTTAGAATATGGTTGACCATACTCACAGGGCGCGCGGAGCTAGAGAAAATTGAAGGTGGGTGTTCACTTGTTAGGTGCACAGACTTTTACCGTGTTATATGTATGGTGTTTGATTTCCGTAAGTTTAGGTCATGAGTCTTTGACGACCCCGGCGATAACTTATTCTAGATTTGCCACTTTAACGAACCGAGAGGTGAGCCAATGTGGGATGACAGACTGATAATGGGCCCAAGCCTCAGACTCTTGTCGTGGGTCTACATGTGTCATCCATGAAAGAATGGGGGTGAGAGATGACGGTAGAAGTAGGATGAGAGTGAGGCAT
>CM041635.1:35863892-35902267 GCA_023333625.1 Bothriochloa decipiens | reverse complement strand
GAATGGGGGTGAGAGATGACGGTAGAAGTAGGATGAGAGTGAGGCATGAACCGATGAACGGATATAGGCAAGAGAATAAAAGGACCAAAATGACATGTAGACCTTGTTGGGTGATCACTAGAGCTAGCTATCTTTCTTGGATTTAGAAGGGCTTGGCCCAACTTATCTTATTTAAATCATTTAAATCTATCCCAAGACCAATAATAAATGCTATATGCAAAATTAATCCTGCTTGAGAAATTAACTACAGATTGACTCAACTAATTAAATAGGTTGCTATTGTATGCCTAGATTGTAAGGTTGAGAAAAGGTAAAATGCGAGCTACATGCATGTACACATATTGAGTAATGACATATACGTGCATAGGCTTGAGCTCAATCCACTAGGACACGACATGAGTGGTATGGCAGCAGGTAAGGTTTTGTAGCTCCAAACTATAACAATAATGTTATGTTGGAGGAGGATATAGCTGCTGAACCTGAGCCTCATAGTCTTTCCATATGAGTCTACATTTGCCACCTATCCATCCATGAAAGCAAAGGGCTGGGAGCGAGAGATGTTTACCATCCATCTGTCCATGTAAGTGACAGGAGTGGGAGTGAGGGATGATGAACCAAGGGACCAAAGAAAAAAAAACATGGGAGTGACCCAGTGAGGTATGGCAGACGTATAATGGGCTGGGCTCGGACCTCAGACTCTCTTGTTGTGAGTCTACAATCATCGTCTATGATAGTGATAAGAAGGGAGGGAGTGAGAGATGACATAAGAGCAACTGCAGCAGGGCCGTGTTTGATCCCATAACTAAATATGGGGGCTCAGGTCAAAAAACGAGCTCAGCAGGGCCCCTACTATGGACCCCAAATTTGTTGGCCAACAAAATCCACCCCTCGAACACCATTTCTGTTGCCCCAACGCCCGGTCCCATCCATGTTTCCTCCCCACGCGCGTTCTCCACTCGCGCCGTCGCATGCTTTTGCGGTGAGAGAAGCAGCTTTGCCGCCATGGACCAAGCAGCAGGGAGCGCAGTCCTCCTCCCCGGCGAGCACGTGACCGACCTCCACCACCGGGCCTTGCCGTCATCACCTCTGGCGAGCGCGGCCCCTCCCCGGTGAGCGGAAGCAGCCCCAGCCATGGTCGCAACGAGCTCGTTCTTCCCCGCATCCTCCTACTCCGTTGGCTCCCTGCTCGCCGGAGAGGTCGAACCCCATCCGCTCGAGTGCTCCTCCCCTTCGTCACCCCTCCGCGCGCACGGCTCCTGATCTGCCCCATCGAGCGAGCGCACTACCTTGCCGGCGCTGGCCACCGGCGCCCTGCCCCGCCGCGTGGGTGGCCATGTCGATGCTCTACCTAGTCACGAGTGCAGCCCCGGCCATCCGCGGCGACTTGGTCACCCGCGTCCGTTGCTCCGCCGCACTGTCGCCTCCTCCACTCTTCCTCCACATTCGCGGAAGCCGAGCCACGCCGTCGGTCCTGAGATAGGGCGCGTCCATGGAGGCGGCTTGGCCTCTCTCAGATCCACGGAGGACAGGGGCAACAGGTGAAAGGATCTAATCGGCCTAGAGGGGGTGAATAGGCGATTATAGAAAACCTAAAACTTAAAGCTCAAATACGAAAGTTAAATACCTACTGGTAGTAGGACCGGAAGTAAGCCCGGTACTACCGGTAGTTCAATACTAGTACTACCGGTGCAAACTTTCAGTGCTACCGGTAACCTACGAAACTACGAAATCAAAATGTAAATCAGAGTATATTGAGCTATAATTTCAGATCCAATAGTTACCACCCCTTTGTTGATGTTGCTGATGAAGGTGTTGAACTTCTTAAGACGTTTCACCGCACCAAATCGTAGATCGAGTCCTCCAGCCTAAGAACTTGGGGATAGGGATGAAGAACATGAAGAATACAAAAACAAGGGTAGTCGATGCTACCACCACAGCAAGACACATGATTTTTACTGGGGTTCGACAATCTCCAGAAAGGAGTTCCTACGTCCCTGTTGTTGAGGTGACCACGAAGGTCCGACCATGAAGGTCTCCTCCCTCAAGAAAAAGCTTAGATATTCACTAAGAATCAAGGGTAATACAAACACTTCGGGGCACCCTCACAAATGAAGCAACACGGGCAGCCACGAAGAACGCCTAGCCGGCTAGGGTTCCAAGAACCCAAGAGTAATAAACACAAATCAAGCCGGCAAGACGAGGAATCCAAGTGCTCAAGTCAGAGATCAAAGTTCTCACTCTCTAATCTCACGTCCCTGTCTCAAATCTTTGAGGGAATGAAGTTTGGGAGCAAAGGGGAGAGAGAGCAGGTGAGCTGGTGCTTGGAGAGCTTTTTCTCTTGGAGTGAAATGAAAGGAATGAGCAAGAGAGAGAAAAAAGAGAGAGGTGAGGGGTATATAGTGCCTGTCCAGAACAACTACCAGTACTACCGATGGGAACCACCGGTACTACCGGTATCTCACAGAATACGACCGTTGTGGTGTGTCAGAACGTGCAGAGGGAGTCACACCGGTACTACCGGTAGTAAGACCGGTACTACCGGTAGTGCAAATCTGGGCGACTTGGACACGTTTGACTTGGCAAAGATATTTTCAAGAACCTCCGGGCGCTAAAACTAAAAGAAATGGGGACATCCGGTCAAAGCCGGTACTACCGGTTAGGCCAGCGGTAATACCGGTAGTATACCAAAAACACCAACACGAAGGTTTCGACTTGAGGGAAAATATGCCCGATACTGCCAGACTATATTTTAGTAAAATGTGGTGCTACCAGTGAACACCGGTACTACCGGTGAGGTCACCGGTGCTACCGGTGAACACCGGTACTACCGATGAGGTTACCGGTACTACCGGTAGTACAAGGTTGTTTCAACTTTGCAGTTTTGACTTTTGGAGAAAATAGCACCGGTACTTTCGGTTTAAAACTCGAATATTTCCGGTACTACCAGTAGCCAGGTTGGGTGTAGCAAAGGACTTTTTCTAAATGCCGTGAGTGTAACGGTGTCTCTCCAAACGCTCTAAATATCGACATGAGCACTTTTATACCTCTAAATACCAACCTAATTTGTATCCCTCTTGATAGTACGGCGTTTCCTATAACTCAAGTAAATATAAAATGAGTTTTCTCTTTAAGTAGAAACGTCATCCATCCGAATAAATTTTAGGGTGCTTGTATCACCAAATATTATCATTTTAATCTTTCAATAGACTAACTCCTGCATATACACTTGGATAAACTTGTTAGTCCCAAATTTGATTATCATTAATTATCCAAAACCCACATCGGGGACGAATGCACTTACAACAGGCTCTTCTGCGAGCAACTGGCTCCCTCCCCTCCCATGGCCAGATCCCACCCCTCCCATGGCAACAGAGAGAAGATGGAGAGGAAGTCAATGACAACATGGTCCCATATGTCAGTGGCTACGAGATGGAATTTGGGGTGCCTTCATTTGGGTGCTACCGTTGGAGTGGAAGCTCAAATTTGGGCCAACAAAAATGAGGTTGGCACCCAAATCTAAAATGGGGGCCTTCATTTAGGGGCTATGGCTGGAGTTGCTCTAAGAAGTAGAATGAGATTAAGGAAACAAAACGGACAAGGAAGACAGACTGACGGACTAAAATGAGACATACACTTGTTGTGCGGTGAGCTACGATTTTTTCTATGAATGTCTCACAAAGATTGAGCTAGCAGATCTGGAGATTCTTGTGGCCCATAATATATGTCATTTGCAAGATTAATCTTGCATGAGACTCAACCTAAACGGGTGGCTATTGTGTGATCGTGTTGTGAGGCTAAGAAAGGTTGACGGCAAGATACACACATGCGCATAGGCTTGGGCTTGGTTGACTAGGGCATGACATGAGCCACCGGTACAAAAATAAAGCGTCTTTAAGTAGGTTAGTTTGCAACTGGACAAGCTGCTTGTCCAGGAGGGGCATGGTGTTAGACGCGTGTGATTAGGACGAGAAACGACCGTGGAGGAATGGGCAAAGGGGATGTGGGGTGGAGGACTGAGCAAAGGGGATGCCATACATGCGCAAGACTGGCCAAGATGCCTATATATTTATTGGGACATAAGTAAAAAAAATTAAAAGGAAGAGCATTCTCTCTTGCTTGGCCGTGGATGGTCATGTTTCGTAGATAAGGCATTTAAATTTTTGGTTGAGTTTATGGACACGGCCTTAAAATACACTCTTCAACATGAATATCATTTTTCGAATGGCTACGTTTTATTATTTCATGCACCTGCAGTTCAAACTTGGATTATCGTAAAAAATTTAAGTAAATGAAATGAATGAACGAAATATAGCAAAATGTTATAAAAAGGACCTAAATTCGAACATGTCCTTAAATAGAATATGTGTGGGCTACAGAAAAAAGTTTAAACTCAAAAAAAAATCAAATCTTTGCCGAGTGCCATGTTTGACACTCGGCAAAGTGGATCTTTACCGAGTGCTGCTGACGTGGCACTCGGTAAAGAATCTTTGCCGAGTGCCCATGGTGGCAGTCGACAAAGAGGGCCAGCTTGGGCCCATGGTGGCTCTTTGCCGAGTGCCTGACTTTAGGGCGATCGGCAAAGATAACGGCGACAGACGTCGTTAGCACGCCGTGGACTTTGCCGAGTACACTAGTTTGCCGAGTGCTCGGCACTCGGCAAAGGGTGTCTTTGCCGAGTGTCCAGATTCGCCAAGAGCCAGGCACTCGGCAAAGATGTCTTTGCCGAGTGCTGCCTTTGGTAGTCGGTAAAGGGCTTCTTTACCGAGTGTTCCAGTTTTAGCAGTCGACGAAGTCGGACGCACTCGACAAAGCCCCTGTTCCCGTAGTGTTGGCGGCCAGCCCCTTCTCTCCCCATCGCAATCCCATTAGCCACCATAACACAACTTGTGTAGTTTTTTGAGTGATTGTTAGCATTAGTTTTAAGTGCCTCATTCTCTCCTCTTAGGCCAGTCCCTTTCTCTCGCCGTATATATAAATTCAAAAGGATTGTATGTATATACCACAGCATTTTCAGGTTGTCACCCAACTAAATAAGTCGTGTTATCGGGCGTGACTTTAGCACAAGTAAATTGTCTATTATCACTGGTCCAGAAAATACTGATTTCGTATTACTCGAATTAAAAAAGCGGTGCAAAAGAGGAGCTCGTTTTTCAGAGCAAGGTACTTTTATATGCCATTGCCTGTATGATCCATACCAGCTAGCTTGATGTATAGCATGTTGCTCTGTGCAGAGCTAGCTTCTAGTACAACAGTGCTTTTCCCTGTTTTCACCAATGGTAAATACTGTGGCGCAGTTTTCGGAATCGGAAGAACATGAATTAATTCTCCATCGCCTCTCTGCTCTTTTTTTTTTTTGACAGCTCGTTATGTCCGGAACCTCCCGTCCTACATACACATCACGGCCTATATATAGAGGGCGGGCACCTCTACTTCCTCCCTTCATCACATTCATCCATACATGTCAAACATCTCACACTAGATCTCACCGGCCAGTGATAGAAACCATGCATATCTCTTTCTGCATGCTGGTGTTTTGGCAACAATGCCATGGCACAAATATATATATATATATATATAAAACTTTGAGATCGATCAGGATGTGGAAGGGCTCTACATATTTCTGTAGAGATTCTCTATAGACACAGTAAGCAAAGGTGATGTATGAAGGCTTGCATTGGGATGTGCCTGGCTCCCTGTATGCCACTCATCTAGAGCAACAACTTGATACCTATATATGGTTGCCTGTGATGGATGGCGTGCACGGTGCCAAGCATATCTCTATTTCCGAGCTCATTTTCGAACCCTTTCTCTCCTCTCGTTTATGTATTTTTGAAGTTAGTTTACTTATTAGTATTTATCACCCATTTATATGATTTTATATGTATGACTTTCCTCTATGTGGCGTGTTTATTTGATCTCCTGCTTGGTGATGTACAATGGTTGTTTTCACTCGCATTTAGGAAGGCTCTTTCCTGCACATTTAAACAAATGTTCTCCATTAACCTTTACAGGTAATAAGTACCAATTACTTTCAATTTCTCCATGACTGTTGTCTGATATCCATGACTTAATTCGTTACAAAAATATCCATGATCTAAAAGAAATGTTCATTGGAAGATTTGCATGACTTAGATCAAATAAATATGCATGCAAATCATTTTCTGTAGTAATTAATAGGGACTCTAATTGGTTGTCTATTAGTGCACCGTTCGATATTGTTTTGATACATTATTTATTTATTTATTTATTTATTTATTTATTATTATATTGAATCCTTTGCCTTGCAATCATAATAAGCGGGGTAAGGCTCGTCTACAAGACATTAAGTGCATGAGACTAATAGCATTTGATTTCAAAATATTGGCAATGTCATTATCATATTACTAGTGTGTTTATTACTCTACAATGCCAGTTATGTTACTAACTTGTCACAAGAAACGGAAGGATTTCTAAGAGGGGGTGCGAGGAGGCCAATGGAAGGCTTGGTTCAAACAGTTTAGCAAGAAGCAGGATTCAGATAACCACAGTAAGCACCACCAAGTATGTCAGAAACAAATCATGACTGCATTGATTTACAGAGTTTGTCAAAGTTAGGAGAATGAATCCAAACAACTTCATACAACTGTTAAGGCTTGTATGTATTTGAAACCCTGAGTGTTACGCTCTGCAGGTAGCATAATACCAAATGCGCACAACTGGCAGCAGCATTTGAGGATGGCTGATCTGCTGTTCAAAGAGAGCACATGGCTGGTGGTTTTGTATATCTTCAATGATTAACGTGCCATTGCAATGTAATCATTTCATTCATTTTGTCGGCAAGAAATAAAGGTGCTCGACGCCCTGTTAAGTGTGTTTAGATAGATCTACATACTGCATCTACATATGTATAATGTGTTCATTGTACCAGTCATAAACGTACGAACAGCATATGAACAGTCTGGATTGAGTGCAAATTTGTTCAGAATGAAGCCATCGATTATCACTCGACATGCATGAGATTTTCAGGCTTAACGACTGTAAAGTGCAAGTTGCCAATTACCTACCTCTCCATCACAGTACCGGCACGTGAAAATCGTACTGTACGCAGGAATTAACTGAAGAAGATGGCTGAGCGCACGGCATGATTGAGCCGGTAGAACAGTTCCCCATATAGTAGTCACCCTGAAAAAAGCCATCCACAGATGATTCAGGTAATGGTGCAGTCACCAAGAGGCAGGCCGGCTGCCACCTTTCTGACGGCCGCACAGTTTATATGGCAGTAATTGTGTGTACCTCAGATGAGTGCGATGAGAGATCTCACGTGCCCTGTGCATCCCTACCTCCAAATCCATGCACCCATTGCTGCAAAGGTCACTGCTCACACTGATGAGTGATGACTGGCCACCCAGTGCACACAGATTGATCAGTGTATATGTATCATTATCACCTCACCAGTCACCACAAGAGAAATGTGCGTGAAGTGAAGCAAAGCGACTAGCAAGCTTCGTATCTGAAAATCAGGGATAGATAGATATGATTGCATCCGTTCATTCATTAACAGATGATCGAGAGGTTGAAGAAGAGTTCATCTTACCATTCATAGACAGTGCTGATAGACCGCATATAGAGATGGTTTTGTATATAAACAAGCACCAGGACGAGGATTTAGCAAGTAGACAGCTTCTCCATGTGTGAAGCCAACAATCATGCACCAGAATTATTAGAGGCCAACAAACCCTGGCGCCGGCGAGAGGTGAGACTGCCTCGCCGGCAGCCTTGTCGCCCTCATCGAAGTGTCGACAAGGCGCTACACGTCATGACAACTGAGCTGGCAGCATCGCCTCGGCCTTGGGGCCCAAGTCCAGATCGTTGCAGATGAAGCTCAAGGCTGCCGGCCAGGCAGCCAGCCAGCCATTGCTGCCCCCTGACCCTGAGGAAGGACAGCCACCATGTTAGGACACCCAGACCAGCTGCAGTAATGGAATCCGTCAGGCTCCAGTGTGTAGACAAGCTAGAAAATGACACAGGAATGAGCACTATGCAGATGCAGGAGGCTGCTCAGCAGCTGCACCAAACTGCAGTGCTCTCCATTGCAGTGGACAAGAGGAGGGAGCACACTCATATCTTGCAGCGCCGCATTATGCAGGAGATGTCCAGCCACAGATGGAACCATATACTAGCATCTAAACAGTAGTGACAAGAGTCCAAGCAGTTTCATGGTAAGCCACATTGCGGAGGTGATGTGAAGTCAGGGAAGGAAAAGATTTGCGGTCACAAAACAGTGACACACTCTGAGAGATTGATAGACAGACCACCACTTTTTACAGATACTTTGGCACACTAGTGATAAAGAAAATATATACAGATATCATGATCCATCGATCGATGTACCAGAAGTATGAATGGTAGGCTGTGAAGATATTCAGAGAGTTTTCTGTAGCTATGCTGAATCTCAAAAACAGAACCAATTGAAGCGAAAAAAAAGTGTACAAGGAGAATATCTTCACACTGAACCCATCCGTAGTGCAAACAACATGTTGCTGGAAAGGAGAACTTCCATCGACAGCAAGGAACAAGGACATAGTTACACAACATTTCGGTTGATCTCATTTGTGATTTCCTGGAAGACCCGCAGACGGTTCTGTGGCCTCCATGACCCTGTACTTGACCCATTATTATGCCAGCGATGAGTGGCCTCAATGTGACTGGAACACTGAGTGTGTTCGTTATCATTAAACGGAACATAATCATGGCCATATCCTTCACCCTTTGATTTCCATTCAGGAAAAAGAGCACGCTGAGATGAGTTGCTTCTCCATGGTACTTGCTTCGTGCCTGAGGCTCTCTCATGGGGATGAACTGTGTTAAGCCTTTGCCAAACTCGATTGTTGTGGTCCTGTACCTTATTCTTGCTCCATGTCGGAGCAGTCCTCACAAGATCCCAGTTCACGTTCGTATCCATGGAGATTTTGGAGTCGCTGTGTCTCCATGAACCTGCTGAAGAACCTTGCAGTTGACCACCCATGACTGGTCTTTGATGGGTCCTGCTTTCTTGAGAGGACAATGGTGCTCTGTACTCCATCTTACTTGCATGCTTACTGCTCTCCTTTTCTTCAGTAGTTCCCACACCAAGTGTTGACTTGCCATCACCCAATTTCTGTTCGTCCTTCGCCACCATGTCAGCGCATGGTTTGTCATCACCCAATTGTTGTTCCTCTTCATCCATCATGTCAGCCCATGTTTTTCTAACACCTTTGGTCAATGGCTTCCCGTTTTGCATGGGAGTCTCACTAGCATCTAGGTTTCTTTCAGAATTTGGCAAGCATTCAGTTGGAGTAGTCTGAATCTGATCATCATGAATACTGATTTTTGGTGCCTCTTTAACTAGCCTCTTTCGTAGTTTCTCAAGTGTTGAATGAGGTGTAGCAGCATCATTGAACAGTCGAGAAAGATCTTGGAACTCTGCAAAGCCTTCATTCTTTTCTGCACCAGCAGTAACCATAATGTGTGGCTCTTCACGTCTCAACTGAGTTATGGGAGATGGAAGCCATGAATTGCAATTCTCATGCTTCTCTGCATTTTGTGAAACTGAAATATGAGGTTCTTTATATTTCAGTTCACTCAAAGGAGTTGGTAGTGTTTGTGGTGGTAGATCTACAAGCTTCTCCACATCATCAGCAACAAAAATCTGTGATTCTTTGGACTTCACCTGAGTTATGGGTGAGGGGAGTGATTGCAATTCAAGTTCCCTAAGCATTTCAGTAGCCCGGGAGAGAGACTTGACATGACTTTCATCATCACAGTTGTAAGGTATAGCTTCAATCAGGTATTTAGCTTCAGCCAACTTTCCAGTCTTCATCAAACAGACGGCTAAGTTACACTCTTTGTTGTAGTCCACTTCTATAGCAAGAGCTTGCCTGTGCCAAGTCAATAATAGCCAGAATTAGTTTGTTTCCCTTTCGAGATAAAGGGTAGATGCACACAGCACACCACATGCAAGTATGCCATTCACACGCTTAGTATTATGGAGGGATTATACGTCCATCTGCAATATGTCATTTGAGAAAACTCGTGACATTCAGAAATGGAAGAAGAATGGACTCAAAATGTACCTGTAGAGCATCTCTGCTTCCTCATAATTTTCAGACTGCATATAGGCCCAAGCAAGGTTCCCCAATAACCTGGGCAAGAAACAAGGATTTTAGTTTGAATAGTGTTTAAAATTCAAATCTCAAATGGGAATATAAACATTTCCAGTACCTTGCTTTTTCATCTCTGAGAGAAAGGTAGACTACTCTTCCATGAGATTTAGACAGTTTTGTTTTCCACCGACCAGAAGCTAGCTCCTCATCAACAATTCGCAGCTTTATTGTCAGCATTTCGATCTGCTCCTCTGTCCTACCACATTTCTGGTTTAACATGAAAATTATTGGTTTCAGAAGAAATGTATTAGTGACATTTTCATCCACAATTCATGTAACTAATTATTTTAAGATGACTCGTTCGCATTGGAAATGTTCAATATGTATCTGCATAACCAAACCAACGGCTACAGAGGAACTCTTAGCTTATAAAAACGAACCTTAAAAAGTATACCTTGTACAGGTCTAGAAGAACATTGTCAAGGGAATCCTGAGCTTCATAGGGACACCGATCACGAAAGGATCTTATGGCCTCAATGGCTTCTTCAGACCGATTTGCTTGTTTCAGTACATTGGCCATATCCTTCAATGCGCTCTCAGTCCGGTCACCACTGTTTATAGCT
The DNA here is from genome assembly GCA_023333625.1 of Bothriochloa decipiens. Taxonomy (NCBI): domain Eukaryota; kingdom Viridiplantae; phylum Streptophyta; class Magnoliopsida; order Poales; family Poaceae; genus Bothriochloa; species Bothriochloa decipiens. Next base: position 35,891,523 of record CM041635.1, on the reverse strand, counting down.
GCCCAAAACAATGGAACAGCCTTGTTTGGATCCTTTTCAACTATCTGAAATAACAGAAACAGCATAAGGAAACATAATGCTCTGCATATTCAGCTTATGGTACTTTTCCCATGTTCAGGATGGCAAATGCAATTTTTTAGATGAACATCCATTGAGAGAAAAAAACAGCCGATGCCAGTACGCATAAAAATCTTGACTTAACGAGTTAACGGTGTCAATCCAATCTCTTGGTACAACAGTTTTCTGGTAATAAGATGCATATTCAGAAAACCTGTATTTTGCTTTCAATTCCTCACTTCCTGCGAATGCTTACTCAATCGGTCAATCTACAATTTTATTTGTGCAGAGCAATTTCCAGGTATTTTCTTACAGTTATGTGGTAATATGGTATCCTAAAACAATATTGGGGCTTTTTTTTTTATATATCCTTCTCCCCCAATATGGTACCCTAGAGTCTGCAAACACATATGGGAAGGAGCCTGCTGCATAGTGCATACACAGCGGACCAAATACCAAATGGCATCATAATGCAGCTTACAGGGTATGTGTTAACTGAGGATTAGAAATGTTTGAGTAATCAATTAGGCCAACATCACATAATGTTGATATATGCCTCAACTAGATAACTAGATGTTAAGGACATTCATACTGTTTGCAAAGCACCATTGCATTGCCAGTCTCAACAATGAGTAAACCTAGCAGAGTTTGGCAAGTAATCCTCCTAATAACCGTGCGGTTGTAAGGTTTTTGGGCCTAGTTTCCCTAATAAAACAGGTTAATTCTTTTCTTCTTAAGTGAATCGCAGGAGCTCCATGCCCTATTTGAAAAGATTTCTTTGGGGACAAAAAACTTGGCTCATTAGGAAGCCACATTTCCTCCTGGGTTTAAACTCGGAGTACAAGCATGTTAGAAACGTGGAGCAAATCTAATTCATTCTTCTGAAATTAGGCACACATGCATGCGAAAAAAATGAAAATCCTTGGTACAGACAAGGCAGAAGGCTTGACATAATTGAAGTGTTAAAGCCCTGAATGTGGCAGGCATCGATCGAACATAACAATTTGTATGAGAAATGCCAAAACCATTTAATGGTAACAGTCGCCAGTCCCATGCGTGAGCTGAAGGCTACGACTAATTGCTGGCCATTATAGCTACAATGTAGTCGTGTAATGCTAGCTCGAATTCTGAGCCTAAACATGACCGAAATGGTACCGTCGATGAAGAATTACCTGCGCCTGCTTGGCCCGCACGTAGGGCGAATCCAGCGAAGCCGGCGGCGGCCTGGGCGGCCGCGACGAGCAGCATCCGCCGGTCGACGGCGGCGTGACCCGCGCGCCCCCGCTTGTCGGCGGGGTGACGCGCAACCCCCCGCTCGTCGGCGGCGTGACGCGCGTGCTGAAGCAACCCGCGCTCAGGGGCGGCGTCCCGTGCAGGCCTGGGCCCGGGCCCGGGCCCGGTCCACCACCCGCGGCCGCGGGCGTACCAGCGGGGCTCCACCTCGGAGCGCCCGCGCTCCTCGGCGACGTCCACGGCGGCAGCCGCCTCCCGCCGCTCGGCATGATGGGTCGCGGCTCGCGGCTGGGGCACAACTTCCGTCGAACACCTGGCGTGCAAGCGAGGCCGGGGCTGCTGCACCAGTGCGTTCACGAGGCGGCAATTAGCATGCCTGCGTGCCTCGTGATGACTATGTCCCGCCGGAGGTGATCGGATCAGAGGAGGATGGAGTGCTCACCGCGGCGAACTTGAAGCCTCGCGGGCGGGCGCCGCAAAACCCTAGCGGCCTCGCCTGCTTGGCCTGCGCCCTGCACCGGCGCCGGAAGCGCGCGCGTGGGACGGTGGGAGGAGGGAGGCAAAGGCAAACCCAGCCGACGTAGCAACCGCCTCGACTCGAGTTTATATGCCACGCGTCAAGCGGAGGAGGCTTTTGAATTTCGAATGGGCAGGAGGCTGACGTGGACGGAGCAGTGGGGCCCGCGTGCACACGTGGACGTGGCGTCACGGGGAACCCGTCCGGCACGCGTGAATGCGAATGATGACTTCATTGACTTAGTATTTAAGTGCACGTCATGTGTTTCCTGCGAGAGGATTGCTAGTCACATGGGTTGATTTCATTCACCATTCTTGAATAGTGACAAGGATAAAAGGGGATGTCACTACTTTTCACGGCAATGACTAGACTAGGCATTTTTTTTATATTAAAAAAGAAATAGAAGTTACAATACATGGTCTCGTTAAGTCTAACTTACCAAGAACTCATTGCATGACTAGTCTCATAAGAATCAACCAAACAGAGTTCACAACGAGATATGATTACTCGTTCTAGAATAAAGGACGTATTGTAATTTATCATCAATGTAAATAAAAAAAAAGACCCTAACACCCTTAGAGAAATCTTGCATCTGAGCTTTAAGGGACATCTGCAGTGGCAGCATGCATCTTGATAGCAGCCTTGATCTCCTCCCACAACATTTGTTTCTTTATATTTTTTATTTTAGTGGACGACAAAGCTGACCTATGACATGTGTCTTTAGGAGTTGTATATAAGTAAAAACTAGTCTACTATAGGAGCGATATAAGTTATATTGTCTTCCCTTTTGATACAATTTTTCTATTGCTAGGACGACCTCTATTATGTGACCGAGGAAATACATACAAAAATAATTAATAACCAAAACTAACATACGATCTTTATCAGTTAGGACTTAGGATATCAATGAAGAACAAGTAACAACATATACGCTAGGGTCTAGCTTCAGACGCTCTCACTGCCCTTAACGGTCTCATATACGAAAGAGTTTTGTAACAACCCGAAAATTCGAACTACAAAATTTTTCTTAAAAACCTATGAGTGATGTTGTGACATGTAGAAAAGTTCCACTTATGTTGCACAAGTACCTCATGTCCCTACCTTGTAAACCCTAGCTTATGTTGTATGCATCATGTTGCATTCTAAATTACCATGTGATTTGGTTTTTATTTTAAATTTATATGTGCTAATTAAAATGAAACCATAATATTTATTTTCACAAATAAATATTAAGGGAATAATACCCTAACAAATATAAGGGCCTTGTATGCCCACTACTTTGTTATTCAAAGTTGGCACATCACTTTATATATATATATATACACACACACATATACAAGTATTTTGGAAAGGCAAAAATAGAAAAGATAAAGGAATAAAGAGAAAAGAGGAAGAGCCCTTCGGCCCAAGCCAACCAGTCGGCCCGCCCTGCCCTTTTCTTTTTCCCTCTCCTCTCCCGCGTCTGCCGGCCCATCGAGCCACCGAGCGGCCCAGCAAAGAGCCACCTGCCTCGCGTCGCAACCGAAGGAGCCAGCCGCTGCCGCTGACTAGTGGAACCCGCCGCGGAACCCACATGTCATATGTTCCCCGAGGTCCCCCCACCCACGCCAAGCCATTGCGCCTGACGTCGCGCGTGTCAGGGCTTGCCCCCTCGCGTTGCCCCTAAGCAAACCACCCCAGCCGCTCGATCCAGCCCTCCGACTCATCGACGCGCGCCAGCTTGCCACCTAGACCGACCAGCCGGTAGTAAAATGCCCACGGCGCGGGCATCTTCCTCTCGCGGACGCGTGCACATGCGCTGCCACCGCGGTGAACTCTGCCGTTGTAAAGCATTTCAACACCCAGCCCCTGCTAGCCCCTCTCACTGACTTCCTGGACCCTAACCAAGCCCCCAATTGCTGACCTGGAGCCCTCCCTGGCCGTCTGATCGAGCTCCCTCGCCCGATCATCGTCCGCCGGTCACCTACCACCGTGGCTTCCCTATAAAACCACGGCCACAACGTCCTAGGGATTTCCAGCCGCCACCACCACTCTGGTGGTTTCCAACTCGCCACCAACCAACTCAATTGGAGGAGAAGGGGGAAGAAAGAAGGAGAAGGGGGCGGGGAAGGAGTCGTCGCCGCCGGAGAAGAAGAAGGACGCCGCCGCGCCGGAGCCGTGCTGCTGCGGAGCCGTCGAGTCAAGGATCCAGAGCGGAGCCGCGAGCTGCTGCCGGAGTTGGACTTGTACCGCACCTCCCTTCCCCTGCAAACGCCGGTGAGCACCGCCGCCATCGCCGCTCTTCCAATCCCTTGCCCTTTCCTTCTCGGCCATGGCGCTCGAACCGAGCGCGTAGGCCAAGGCCTCACCTGTCCCACTTGGACACACGCACACGCACACACGGACCGGCCAAAGCCCCGAGGACCACGGCATCGGGAGGATGCCAGACCTGAACGCCGCCATGCCTGTCGTCGTGCTGCACGCCGCCGTGGCAAGGCCACCTTTCTACCCCATCACCGAGCCCCGAGCCGCTTCATCGTCAGATCTAAATCGCCTCATCAAGGGGCACCTTGTGCGCACGCTAGCTACCTGGATGCTGCACCGGAGGACTGTCTACGCTCGACCATGCCATCGCCATGCCGCTCTGGAGCGCCGCCATGGCGAGGGTGCACTGCTCATCTCCGACCGCCTCGTGGAGCAAGAAGACGTCGGAGAGCTTCACCGTGCAGTGTTGCACCAAGCCAAGGAGAAGATGGAGGCCAGGGAGCCTCCCAAGGTGCTGTGCCGCGCACCGCAGTCACGCCGGAGCTCCGCCGTGGGTTGAGGTCGCCGTCGGCGCTGCGGGAGTGTATTGGGTGACCCCAATCGCGCTTCCGTGCCCTGCCTTGGTTTGGAATCGGACGCAGTTGGGCTAAACCCGTGCGTCATCGTCGTTGACTCGCCGCTCGCCATGGAGCATGCCGTCGGGAGCCAAGCTTCTGCCTTGAAGGCCACCTCCGTGATCGCTGTGATGGCTAGAAGCTGATGCGCCAGATGATGGAGCCGAAGGACCACCGGAGCGCCGGAATTGGAGGAGTATGTTGTCGCCGTTGAGCCGCGCCATCAGGTTGGAGGAACAGAGAAGGGGACGAGTTTGGGAGAAGGATGGTGGACGTGGTCCACTGAGCCAGAGGCGTGCGCATGGGACCAGGCGGGGACGGTGCACCGCGGACCGGCTTGTGGACCGCAAGGACCCAGAGGATGATCCATGGACGCAGTCTACGTGGACCGGAGTCACTGCAGATGGACCCCACACAGGGGCGGTGTTTATGAACCAGCGCCGTGAGCTGAGCCCGTTTGAGATCTGGGTTGGTGACGTGGCAGCACCGGAGTGTGCCATGTGGCGGGCCAAGCCTGGCCCATATCTGGCCCACTCGGCCCATTAACGGCCCATTAATGACCCGATAACGGCCCAGTGGGGCCTACCTGTCAGTTGATAGTTGACCGTTGACTGATGACGTCAGCAGTGACGTCACCCCGGACCCACATGTCAGGCGATCGTTGACCCAGTCAATGCTGATATCAGCATGACATCATCCGCCACGTCAGCTGCTTTGTGGTCTCTGTTGGACCCGCACGCGACAGTGGACGAATCCTGTTACGCCACGTGTCAGCACCAGAATAAACCAGTCCTTTTTCTTTTTTAGAAAATGGTTAAATCTTTAAAAAATCATAACTAATTCATACGAGCTTAAAAAATTATGATCCACATTTCTAAATTTTCTATAAATCGAGCTCTAGCTATTTTCGCTATGTTTGAGTGCATTTGGATCTTTTATTTGGTATTCGTTCTTTGTGCTAATCTATAGGGGTCGCTTATGCGACCATTAATTCTCAGTTACAGGCTCGAGCGAGGACAGGTCTGACGACAGTGTTTACCAGGAGAAGTCCGACAGCTACGTCAGTGAAGGTGCCACATCTCACCCAACCTCGTAGATCCCATTACGCATGGCAAATGTAGCATGGCTAGTGCTTTAACTTCTGTTGCTATATAATGGATCATCTGTGCTAGGAATGCATAGTAGATTACTACTTGATGAGCCTTACCTTGTTGTAGCCTATCACTTGCTTACCTGCTGTTATGTTAGCCACTTGCTTATCTGCTATATTTATTCGTATATATTTCACTCGCTTACATTTTGATGCGACGTGATGAACCCTGGGAGGGCCTGGAGGGTGCCAGGCTTGATGTGTGCGTGTTGATGGGTCAGATGAGCTTGTGAGCTGATGATGTTGTATCTAGGTTTGGGGTGGAGCTTACGGTAGGGAGTAGAGTGAGGGTTGAGTCGATCAAGCCAGGATCTACGATGAGCTTATGGAGCGAGTCTTGCCGGAGAATGGATCTAGACACTCCCACGAGTAACGGTCTGTGGCAAACTAATTCAGATGTGTTGGAGAGTCCTAGGTGGAAGCCTCTGAGGGGTGGAAGCCAGAAGGAGTGTGCCATGATAGCACGTTAAATGGGAACCCTGATGAAGACATCCCGGCTTGGTCACACTTAGGAACTGCTGCGCTGGTATCCGGACCTTAGGAATCTCTTGCTTTCCACTCGCTTCCCATGGGGAGAGACGGCCGAACCGCTGGATAGACAATGCCACTACTGCTAGGCGAGTAGTGTTAGAAAGGTATATGCATGGGATGGAGCTAACACCCTACTAAGACGATCATGGAACCCTCTTTGGGAGCAGGTACATGGTATGGAATCCTCTTCAGGAGTGGATACATGCTCTCTTCATAGTTTTAGTGATCCAGAGCTAGATGGTAGAGTGGCATCGTTCTATGGTAGTAGACGCCCGAAATCTAGTGGATTAGTGAAACCTCTACAGAGTGGATTATCTAGTGGCATCGTTCTATGATACAACACCGATGATGGTTATCTAGTGGATTAGTGAAACCTCTACAGAGTGTATGGTTGATCGGTCGATACATATGCCAATTCTTTGGCTATGGACCTTTTCTTAGGAGGATGCACCGGACTAGTGAGTGGAGTGTTCTACCTTCCCTCTGAGTGTGATTTCTGGCCGTGAGCCAGGTTGAGGGCTGCGGGCCGCTGAGACAAGCCGAGAGGGAGTTTGCTTGTCGACACGGGTCTGAGATGGTGTTGGAGGAGTTGGGATGGGGGTTTAGAGATGGATGGTGATGGATGGTGTGGGTTGGGAATGTGTTTAAAACTTGATTACTATATTATTTATATACTGGATCGCTGCATAGGAAACCCCAGCCTTTATAGGTTCCTCTTGTTATATCCATGTTTTGCATCCAATTTCCACAAAGCAATGCATAGGGTGGGAGTGGCCAGTATAAATCATACTGATACTTTGGCACACAGGTTCAAGGAGTGAGTACTCGTCTGAGGAGTACGATGATTGAGGGTTTTGTACCTACGCTCATGTTGGATCGGAGATGATAGCTTCCGCACCTTCAAGCTTTTAATTTTAGGCTGCATGAACTTTGATTCCGCCAAGTGACGATGTAATAAGTTATTATAAACCTCTCTATTGCACTCTTTTGTTTGATGTATGCATTATGGTATTCAACTGTTATCGGGTAATGTGATTTAAATGGTCATATTACACTTCAACTCTGTGGATTTTCCTTCGCAGAAATCGAGGTTGTTTCAGTTGGTGTCAGAGCCATAGTTAACCCTAGGACAAAACCCTAGAAATGGACGATAGAAAAGGATAAACAAGCTTTTCTTTTGGTTATATACCGACCCTGCATTTCTTCTTATGTAAGGCTTCTCTATTATTACTGACTTGCTGACCTTTTTCCTTTAAAACGTGCAGATGACAAGCTTTGGACCCCGCGTAGACCATTGAGTAGCCTACCCAAGGCTGAGTTCACCTACGAGGGATGAGAGTTTCTAGGCTTCTCGTACACCCTGTGCCGTGTTCTGGGTGTGCTCGGAGTGCCTGTTGAGGAGATCAAGTACACCTGCACTGGAGCACCTGACCCAGAAGGAGGAATCAAGGGCTACGTGGTCACTCACCTGGAGCCCCTACAAGTCAGACTCTGCCTTCAGCACCAGCTCTCCTAGAGATGACAATCGAGGACTCAATCGAGGAAGAGATCCAGTCTGTGTCCCTCAAAGATTTGCGTGAAGTGATGAAGATCGCTTACGAGCACCTTCGCAGCATAGAGTTTTGCCTTCTTCCTCAGGCCCTGAACTCTCTCCTCACACCAGAGCAGCAGGATGACCTGGTCAGGCCGGTCATCCTAGCTGAGATAAACCTTTGCAACCGTGCCTCCGTCGCTCACCTCTTCGAGCAGAACCGCTACATAGAGCAATTAGAGAAGAAGAGGCGCCTTGACCGCAACATTCTGATGGAGTACCAAGAGTTTTGCAAGAAGGAAGCTGAGGAGAAGGAAAGTCTCAAGGTAACCATCACTCAGCTGAAGGACAAGCTCGCCTGACAAGCAAGAGCCCACAAAGCCGAAGTCACTGACCTACAAGACAAGGTAGAGGACATTGGGGTTCGGAACTACTACCTCGACGCAAGGGTCCTCCAGTTGGAAAGAGAGGAGATTGACAAGGACAAGGAGATCAGAGAACTTCAGAAGAGGAGACGGGAAGATGGCAAGAGCAACTTCACCGTGCAATATGAGAAGGCAATGCTCGTCAAAGCCTTGAAGAAAGCAGAGGCAAAAGCATAGTGTAACCAAGGCCATCTGATTGCCCTGATGATTCAGAACGAGACCTTGGTGGACAGGTACAAGAGACTCAAGACAGCTTGGAAGAACACTGATGAGAGGCGCTACCAGGAGTACGCTGAGTTGCGGGACTGACTTCCTTTGTTGGCCAGACAAAAGGACCCCTTCAAGGAAACATTCCAGATTGATTAGACTCTCTTGAGGCACGACCACTGTCCATCCCCCACTAGCCTGCCGCTTACCAAGGAGTTTGGAGAGGCCCAGGCTTACGTGAAGCACCTTCACATGTCACAAGAGGAGCTGACAGTTCTTGGCAGCCGTTTTCACCCAACAGTGTGCGACACACCGATGTACAAGTCAAACTAGTGTGGACCCTGCGTGGCCACGTCATGAGTTAAATTTGAGCTAGTTGTTATCCATGAGTTATGATGAATCCCTGATGTACCCTCCATGAGTTACCTTCTCGTAGTGCGAGTCTTGCACGTCATCTAGCGTAGCTGCTAGAGATGATGCCATGTAATGCAAACCATGTGATGAAAGTTCGATCTTATTGTATTTTATGGCTCCTATTGCTTCTTTTTATGAGTGTTGCATAGATTAAATGTTTTTCCTTAAATCATTGAAATCATTTAATTATATTGAATCAATAAGTACTAAACTGTTGTCGACCCATGTCATAGATGTCAGCACATCGCTCCGCACATCTAGGCAATCGTTCGCCTCCACCCGTGCCTGAGCTTGGGCGTGGAAGGCGCCATGGACACAGGGGTAGTCACATTCCGCCCATCGACCTCAACCAGGGTGGGAATGATCATGAGCGAACCCCGCCAGCTGGAGGTGGTGCTCCTGGAGGAGGTGCCACTGGAGGAGGTGATTCCAATGGCAATAGGCCTCCGCCATAGCCAAACCCTCCACCACAGCCGAACCCTCTGCCGCAGCCGAACCCGCCACCACCACCGCCACCGAACCTGGCAGAAGTGATGGCGCAACAAACGCAGCTGCTCACCGTGTTGGTCAATGGGGCCAACCACCACTATGGAGGCAACCCGAATGACTTCCAGAGGAAACTCAAGGGTTTTCTGAAGCTCAGGCCACCCACCTTTGATGGCACCTACAAGGAACCGCTGGAAGCTGATGATTGCGAGAAGAAGCTGGAGCTGACCACCTGTACCCCTGAGGAACGTATAGGGATCACTACTCACCATCTCACTGGAGCTGCACGCTCCTGGTGGGACAGCTACAGCCAAGCTCATGAGGACCCCGACCCCATCTCCTGGGATGAGTTCGCTGATGAGTTCATCGAGTACCATGTTCCTGAGGGAGTCATGGAGCAGAAGGAGGAGGAATTCTGCAATTTCACTCAGAAGGGGTGTGACATCTGCGAGTACACCAACACTTTCACCAGCTTGCTGCACTATGCACCTCTGCATGTTGCGGCATCTGAGAAGGAGAAGATCACGCAGTATAGGAAGGGTCTAAACCCTAAGATCAAGGTGGCCCTGGGAGGCACCAAGAGTCACACCTTTCATGACATGATCGATCGCTGCATAAGTTTGAGAAGGACCAGAAGGAAGCAGGAGAAATGTCTAGGAGGGAGAAGAAGAAGTCTGAGGGCTCCTACCGTGACCATGAGCACAAGAGGTTCCATCAGGACTAGTCCTTAAACCACCCTCACTACGGCAAGGACTCTGCCTATGGCTCGGGTAAGAGTGGTGGTGCCTACTCTGCTGACCACTTCCGCTCTTTCCATGACCATCGCTCCCACGACCATCACTCTCGTGACCATCGCTATCGTGACCGCTCTGGGAAGGATCGCTACCCCCAGGAGCACTCTTCACAGCCACATCACAGGTCCGACCACTCTACACATGCTCATGCTACGCCAAACCCTAGCAACTGGAAGGCCGCTGCGCCAACCCCCACAGGCAGTGTGCCGTTCACTTGCTTCAATTGTGGCAAACCTGACCACAAGGTCGCCAACTGTCCTGAGAAGACGCCCGCTCCTATCGCACCTAAGTCACATTACCATGGGTCTACAAGCCGCGGTTGCCTCACGCACATGAACGCTGAAGAAGCTCAAGCTACCCCAGATGTTGTGTATGGTATGTTTTTAGTTAATGGCATTAAAGCATCCGTTCTGTTCGATTCTGGAGCTACATGTTCATACATCTCATCCAAGTTTGCACGAGAGAATAATATACCTACCACTCCATGTCTGGAGCCTATAGTCACCAGTTCTCCCCTAGGTGAGATGAGAAGCACCCATATGTGTAAAGGAGTGAAGCTTTCTATCAAGGGTCTAACCTTCCGAGCTAACCTTACCCTTCTAACTTCAAATGGCCTGGATGTCATCCTAGGCATGGATTAGCTTACCAAGCATAAGGGTTTGATCTCTTGTTCACCCAGATATGTTCAGATAACCCACCCCTCTGGCCAAACAATTAGATTTGCACCGCAGAAAGATAAGTCTGTATCTGTTCTATGTGTCCTGAGTGCACTTAAGTCTCAGGCAGAATCTTAGAAAAAGGAGAAGACTCTCGCTGATGTCCCCATTGTCAGAGAATATGAGAGCGTGTTTCTAGAAGAGTTGCCAGGCATGCCACCTGATCGTGATGTTGAGTTCATAATTGACCTTGTGCCGGGTACCGGTCACATTGCTAAGCGACCATACCACATGTCAGTTGATGAACTAGAAGAGCTCAAGAAGCAGCTGAAAGAGCTTTCTGACAAGGGCTTTGTTAGGCCTAGTGCCTCGCCCTAGGGATCACTTGTTCTGTATGTGAAGAAGAAGGATGGTACGATGAGGATGTGTGTTGACTACTGCAACCTCAACGCTGTTACTATCAAGAACACGTATCCTTTGCCAAGGATTGATGACTTGCTTGATCAGCTTCGTGGTGCTAAGTACTTCTCGAAGATTGATCTCAGATTTGGTTATCATCAAATAAAGATTCGTGTGACAGAACCGACCAATTTATTAGAGCACAAGCACGTAATTCGCCATTAAGATAGCAAAGTACATGATTGAGACCTAATAAACCCGGTAGTCATTCCTGAAATCTTGAAGAATTTCCAACTTTTCGCATAGCCAAGATCGTAATAAGTTTAGCCGTCACCATTCACAACATACATAGTTCACACATAGTTTAAACATCGGAGTTTGAAATAAGTTACTACAACCCAAGTTCAAATTTGAAATAAAGCAGAAGCGATTTAGTTCAAATCCACACACACACTTAGTTCAAATACAGTGCCAGGTCCTCAGTCAATATCCAGCAAAAGCATAAGGTAGAGTAGAGTGACCATGCCCAAGGTTTAGTCATCACCCAACGTGGGGTAGAAGCAGTGCTGGCAAAAGCCACAGTACATCTCACCATCTGCAACAACATGGGAAATAAAACCCTGAGTACGAGAATGTACTCAGCTAGACTTACCTGTCATAAACTAAAAATAAATTGACTCCAAAGAGTATGCAAGGCTGGATAAGTTGGATAGCTGACTCATAAGTTGCGGAAAAGCTTGCATTAAAGAAAGATTTGATCATAACCTTCTAGCATTGTATTTTAATTTGATTAACCTTACCATACTAAATTAGCACCTGTACTAAACAAGCATGGTAATAATTATTCAACAAGAATAGTAACCAATTCCTGTTGAGTGCCTTTCAACATCACGGCTCAACCATCTCATCTCTTTATTCAAGTTATTACTACGATGCCGCTGCTCAAGTCAAGTGTTCACTGTCCAGGACGATGGTGATTATAATCGATTACTAACCAGCTGGTGGGGTATTCCTCACACAAACCACACTCACCCGCTAAAGTGGGCTATAGATCACCGAAAGTTTGACTCAGGAAAATCGCGGGATCAACAGGTACCATCGTATCCGGGAACTGCCCGGCTGCCTTATTCAGGCCGACCCTGACCTCAGACTTACTCTCCGCGTAACCCGTGGTCCCCCATCTTCTCCAATACGATGCGTACAGCAGGTCGACTCCCGGCCCAAACCAAACTCAGGCTTCGCGGTCGGAACGACTTATCCTTCCAGCTAAATGTGAGGCATGCGTTCAATATGACTTGAGGACGTACAACGGACGGGGTCCTAGTTCAACACAGACGGGATAACCTCACCGAACCTCCAGTTTAATCCCAACATCAATCCCGCCCGGTCTCGATTTATTATCTCCACAAGGTTATCCAAGATAACAATGTATTCAACCATTCTGAGTCACCACCTATAACTCACGGATGACAGGAAATCACCTAACTTCTACCGATCTAGTTAGAGCAAGGCTAAGCAGATAATCGCACATGAACCTAACAGGGTTGAAGGATATACAGTGGGCAAGGAATATAAGTAATGCAGCAATGGTATAAAATAACACCTATAACTTAATGCATCAAACAAGTAAAGGACTCAAGTTAGATATTTTGCAAACCACAGGGAGAATGCTCCGGGGCTTGCCTTTCAGGAAAGAGCTTGGCTGATGGTCGGGACACTCGGGAAGATCAACCTCGGGATCCTCTTCTGCTGCTATCCCCTGCACTAAGGCTTCCTGCTGGCCTTCCTCTCCTTGTACTCCGGGAACTACCGTTTCGAGCTCTGACGATCCTGTATGATGCATGGTGCGTATGAATACCATGAATACATAGTAAATACAAAGGTACATGCTGATGTGAATGAATGCTCAGTCGAAGATAATTGACATGATTTTAAAACATGCATGATAAGCACATATCATCTGTATTCTCTTCTACAATCAAATCTTATACAAGCCTTACATTACAATTTACTTACATATTAATAGGAATTATAAATTACTATTGTTTTGCAAAATACTCTCTACTAAACCAAAACCAATAACAAATTTCACCTATCACAAACCTCAAAAAAAGCATTATTATACACATGAAATAATAACTTAAAGCATTATTAATTATTAAAAGAAATCAGGGCAGAACTGCAATATGACTTTAGATTACTCAGAAAATTCTGTAAAAATTACAGAAGCTTAAGCATGCCTAATGTAGACTACCATAAAATTTTTAGATAAAAAAGTAAGTACTTTATCCTACACAAAAATGACAAGGTAGCATAATTTAATGGGCATAAAATACTTTGTATATAGAAAAATATCAAACAATAGATCTCAGAATATTCTTAACTCTAGATTAGCATCAAAACACTCTCCAAAAAGTTTCATGCATAAATCACTTATATATTATTTATTATAAATTATTTATCATCTACTTAAAAAAGGCACCATAATTAAACATGACAATATTTACACATGACATAGCCTTTCAATATTTTTCACAGATAGAGCATGATATAAGAAGACTAACAAACTAGGATTCATATTTTTTTAAGCAACAGAGAATTACTTAAAAATATTTCATATTTCATATTTCATACTTAAATAAATCTATACAGAAAAGTATCACAAAAATCATATTTCATATTTTTCTTACATAGATTTGCCCATAAGAAAAATATTGCAAGTTGAACCAACTCATTTGGACTAAATATGAGTGAGATATGAATTTTCAAAGCTTTTACCAAAAATCTAGAAAACAGATTCTTTAAAACGAAAAAGAAAACAGTTTTGCACCGAGAACCCTGGACTTTCTAGTAATTAATGGAGCCCTATTTTAAAACTCTCTAAGTCTGGCCACTTTGCACTTAAGTTCGGGAAAGATTAACATATTCCGCCCGTGATCCACACCGAGGGAAAAGGTCGTCGGCGGTTGGCAATCTCGCCGGCGGCGAGGTCTCCGGCCAAACTACGGCCACCATTCGACTCAACTCAACATTGCAAACCCAACGATGTACAAGATGAAGGCTATTAGTGTGGTTTTGACCGATGGCCATGCGCGACGGCGGACGGCGGCGAGTGCGCCGGCCACCACGGGCCACGGCGGGTCGCAAGGACTAGCCTACCGGGTATAGCAGGCCAAGGCGACTCAGATTAACCAGAAAACGTGAAGAGATGTTGGCCGAAACGACGACGATGATGCATGCCGATGAGCGGCGGTGTGCATGTCGGCGGTTCGACGGCTGCCGGCCAACTCCGGCCAAATCAAGGCCCAAGAACTATCGTGCGACCTAATTGAAGTCGAGGCGACTTGATTGCACTAGCACATGAAGGCAAAGGTCCATCGGAGTGAGCTCCGTGCGAGCGACCGACGAGCGACGGCGCGACCCACGATGGCGGTCGACCAAAATCCGACAAACCATAAGCCTAATCGATCCCATAAACTACACCAACCTATTCTACTCATGCAGGCGACCACGATGCGCAAGATAAAGGAGGAAGAAAGGGGTTGTTCGTCATGGCGGACCGTGCGGTGGTCGAGGCGGCCATGGCCGGCGAAGGGGGAAATGGTCGATTCGACCTCTACCTTAGGTCATTGGGGTAGGGAGTGTACGCATGGTGTGCCTCGCACCACAGCGGAGCTACTGGTGAGCTCTGGGAAGAAAATGGCAGGGCTGTGAAGTGCGGTGACGATGCGAGCTCGGGGCGGCGGCAATGGCGGGTTCCGTGTCCGCTTGAGCTCGGGGAGGGAAATGCGAGGCGAGGACGGGCGTCTGGTGGTGGTGGGTGGAGAGTGAAGGCGAGAGGCGCAGTCAGGACGCATTGAAGTGAGCCAACGGCCGGAGGGCCAGGCCATGGCGTTGGGCTTCGGCGTGCGCGTGGCGCGCAGGCAAGCGATGCAGGACCGGGGCGAGGGACGCGTGGGCGAGCGGTGGGGTCAGGCCGAGTGCGGGGGCGAGCGGCGCTCGGATGGGGAGGCCAAACAGCGGGCAGCGGCATCGCCCAGCGTACGGACGCCATGCGGCCGGCATCGGCAAAGACACCGTCGGCGCAAGGAAGAAGAAGAGAGGGAAGAAGGAGGCCGACGGGTGGGTCCCACTGCGCTAAGATTCGTGTAGAACTGATTTACTCCATATTTCAAAAATTAAGCCGAATTTGAAGAAACTTTTAAAAGATGAAATGTTGCTCTCAATGAGTAGAACATTTCACTTTTAAACATCAAAGCCTAATTCTGCCTAGAATTTGAACTTCAAAAATGAGGATTTAGAATCCATTTAAAATTAAAATAAAAATATTTTTATAAACTATTTTTGACATTTTTGACCCACTTCCAAGCCTTTTCATGAAATGACCCAAAAATAAGTTTTGCTCCAAATAATTTTTTCTACAAACTTCATTTAACACTCAACCCCAAACAAGCAACCTATCACATAGCTCTAGTTCAAATCAAAGCAAGCATATTTTTCATTTTATCATTTCATGTAAACAATGACTATGCAAAGAGATGATTATGCTCATGATATGCAAGATAATGCATGCTTAACACCATGCTGTTACAGCTCTTCTCCCCTTAAAGAAATCTCATCCTGAGATTTGAGTAGACTAACCATTCTTTATGAAAATCGGGATATACTTCTTTTAAATAGTCCTCGGTTTCCCAAGTGGCATCGCTATCGTCATGATTGCTCCAAGAAACCTTGTATTGCCTGACCACATGATTTTTGGTCACTCTGTCTTTGACATCCAGGAGTCTGATAGGTTTCTCTTCATAAGTTAAATCTGAACTTAGCTTAATGTCTTTGATTTTAACGGCTTCTTCGGTTGGAACACGTAGACATTTCTAGAGTTGGGATACATGGAAAACAGGAAACACTGTACTCATCTCTTTAGGCAGTTTGAGCTTATAGGCCCACAATCCTTTTCTTTCTACTATCTGATATGGACCGACATAACGAGGTGCCAATTTCCTTTTAACACCAAAACGTTGCACTTTCTTCATAGGAGAGACCTTCAGATACACATAATCACCAACATTAAAACTAGAGGTCTTCTTCTCTTGTCAGCATAACTCTTCTGACGAGATTTCGTAGCTGCTATGTGTTGTTGAATTGTTCAAACCTGCTCTTTAGCTTCTTTAACAAAGTCAATACCATAATATCTTCTTTCTCCAGGTCCTACCCAATTCACAGGCGTTCTACACTTTCGGCCATACAGTGCCTCAAAAGAAGCCATCTGTATACTCTCTTGGTAACTATTGTTATAAGAGAATTCTGCCAAAGGTAACCATTTCTCCCATAAACCCTTGGATGATAAAACACAAGCCCTCAAGAGATCTTCAAGAACTTGATTCACTCTTTCTATCTGGCCTGAAGTTTGAGGATGATAAGCTGTACTCCGATTCAGCTTTGTCCCTAAATCCTTCTGCAAGTGATCCCAAAAATGAGCGATAAACTGAGACCCTCGATCAGATATAATGGTTTTGGGAATCCCATGCAAACGGATAATCTCCTTGAGATAAATGTCAGCATATTGAGGTGGTCGATAATCGGTACGAACTGGAATAAAATGCGCACTCTTGGTAAGTCGATCAACGATTACCCAAATAGAGTCATGCCCCTTTTGAGTTGTGGAAAGTCTGGTAATGAAATCCATACTGATATCTTCCCATTTCCATTTAGGAATCGGCAACGGTTGAAGCATTCCGGCTGGCTTCAAATGAACAGCCTTTATGCGACAACAGATGTCACACCGTGCAACATAAGCTGCAATCTCCTTTCTCATTTTTGTCCACCAATAAAGAGACTTCAGATCATGAAACATCTTACTACCGCCAGGATGAATAGATAACTTTGATAAGTGAGCTTCATCCATGATTTAATTTCTGAGTTCTCTATCTTTTGGTACGACCAGATGATCATCAAACCATAAGATTCCCTTCTCATCTACTCTGAAATGCTTGATTGGCTGTTTCAGCATCTTCTCCTTGATATGACCTATACCCCTGTCAGTTTTTTGACCCTCGATGATCTTGCTTTCAAGCGAGCAACTAATTTGGATGCTACGCAGCACAATAGGGTGCATGAGGCCAAAACCATCTGCTAACAAAGGTTGAATAGTATGGCAATGTGATTTTTGACTCAACGCATCTGTGACTACGTTTGCCTTGCCTGGATGATATAAGATCTCCATATTGAAGTCCTTGATAAACTCTATCCATCGATGTTGCCTCATGTTCAACTCGAGTTGGGTAAAGATATACTTCAGACTCTTGTGGTCAGTGTAGACTTTGCAGAAATTACCCAACAAGTAATGCCTCCAGATTTTTAGGGCATGCACAACAGCTGCAAGCTCCAAATCATGGGTCGGATAATTCACTTCATGCTTCTTCAACTGGCATGAGGCATAAGCTATGACTCTCCCTTCTTTCATAAGCACACATCCCAAAACTATTTTTGATGCATCACAATATACATCAAACATTTTCCCTAAATCTGGTTGCGCAAGAATAGGAGCAGTGGTCAATGATTCCCGCAAGGTACGGAAAGTCATTTCACACTCTTCTGTCCAAACGAACTTCTTCTCTTTCTGCAATAGATTTGTCATAGGTTTGGCAGTCTTCGAGAAATCCGGAATGAAATGACGATAATATCTGGCTAGACCAAGAAAACTCCGAACTTCATGCACAGAAGTTGGTGCTTCCCAATTCATAACCTCTTGTACTTTGCTTGGATCTACTGAGAGACTTTCTTGAGCCAAAACTCACACTTGCTAAACTTAGCATACAACTTATGTACCCTAAGCCTTTCTAGAATACTCCTTAGATGCTCGGCATGATCTTCTTCATTTTCTGAGTACACCAAGATGTAATCAATAAACACCACCACAAACTTGTCTAACTCAGGCATAAAGACCGAATTCATCAGATACATGAAGTATGCAGGAGCATTTGTTAAGCCAAAAGACATAACATGATACTCATACAATCCATATCTGGTAGAAAAAGTGGTCTTAGGCACGTCTTTCGGTCTAATCTTGATCTGATGGTAACCAAACCTAAGATCAATCTTGGAAAACACTCTCGCCTTGGATAACTGGTCAAATAGAATATCAATATGGGGTAACGGATACTTGTTCTCGATGGTCATAGCATTGAGTGGACGGTAATTGTGATAGAACCGACCTATTTATTAGAGCACAAGCACATAATTCGCCATTAAGACGGCAAACTATATGATTGAGACCTAATAAACCCGGTAGTCATACCGAAATCTCGAAGGATTTCAAACATTTTTGGCACGACCAAGATCGTAATAAGTTTAGCATTCACCCTTCATAACATACATAGTTCGCACATAGTTTTACACAATTGGAGTACGAATAAAGTTGTTACAAACCAAGTTCAAATTTTGAAATAGCAGAAGCGATTAAGTTTAAATACACACACACTTAGTTCAAATACTATGCTAGGTCCTCGTCAACATCCAACAAAAGCATAAGATAGGTAGAGTGACCATGCCCAAGGTCTAGTCATCACCCAACACGGGATAGAAGCAGTGCTGGCAATAGCCATAAAACATCTCACCACTTGCAACAACATGGGAAAATAAAACCCTGAGTACGAGAATGTACTCAGCTAGAATTACTCATCATAAACTAAAAAAAATAAATTGACTCCAAGGAGTATGCAAGGCTGGATAAGTTGGATAGCTGACTCATAAGTTGCGAAAAAAGCTTGCATTAAAGAAAGATTTGATCATAACCTTTTAGCATTGAATTTTAATTTGATTAACCTTATCATGCTAAATTAGCACCTGTACTAAACAAGCATGGTAATAATTATTCAACAGGAAAAGTAACCAATTCCGGTTGAGTATCTTTCAATCTCAACAGCTCAACCATCTCATCTCTTGTTCAAGTTCTTACTACGATGCCGCTGCTCAACTCAAGTGTTCACTGTCCAGGAATGATGGCGATTATAATCGATTACTAACCAGCTGGCGGGTATTCCTCACACAAACCACACTCACCAGCCACGGTGAGCTACAGATCATCGAAAGTTCAATTCGGGAAAATTGCGAGATCAACAGGTACCATCGTATCCGGGAACCGCCCGGCTGCCTTATTCAGGGCGACCCGGACCTCGGACTTACTCTCCGCGTAACCCGTGGTCTCCCATCTTCTCCAATACGATGCGTACAGCAGGTCGACTCCCGGCCCAAACCAAACTCAGGCTTCGCGGTCGGAACGACTTATCCTTCCAGCTAAATGTGAGGTATGCGTTCAATATGACTTGAGGACGTACAATGGACGGGGTCCTAGTTTGACACAGACGGGATAACCTCACCGAACCTCCGGTTCAGTCCCAACACCAATCCCGCCCGATCTCGATTTATTATCTCCATATGGTTATCCAAGATAACAATGTATTCAACCATTCTGAGTCACCATCTATAACTCGCGGATGACAGGAAATCACCCGACTTCTACCGATCTAGTTAAAGCAAGGCTAAGCAGATAATCGCACCTAAACCTAACAGGGTTGAAGGATATACAGTGGGCAAGGAATATAAGTAATGCAGCAACGGTATAAAACAACGCCTATAACTTAATGCATCAAACAAGTAAAGGACTTAAGTTAGATATTTTGCAAACCACAGGGAGAATGCTCCAGGGCTTGCCTTTCAGGAAAGAGCTTGGCTGATGGTCGGGACACTTGGGAAGATCAACCTCGGGATCCTCTTCTGCTGCTATCCCCTGCACCAAGGCTTCCTGCTGGCCTTCCTCTCCTTGTACTCTGGGATCTACCGTTTCGAGCTCTGACGATCCTGTATGATGCATGGTGCGTATGAATACCACGAATACATAGTAAATACACAGGTACATGCTGATATAAATGAATGCTCAGTCAAAGATAATTGACATGATTTTAAAACATGCATGATAAGCACATGTCATCTGCATTCTCTTCTACAATTAAATCTTATACAAGCCTCACATTACAATTTACTTACACATTAATAGAAATTATAAATGACTATTGTTTTGCACACTACTCTCTACTGAACCAAAACCAATAACAGATTTCACCTATCACAAACCTCAGAAAAAGCATTATTATACACATGAAATAATAACTTAAAGCATTATTAATTATTAAAAGAAATCAGGGCAGAACTGCAACATGACTTTAGATTACTTAGAAAATTCTATAAAATTTACAGAAACTTAAGCATGCCTAATGTAGATTACCATAAAATTTTTAGGTCAAAACAGTAAGTACTTTATCCTACATAAAAATAACAAGGCAGCATAATTTAATAGGCATAAAATACTTTGTACATAGAAAAATGTCAAACAACAGATCTCAGAACATTCTTAACTCTAGATTAGCATCAAAACACTCTCCAAAAAGTTTCATGCATAAATCACTTATATATTATTTATTATAAATTATTTATCATCTATTTAAAAAAGGTACTATAATTAAACAGGACAATATTTATATATGACATAGCCTTTCAATATTTTTCACAGATAGAGCATGACATAAGAAGACTAACAAACTTGGATTCATATTTTTTTGAGCAACAAAGAATTACTTATGCATTTCCTAAGATAAAAGCATTTAATAGGGATAAATAAGTCTATACAGAAAAGTATCACAAAAATCATATTTCATATTTTTCATGCATAGATCTGCTCATAAGAAAAATACTGCAAGTTGAACCAACTCATTTGGACTAAAAATGAGTGAGATATGATTTTTCAAAGCTTTTACCAAAAATCTAAAAAACAGATTCTTTAAAACGAAAAAGAAAACAGTTTTGCACCGGGAACCCTAGAATTTCTAGTAATTAACCGAGGCCTATTTTAAAACTCTCTGAGTCTGGCCACTTTGCACTTAAGTCCGGGAAAGATTAACATATTCCGCCCGTGATCCACACCGAGGGGAAAGGTCGCCGGCGGTCGGCAATCTCGCCGGCGGCGAGGTCTCCGACTAAACTACGGCCACCATTCGACTCAACTCAACGTTGCGAACCCAACGGTGTACAAGATGAAGGCTATTAGTGCAGTTTTGACCGACGGCCATGCGCGACGGCGGACGGTGGCGAGGGTCGGCGGTGCGCCGGCCACCACGGGCCACGGCGGGTCGCAAGGACTAGCCTACCGGGTATAGCAGGCCAAGGTGACTGGGATTAACCAAAAACATGAAGAGATGTTGGCCGGAACGACGACGGTGATGCATGCCGGCGAGCGGCGGCGTGCATGTCGGCGGTTCGACGGCTGTCGGCCAACTCCGGCCAAATCAAGGCCCAAGAACTATCCTGTGACCTAATTGAAGTCGGGGGCGACTCGATTGCACTAGCACATGAAGGCAAAGGTCCACCGAAGTGAGCTCCGTGCGAGCGGCCGATGAGCGGCGGTGCGACCCGCGACGGCGGTCGACCAAAATCTGACAAACCCTAACCCTAATCGATCCCATAAACTACACCAACCTATTCTACTCATGCAGGTGACCATGATGCGCAAGATAAAGGAGGAAGAAAGGGGTTGTTCATCATGGCGGACCGCGCGGCGGTCGACGTGGCCATGGCCGGCGAAGGGGGAAATGGTCGATTCGACCTCTACCTTAGGTCATTGGGGCAGGGAGTGTGCGCATGGTGTGCCTCGCACCACGGCGGAGCTACTGGCGAGCTCTGGGAAGAAAATGGCAGGGCTGTGAGGTGCGGGGATGATGCGAGCTCAGGGCGGCGGTAATGACGGGTTCCGTGTCTGCTTGAGCTCGGGGAGGGAAATGCGAGGCGAGGAGGGGCGTCTGGTGGTGGTGGGTGGAGAGTGAAGGCGAGAGGCGCGGTCGAGACGCATTGAAGTGAGCCAACAGCCGGAGGGCCGGGCCATGGCGTTGGGCTTCGGCGTGCGCATGGCACGCGGGCAGGCGATGCGGGATCGGGGCGAGGGACACGTGGGCGAGCGGTGGGGTCAGGCCGAGTGCGGGGGCGAGCGGCGCTCGGATGGGGAGGCCAAACAGCGGGCAGCGGCGTCGCCCGGCGTACGGACGCCACGCGGCCGCGTTGGCACGGACACCATCGGCGCGAGGAAGAAGAAGAGAGGGAAGAAGCAGGCCGACGGGTGGGTTCCACTGCGCCAAGATTCGTGCAGAACTGATTTACTCCATATTTCAAAAATTAAGCCGAATTTGAAGAAACTTTTAAAAGATGAAATGTTGCTCTCAATGAGTAGAACATTTCATTTTTAAACATCAAAGCCTAATTCTGCCTAGAATTTGAAATTCAAAAATGGGGATTTAAAATCCATTTAAAATTATAAGAAAAACATTTTTATAAACTATTTTTACATTTTTGACCCACTTCCAAGCCTTTTCATGAAATGACCCAAAAATAAGTTTTGCTCCAAATAATTTTCTCTACAAACTTCATTTAACACTCAACCCCAAACAAGCAACCTATCACATAGCTCTAGTTCAAATCAAAGCAAGCACATTTTTCATTTTATCATTTTATGTAAACAATGACTATGCAAAGAGATGATTATGCTCATGATATACAAGATAATGCATGCTTAACACCATGGTGTTACAATTTGTGAGGAAGACATTCCCAAGACAGCCTTTGTCACTCGCTATGGGCAGTATGAGTTCACCGTTGTATCCTTCGGCCTCACGAATGCCCCTGCCTACTTCATGAACATGATGAACAAGGTGTTTATGGATGATCTTGATCAGTTTGTGGTAGTCTTCATTGATGACATTCTGATTCATTCATCCTCTGCCGAAGAACGTGAAGCACACCTGAGGATAGTGCTTGAGAAGCTATCCCAACACCAACTCTATGCCAAGTTCAGCAAATGTGAGTTCTGGCTTGAAGAAGTTGCTTTCCTTGGTCATGTACTCTTAGCTAACGGTGTTGCTGTAGTATCCTGCAAAGATAGAGGCCGTGAAAGAATGGGAGCAACCTTGCAATGTGTCCGAGATCAGGAGTTTTTTGGGATTGGCGAGTTACTATCGCCGATTCATTGAGAACTTCTCAAAGATAGCTCGCCCTATGACAAATCTCTTGAAGAAGACCAACGAGTTTGAATGGACAGCTGAGTATGAGCAAAGCTTCCAAACTCTGAAGGAGAAGCTCACTACCACACCTGTCCTAGCCTTACCTGATATCACTAAAGACTTTGTCATCTATTGTGATGGCTCTCGCCAGGGACTAGGTTGTGTGCTGATGCAAAATGAGAAAGTTATTACTTATGCTTCCTGATAGCTGAAGGAGCACGAGCAATGATACCCCACTCATGATCTCGAGTTAGCAGCTGTTGTGCACGCCCTGAAGATCTGGAGGCATTATCTCATTGGCAACAAGTGTGATATATACACCGATCACAAGAGCCTGAAGTACTTCTTGACCCAGGAAGATCTGAATATGAGGCAGCGCAGATGGCTAGAGCTAATCAAGGACTATGACATGGAAATTCACTATCATCCAGGAAAAGCAAATGTAGTCGCAGATGCACTTAGTCGTAAGACCTATTGCCATGCTCCATTCACCTCAACCCTGCCACCTAAATTGAAGAAAGAAATTGAAGATCTCCAGCTCGAGATAGTACCCTATGGTCTGTTGCACAAACTTCGCATCGAGTATAATCTCACTGAGTGAATTTGTGAAGCTCAAAAGAGTTGTGAGGAAATGGATTACATTTGAGGGTTGATGAAGCTAGGCTATAGCCTAGAATTCAGGGAAGATGAGCATGGAATCATCTGGTTCAAGGGCAGAATCTGTGTACCCAATGATCCTGCCTTGCGTAAAGAGATTCCATCAGAAGCACATGACTCCAAGTATTGCATCCATCTTGGTGGTGCAAAAATGTATCAAGATGTGAAGAAGCACTTCTGGTGGAAAGGCATGAAGGCAGACATTGCTAGACATGTGGCCGAATGTGACATCTGCAACAGAGTCAAGGCCGAGCACAGAAGACCCGCTGGATTACTCAAACCACTCGATGTTCCTGGATGGAAGTGGGAGATCATATCCATGGATTTCATCATGGGTTTGCCTCGATCGCCAGCTGATAATGACTCCATTTGGGTGATTGTTGATCATCTGACTAAAGTCGCCCACTTCGTGCCTGTCAAGACCACCGTTAGCACTGAGAAGCTAGCAGATATCTACATCAAGGAGATATTGAGGCTTCATGGAGCTCCTAAGAGTATTATGTCAGATCATGGACCCCAATACATGTCCCGATTCTGGCAAGCTCTTCACGAGTCCATTGGGACTAACCTTGACTACAACATCGCTTACCACCTGCAGGCAGATGGTCAGACAGAAAGGGTGAATCAGATTCTTGAGGATATGCTTCACGCCAGTGTTCTCAAATATGGCACAGATTGGGAGAAATGTCTGTTGTTTGCTGAGTTCTCTTACAACAATAGCTACCAGGCAAGTATCAAGATGTCACCCTTCAAGCTCTTTATGGCAAACCATGCAGAACCCCGTTGATGTGGGACCAACCAGGTGAGAGGGTGGTTTTTGGCCCCGCCAAGATCAAGGAAGCCGAAGAAGGACTTGCTCAAGTTATAGAGAACTTGAGGATCGCTCAAAGCCGATAGAAGAGCTACGCTGATAAAAGGCGTCGAGACCTTGATTTCAAAGTTGGGGACTTTGTCTATCTCAAAGTGTCACCACTTCATGGTACTGTCAGATTCCACGTGAAAGAGAAACTAGCTCCAAGATATGTTGGCCCTTACCGCATCCGTCAGAGAGTTGTAAAGCTGGCATACAAGCTTGAACTACCCCCACAGTTGGCAGGAGTACATCCCGTATTCCATGTCTCATAGCTACGCAAGTGCTTGAGGGTACCTAAGGAAGAAACAGTCACTATTAATGTGCTTGATATCCAAGATACTCTAGAGTACAAAGAGCACCCCATCAATATTTTGGGTTATGACACCAAAGAGACCCGAAGAAAATCTATCCCTATGTGCAAGGTTCAATGGAGCAATCACACTGAACGTGAAGCAACATGGGAAGATGAGCATCAACTGCTGCTACAGTATCCTTACTTCTTCGAAGGGTATGTCACTTCTTAAATCTCGAGGTCGAGATTCCAATGAGGGGGAAGGACTGTAACAACCCGAAAATCTAAGCTACAAATTTTTCTCAAAAACCTATGAGTGATGTTGTGACATGTAGAAAAATTCCTCTTATGTTGCACAAGTACCTCATGTCCCTACCTTGTAAACCCTAGCTCATGTTGCATGTATCATCTTGCATTTTAAATTACCATGTGATTTGGTTTTTATTTTAAATTTATGTGTGCTAATTAAAATGAAACCATAATATTTATTTTCACAAATAAATATTAAGGGAATAATACCCTAACAAATATAAGGGCCTTGTATGCCCACTACTTTGTTATTCAAAGTTAGCACATCACTTTATATATATATATATACAAGTATTTTGGAAAGGCAAAAATAGAAAAGATAAAGGAATAAAGAGAAAAGTGGAAGAGCCCTTCGGTCCAAGCCAACCAGCCGGCCCGGCCTGCCCTTTTCTTTTTCACTCTCCTCTCCCGCGTCGGCCGGCCCATCAAGCCACCGAGCGGCCCAGCAAGGAGCCGCTCACCTCGCGTCGCGACCGAAGGAGCCAGCCGCTGCCGCTGACTAGTGGAACCCGCCGCGGAACCCACATGTCATATGTTCCCCGAGGTCCCTCCCCCACGCCAAGCCGTTGCGCCTGACATCGCGTGTGTCAGGGCTTGCCCCCTCGTGTCGCCCCTAAGAAAACCACCCCAGCCGCTCGATCCAGCCCTCCGCCTCATCGACGCGCACCAGCTTGCCACCTGGATCGACCAGCCGGCAGCAAAATGCCCATGGTGCGGGCATCTTCCTCTCGCGCACGCTCGCACATGCACTGTCGCCGCGGTGAACTCTACCATTGTAAAGCATTTCAACACCCAGCCACTGCTAGCCCCTCTGACTGACTTCCTGGACCCCAATCAAGCCCCCAATTGCTGAGCTGGAGCCCTTCCTGGCCGCCTGATCAAGCTCCCTCGCTTGATCACCGTCTGTCGGTCACCTATCACCATAGCTCCCCTATAAAACCATGGCCACAGTGTCCTAGGGATTTCCAGCCGCCGCCACCACTCTGGTGGTTTCCAACTCTCCACCAACCAACTCAATTGGAGGAGAAGGGGGAAGAAAGGAGAAGGGGACGGGGAAGGAGTGCCGCCGTCGTAGAAGAAGAAGGACGTCGCCGTGCCAGAGCCGTGCTGCTGTGGAGCTATCGAATCAAGGAGCTAGAGCGGAGCCGTGAGCTACTACCGGAGTTGGACTTGTACCGCACCTCCCTTCCCCTGCAAACGCCGATGAGCACCGCCGCCATCGCCGCTCTTCCAACCCATTGCCCTTTGCTTCTCGGCCATGGCGCTCGTACTGAGCGCGTAGGCCAAGGCCTCACCCGGCCTACTTGGACACACGCACACGCACATACGGACCGGCCAAAGCCCCGAGGACCACGGCATCGGGAGGATGCTGGACCGGAACACTGCCATGCCTGTCGTCGCGCTGCACGCCATCGCGGCAAGGCCACCTTTCTACCCCATCACCGAGCCCCGAGCCGCTTCATCGATGGATCTGGAATTGCCTTGTCAAGGAGCACCTTGTGCACACGCTAGCTACCTGGATGCTGCACCAGAGGACCGTCTACGCTCGACCATGCCGTCGCCATGCCGCTCTGGAGCACCGTCATGGCGAGGGTGCACTGCTCGTCTCCGACCACCTCGTGGAGCAAGAAGACGCCGGGGAGCTTTGCTGTGTAGCGCTGCACCAAGCCAAGGAGAAGATGGAGGCATGGGAGCCTCCCAAGGTGATGTGCTGCGCACCGCAGTCACGCTGGAGCTCCGCCGTGGGTGTTGCTTCCCGCTCGACTTTGCCGTGGGTTGAGGTCGCCGCCGGCACTGCGGGAGTGTATTGGGTGACCCCAATCGCGCTTCCGTGTCCTGCCTTGGTTTGGAATCAGACGCAGTTGGGCTGCAGCCGTGCGTCATCGTCGTCGACCCGCCGCTCGCCGTGGAGCACGCTGCCGGGAGCCAAGCTTCCGCCTTGAAGGACACCTCCGTGATCGCCGTGATGACCAGAAGCCGATGCGCCAGATGATGGAGCCGAACGACCACCAGAGCGCCGAAATTGGAGGAGGACGTCGCCGCCATTGAGCCGCGCCGTCGGGTTGGAGGAACAAAGAAGGGGACGAGTTTGGGAGAAGGATGGTGGACGCGGTCTGTAACAACCCAAAAATTCGAACTACAAAATTTTTTTCGACAAAAC
>CM041635.1:35776132-35825508 GCA_023333625.1 Bothriochloa decipiens | reverse complement strand
ATATGGTTTAGGGATAGAAATTATTCCTAGAAACATGAAAGCAAACACTTTGAGTCTGGGCACATGTCATGAACTTCTCTTAAGGAGCACATCTAGCCATCTAGGATCTCTGAGATCGAACTCTACATGAAACGCAACGAACACTACCGTCAGGCAATGGCCTTCCATGGCCTCCTTTATGCATTGCGCTGGAGACTGAAAGTTGAGTCGAGCATACATATGTTGTAACTTGCAAGCTTCACGAGACTCAAGCAAAAAACCTTTCTAGAGGCAAGAAATCAGATTTGGCATTGATGAACCAAAGATGTAATCCACCCATGCATGGATTATGAGCCCCAAGGAAACAACAAAGGCCAACTCAGAGATTGAATTGGTTGAGGAAGAAAAGGTAACAACTGATGGACAAACTTTGATCCAATCCGAGATCTCCATAGAAAGGACGGCTCTTGGGTATGTAGTAGCTCCCACCAAACCTGAGTTGAGACAAATACATCGGGTGCCTCATTTCTTGGTGAAATTAAAAGATGGTCGGTGATTTTATTGACAAACACACCTTGCCGAAATTGTGAAACGCCGAACCCAGGTCGAAAGCACCACCGTGGATGCCTTCTAGTAAAACAAATGTCAGCCTACGAGCGACGTTGGCATAAACATACCGTTGTTGTCATTGCTCAAAGTGCAGAGCTCGAAGTCGAAGGCACCACCAAGATCCACTTCGAGGAAGGATCGGCACTAATGGCCAAAGAATGACAATGAGAACAACCATAAATAAGCTAAACCTAAAGCAACAAGACTAGAGTTTTACCCCTCCTTGCCGCCATCGAGGATGCCAGAGGCGGAGGCGAAGGAGGGACAAGGGGTGTGGTGTGGCTAGAACCCTTGAGGGCACGAGCGGTGTTAGTCCCTCAACATCCAAGGGGAAGTTACATATCTCTTAATAATATAGGCTCCACAGTAACTATCATTTATTCTTTCTTTGCTTGCATGGTGCCATGACTATGATGGTGGCCACGACATCCGAGCTACCAAACGAAGTGCCAATAGATTGTCCTCATCTAACAAGATCATATGCTCTTGGATTTTTTTTTTTTTGACTTGCGCCGTTGGAATTGCTGTCAAAGGGGATAACCTCTCTTGTCGGTGAAGATTAGGGGATTGTGCTCTCTACAGCTACATCGTGTGAACGGCTTCTATGGAGGGCTTAAGGAAGATGTGCAACTAGTTAGTCGACGACAATAAAGAAAATGAAAAAAATATAACAAATAATTAGCCCATTTGCATGTAGACCAATCTCTTTCAGAAGGAAAAAAAAATCAATGAATGGGACAGTAAAACCCCTAATAATTTTAGAAATAGTATTAGGACTAGAAATAGTATGACTCAATGTAATTTTAATTAATTGATGAGATATTATTGGAGTCGGTTGACGAGAGATGCTCTAAAAGACTAGAGCTAAACCCCACGTCCCCACGAAGCCCACAGCACCCGATCCCCCACCCCCATCCCCCGGCCCGTGCGGAAATCGAAGCTCGCGTAAAATCCAAGGTGAGAATCCATGGGGGGCGGCGGCGCCCTCACCCCGACCAGCACCCCTTCCTCACCGTCGAGCTCGTCGGAGCCCCTTACTCCTGGTGACTGTCTTGCCATACCTCACTGTTGATCTCCAAGTTCCCAATTGGAATGATCACTCTGTTCAATTGAATTTGACCTGTCTGTGCGGTGCGGGTGTAGAGTTCGCCGAGTACGTGGCCGTCTCGCCGATCTCCGATGACGACGAATCAGATCAGTGCTGCGTTTGCGACGACGACGAGGAGGTGGACGCCATCCGTTGGGGCAAACTGCGAGAGGCGAAAGATGACTTCAACCGCCAGCTGCGTGAGGCGAAAGAGCTCTACTGCAGCCGCCAACTGCGTGAGGCGAAAGAGCTCATCAGGAGGTAAGCTGATTGTTATTGTTGTTTTTTCTTGATATATACAAGACGATGTGAAGGACTAGGGGAAAAGATCATTTTTTCTTAATAATGAAATTGTGTCGCGTGCACGAAAACAGTACCATCGATTTGGGGGGAAAGCACACTTCTTGTCTGCGACACTTTATCCTGCTTTTTAGACTGAAAATTTCCAGGATTACTACTTGTACGGTCTAATACCATAGACATACCTAAATTTCCATGGAGTGCATGTTTATTTCCTGATGAGCTTTGTTTTGCTGATTTTTCATGGCATGAACTGAAGACACGATGCCCTTAGGGTGTGAAAATATGTAACTTAGTCATGTAAATATGATACCATGTGCTATTCAGCTCTGCATTTCTCTTCTTTATACGCTATTGCTCTACAAAACTTTAATTGGTGATTATACTTCTTCTTTAATGAAACAACCAAACATAAATACTGAAACAAAAGGGTGCTACCTTGCACTGTAAATTCCTAGGGAAGTTCATTCTATTATGTTCTTATTCAGTAAATGCTTCATTAGAAAGTCAACTGTCAACCTATGAGCAGGTATAAGCCTGGTGACTGGGTTGAAGGAGTTGGCGGCGCAAAGGCTGGACATTTTGTATTGCCTGAGATCACCACCTTGCTGCTGGTGGGCCCTAGAGGTTGTGGCAAGAGCACGCTTGTAAACCGAATTACAAGGGTCTTTGACAAGGACGATGATCCTTTTGCACCAGCTCGAGCACAGGTGTCATGTAAGTTTGTCCTTTCTTTGGGATGCTATTTCGTGGTGACATGCAACTGAAGTTAACTTCATCCATTATTGTTTAGTAATTAGACCTAAATTGATTTTTCTAGGCAATTCAAAATCAAATGGTACAATGTTTCTTCGCGAGTATCCAATTCCAAGAAATTCAAGTGCCATGTGTATTTACGATACACGCGGCTGGTCAAACAACCTAGAGAAAAATTTCAAAATGCTGCATCAGTGGATGAAAAAAGGAATAAGCCATGGGGAGACAACAATATGGTAAGGGGTGACTTACTAACTCTGTACAAACTGTTTATTACTTTCTGAGAGAGTAATACTCAAATTTCTGCCAACAGATTCGAGTAATCAACCTTTTGCCATTCAGTATTCAAAATATAATCGCAGCTGTCACCAACCATATGAAGATTGCAGAATGAGGCAGATTCTTAGGACTAACTATAGATTGTGACTAGATTTGTTGTCTCTTGTTTATGCATGGATAGGATAGAATTCCGCCATCAATAAGATAGCTTTCCTGAATTACTTACCTACCTGATGTATGCTTTATAAGCATGTGAGGCCTCAATGAGGATCACCATGAAAATTCTCCTATTTTCTTTCACAGGACATAGTATTTCTAGCAAGGATCTGGATATGTTTTGAATTTTATGGCAATTGCAGTCATCATTGCATGGCATTCAGAGTATTGTTATACTCCAATGCTGGTTCCGTTTTTCTGTTTCGATTTCACACACTTCCTTTATTATTCTTAAGCTAAAGAAGTAACATATATAGATTTACAACTCAATATATAACTTAAAATCATTAAATTTCTGAACTTTTTTAAACAGGGATAATGATGAAGGTGATAAGACAGGGGACATCAAACCATCGGGGAGGCGATATAGTTTTCGTCGTTACGTAAACCGGAAGGTCAATTTCGTGATATTTGTTGTTGATGGTGTCGCTGTCCTTGAGTCAATTGATAGCAACAATAAAGGCTACACTGAGATACTCCATCAAACTTTTATGTATCCGTTCTTATCAATTGGAGGTAGGGATTGCTAAGATGCACACAAATCTTATATATCCTTTTTTTATCATTATCATAGGAAATTTCCTGAATACAGATTTATGTTCACATATACTGCTTTGTGAATGAAATATATGTTTTGATCCTATCATATTCTCTTCGATTCAGATCTCACCTAGAATATAAGAGGCCTGTATACAGGTTGTTGATTTTAATTGTTAACTGCAATCATCACCTTGTTCATGAATGATGTTTGTTCTCTGTTGATAAATTTATACTTGCTTGTAGACATCAGGTGATTATAACAAATTTTATTGCAGATGACAAACCTGTTGTTGTTGTCACACATGGTGATAGACTATCGATACAGCAACGTGCTCATGTTCAAAATGAGTTAGCAGAGCTACTAAACATTCCTGCCCAGCAAATTTATGATATACCAGGTATGGCATCAGTGTTTTTTTATCATGATGTATGAAACATTTTGAGTGCATTATCTGATATATTGTACACAGGATCCGATGATTACCAAACTGATATGATTGTATTGGATATGTTACATTACTGTGTCCGACATGCAGAGCAGAACCTCCCTGTTAAATTGAATTACCATTTAGAGGTTTGGGTTTCTTCCCCCTGCCCCACTTATCATGGATTATATTATCTTTTGGTTCATAAAGTATGTTAGTATAGGAAATTATCATTTTTTAGTATGTTGAATAGACTAGACCTTTTTTTTCAATAGAATACTTTTTAGTGATGATTCACCTAAACATTTTAGTTTCTGGATGACATCTAGATGCTAGTCAAGGCTGCCATGTCTAGCGTCTAGACAGCATGGATGCACAATTAGACCATCTCTAGTCATGGGATAGCATCTGTTTTCTGCAACTGATATTTACAAGGTGCTGGGTTTTTTTTATCGATTATCTTTTAATGTAAACAAAAAAGAGTTTGTAAAATAAAAATTTACTTAGAAGTAAAAAGGAGATTATTACTTATTTTCACCTCGATATTCTGTTCATGTAATATCGCCCTAACTAGTTAGAAACACATGTAGAACAGTAAGTTGCATGTTGTTTACTTTTTATAATAGTTGGTTCTCAATTTTTTTTCCCTGCAAGGGATATATCATTTGATTTATTGATACTTGGAAGATGTACCTACTCTAATGCTCATGTTTTGACAGGTGCTTGGGCGTGAAACTCTTAATAAAATGACAGAGAAATTGATGGGCTTAGATGCAGTCATCGAAATCGCCATTATTTTTCTATGCATCGTTATCCTTCTGCTTCGATTTTTCAGATAAATTGGTGCAGTCATAGCTATGTTCTGCACTTGGCTTGTAGATAAGAAAACATTACGTTTACTAGTCTTCCTTAGCTAGCAGAGGAGTTGAGCAAATAAATCGTCGTCTGGATGATTGTCTGTGGTTATTATGCTGGACATCGAGTACCCTAACTTTTATGTGTGCATTGTATATATTGACAGAATGTACTGTGATAGAACTTTGCATATATTTAATAATATAAAATAGTTTCTCACGAACTGCCAGAGGAATACTTCTAACACAGATCTGCGTAACCTTTGTGCTGTTTTATGTTGAAATCACCCAATACTTAATGGACTTTCATAATTGAAGCAGTTGTAACCTGGGGCATCAACATTTAATTAAACTAATATAATAACAGTTGGACAAGGTTCAGCATAACATAATTTGCACTACGGATATAATGCTACCCTACTATGTCACCATGGGTATAGTCCACTCACATAAGCCTAGCATAAGCAACTGAAACTAAGAAGCACTGATCATATCACATCTTAACATTATCCCAAGTCCATCGGAGCCATGCTATTCGGTTCTTTGGAGTGGTAATGCAACTAAAAGCCGCACGTCGGATTGGTGACCTAAAGAGCTCAGTAGCTATAAAAAACAACTCAGATCCTTGAGACACACCATCCCTTTCTACAAGCTGCAGCAATTCTATCACCTCCTCTTGCTCACGCCAGATGGCATTGCTTCCATTCCTACTTTCAAGCATGCCCTCAGATATGTGTTCAGCATAGCACCCCGTATTCTTAGACCTCTTGGTTGGGCGGCTGTCAACCATATGCTCCTGGCTTGACCATTGGGACACATGATCAACCCTATAACGTCCTAGGTTCTCCTCCGGACAACCGATATTGTCCTCTGACACTCCTGCACGGTTATCTTCACCTCCCCCACTTGTTGTTCTATCACTATCACCAGTGCCACTGACACACAACTTTGTACTTTCTTTGCCGTCCATGGAGCCAAAAAGAATGGTGAGTGCATCCTCGTGTGCAAGCATCTTGCCACGGAAGTCTTCTGCTCCACTATTCTCCTACAACACAGTAATGGTGAATATGTAAGATAGAGGACAATTCAACATAAACTATTCTGCAATTTAATAACAATTAAATGTCCTACTACAGTAGCACTTTTAAACTCACAGAAAACAAGAAATGACATTAAACATAACAGATTGTATTTTCTATAAAAAGTTTTTTAAACACCACGGGGAACTCCCCCACTGTTTTTGCATCGAAAAACATAACTGATTGTAGTTACCTCGATTTGATTGTCAAATGCATCAGCATCTTGTGTAACAGTGCTTGAATTCTTGTCCCACCCACCTCTAGTCTTGTCATTTTGTTGCCTCCATAAATTGTACATCCTTTTCAGGCTATTAAATTTGTTCTGCAGCTGTTTGGTACCATAAACCCTGCGTGTTCGTTCTTCGAAAATGCGATACACATTGTGCCATCCTTTCCTGGTTAGCCCCTTGTTGTTATAGTTTTGCTTTTCCTTCTCAGCAACGCAAAGGTCCAGGAACATTCTTGTAGTGTGGTCATCCCAAAGAGCACGGCCTCGATCCATCTGTGTGTAACTTTGCATTATATGTCTTTCTACATACAAGATTTACAGGTCACACATGCATTACCGATAGCAAAGATACAGGGTAAAGTAACTAACACTTGCCTTGATGGGGTTGTGCCTTGCTGGAGTTGTATTCAAATCATAGCCACAAACTTCAGGTGGAGAGCATGATGACATCGAGGAGTAAGCCAGAGTTGTCAGCTTTCAGCGGCGTATCTGAAAATTCAGTAGTCAGTCAGAATTATCAGGATGTTTGTTTACTGTCTGAGTTCTAACTGATAATTGGTATTGTATAAAGTGCAAACTTTGTCATCTTCACTGATTTCGTAGCAAGAAACCTTTGTGCTTGAACTATTTACAGGAACAATAAAGAGACAGCAGGTGTCGACCAGAAGCTCTACTAGCATGTCCAACACAGGACTGGAACAGGCAATGACAAGTTGAAGTTGCCAAGGACTGGAAGGAAAACGACATACTGCATGCAGTACTAATTACCCACTGGCAAAGAAAATATGAAACAGAGCAAAAAAAGGGAACCAAGATGCAAAAGATGCGAAACACAAATCTATATTTACATGATACAACAGGTCATGCACAAACACAAATTTCCTATCAGTAGATGCCTGCACGATTCCATAGTTGTACGAGGACTGAAACTGCACTTACATTTGATTATTTGAGTTGGCCTAAAATCGAACCCTGGGAGCAAAAAACTGTTGTAAAAATTGTTCTGCAGAAGTGCCATTTAGTTTTCAAAACATATCTTGCAACCACTACCTTCTAGAGCTGAATGCAGGTTATAGAAATTAACAGAAGCTGTTTTTTTGGGGACCAACCAAAAAGGTAGAAGTAAAATTAGTACACACAGCAACATGGATACATATGTTTTAAGGGAGCTATTTGCAGCTATTGCTTGGGTTTTGTCGACGACATGGGCAAGTCCATTGCTGCTTTAAGTTGCATTAAAAATAGAGTGAAACAACCATTCATAATATGGAGGATGCTTCTATGTTAATAATAACTGATATATAGGTTCTATTGCTCAAAAAATTTCTGGGCTGCTTCCATGTCAACCTTAAGCGAAGTTCTCTCATGCTCACACATTGTCAACTGTCCTTATAATGGAAGATGTGTCATGCTCACTAATGGCTTAGTACCCTCTTAGTACAATTAAGCATGGTTCTCATGGGATTGAGTTGACGGTGCGCAACAAAGGTGTGTCCGGATAGAGGATACTCACCTTGGCGGGACGGCTCGATCTGCACAAAGGAGTCAGTAGCGCGCAGAGGTGCGCGCGTGCGGCACGCCGTCGCGGCGAAGAACGCCCGCCAGCGGTGCGGAACGCCGGAACGGGTGACAGAATCGTCGTCGACGCCGCCCAGGAATGCCCCCGACGTCGATGGGGACGGGTGATGGAGGGGTCTCCGACTCGATTCAGCGCCTCCTAGCGCCGGTGACCCGGCCGGAGGGCGGAGACGCGGGCAGTGACTGGGGCACCAAACCCTAGAGCCGGCGAGAGTCCTCTCGAGGCTCGAGGCCGCCGGAACAGGACGGAGAAGACGGGGAAGGGAAGTCTGTCTGCAGCCGATGATGGGCTGTGCAGCCGCAGCCCCAAACAGCCGCAAATAAGCAGAACTGCAGAAGCGAGCTGCGAGCAGGCCTGGGCAGCTGCTTGGGCTGCAGCCAATGGGCTGTGCTGTGCAGCTGCAGCCCAAACAGCCGCAATAAGCAGAAGCGAACAGTTCATCATTGACATGCTTCACTTTTCAGCAGTCCAAACGAAATCATATTTGAATTCAAAATACTAAAAAACCGCAGGCAGTATCATTTGGGTTTTCACCCAATTTGATTTAAGAACAAGTGACAAGCATTTATCAGAATCAGTGCTTTCGAATTTGAGATTTGAGAGTCGGTTTGGAGCCCAGAAATTTCACACGAACTTGGTAGGATTCGACTAGTAAATTCTTTTCAGATTCATGGACATGTACAAGTACAACGGAAAGCATGGAACAGCTAGAGCATATTCCCATGGAACTCTGGATGGATGTCATTATGTCAAAGTCCAAAAGATGCTGGTAACGCTATGCATTTTCACTGACCAAATGCCAAAAAAGATGATGATCACCTCGATAGCCTCTCACAGCCGTGTTCATCCTGGACCTATACTGTGTACTATGTGTAGATATATCTAACAGGCTGACAGGTTCATCTTGTGCTTCCTGTGCTTCAGCTGCGGTGCGCCATCACTGGCGGCACCACCCTTTACCACGGCCAGTTTGTCCTCGCTCCCAGCTGCTGCCGCCTTTGACTTTGACTTTGACGTCTCCGGGGCAGCCTCCTTGTCCTTGGTGCTGCAGACGGGCTTTGTGGTGAGCGCGAAAGGAAACCTGCTCTTGCCGGCACTCCGGCTGCGGCCGAGCCGCTCGATGTCCTCTCTCATGGCGGAGCACTCCTTCTCCAGCTCGGACACCCGCTGCTTCATGCTGTCCATGCCTTCCCGCAGTGTCTGGTTCTCCCTGACAGCCAGGGGCCAGCCAGCGCCGCAGTGGTGTTTGCCTGAAACAGGCAGGCCACCAAGCTGGCGTGAGACACCTCCGCCACCATCAAGGGGCTCTGACATCATGAGGCATTCCGCGATCGAGCTCCGAAGCTGGAGCTGCTCGAAGAAGAGGACCTGCACGATGATGCGCAGCGGGAGGCGCTCGTTCTGAGCCGCGTGCGTGCATGCCTCCAGGGACAGCTTCTGGCAGTCCATCACCCGGCAGAGCTCTTCCTTCTGTGATTCTGACAGATGTGGATGCGCCTACCAAATGAAAACAAAAGGGACTGTGAGCAAATTAAACATGAAGGCGATCAATCTTCTTGCATGATAGATAAAGTACAAGGTAAACTATGTCCCATGTGCAATTAAAATGCAACAGTGATATCAGAATACGACTTGAATACAGCAAGTATGGAGTAAGCATCATCTTGAATTCTCCATCAACAAAAATCATAGGTTTCTAAACCTAATCTTTGGAACCATGAATAGTGAGAATAGCCATCCACCAATTCCCTTCCAATGCAATGATACTACCAATATTGAAGGATATGATAGAACTGTGAAACACACATATGCAGCAAAATGTTAACTTTATGTGTTCTTGAGGAAGTGAAACTTTCACAAAGAGCAGATAAAACCAAGTGTTACCTTGAGATATATGTCAATAGCACGATAAAGCCCATCATCTATTGGACGAGCATAATCTGGTATAGCAGCAGCCAAGGACCGAAACTTTGGCATCTTCAAGTTCATGTCTGGTGCCACTTCAGCTAGATAACCATCGATCAACTTAGCAACCATTGTTATTGGCATTAAAGATGGTGAGGCTAACATTTGCCCATTTTCACCAATGCCAAGGGAGGCCCCACCAGTTTCTTGGTCCATTGCCAAGAAATGGTCTACAATCCTCTGCACACAGTCCACATCATACAGTGTTTCCACAGAATCAGAGACATTCGGTATCAAAAGATCTTCCAGGCTGGCCTTGTCAAGCTGCATACCTATCCGTCTCTCCAGGTTCGACACACAGGAGGGGCTGGCTTTCAGGAAGATTGCCGTACGCAGGAGGCCAAACAGTAGCTTGCAGGATGTAACCCCCCTTTGGAAAGGTAGTAGTCTATCTATCTCCTCAAGAAGATACTTCTGGTCATCTTCAGAAGGGATGGATGTTAAACTAGTCATAGAAAGACAGCTGCTGGCATCACTGATGCTTTTACGCCGATTCAAACCAGGCAAACGCCTTTTGGCATAATGGTTAAGGGATCCAACGATAATCTCCTGACCGATGCCCCGGTATTCCATGGCTGAGATGAGTTTTTTGTATAACGGAAGGCTTAAACATGAGACATCATCATACCACCAATCCGGGCTGCTATTTCTGGGCCTTGCTCCCGTGCTAATACCATTCCACAGGAGGCTTCCACCAGGACTCTGCATGGGGCCACCATACTGGGCTACTGGCCAGCCAAATAATTCAGGGTCACTGCATGATCTAGTTGCCATAGAGTCTACACACCTCTTTACAATTTGCAATCTTTCAGCAACATCAAGGACATTGTCACAAGTTTGAAGTGCCTTGACTGAATCCTTCCAGCTCTTGAGGACTGTTTGGGTAAGGAAGTTCTCTGTCTGTGCGATCAAATTTCCCTCGAATATCTCTTCTGTCATCTCAAGATAATCAGCCGCACAACGAAGGTATACAACGTTGGAGGCAGTCATTTCAAACTTCACACCATAGCAAAATTTGGCAGCCAGTTCAAAAGCCTTCGCTCCACCAGGAATGTCAGATAGATCAATGGCGCTGCTATCGTCCCCCTTATCGATTTTCTCTCTAATACGATTCTCCAACAGGCCACTTTTTGATAATAGAGGAAACTGTAACAGACCCAGATTCGAAGAAATGAGTCAATTGCACAAATGGTGTGAAGTGATGGAAAATGGTGCGGAAGAAAGAAACAGCTGTGAATGATTCTGGTGAAAATTTACCTTGTGAAGATGGAAAGATTGTTCCCCAACTACCACAGTTATATCACTGGGAAGACCAGATGTGCAGTACCTGCAACATCATAGGCATAATTTTCATCATTTGTTTTCTCTTTGGATAACTCAATCTTTAGCAAAACATGTATTTCGACAACTTTAACAGAGGGACATGCATGAAAATAAGTAGAGAACTCATTCCAGTAAACCATACAAGACAATTTTCTTGCCCTCATGAAAAGGATCCACATAGGCATCATGTCATTGTATCCCTGGTTACAGGCACTCAGTTGCTTTTCAGAAACGTTATATACTGTTAGATAGTACAGATTATCCAAAACCATGTAGCTATCAAGGCCTGCTATTTCAGAGACAGATAGAGAAAAAAACAAACTTCAGATTTACAAAGAAAGGGCTAAAAAGGATTAAAAACACTTGATCAATTGTTACCAACACTACTGATAAATTTTGAACAAGTTAGGTCTTTGAAACAACGGTCACATTTGTTCTTTTGCTCCTGATGCAAATAGAAAGTTCTAAGTAAGAGATTTGTGTCCAGTAAAAGATAGTTCAGCAACAAGTTATCTCAAGTAGCATAATTGCAGAAGTGTATTTACACACTGCAGGGCCCGTATCTGCCACAGAGTACCCAGCATAATGTGGTGACAGTGGAAAGTGTGAAGGACCAAATTTGGTCCATTTAGTGCTCATCATGTGCAGGGCATTTACAAGCGAGATCATAATACGAGGCCCCAAAGTCAACGAAAATAATTGTTGCAAATAAAAGTGCGATATCGCAGCTGTAAACACAGAACCTAGGACAATATTTCCTCACTATACACATTCTATGTACCCACTACTACCTTAACCTCAATAAGTTCCAAAGCAGTACAAAAGAATTCCAAAGCAGTACAAAAGAAAAGAAATGCCGCATCGAAGCAGAAATCTTAGCGCATACATACCAACAGGCTGTATTTTTTACCACCATCCAGAAAGCGGTAGTGGCTAAAAAACAAAAGATAAGGTTTCTAATCCCTTTTTAGCTGGCTCCCACTTTCTCATTGAAGCCCAGCCATTCCTCAAGAGATATGGGTTATGTGTACTATAAGCAGAGCCGCAGATGGAGCCAAGAAGAAGAGGTTTGGCAGTGGATGTACGACAGCTTCTAGTATCATGCATGGCACCTTTGATTCGGCGCATAGACAAATACTAGTGCCCTACTGTGGTCGTGGGATAGTGGGTATAATGATAAATAAACCACTGTATCAGCAAATCAGTCAATTAAACATTGAACAAATCAGTCCATTAAGCATTGCACAAACAAGTCAATTAGTACGCCGGTTATTATATTAAAAATAAAAAAACAAATGACTGCGGATTAGGCATGGCAAGGCAACATGCGAGGGGAAAGTGCGTACATTTCCTGCCCTTGCTTCCGGAACACATCAGCCCTGGATCCCAGTTTGAGGCAGGCCATCGTTCCGGACGGAGATGCAGCTGGTTCCAACCCCGGACAGTGGACACCACACTCTTACATCAATGGGGGTGCTGGGCGCGTGGTTACTTGTGTGAGAGGACCAAAGGCAGCAGCAGCGTCCCGGCTTTCCGCCGCACCGCACGCGACGCGCTTGGACCGAACGAACGAACCAACTGTACAGGAAACCCCACCGACGGAGAACTTCCTTTCCCCCGCGCGCGAGAAGAGGCTCAATCAGTTATCAGTCCACCACGGGAACCGCCGCCGCCGGCGGCCGTGGCGAAGTGGAGAGCGCGCGTGGAGTGGGAGGTTGAGAGGCTTAGAAGGCGACGCTGAGGATCCGCCAGAGCACGCGGAAGAGCCAGACGAAGTTGCACATCTGCTGCGGAGAAGAGGTCCTGATCCAGGAAATTAGGAGAGGGGATTGGTCAGAAACTCAGAAGTCGCGGAATTCGCACGCCGGAATTAGGGAGCTTTTATTTGGAAACAAAAAGGGAAAGGGAGCGAAGAGAGAGAGAAATCGCGAACCTGAACAGAGAGAACTCGGGACAGAGAAATCCGTGGCCTGTTCACACCACACCGCCGGCGGCGCCGCGCACTCCTTGCCGACCCTCGCCGCCGCCGGCAGTCCACGCGGCAAGATCCGAGCTTTACGCGGGGAATCAACCGCAGGCGCTCGCGCTTGCGCGTGGGCGCGCGCTAAACCCACTGTTGTTCAGGGTAAAGAAGGAACAAGAGGGACCCCCGCGCTCTGGAGGCAAGAACCCCCGTGGCGATACCGTGGGACGAGGAGAGGAGAGGAGAGGAGAGGAGAGAGGCAACCAGGCAGGCGGCGCCGCGGGCTTTGTTTATGGGGAATGGAAGGGTAGGGGCGGGCCGTACAAGGGAAGGGAATGTTTGCGGGCGCGAGAGCATCCAAGAACTAGAACATTCTGTTCTATGGCGTGGTGCGGCGCGGAGCGCAAGGGCGAGGAAAGGACGGGGGCAGGCAGGGGAGGGAGAGAAGGGGAACGACGACGGAATGGAAGGTGAAAGGGGTGTTGGTGGTGGGGCCCGCGTCCAGCAGGGCCCAATCCACTTTGTCGCTGTGTTGTGACCCCCCTTTCTTGTTTTATTTCGTCGGATTCTTTCCGCTGTCCTTCTCCTCCCTCCCTCTCCGTTGGTCCATTCCATTCCATTGATGACAGGCACCACGGCACGGCAGCCATGCACCATGGAGCATGGTCCATGGTCCATGGTCCATGGCTGCACCCGTCGTCCATTGAGGCAGAACCAGTAGAAGTTGAGAAGGCGACCTCAAGAGCCGGCTGGCTGGTTGGGGACTGGGGGAGCGGTGGACGACGAGTGGCAGGGCTCTCACACACACACACAACTTGTCTGGCTGGCATGTCACCCAAACGGGCCAACCCAGCCAGCCCCGGTCACTCGGTCGGTTGCGATTGTGACCAGATGTTGGCTTGGCTGCTGTTTTGCGTTTTTTTTTTCTTTTTCCCTTTTTTTCCCGTATACATGGAGGTCTTTGTTTTACTCGTGGACCAGTTCAGCGATTTGGGCGTGTTTTGGTTACCCATCGCCCGCCAGCCACACGACAAATCCTGGTAAAACTGTTGTTGTTTGGTTCTTTTTTATCATCATATCGAGCTTGTTGCGCCACAACCTTGCACACTGGCTAGCATTGCGCCACAACCTTCCACACTGGCTAGCAGCAGCGATTCACATCACAGGTAAATTCAGAACAGCAATAAGCCGAATTGACCTTGTAATAGACTAATAGGCATGCGTGTGGTCGTTTTTTGCCGATTGATTCTCGCTACTGTTGATTTGTTGTGAGACTGCTGAATCGCTGAATGTAATTCTATACCAACATGAATATATTTTTACTCCCATAATATCATAAATAAATCCTTTTATTATTGCGAACAGTCGGACCCTCGTGCCGCTTCCACGCGGGCGGCTCGGGCGGTAACCCTAGCCACCGTCCTCCGTCCCCACCCCTCCCTTCCCGCCGCGCTGCCGCCAAAGCAGGCCGACGGCAAGGCCAGTGCGGCCGGCCATGATGGCGGCGGCGGGGCCTCTCTCAAATGGCGGCGCTGGATGGCCATGGCGTCGTCAAGGGTGTGGTGGCGCAGGAGTTCGGTTGACCACGGGGTGTCGTCCCTTCCGATCCGTGGGGGTCGGCGGGCATGCCTCTCCACGACCGCGGCGGCGCCGGCCAGTCCCGGGCAGGCACAGGGCGGTGCAGCGACGGCGGGCGTCCTTGTCCTCGGCATGCCGTCGTTGGGCGGCGGGGGGGTCTGATTTGGGCCCTACGGGCCTGGATCAGGCGTCCTCGGTCCGGGATGGGGCTGTCCCTCTACTGGCAGTATCCTGTTCCATGCGGTGGTGGTTCGTCGACGGCGGCGGCGTACCGTTCATCTTGCGGCGGTGGCGGCGGGTCGGATTTGGGCCTAGATCTTATCCGCGGTCAGCGTCGGGGCTACCCGCCTTCCGAGTTGTAACAACCCAGTCCCGGCACACGGCCCAGGCCCACTCTACCGAGGAGCGGGTCCCGCCTGCGTAAAAACCCGCTTGAACTTTCGTCCTCGCTTCGTTCAAAATGGTTAACCGAAGGTTAATACGCGTCCTTGGCCCTGGTATTTAAGCTGGCTGGGCGACCTCAGGATTCACGATACGGTACTAAACCCGTGTTGCTACAGTAACTCGAAACAGGCCCGGGCCGATTCGGTGCTACAGTAACGGGCTGCTACAGTACCCGGACTGCTACAGTACCAGTCTGCTACAGTACTCGTCCCACTGTCCCCTGCTACAGTAATATCGGCCCATATCGTGAATTGGGCCCACTGGCCCATTTGGGGCTGTTACACGAGCGAAGTTGATGGTGTCCTTCCGGTGAAGGCGACCTTCCTCGTTGGTCGGGCGCAGTGTCGACGGTGGTGGCGGCGGTTTGGGTGAAAACCTTGTCTGGCGTGTTTCGCTGGGCCGACGGCGGTGGAACTGTCTGTACCACACACCTTGTTGAAGGCGCCTCTGAAGCTGTTGGTCAGTCCGTCCCCTGCTGCGTTCGCGGGGTTTTCAATAACTAGGTGAAAACCTAGCCTGGTTTCTCCAGGCCGGCGGCGGCAACGCAGGCGCGTCGTCGAAGTTTTTGTTCGCCAAGGCCGGGCAGTTCTCCCGTGTGGTCACCCTGTTTGGTGTTCAGCTCAAGGCAGAGGTGGCATTTAATGGTGTAACAGTTCGGATGTTGGTTGGCAGGCTATCTGCTCCAAGTCTTTGTGTTGTTGCCTTGGAAGATGCATCCATTGTTCAATTATGGTCGGTGTCCAGCGTTTTCAGTATCTTTTTTAAAGTCTGACAAACGTCTTTGGGCGGCTTTGTCTTGATAATGATGATCGTATTCTAAAGAAGTTGATTTTACGGATCAAGCCTGTTTGTCGCATAGGACTACTCGAGCCCCTTATTGAGGATGTAATTTTTCTATCAGTTTTTACTTTTTTTATTTTTTTATTATAATAATTTAACCTGATTTTACTCTCGAACAGATGAAGCTGGATAGTTTCTATCCTTTATGTAAAAATTTATATACTCTCGAATTTGCTCACTTCGTCCACGTCCTGCAGCGCAGGGATGCGAGTGGAATGGATGGGCTATCGTCTCGGCTCGGCCGTGCCACGCTACGGTAATCATCACGGCAGATTGTGGTGGTGCTGTCTGACCGTGCAACGGACAGTGCCGTGACGGAGTTCACAGTTA
Organism: Bothriochloa decipiens; assembly: GCA_023333625.1. Taxonomy (NCBI): domain Eukaryota; kingdom Viridiplantae; phylum Streptophyta; class Magnoliopsida; order Poales; family Poaceae; genus Bothriochloa; species Bothriochloa decipiens. The sequence continues at coordinate 35,809,133 of CM041635.1, read as the reverse complement.
ACTTGATTACTGCTGGGCTCGTAACACTGTCGTCGAGCTATCCTTTTTGTTTTTTTTTTTTTTGACTCGAAAGGCGTATGTTTGGGTGCCAGCATCACTGCACATGATGATGATGGCTAATTTGGCTTTCGCTAGCATGGCATGCCCATACTCGAGCTTCGCGCACGCATATGCGTTTGCCTTGTGTTTGAAGGCAACAAGATTCTAGGTACTAGTACGACACTAGCTAGACTAGATTAGTTATACATAGGGAAAAAGCAGCAGTCAGCCGAGCAATGAAGCCGGTGAGTGAACCAGTACCGTCAATCAATTATGACTTATATAAGGGTAGGAGCATTATGAGAAGTCCAGGGGGATTGATCGATGGGCAATTGATGACCATCATAGACAGGTGCGCTTGCTGGATCGTCTCGTCGTCGCCAAGGCGGTCGACGCAAAGTGAAATAATACTGAGATTTCCTAGTTCTGAATAATCACAAACTGAGGAATGGAAAACACCATTTCTTTGCATGAAAGGACTCGGGGAATTATATGGAACGTACTCGTGACCGAGGATGGAGTTCCAGGCGCTATAGTTGAGTCGTCGCTGCTTACGTCTTCACTGCCAGAATCGTCTTCTTTGTCGAGTACCGTCAGCACTCGGCAAAGCCTTATTTATACTCGATAAAGGTTTTATCAAATGCGAGCCACGTAGACACTCGACAAAGACTTGCCGGCATAGAAAGCGACGGTAAAGAAGCCTTTGCCGAGTGCCAGGTGTCAGACACTCGGCAAAGACTTTGCCGAGTGCCACGTAAGCACTCGGCAAACATTTTCTGAAAAATAAAAAAGACAGAGACCCGCCAAGCCCATCCACAAGGCCCGTGAGCCCATCGATGCCGGCAGCTGAGCTCGTCACGCCGCCGTGCCGCGCTCCGACGAGCTGGCCTCCCCACGCGCCGCCAAGGGCCGCCCTCCCTGCAGGCTGCCGCGCCGCGCGCCGGCGAGGGTTGGGCTCCTTGGCCGCCGTCTTCATCAGGAGAGAAGCCTGCTGTCACGAACCACCGCCGTGCGCTAGAGGAGCTCGGGGGAGGGGCCGCGCGCCGGGGAGGGGCCGCCGCCCCTGCCGAGCCGGGGAGGGACCGCGCGCCGGGGAGAGAGGGGTCGGCTGGAGGAAGAGAGAGGGGGAGCGACGGCTGGAGGGAGAGAGAGGGGGGAGCGGCGGCTTGGGGATGGGATTGAGTGGGGGTGGGGGTTAGGGTTAGAGTTATTTATATATGAGATCTAGAGCGGGTTGCTGGGCCTATTGGGCCGTCAACTTTGCCAAGTGGTCCAAGTAGAGCACTCGACAAAGCTTTTTTATTTTTTATTTTAAATCTTTCAAATTTAAAAGTGTGAGAAGATGAACTTTTTCAAATTAAACCTTTTATGTTTTCATTGTTTACAGGCACATGTTCAAATTTGAGATTTTTTATAATATTTGCGATATTTCGTTCATTTATTTTATTTACTTGAATTTTTCTAGATAATCCAAAATTAAACTGCAGGTGTATAAAATAATAAAATGTAGCCACTCAAAAAATTATATTCATGTTGGACAATATATATTAAGGCCGTATCCAGGAACTCACCTAAAATTTTGAACGACTTGTTCACGAAATATGACCATTCAGTTACGGAAGAAGTGTTTTTTAGTTATATAAAATACAAACGAGGTCCGAAAATCACCAAACTTGTCAAGGTGTCATGATATTGCATGAAGAGCCTCTGATAAAAAATTTAGAATGTTTCGAATAAGTTGTGACGTCGGATGTCTAAAACCCAGACATCTCCACATGTGAACACAAGTGATCACATATGAAGATGTCTGGGCAGGCATCCAGCGTCACAAATTGTTCAAAACATTATAAATTTTTTATCATAGCCTACACATGTGATGACATGACACCTTAACAAGTTTTATGATTTTCAGACTTCGTTTTATATAATTAAAAAACACTTCTCTCGTAATTAGATGGTCATGTTTCGTGAACAAGGTGTTCAAAATTTTAGGTGAGTTCCTGGATACGGTCTCAAAGTACACTCTCCAACATGAATATCATTTAAGTGGCTACATTTCATTACTTTATGCATCTAGAGTTTAAATTTACCTTTTCGAGAAATATAGCAAAATGTTATAAAAAAATCTCAAATTCAAACATTTAATTGTATATAATATACATATACTACAGAAAAAATTTAAAATCAAAATTCAGAAAAAAACAAAAAATCTTTGCCGAGTACCGGTCATGACACTCGTCAAAGAAGGTCTTTGCCGAGTGCGAGACAGTGACACTCGGCTTGCTTTGTCGAGTGCTTGAGTCTGACACTCGGTAAAGGCTCTCTTTGCCGAGTGCCTCAGCCAGACACTCGACAAAGAGTGTTTGGCCGAGTGCCAGACTGAGACACTCGACAAAAATCGGCTTTGTCGAGTGTCCGTGTTTTAGCGTTCGGCCAAGAACGAATTTCCGGCGGTGTTTGGGCAGCAACGAACGAGCCGAATTAGGACGTACTTGTCCGCGGACGAATACCAGGACTCAAGACCGCCCTAAGCTTGTCAAGGGTAGCATAGCATCTCTTGGAACTCAGCGAGTTGCGTCGTTGTACGTCGTCTCCTCCACGGCCGTCTTTGATGAATCGATTGATTGATGCCGCCATTTCCAACTGAAACTTGGTCAGCTTCCACTTCGGCGCCTGAAATGGTCGATGAACTTGCCGCGAATAAAAAAATTGCTCCCTAAAACTGCGAGACTCAAGTGATTGTTACAATCCTTGATTGTTCACATCAAGATACATAATCCAGGAACAGGGTAGGGGCAAGAGCTTGGTTCGATCGGGAAGAACACAAGGGGAACAGAGCTGGGCATGGCTGTTGTCTGATCCGTTACCATCCCCAACCATTACAAGGTTGGTTGGCACGTAGACCCACTACACAATGGGCCGAGCCCAGCTTGTCGAAGCCCAACAAGGCCCCTGTTCCCTGACGTCGAGAACGTCCTGCTTGAATTCACTCCTGCTCCTGCAGTGCACGCCCGGACACCACACTTACATCAATGGGGGTGCCGGGCACCGGAACCGGATACATTGTGGACGGTCTTACTTGAGTGAGAGGACCAAAGGCAGCAGCAGCAGCCAGCAGCGCCGCACTTGGACCGAACTGTACAGGGAACCCCTACCGACTGGAAACTGCACCGCCGCCGGCGGCGAAGCGGAGAGCACGCGGGGCGGGGGGCTGGGAGCACTGGGAGGTTGAGGAGGCTCAGAAGGCGACGCTGAGGATCTGCCAGAGCACGCGGAAGAGCCAGGCGAAGTTGCACATCTGCAGAAAAGTGGTTCTGATCCTCAAAAGAGAGAGAGAGAGGGGATCCGGACGGCTGGCTGGCTGGCTGGTAACGCATCTTATGTGGCGCTGCTTTATGTTTTGATCTTCTCCTTTTTTTTTCTTTCGGTCCGGTTCAGCCAATTGGACGCCCCTCTTTTGCTTACCCGTCACCACGGGTCACACTGGGCTCCTCCTGGGCTCTATTCGTAGGCGAAAAAATACCTCTTGTTCGTTAATGTAGTTACCACCAGACCACGCCGACTATTGGGGCCTGTATGTTCTCTTCTCATTTTGCCTGCACTGTATCCGCCCATACATGCTGCCGTTGACCAGGCTAGTGGCGTACAAGCAGCCGTTGTTTGGTTGCCACAATCTGTAGAGCCTGGCTGTGCATTTGGTTGCCAGGACAAAATAGCAGATGCAGAAATGACATACAACCTTACTTGTTTGGTTCATTGCATGAGAAAGAGTCAGGCTACCACTTGCATACGATGGTAACATTACCACCGACATACCTAACTTTTATCTTCACGGCAATGATCAGCAGAAAAAACTTCACATCAAAGGCAATGGTCATAACTGTAATCAACATAAGCAAGCAAAGAAGGAATCACATATCAGGAATTGCATATCATAGACAATGGTAAATAGTTCATGGTTTAGAGCAAATTTCATCTCCACACTACTTGACTGATCAACACAGGCAACATCTCAGTCGTTACCATACAACATCATGTGGCCATACCACTAGTTTTTGCCACATTTACCTAGCATACTTGTCTACCACCAATATAGTTTTGAGCCTACTGTGACCAGCCCTCATTGGTTACAAAGTTTATACAAAATAGTTAGTGACTACATAAAATAGTCAGCCACTACACAAAAGGAGCAGCACAAATGTTGTAGCTGCACTCCCAAAAGATTGATCCGTCAGTACCCAGGCTGTCACACTCACAGGTAGTAGTGCTTGCTGAGCCAAGTCCTCATCCAAAGGACACGGTGAGGCTCAACCATCCCAACAAATGCATCACCTTGAGCCTTGTTGTCAAGCAAGTGAGAGTATGTCAGAATCAAAACCTCTTCAGGAAAGCCAGGCATGTACATCACTGCACCATACAGATCTAGATGCATAATCTCAGGCTTCTCTGGTTTGGTCTCACGAATAGCAGCTGCCACCTCCTTGACATCATCAGTCATCTGGCAGAAAACAGTTGTGTCCTCCTCAGTAAACACAGACCTCTTTCTTTTGTTGCCAACACCAGAGTGAAAGCTCTTGTTTGATTTTGGCTAATTGATGACACACCTAGTTGCTAATGGTTTCACTAAATGAATATAGAAATATATTAGCAACACATGTGATGATGGGAGCTAGGTGGCATGGAGGTGACCACTTGATCATGTGATGGACATGGTGCACATGTGATAATGATCAAAGTTCCGGTGGAATCAAGAAGAGCCCATGGAGATCAAGCCAAAGGTTTGCTTATAGGGCTTTCTGGTTTAGTGATCGAGACGCTTAGCGAGCGTGATCACATTTAGGATAAATGTAGTACTATCAAGAGGAGAAGTCACGGTTTATCACGTCGTGCAAGTGCCTCTAGGATCTAACATTGAGCATATGCATTAGGATGTAGAGCACTAACCTAAATCCTTTGAATATGGTTTGTGAAAATACTAACACACATGCACATGGTGATGTACACTTACTGTGTTGGCACATTTGCAAAAGGAGAACTCATTGGAGAAGGTTCACGAACTCTTATGTTGGAAAAGATAGATGATGTCTCTTGGATTGGAAAACTGCTTTGATCCTTTGTGATTTGGATCAAGAGGATATGTGAGTTGTGTAGCTCTCTAAGTAAGCTTTCCAAAAAGTCCAAGATCATCAAAATCAGAGTTTAGAGCTAAGAGCTATGTCCGTTTTAGCGCGTGACTTCAACACTATGGATGCTGAACTGTGGACACGTCCTGAGAGGTCCGGACGTGACTCAGAGAAGGCAAAACTTCAAGTTAAGCTATGGATGCTGGCTTTGGAAACTACGGACGCATCGGGAGGTGGTCCAAACACAACACAGAGGCGGTTGCACGCACAGTGGACCTCCGGACGTCGGGGCCGAGCGTCCGGAGCTCCCGTGCGGACACGTCTGGACCTCCCCCAATGGTCAACTTGGTTTGAACGTGTTTTTGCTGCTGCGGATGATGAACAGTGACATGGCCGCATCAGGAGACCTGCTGTGGACGCGTCCGGAGTTGTATTTGAACTACCCGTGCTTGGAATACACAGTGTGGACGCGTCCGGAGTGGGACTATGGACGCGTCTATAGTGCATGTGCGGGGGCAAACTGAGGCTTAACGGCTAGTTTTGAGGTGGGGCTTATAAATAGCCCCTTGGCCGGCCATGGGAGTGATCTCTTGCCCATTCTAACATCTTAGTGCATCATTTGAGCTGAAGAGACTCCCTCCACTCCTCTCCTTGCTTTGTTGTTTCATCCAAAAGAGAGTGAGATTCAAGTGTATTTTCTTAGTGTTTGCATCTAGAGACACTTGTTCTTCGTGATCGCTGTGAATTTCTTATTACTCTTGGGTGATTCCTGTCACCCTACATGACTTGGTGCAGCAGAGGTGGTTGAGCTCGAGTTGGTGATTGTTTGAAGCCACACCGGTGATTTGTGAGGGGTTCTTGAGCCTTCCCCGCGGGAGCTCGCGAATTGGCTACTCTAGTGCATTGCTCGTGGCTTGGAGCATCCCCATCTTATGTTGATCATGCCACACCTAAAGCTATGGGATTGGCTTGAGCGCCATTTAGCCGGCACATCTCCAAGTGGGTATATCGCCACAACGAGGTCATAGCTTGCCGGAAAACAAGTGAACCTCGGTAAAAATCACTATGTCAATCTTGATTTCTGAGGTTTCTCTCTTGCATGTGATTGTGATTGTGGTGATTGGTTCATCTTTGCTTCATCGGTGATATATCAATCCAATCTCCTCTCTTGCACTTACATTTATATATATTTATCTTGTGTAATTCTAGTTGCTATCTTAGCTCTCTAGTGTAATTAGTTGTAGTATTCTTGATCACTAGGAGTAAGATAACAACCTAGGTTTGTTGGTGTGATTAGAGATCATAGTCTATTGCTAGAATTGTGTAGGTGGCTTGCACAACTTTGTTGAGCTAGTGCTAGAAAGAGCTTCACCATTTTAAGTACTAACCGGTTGTTTTAGTGCTTCGTAAGAAATTTTTATAGGCTATTCACCCCCTCTAGCCATTAGGACCTCACACAGAGCTACTATCTCCATTCACTTCTTTGGCACAATCAGTACGCAATTTAGCATTAACGTTAGCACTAGTAGGCTCAATCTTGATGCCATCGTCAGGAAACTCAAATGGGGTGCCCAAAGGTTCATTGGACCCCATAGCATATTTTCCAGTGGCTTGACCATTCCCAAAGATAGCCATCATCTCCTGGTAGTTCTCTATGGGCTTGTTTAAATAGTCAGCATCCTTAGGATGGGCCTAAGTTACCAGTTGTGGGAAGGTTAGTAAGGTGCAAGTAATTTTGTAAGTATGGCAAGAAAAAAGGTAACAAGAAGTAAACAGAACCCACACACACCTGAATGTGTCCCATGTAGCGCTCCTCCTCTAGGGTTATCATGTGAACTTTATCATTCCAATTAGCACCACTCAACTCCCTAAGCTTTGACACTTTAATCCACCTCTGCCTCCATTTTCTCAAGTGATTGTACACTTGAGTTCCTGTCACCTCATTGTCAGCGAACTCACTAGGAGCTTTGGCAACCTAGTTCAAGTGCATCTCCTTAAATCCCTTGTCAGTCCTAACACCTGTGAAGATGAGCTGGCACATACGACGAAGAATGAAGCTGGACATGACACTGGTCCAGTGCATGCCACCCCTACCACGCTGGGCAGGAGTACCCTGGACCTCCTCACCCTCATCGCCCACCACAATCACATTCTTTTCAGCCATCTCCTATTAACCATTGACCATTGTGTCAGTTAGAAATAAATGAAAGAGATGCAAATAGACATCAGTAAAAATAATTAGATGATCATCATTGCGGCAGCCTATTCCTTCAAAATCATTACATAGGAACATAGGACATTCATCACAGCACATGTCCATAAATAATTCATCACAACACATGTCCATAACCTAGTTGATAAATTCAAACATCTCAGCACAACAACTAAACATGAGAAGTCTCTCTAGTTGATAACCTAGTTGCTAACCTAGTTGGACATGTAGTTGCTAACCTAGGTTATGTACATGTCCAACTGCCTAGATAGTACATAACAACTAAACATGAGAAGTCCCTCTATTTGCCCACATAAGGTTAGCAAGTTCATCCCTCTTCATAGCCCATGCTGCATTTTCTTCTCACTGTGCATTGTCATTGTTAGGTGGATTGGGCTCTCAATTTGACTCTAGTGGAAAAACCTCATCTTCACCATGCCCAAGAATCCAATTGTGGAGAATGCAAAATGCAAGAACTAGTTTTACTTGTGTCTTGTAAATATGAAAGGGCTTGTTGTCTAGAATACGAAAACGATTCTTCAACACCCCAAATGCCCTCTCAATGGTTACTCTTAGGCTTGAATGCCTCAAATTGAACAACTCCCTAGCATTGGTAGGATAATTTCCTGCACCATACTCCTTCAAATGATACCTAGTTTCTCGATAAGGGGGGAGAAACCCAGGTCAACATGCATAACCCGCATCAACAAAGCAGAATTTCCCTAAAAATAGGTTAGATAGGAAGGTATTAGTCTACTTTGTAGGGGTGGGTGGCAAAGCTATACAGCCTAGCAAATTATGGTTAGTTACCTGTGGAACCCTCAGCCCATCATCCCTCTCTATTGCATCAACAAGTATGAGGGCATCATGTGCTGATCCCTCCCATCCTGCTAGTACATAAGTGAACTTCAAATCAAAGTTCACTGCTGCTAGCACATTTTGTGTAGGATAAGGCTTCCTACCCCTGAATGCAGCAACAATTTTTGCTGGAACTCTAGCATGCACATGAGTTCCATCTATTGCAGCAATACAATCCTACATGGTTTCAAATTGGATATCTGTTAAATCCAAATGCAAAAACATATAGACCATGGTTAGTTTTATTTAATTACCTTAAAATATGGATACCACCTTGGGCTATTTTTGATCTTAAGTGATGTCTCATTGGATGGCGGCCTTATCATCTCCTGCCTCAGCTCTTCAATTGCATACAAGACCTCTCTAAAATCCCTACTAACAGTCTCAATGGACCTCTTAAAATTTTGATGGACAACTCTGAACCGTTGATTATGACCAACTACATGCAAGAACATAGCAACTTGCTCTTCTATATTGCAGTGTATGGTGTCCCTAAGCAAGTTCCTCTCTCTAAATAGGTTGCACAAGGTGAAAAAGGAGCTCTACGCATACGGAGCATGGCAACACATTCTATGTCAGTGGAATTGTATATAAGGTTCAGATTTGCTTGTCTTTCTACATCCCTTGCACTCATTGGTGCATATGTGATCCTAGGGCGTGACCTCCGTGCCAACCTAACCCTACTCATGACAAATGTATACATGACAGCAATGAAGGCAGCAACCTTAACAACAAGCAAACGTTGCTATTCCATCCAATCCATCTATTGCAAAAGGAAAATTGAACAAAATTTCTTAGAGAACAATCTATGACCCAGAATCACTTAAACAAATGTCATGTGGACATGTGCTCATAATACACAAATATCACTTCATCGGCTAGGACATGTGCTCAGAATTTACAGAGAACAAAATTCATTGGTTTGGACATGTGCTCAGTAATCATGAAACAGTAATAATTGGCATTCTCATGTTCTCGGTCAAAAAATTTTTAGCATTGCCATTCTCATGTTATCATTCACAAAATATAATCATTGGCATTCTCATGCCCTCAAATCTCAGTCAAAAAAATTACTTGTGGAACAACCATTCAACTCATACAGATTCAGAGGTACCAAAACAAAGAGTAAGGTTGAAATAGGGGAATGCATTTCATACCGCGAGAACCTGAGCACCAGGAAGGGGCATCACAAGAAATACAAGTGAAGCAACTACTCCTTAGAAAGCTCTACACAACTACTGAATGGGGATTAGTACATCTAAAAATCATAGTAAAACAAATGAAGCATAAACAAACCAAATCTGAACATGGATTACTTGCCTGCTCTCTCAAGAACAGGTGAACCAAATAGATCAGAACCTACGGAGCAAAGATACTTCAATCAAACATGTAGATTGACAAGAGTGAGTGGTGGGAACAACAGATCGAGGTTGGAAACGACCATCTAGTACGATTGTCAGATCCCCAGCGATTCTCCCCCTCCAAACCCTAACGCATCAAAAAAAAAAATTTGTCACACACAGACACAGAGCACGGGCGAAGATGAAGGACATGGAAGATGAAGAGGAGGGAACGAGAGGTCAGGATGGGGACGATGGATTGCTCACCTACGCGGCAGTGTCGAATGAAGAGGAAGACGGAAGGAAAGACTGAGGACCGAGGGGGCCGGCGGTGGGGATTTATCTCGCGCCAATAGGGGCGGTAACCCTAGCCTTCCCGCGCAAATCGCCCGCGCTCCCACCTGCATCGCCCGCGCTCCCGCGCGCTCACCATCGATGTCCGCATGAGCCTGGCTGGGAGAAAACGGAAGTGACCTGTGTTTTTTGGGAGCCTGGCTCTGGAACGTTGACTGCATGCCGATGGCCTGGCCCAAAGGAGGGTCCAGGATACCAAACAGCCGCACACTGCATGCCGGGAGCCATGTACGCACGCAGCAGGCCAAACCAAACACGCCCTTGGCGACGTTTTATTTTTCTTGATGAATAGAACTGGCAGGTGTAGTGCCTTTTCATTTAGTAGAAAGCGAAGCCTCGATGTTTACATTATGGATGAAGAAGAAATGAACAACAAAAAATGCGAATAAAAAAACAAATTGGAGTAATGAATCACGTGTGCCTTGTGTTGGATGTACTTGTATCCACTTTTCTCCTCCATGCCTTGTATTGTAATTGGAGTAGAACTTGGACAGAGTGCCGTGTCGGAGTTCAGTTAACTGCTGGGTTCGTAACACTGTCGTTGAGCTATTGTCCTTTTTGAGTCGAAAGGTGTTTGAGTTCAGTTCAGTTAACTGCTGTGTTCGTAACACTTGATGACATTAGCTATTTGGCTCTGGCTCGCATGGCCTGCCATACTCGAGCTTCACGCACGCATATGCGTTTGCCTTGTGTTTGAAGGCAACCAAGATTCTAGCTACTATAGACTAGATTTTATACTTAAGCAAGCAGAGCAATGAAACTAATGAATGAACCATTAGCGTCAATGAATCAATTTATGGCTTACGGGTAGGATGGGCTCATCTCCACAGAGCTAATGTACATGGGCTGAGCGACATCTTCATCTGGGCCCGTGATGAAGACCCGGCCTGCCTGCGAATACAACAGCGAAGGCCTGTGTGTTGCCGAACCAGGCAGGCCGGACCCGGGACTCCTCTTTCGTGGGAACACGGTGGACCGAGGGATGCTGGCCGACGCATTTTAGGACGGCGGCGGCGTTTGCAATGTTAGCTAACGCCATTGCTTCAGTGTTTTATGGATCATGTGTCTATCGATAGTGAGACGTTTATCATGATTTTATAATCTTAAGATTTATTATTTCAAATGGTAGAGATAGATCTATTCAAAGGTTTAACGATACTATTCTTCAACGAGACACCGATAGCGACTTTATTAATCACAAGATTTACTGAGTTCATATATGAGTTTCTGTGTGTGTGTACAGTGTAGTGAGCCTAAAAAATGATGTTATATTCTCTCTTTATGATGGAGGGGTAGTCTATGAGTTTTGCCAACACACTGCCATGCATAATATATTTTGTGACCAGCGTGGGAAGACGATAGGGTACGCTATAGTTAGTATGGTTGGTCAAGTGGTCATCATAATTGATGAAAGAATACCGATGTTGTGAGGAGGGGCTCGCACCAGACGCGCCAGATGACATTACTATAAACAATGACAGGGTTACGCAGTAAAAAGAGAAGTTAGTATATATACTTTTTTATGACGGAGGGTGTGTGTATCATCAGTTTTGCCACACACACACTGCCGTCCATCTCGGTGTTGGACCTCATTTTTTTTCTTCACCTTTTGTTTATTCTAATTCCTCCCTGAATCTTTTGCCTTCTTTTTCTCCCGCTTTTGTAGACTCTTGCGCATAACTTTTAATAAAGTGCTGTAGACATCCCTCTAGTTTCCATTAAAAAAATGTATTTTGTGACCAGGGAGAGACTAGTATGGCTGGTAAAGTGGTAACCATATTTTTTGACGAAACAATGCCCGGTGGTGTGTGGGGCTTGCAGTGAAAAGCATCTTATAAGCGACCGTGAAGTCTATAAGCCGCTTCTAAATTTCTAATTGGTGCATGGTGACCAGCTTTAACAGATGCGAGACCCACTCAACAGGAATGAGTGAGAGAGAGAATATTTTAGGCACGGGAAGTTACTGCGGTGGGTCTGCACTAATAAACAAATATGATTACCACTTTCTCGTACAAGCAAGCTACGAGATCTTGAGTGAACAATAAATAAGGTACGAGTTACTAGCTACAAGCAAGCTACGAGATAACTTTGAGCGGGACCTAAATCAGGCACTGCTCTCTAACAGATCGAGGACTGTATTATTAGCATTGTTCTACAACATTGCTCTGAAGGTCGGCGCCTTGGTTACCTACTACTAGGCACGTGTAGTGGACTATAGATACGTGCATTGTGCCTAATTGAAATGTCCCAAAGTGAGTGTAATAAGAGGTTGGGAATACAATACCATATACACACTTGTTAGATAATCTGATTCATCGATCCTCGGAGGAGCAGCAGTACCAGCAGCGCGCGAGGTACGACGGTGACGTAAATTTTCTCGACTCCGTTGTGACCAGCAGGACTTAGTTGTTCTCTTCGACTCATAATAAGGGTCGTCAATGTGATGTGGATGCAGGTTGGTCGCCGTCGTCGTCGCTCGTCGGAGATCAATGTTCCTGGACGGGCCGGCGCAGTTCTGGAGCCAATGGAGGCTCCGGATCTATGTCCTTTCCAGCTTGTCGGCAAACGTCCTCCTCAGCCTTGTGTCCTGGACACGCCGGCGGTCGGCGACCGGCTGGCGGGCGGTGGTCCTGTGGGCCGTGGCGCGTCTCCTCTGGCTGGCATACCAGCTGGGCGCCGTGATAGCCGCGGCGGGCGCCCTCGGCAGCCTGTCCCTCTGCGGCTCCGATGCGTCGGCGGAGGAGCAGAAGGTGATGGCGTTCTGGGCGCCGTTGCTGCTGCTGCACCTGGGCGGCCCGGACACCATGACCGCCTACGCTCCGGAGGACAACACCCTGTCCTTGCGCACGGTCGTCGAGTTGTTGCTCCATGTCTTGGGTGCCTCCTATGCCTGTACAAGTACGTACTTGGCGTGGGCAGCTGGACGCTGCGCCATCATGTTGCCTGTGGGCGCTGCCAGGTATGTGGAGAAGTGCTACGCGCTATGGAAATCCAAGCGCATGATGGAGGACGACGGCGACTCAAGCAAGAAGAAAAAGAAGAAAAAGGTCGCCGGCGGGGAATCCACAGCAAGCATCATCATCGAGAAGGTACAGAAGCTTGACGACGACGACGACGCGCTGCGCCGTGCTCAGGATCTGTTCCATGTCTGCCGTCGTGCCTTGGCCGATTCTTCGGTGGCCCGGGGCTCGGAGAAGCAGGTTGCCAGCGAGGAGATATTCGAGCTGGGATGGGAGAGCATGTGCAAGGTGGTGGAGATGGAGCTCTCCCTCATGTACGAGGCCCTGTACACCTGGACGGCGGCCAGCATGGTGGGCACGCTGCTGGCTTCGCCTCCACCGCGCCGTCGTCGCGCTGGACTGGCTGGACCCGATGTCGTGGTTGCTGTGCAGCAGCGATCCACTTAGCCACAGGACGTGGTCGGGGACCATCGGGCAGTACAACCTGCTGCGCGAGTGCTGTGCTCACCGTCCATGGTGGAGGCAGTTCTGGAGCTGGCTGGAAAAAAAAGTGTGAGCTGGAGGACAGGCCGTATCTGAAGCCGCTTCCTGAGGGCTTCAAGGAATTGCTCATGGAGCGGGGTACGGCTGGTACTGGAGTCGGCCAGAAGTTGCCGGTCGAAGCCTGCCGGTTATGACGTGGACAGGGGTGAAACACCATACTACTACACCATGGCAGCCGTCAGGACACTCTGGGGTCACAAGGCTCTTCAAGGGGTCGAGAAACTCTTCTTTGAAGGCGATGGTCGTCGTGGGCGCACGGAGTTGCCCCTCTTCGCCCGTGAATTCGAGGAGGACGCCCCCGCGCGAGGTACAACATGATGTTCGAGACAAGGAACATCATGTTCCTTGTCGCTGTACGTCGGCACATGCTGCCTCGCCTCGTCCTCCACAGCATGTTCGAGGCAAGCCTGAAAACCTTGGGCGAGATTTGGGTAACGTCGTCTACTACTACTGGTTCGTCTTCGTCGTCGTTGGCGCCGCATGAAGACGAGCTTGCCGACATCCTTCTAAAGAAAAAGCGCGAAGAACCGGACTGGTTTACAGCCGGCGACGACGGCCGTAAGCTACTTTTTTATAATGCATCCGTAATTGCTAGTATATATACTGATACACAGATGCGGCCTGGAGCAAGAGCGAGTGCTGGACTTCATCTTCAACGTGTGGGTGGACAAGCTGCTGTATGCGGCCGTCAGATGCCGCAGGGAGAGCCATGCCAAGCAGCTCAGCCGCGGTGGCGAGCTCACAACCATATTGTGGATGATTGCTCAACATGCTGGCCTGTATATCATCGGAGTAAGGAAGGCCGATTACAAGGAGGCTGGAGAGTACTAGTATCCCCAAGGATATGACATGCCCAGAGGGTCCGTTGTATTGTCCTACTCCTACTAGGTTGATGCCTACAGTAATGACAGCGAGAACGACGACCATGGTAACTATCTCAAGTTTGCACGTATTATTGTACTTTTTTTTAAAAAAAAAGGTGTTTTCTATTTTGAGTGTGATCTTCATGACATTATGTTTGGAGCAATTATTAGTACTGCATGAGTAGTATTGCGAAGGATCATGTACAAGTTTGAAAGCATTATATTGCTGTGTCTCAATTCTATTATTCCACTATGACATTTGCTCAGGGTCTTGTCATATTTTCTTTCGAGATTTGGTCCTTTACCCGTATGGGTCTTATTGTATTGGTGCAAAATTTTGAATGGCGATGCCATTTTCGCGTGTCATCCAAGGGTTTTTGCTCAACGTGCAAAAAGTAACATATTTATAGTGTTGGTGTATTATGTGAGACCACTAGTGCTTGACTATGTATCAGTCCCAGTTGGGAAGCCCTTCCGGTCCCGGTTTTCTAATCGGGACTGCGACTTCGGGACACTAATAATGCCCCACTCTTTAGTCTAAGCACCTCAATCGGGATTGAGTAATGGGGACGTCTACTAAAGGGGTCTCCAACCCGGGCCCTAAGCACTGTCACGTAATGCACCTCCAGTCAAATGGAGAGACTCAGATCCACTCCAAAACCCGCTACCGTTCGGTTATCCGAACCTGATACAAAACTGTCTCTGAAACCAATACTGTTGAACCAAAAATATCCACCCTAAACCCGCCCCTCTATCATCCTTACTTGAACCCTGCATAAATTTACTCAAATTTACAAAACAAAACTAGCTTGACCTTGATCAAATTACAAAAAATAAGCATCAACATTTATGTCTTCAATTAAATTTACAATAAAAATATATTTCATAATTAATACGGAGTAGTACTATCTTTTATCCTAAAATGTTACTGTAAATCTTTTTCGTATATATACCACTCTTCAAAATGTAAATCGCTTTGGTCCTTAAAAGCAAAAAGAGAATCGCATCTTTTTATAGACAGAGAGCATATGATCAATCAATAATTTTTTTTGAAGGGCTCGGTGGGGGAAAACCCCACCACCTTTTTTTATATAAATTGGTAAATATAAGTCATAGGCGCACGAGCGGTGCAAAGAGGAGCTAACAAAGCTCAAAAAAAAGGGCAAAGAAGAGCTAAGCTATATTCTCTAACCAAAGATTCAAAGCGTATATACAATTAATCAATAATTAATAATTTTTATGGCAAATTTGAAACCAGAGCGAGTGCAGCGGCAGACCCAAAGATCCGATGACCCTGGTGCACGCTGAGGTATTTGTCATAGCACGTTACGTTGTGCGGCAAGCTTAAAAGCACGTGATAGCACCTTTGAGTTTCTCTCTGGGTCTACTACAGTGGAACGGTCACCAAACCGGCTGAGACTTGTCAGCGTTTTCTGATTGGAAAACATAATGAATCATGTGGGCCGGGTCTTATTGGGATGTGTTTGTAAAAACGTGACTCTTCACGTCAACGGTCTCTCATAAGTTAGGTAGACCAGAGCGTGAGCGTCTCCAGTTAATTTGACCCTGTAATTGACAAGGAGAGATAAAACGTAAAATTCTAAAACCTGCCGGTGTAGTACTAGACAGTTCCTCATATATGGCTACATAGCCGATCCGATCAGGGCATTGACTAGAAAGTCAACATCCAACAAACTGATAAATAAATATGAATGAATAAAGCAATCGATCATGACATGATATGAATAACTAGGACAAAGATAAGTATATATCATTCATGATACGTGCTATGATACTTAAAACAGTAAAGAATTAGCTGAATCGGCTATTCTAATACACGTGAGAAGCACAAAGCCGTTAGCCGATCTAGTCTAATCCATACAATATATAAAGATCCAACATGCGTTGTAATAATTTAGATTAAAACTAATAGATCTACTAAACCCGTGAATTTGAAATCCTCAGACTAAGTAATCGTCGGATCAAGTCTTGTCCAAGCAAGCTCAGCAAACCAACTAGCCTTAAGCAGACACATGCACACAATGTTATGAGTAAAGCTCTGGTAAATTGGCTAATTTGCTGATACTGACATGAGAACAAACTAGGTGTACAGACAGCCTCACAACAAAAACTGCTAACCAATCTATCCTAATGAGATTGGTGACTTAACCCGCTGCAACCGCTAAAAAGGAAAGCTTAACAAGCTCTATTATAAAACCATCTATACCCTAGAACGTGCCACATGTCACGAACAAGATTGATACGATCTAGCTAATGCAAGCACGAGATCGACCATCAAGGCAAGAGAATAAACATGATAAATATTGATGACAATCGAATCTAAGAAGATATAAGCCAAATCTACCAATCTTGATCGGACAATGATATTGTTGTAATAAAATAACAATGTAAAACAGACAACATCGATAACGTAATGAATCTACTAGGTTGTCAAGTCTAATAGAGCCGATAACTAGCCATGTTAACGCATACAATAGGAGGTCGAACCGGCCCTATTAAACGAAAACATGAGCCGTTAGCCGTGTCAATGCATAGAAAGAGGTCGAACCAGCCAAATCAAGCATAAACGTAAGCCACGTAGCTGTATTGATGTATAAATAGGAGGTCGAACCGGCCCTATCTAACACAAATACAAACCATGACTGTACTTACAGCAAACCAGAGGTTGGACGACCCGATGCAACCTATCTTGATGAAGAAACTCGTCGAGATCCTAAAACTAAAGGTTTATGACCGGAGCCGAAAGATTGTATTAATCGATTGATCTACTTGATACAATAGCCGGGGTACATATTTATAGCGTAGACTAACGGACCTCTGATGACCCCGTACGTGACTTGCCTAGTATCTAAATACAAGGAATATTAAAATACATAGACTCTAATTTCCTTATGTAGAGTCTTAACGTTGAAGTTTTATTGGCCGACGCATCTCTTCTATTCTGGCTTGACCGGCTAGTATCTTGTGTTGACGCACCCGTATACGGCCATGAGACCCAGCCTTCTATGTACGTGCCCTTGCTTGTTAAGCAAATATAATATTCCATCTGATCGGATATCTTCCAGAGTCTCATGTGGGCACGATTTCCTTTTCCTTGCATGGCCGATCCTGGACACGTTCTCCATAATAGTCTGATACAGTGTATACGCACCTCCACGATGGACTGGATATATGTGTCTATGCACATATATTTGACAGATGCCTTTAGCTTTCCTTGCATCATGATGTCGTCCATACTGTATGCAGCTTAGAGTCTGAAAACCAATCAATCTCTAGGCAAATAAGCATGCATGCCATACGGGCGCCATCTTGCTTGTTTGGCCCTTCGGCACTTCAGCTTGTATGTATATCTGCATATATTTCTCGTGCTCGATCTCGTTGGTCCATCAGACGTCATATCTTGCTTAGAATATTTTTCTTGCCAACGGTATTTTTTGACTGGCCAAATTTTGGTGCAAACAGGATGTTGTTATTATATCCATTTCAATCCATATTCTAGAGTGAATTGGGACGAAGCTTTGTTTAGATTTTACTCAAACCATTCTAAATTATAAAATGTTTGACTTTGTCAACTTTAAATTTGACCACTCATCTTATTAAAAAAAATATAAAAAATAATTAAAAATATAAATTATTCTTAAATAACTTTTATTAATAAAGAAATTCATGTAAAAAAATAATAATTTAAATAAATTTTTAAATAAGACGAACGGTCAAATTTAATATCAAAAATAAAATAATTTGTGATTGAGAGAGTGCAGGGGATGCGAATGGAATGGATATCTCGGCTCGGCCGTGCCACGCTTTGGTAATCATCACGGCAGATTGTGGTGCTGCTGTCCGTGGGACGGACAGAGTGCTTGCCGTGCCGGAATTCAGTTCAGTTAACATTAACCTAATTACTGCTGGGCTCGTAACACTGTCATCGAGATATCGCCCTTTTTTTGACTCGAAAGGTGTTTGGGTGCTAGCGTCACTGCACATGATGACATTGGCTATTTGGGTTTGATGGTTCGCATGGTCTGCCATACTCGGGCTTCACGCACGCATATGCGCGCTTGCCTTGTGTTTGAGGGCAACAAAGATTCTAGCTACGCGACACCACTGGACTAGATTTATATACTTAAGTAAAAGGCAGTAGTCAGCACAGCAAATGAAGCTGATGAACGAACCAGGTGTGTAGCGTCAATCAATTATGGCTTATGGCTAGGAGCATTTATGAGAAATAATCCAGGGGGATTGATGACCGGCCAATTGGCCATCATCGCTTTGTATAGTTCTTATAAACTTGTAATCTGTTAGTAAGACTTCTCTCAGCTTCTTGCCGCTAATACAAAGTTGTTTGTTGTAGGAAAAAAACCACATGAGTTTTGGGGGTGTTTGGCTGATAATCTTGAATTAATTACCATCCTACCTTTGTATTGTTTAACTCTACTCCTAGTTAATGAAAAATGTGCTTTGGCATGATCGCGGAAAAAAACAGATTGACCATCATAACAGATGTCGCCAAGAGTAGTTTTTTTACTGCCTCTTACTGGGTACAGTTATAGTATATGTTCAGCGTACAAACTCACACATTGACACCTCACACACACTACTATGCACGCCTGCAGACCTACAAGTACACACAGAAGAAATCGCGTCCTTCTAGAGATCGACGGAACCGCAGAGCTCCGTAGACGACGGACACGTCGTACTGACCATCGTGTCTTCACGCGAGGGAGGCAACGTGATTTTATTCGGGAACACGGTTCCCGGTGGTAATGGTGGTTCGAACCCACAATCGGTGGCTCCACAACCTGGAGGCTTCACCGTCCGAGCTAGCGCTGGTTCCCTCGCCAAGAGTAGTTAATCACCGAAGGAACAAGGCTTTACCGGATCGCTAATCATGTGGGCCATGTGGCCGTTGCGCAGGAGACAGAGGTAACGTAGATCGGCTGAGCCGGCATCTACACCTGGGTCTATGACAACAATCCCATCCAAACCCCTGCTGTCCATAGCAAGGCCTTGCTTGGTCCCCCCTGGAAAGGCATGGAAAGCATGAACATGAAGGTAAGGTTGTCTGGAGAAACTGTTAGGAATATGCCCTAGAGCTAATCATGTAGATGATGATATTTCGATTGTATCGATGATTAATAATGTGTTCATTGAATATCTATTATAGACAACTTGTATTGATTGGTGATTATGTGAATTGTTTGTGAAACTCAATTACTTGAATGGTTATTCTAAAGTTGTCCCTGGTCGGCGTTCTTGTGAGAACACACTTGAATATTAGACCAGCACATGTATTAGTTGATGGCTATGTTTCACAAGTCATGGACATGGAGAAGTCAAATTAATAATGTGGGCACATGTGAGACATGTAGGCTGGACTGACCCGACATGAGAAAGTCTCTATTCACGTCATGTACGTTATGTCCTTAGACCTAAGATTGTGGTATGTACTCAAGATGTGAAACGGCCTACTTAGGGACTATTAAACGCTACTCCGTAACTAGATAGTTATAAAGATGGTCTTCGGGTGGTCGGGAAGCATGCTATGAGACATAGACAATCAAGATGGAATTTGCCCCTCTCTACGCGAGAGAGATATCACTGGATCACTCAAGTGATTGGATCAACAAATGCATGGCCGTGCTTGGGTTAAGTGTTAACCCAAGAGTTGAACCATATATCAAGTGGCAAAGGGAATAACTTGTATGTGGTTGTAGTGGTTCGTCTGATATGATCTTTGCGTGCACATAGGAGTTGTCACGCCTTGCTAGAGGCCGCTGTCAACTATTGGGCGAGTAGGAGTACTCGGCCCATGTCAATGTGTGCGTGAACCCATAGGGTCGCACGCTTAAGGGGCTGGAAGCCTAATTCAGGTTGGACCCGAATTAGACAAGGCTTAGGGTTACTAATGGGCCTCCAACTCGTGAGCTCATTGAGGACGCCTATATAAGCAAGGGGTAGGGGCACGGTCAGGGTGACACACACCTTTGGCAGCCGTCGTCACCCTTCCCACGCTCGCGCCTTCTGCTCCTCGCGAAACTAGCAGTCCGGAGGCGCATCGCTTCTTCCCTGCACGTGTGGGATTCCTCAGAGGTGCTGCATCTGGAGCACTGGGACGAACCGCACAAGAGGATTGAGGTGATGGATGACCACGCAACTGCACTGCCTGCTGTGACACGTACGACTACATCGAGTCGTCTTCCGCTGCACCTGCGCGTCTAGTGGTAATCCCGTAACCTGTAACTAGCAGTAGATCCTGGTTTATGAGGTCGAAAAGTTTTATTTTTTGGCGAGCGTAGCACCCTCATAACCCTTCAGTGGTATCGGAGCTGTTACTACCTTGTTATAGGTTCATTTTTATGCATATGGTGATATGCGTGGTTGTAGATGAGTCTCTAACCTTGGTTCGTCATCTTGCCGTGTTGGTCTTGAAACGATCTACTCGTACCGGTCGGAATTCCGCCATTCAAATTAAGTGATTCATGTAAATCCAGTCATGGTGAGTTAGAGATTAATCAGATTGATCGAATTGAACCCTAGGCCAAGTGCCAAGCGCATATGATGCACGACGGTGGTAGATGGAATTTACTGTCGGGCGTCGGTTTGCCGAGAAAAGTGCTGTTCGGTAAAATAGCCGTAACTTTTGAACTGTAACTCGGATTGAGACGAACTCTAAATGAAAATCGTAGAGAACAAAATTTTACATCTGGTTCTCTACAGCTTTGCCACATTCAATGAAATTAGAATTTCGAAATAAGGCTTGGAAAATAGAGTTTTCAGCGTTGCAAGATTAGACGTCGGATTTGGATAACTCTGTTTTGCACGTATTGATGACTGGTATAGCCCTTATATGTATGTGATGCATGTATATATTTAATTCATGGCTTGCATGTCATGAGGACAATATGGGCAGGAGCCACATACATATTGTCAAAATTAATGTAATGGCCTCTGTGCCAATCTGTGATGATCTATCCGCGACTATGTAATTTCATTTTACTTGCGCTAGTAGCAGCTAGTCTTGCGGAATCATCACTGAAAGATGGCATACTCGAATCATGGAGATGGAGATCACCGTGATGCACAGATTGATGGAGATGGAGATCCCCAAAGGAATAATGGGCTATACCAAGTTATGTCTGTGTTATGCCATTCTTACTATGTTCTACTTTCACATGCTATTATGTTTTTGTCTACATGAGTGCGGTAGTGAAGTAGAACGATCCTTCAGCAATGTTTAAGTTGAATGCTTCCCCAAACCTTGCACTGTCATAAGTCTTGTATAATCAGTAGTGGGTCTATGAAATTAGGGTGCCACTGGTTTTTCTCGACTAGACAGGTTCGTATCGGATACTTACTGCAAGAAGATTTGGTTACTTAAACAAGATCATCGTAACGGTTAGGGACCTTGGAGCATGGGTAGGTTGAGCGTAGCATAGAGATGCTACCCAACAATGAGACTCATATGTGATATGATTAGCAAGGTGTTGCTTACCGATCTACCATGTCTTCTAGCGGTGATGCTAAAGCTCAGTAGTTGACTTGTTAGTTGTGGGTCTTGAATCACTAAGTATCAGTTGAGGGATATCGATTTTAGTGGGAGTAGATTTTATTTTGATATAATTTACTCTTTCATGGATACATTGTCTTAGTATTTTATGTTACTTTTGTTGTAGATGGTCGCTCGCAATCAACCATTTTCTTTGCGTACAATTCTTGAGAAAGATAAGTTGAATGGAACAAATTACGTGGATTAGATCCGTAACCTGAGAATTATTCTCAGGGCTAAGAAAAAGGAAGATATTCTAGACACCCCATTACCAGATGAGCCTGAGGAGAGTGCTCCTGCTGTTGAGAAAAATGCTTACAAGAAAACATGTGATGTGGATCTTGAAGTGAGTTGCCTCATGCTTGCTTGTGTGGAACCTGATCTATAGATGCAGTTCGACAACAATCATTCAACGAACGATATAATTGTGGCGCTTGAAGATACGTTCCAAACTCAAGCGCGGACTGAAAGGTTAAATGTCTCTAAGGCGCTTGCAGAAACCAAGCTAGCAGAGAGCGCAGCTGTTGGTCCACATATAATCAAGATGGTTGGTTACACTCAGAGGTTGGAGAAGCTAGGCTTCCCAATTGGCCAAGAGTTGGCAACTGATTTCATTCTTTCATCTCTTCTGCCCAGTTATGGAAACTTTATTTCGAATTACCATATGCATGGGGCGGAGAAGGGCTTGAATGAACTATGTGGCATGCTGAAAATAGCAGAGGCTGACATCAAGAAAGCAGGAGGTGGCCAAGTGTTGGTAGTTCAAAACAGGCCTAACTTTAAGAGAAGGAAGGGCAATTGGAAGAAGAAGGGCAAGGCTAAAGATGAGATCTCTAAGCCAAACCAATCATCTTCCAAGAATGAACCACTTGCAAAGAATGATGAATGCTTTCATTGTAAGGGAAAAGATCACTAGAATAGGAACTGCAAGGTGTACTTGATGTCCTTAAAGAAGGATGGCGGTAGTAAAGGTACTTCCGCTCATACACTTGTTGCTCATGTTACAGACATTTTCCTCGCTAACTCTTATATCAATTCTTGGGTATTTGATACCGGATCGGTTGCTCATATTTGCAATACGATGCAGGGAATGATAAGAAGTAGAAGCGTGGAGAAAGGAGAAGTTGATTTTCGCGTGGGCAATAATGCAAGAGTTGCTGCATTGAACGTCAGGACGATGCAACTTCCCTTGCCGTCAGGATTTATTTTGGAATTGAATAATTGTTATTTTGTTCCTAGTTTAAGTCAAAACATTGTGTCACCTTCATACTTGATGAAGGATGGTTATTCATTTGTGAGTAAAGACAATGGTTGTGTGATCTTAAAGAATGATGTGTTTGTGGCTTATGCATTCATTGTGAATGGGTTATTTATTTTAAATCTTGATGATGCACCTGTCTGTAATGTTAGTGCTAAACGGCCTCGGCTTAATGAGTTAAGTCCTACCTATATGTGACATTGTCGTTTGGGTCATAAAGTGAGAATCACGTGAAGAGGCTCCATGATGATGGTCTTCTAACTTCGTTTGATTTTGAATCATACGAGACATGTGAGGCTTGCTTGCTAGGCAAGATGACCAAGGCGCCATTCAAAGGATTTCCTGAGAGGGCATCTGACTTGTTGGAACTTGTATATACTAATGTATGTAGACCAATGAGCATGACAACTAGAGGCGGATTTTAATACTTCATAACTTTTACTGATGACTTTAGTAGATATGGATATGAATACCTAATGAAGCATAAGTCTGAAACATTTGAAAAGTTCAAAGAATTTTAGAATGAAGTAGAGAATCAACGTGGCAACAAGATCAAGGCCTTGCGATCTGATCGTGGAGGCGAATATCTAAGTCACGAGTTTAGCAATCATCTTAAGAGTTGTGTAATTGTTCCACAGCTTACGCCACCTGAAACGCCTCAGAGAAACGGCGTGTTCGAGTGACGTAATCAGACCTTGTTGGACATGGTTCGGTCTATGATGAGCCAGTCGGACCTACCTTTATTGTTTTAGGGGTACGCTCTAGAAATAACCGCTTTCACATTGAATAGGGTACCATCTAAGTCCGTAGTTAAGACACCATATGAGATGTGGACTGGTAAGAGTCCTAGTTTGTTTTTTTTGAAAATTTGGGGTTGTGAAGTATATGTCAAACGACTTATATCAGATAAACTAACACCCAAATCGGACAAGTGCTTTTTCGTGGGATATCCAAAGGAAACTTTAGGGTATTATGTCTATACCGGTCAGAGGGCAAAGTGTTTGTTACTCGAAACAGTGTTATCTTAGAGAAAGAGTTTCAGAAAATAATGGAAAAAAGGTGTATTTTGAAGAAGTTCAAGATGAGCCAGTAGGGACTGACTCTACGAGTGATGCTAATGTAGCAAAGCAAGTTGAGACACCCGTGGCAGTGGAGACACCACCACAACCATGAAGATCAGTGAGACTTCGCGCATTGCATGGGGATTTATTATTGTTAGACGATAACGAACCTGCGGATTATGCGGAAGCTATGATGGATGCAGATTCTGAGAAATGGCAAAGTGCCATGAGATCCGAGATAGATTCCATGGGAGACAATCAAGTTTGGAACTTGGTTGACCCGCTTGATGGGGTTAGACCCATAGAGAGCAAATAGATCTTTAAGAAGAAGAAGGATATGGACGAAAATGTTCACGTCTATAAAGCTCGACTTGTCGCAAAAGGTTTTTGACAAGTTCAAGGAATTGACTACGACGAGACGTTCTTGCCAGTAGCGATGCTTAAATCTATTCGGATCATTCTAGCAATTGCTACATATTTTGATTATGAGATATGGCAGATGGATGTGAAAACAGCCTTTCTAAATGGGTATTTAGAAGAGGACGTGTATATGATATAGTCCGAAGGTTTTGTTGATCCTAATAATGTTGAAAAGATATGCAAGCTTAAGAAATCTATTTATGGGCTAAAGCAAGCATCTCGGAGTTGGAATATTCGTTTTGATGAGGTAGTCAAAGGGTTTGGCTTCCGTCAGAATGAAGAAGAACCTTGTGTTTACCAAAAGGTAAGTGGGAGTGCTGTTGTGTTTTTGATCTTATATGTGGATGACATACTATTGATTGGGAATGATATTCCTATATTGCAATCTATAAAGACTTCACTAAATAATAGTTTTTGTATGAAGGATTAAGGTGAAGCAGCATACATCTTAGGAATTAAGATCTATAGAGATAGGTCGAGAAGGCTAATAGGATTAAGCCAAGACACGTACATTGACAAGGTGTTGAAATGGTACAACATGAAACAGTCCAAGAAAGGGTTCTTGCCTAAGTCACATGGTATGCGCTTTAGTGACAAGCAGTGTCCTTCATCAGATGAAGAGCGCAACCGCATGAGTAAGGTTCCATATGCTTCGGCCGTTGGTTCCATCATGTATGCTATGATATGTACTCGTCTAGATGTCTCATATGCTCTAAGTGTTGCAAGCAGGTACCAAGCTAATCCGGGTGAACCTCATTAGACGCTTGTTAAGAACATCCTAAAGTACTTACGAAGGACTAAGGATGTGTTCCTAATCTATGGAGGTGATGAGGAGCTCGTTGTAAATGGTTACACCGATGCTAGCTTCCAAACTGACGGGGATGACTCACTATCTCAATCAGGTTTTGTGTTCACAATAAATGGTGGTGCAGTTAGCTGGAAAAGTTCCAAACAGGAGACAGTGTCCGATTCTATAGCAGAAGTCGAGTACATTACAGCTTCTGGCGCTGCAAAGGAAGGTGTTTAGTTGAGGAGGTTCCTCATTGAGCTTGGTGTATTTCTGAATACATCGGACCCATTGAATTTATATTGTGATAACAATGGGGCGATTGCACAGGCTAAGGAGCCTAGGGATCAGCAGAAGAACAAACATGTACTTCGAAAGTTTTATCTCATTCGAGAGTTTGTGAAACGAGAAGAGATCAAATTGTGCAAAATACATACGGATTTAAATGTAGCAGATCCTTTAATAAAGGCTCTTCTACAGCCTAAGCATGAGGCGCACATAAGGTCTATGGGGATTAGACATCTAAGAGATTAACTCTAGTGCAAGTGGAAGACTGTTGGGAATATGCCCTAGAGCTAATCATGTAGATGATGATATTCCGATTGTATCCATGATTAATAAAGTGTTCATTGAATATCCATTATAGACAACTTGTATTGATTGGTGATCATATGAATTGTTTGTGAAACTCAATTACTTGAATGGTTATTCTAAAGTTGTCCTTGATCGGCGTTCTTGTGAGAACACACTTGAATATTAGACCAGCACATGTATTAGTTGATGGCTATGTTTCACAAGTCATGGACATGGAGATGTCAAATTAATAATGTGGGCACATGTGAGACATGTAGGCTAGACTGACCCGACATGAGAAAGTCTCTATTCACGTCATGTACGTTATGTCCTTAGACCTAAAATTATGGTATGTACTTAAAATGTGAAACGGCCTACTTAGGGACTATCAAACGCTGCTCCGTAACTGGGTAGTTATAAAAGTGGTCTTCGAGTGGTCGGAAAGCATGCTATGAGACATAGACAATCAAGATGAAATTTGCCCCTCTCTACGCGAGAGAGATATCACTGGATCACTCAAGTGATTGGATCAACAAATGCATGGCCGTGCTTGGGTTAAGTGTTAACCCACGAGTTGAACCATATATCGAGTGGCAAAGGAAATAACTTGTATGTGGTCATAGTGGTTCGTCTGATTTGATCTTTGCGTGTACATAGGAGTTGTCACGCCTTGCTAGAGGCCGCTGTCAACTATTGGGCGAGTAGGAGTACTCGGCCCATGTCAATATGTGCGTGAACCCATAGGGTCGCACGCTTAAGGGGCTGAAAGCCTAATTCGGAATGGACCCAAAATAGATAAGGCTTAGGGTTACTAATGGGCCTTTAACTCATGAGCTCATTAGGGACGCATATATAAGCAAGGGGTAGGGGCGCGGTCAGGGTGACACACGCCTTTGGCAGTCGCCGTCGCCCTCCCCACGCTCGCGCCTTCTGCTCCTCGCGGACCTAGCAGTCCGGAGACGCATCGCTTCTTCCCTGCACGTGTGGGATTTCTCGGAGGTGCTGCATCTGAAGCACTGGGACGAACCGCGCGAGAGGATTGAGGTGACGGACGACCACGCAACTGCACTGTCTGCTGCGACGCGTACGACTACATCGAGTCGTCTTCCGCTGCACCTGCGCGTCTAGTGGTAATCCTATAACCTGTAACTAGCAGTAGATCCTGGTTTATGAGATCGAAAAATTTTATTTTCTGGCTAACGTAGCACCCTCGTAACCCTACGGAAACTACTCTCACGATAGAACTGGCTCGATTTGGTGCGGCTTCAGCCAATGAGCTGCACTTCGTCCAGAAGAGAGATGAGAAAAGTTTCCTAGCTAGACATGCTTGAATTAGAGGCATCGTGATTCTAGAATGTAGAGTGTAGCAGCAGGTCGGTAGCACTTGGGTTGGGCTTTTTTGGTTGTAGCTAGATGCCTGGGACTGTGTACTGCGGTCAGACCCTTGCCCATGTCTGAGTGCTTAAAGCCAAACTGAACCGTGCCGTGCATGGCGCCTTCCCCTGCGGTAACTGTCACCGAAGACTCAACCATGCATTTTATCGCACGGTTTCTGAGAATCTACATAAAAAGAATAATCATAATAGTTTTATTAAATTTTGGAATTCTAAAAAATTTATGAGTCAGGATCTCTCTAAAATCTAAATCGTTTGAACAAGATACGAGGCATTTGAGATTTCTTTGTATTCAAATTTTTAGAATCCAAATAATTCAAACCGGTAGTTTATACCCGGCTTTGGGAGTGTAAGGCAAGGTCTGCGATTGCCTTTGGTGTACAACGACGTCGAGCTCCATGCGGTTTATATATCCCGATTCCCGACCACCACCGTGCACATGCTCCTCTCCGACTATAAATAGCCTGGGCTTAGCTGGTTCACTGAAGTCTGAAGCGTGAACCGTGTGTGGACCATGCTGAAATTGGAACGCTGGCTGTACGTGGAGCATGAAGCGTGGGCTCGTTGAGAGATTTTGATTGGTTGCAGCTTTTTGTCCGTGTGCGCCGTGTCCATGCTTTTCACAGTGGACCACGGTGTGTAGGTCCTGGTCCCAGGGGAACTCGGCTCCATCGATCGTTAGCCCTATTCACAATGGCATCTTTATCTACTGGATCCCCCTCCGACCCATTTTGTCGCCTCCTGTCTCCCTCCCATTTGCGCCACTCAAAATATTCCGTTAGTATGTAACTAATTGTGACGAAAATAACAGCTAACCTACTCGATCGCTCCATCCTAGTTAGTCAGAGGTAAGGCTGTCGATCTTTTGCTATAGGCTCGTTATTTTGTCTCAAAATCACTTAGGTACCTTGTGTTCTCGATCGAAGAACTCACCACCACAAGTGTTGTTGGACGACTTCCCCAGGGAGCGCGACACATCTTTTGAAGATACTGTTTTGGTCGAAGATGCGTCTGATGAGGAAGAAGCTGAGATCGATATGTGCGTGGCACTTGAGGACCCTATCGTCATGTCCTTAGATGAGAAGCGTGACACAGCTGGGATGGATCACGACGTGAGTCTTCGTTTTGCCCAAGTGTTCATCTCGCACAACCCAATGTGCTAGATGATTTGGGCATTGTTGGGAAGGATGGGATAGCTTGATGATGATGCAATGTTGTAAGGTCCAAATGGCTAGAGGGGGTGAATAGTCTAATAAATTTTTTTGCAAATACACTAGACCACTTGTTAGACTAAGAGATAGCGCAATTGCAATGCTAGAGCTTCAATTACATCTATGCAAGCCTTTCTAACAAGTCTAGCAAATCTAAACAAGATAACTCTAGACACTTTACTAAACTAGCAAGAGCAAAAATATGAACAAGTAAAAGCTACACAATCTAACAAGTTCTACTCAATATCTACCAAGACAAACAATGTATGAACAAAGATATAAAGCTAGATACAAGAGAGGGGGATTGGATTCTTATACCGACGCAAAGTGTAGACGGCCAATCACCCAATCAAGATAACCACACAAGAGAATCCTCGGTAATCACAATATTGACACAATGATTTTTTACCGAGGTTCACTTGCTTCCTGGCAAGCTAGCCCTTGTTGTGACGATACACTTGCTTGGAGAGGTGCTTGCTCAATTGGCTCTCAATGCCAAATACCGCTGCCGGGAGCCGCACTCTCAACATAAGACAAGGATCCTCCAAGCCACGCGCAATCCACTATAGTATCCTTTCGTGAATTCCCGCGGGGAAGGACCAAGAACCCCTCACAAGATCACCGGGTGTGGCCTCGAACAATCTCCACCTCGAGCTCAACACCCCGCTGCCTCCAAACTGTCTAGGGTGACGGGAATCACCCAAGAGTAATAAGAACTCCGCAACGAACTCGAAGAACAAGTGCCTCTAGATGCAACTCTCAATGCTCAGCACTTGATTCTCACTCAATCTCACTCTAGATGAACAATCAAGTCAAGAGATGAGTGGGGGGAGGTTCTCTCTAGCTCAATGGATGATCAAAGATGTTAGAATGGGCAAGAGTTGTCTCCTCAACAGGCCACACTTCTATTTATAGCCTCCACAAAAGTTCCAACCATTATGCACTTCGGGGGTTCACCATACACGCGTTGGACGCGTCTGCTCTCTGGCAGTCGACCGTTGGTGTCTTTGCGTTCAAACTCAGTCACCACGTCAGCATCCGGCGCCGCATCTGGCATCTCCAATACAGCGCGTTCGGCACTGCGTCCGTCAACTCGGGCCACTGAGGTGCAGCTCTGGTAGCGTCCGGTGGGCGCCGGACGCCCAGTCCGCGTCCGGCCTTCACTTCAAGGCTGAAGCCTCCGCTGACATCACATCAAAGCGCTGGACGCTCCCGCGCTGAAGTAGGGCGTCCGGCGGTCGAGTCCGGCGATCAGGCGCGCGCAGTCCTCTATCAAGCGTCGGACGTCCGGCGCTACTGGCCGTGCATCTGGCCCAGCGTTCGGCGACCTCCTTAATTTGTAGCCTGTTCTGTGTCGCGTCCGACGCAACAGCCCGCGTCCAGTGCCACCCAACTGGCGTGTCCGACCAGTTGCAGAAGCAGCTAACTTCGTCGTTTTGTCATCGTCGTCGCGCCATCGCCAATCCAAGTCAAACCACTTGCCTTAGGGTGTCAACTCCAACATGTAGAACACTCTCGATCACATGAGTTAGCATTTCATCACATGAAATAGGGCAAGTGTTAGCTCTCTAGTTAGTCTCTCATATGCATCATGCAAAGTCGAACCTAGAGGCACTTGGACCACGAATTCAACTATGAATTCCCCTCTTGATAGTTGGTTATCAATCCTAAACGTGATCACACTCTCTATAGTGTCTCGATCACCGAAAGGGAAAAACACCCATCTCTTGATACCTTAGCCTTGAGCCTCGATGCTTGATCATCACCATGAAAAGTCCATCACCAAGTCCTAGGCCTCACCATCATGTTGCTATGTGTCTAGTCACACTTAGAGAAAAGCATTAGCAACATTGGGTGTCATCAATTATCAAAACCAAACACGAGATTTCAAATGCAAGACGTCGTAGACTGTTCAAAGGAACTATTGCCGCTAGACGTCCTCATTTCATTGATGGGTTTAAAGGGTCCATGCATTTTTATTCCAGTTTTATTTTCATATTTGTGGTTTTACCCTTGTTTTCGGATGAACAATTTGACAATTTTGATATGGAATATAACATCAAATGTAATTCAAGTTTTGAACGGAACAAATATAACATCAAGTCTTGATTAGTACAACAAAAATTGTAGTACAAATAATCATTGCAAAGTAGTGCCACCGTCCCAATGAAAAAATACAGCAACTGCCACCATCAATTACAAATTTGAGTAGTATATCAATCTTGTGAACACCTGCAAGTCCGCAACATATATAGATCAGGGTTGGGAGGTAGGGGGAGGTGCCGCAGCTACCACGCCAGCCAGCCAGGGGGAGGTGGGCGACGGGGTGGCGGGAGAGCCCACAACAGCGGCTGAGAGGTCCTAAATGGGGGGGGTGGGGGGATAGCCGATAAAAATTTCTTGCAAAGCACTAAATCAAAGGATTAGTACTTAAGATGGCAAAGCTCATTTGCACTAGCTCAATTAAACTATGAAAGCCACCTAAACAATTCTAGCAAGATAGGCTATGATCTCTAATCACACCAACAATCCTAGGATGCTAAAAAACTTCCAGAGAGCAAGATAACTACAACTGAGCTACACTAGAAGCTAAACTAAACAACAAGCACTACAAGGTATCTCCATGAATGTAAGTGCAAGAGAGGGGATTGGCCGCCGATGTAGAGGTGATGAACCAATCAATAATAATCACAAACACAAAGCTCTACTACAAAAAAGAACTTCCGCAGCGTTGCATTTGGCCCTCCGTGGTGGACACAATTTTTGCCCGTCACGGTAAATCGCATGATTTACCATGGCAGGCACAATTTTCAGTAACCGCAGCAGGCCTTTTGCCCGTCACAGTAAATAGATTTACTGCAACGGGCTTTTTAAGATGCCTGCTGCGGAAAATACCCATTTACCGCAGTGGACATCTTAAAAGGCCCGTTGCGGTAAATCTATTTACCGTGGCGGCCATGTTATATGGCCCGCCATAAAAACTGCTGGTCCAGCTTGGAGCCTAGGAAAAAGCCCAATGCGCTGTCTTATTGGGCCTCATATATAAACAGGAGTTAGGGTTTTCATTCTCAGCATCACTCAGTCTCTCCTCTTCACACCCGCAGGCTTCTCCTCTCTCAGAGCCGTAATCGACCGAGCCCGCTTCTCCTCTCCACGCACCCGCTTCTCCTCTCCGACGCAATCCCTCCCCTCTCCCTGGCGGCATTCCCCCGTTCATCCCATGGCAGTGCGGACCCCGTTCCTCCCATGGCGGCGCTCCACCTCCCCTCCTCTCCCCCGGCCGTGGCGACGCGAGGCGCTGGGCGAGGCACGAGGGGAGGCGACGCTACTCATGTGGTTGGAGGGCGGCTCATGCGGCACTCTTCTCACGGGCAGAGAGCGGCGCAAAGGACGGCACGGCAGCACTGCTCGTGTGTGTGGAAGGCACCGCAGCGGCGCTGCCCTCTCGATCCGCAGCGATGGTGGTGGTGGCGCCTCTCCTCCGGCCAGGCGCATTGGGAGTGGCCGGATCCGCAGCGGCGCGACCCGCCTCCCTCTCCGGCCGGCGTGGACCCTCTCCCCTTCCTCTCCCACCTCCAGCCGGCGTGGAGGCCCCGATGATGGCGGTGGATCCGGCGAGCAGTGCTAGGGTTCCATATCCGAGGTAGATGAGTTCATCTCTCTCTCGTCCTTGCATCTGACACTGCTGCTGAACCCCGTCCGATGCCACCATCCAACACCTTTTGTGTAGCTCTCGTCGATCAAATCTCAACAATATTGTCTCATGTGCCAATACCAAATGTATACATCTCAAGTGTACGTGCGTTGACATTTTTCAAAACCATTTTAAGGCAGTATGTTAGTGCACTAGATCCTAAATGCATATGCTCGTGGATTAGACCTAGTGGCACTTGAATGTGCAGATAATCGTGATTTCCCTTCTTTACAGTACGGCTGTCTATACTAAATTAGATCACACTCTCTATAGTGTCTCAATCACCAAACCGAAAAGCCCTATCAAGATATACTTTCACCTTGATCTCCATGGGCTCTCCTTGGTTCATTGGAGCTTGATCATGACACCATGTCCATCACCATGATCTTTTGGTCATCTCCATGCCACCATGTTCCTTCATCACATGTTGTTAATATATTCTACATACACTTAGTGAAATCATTAGCAACTAGGTGTGTCATCAATTAGCCAAAACCAAACAAGAGCTTTCAATCTCCCCTTTTTGGTAATTGATGAAAACCTTCACAAAGATATTAAATTAAATTCAATATGAACTTGAGTTGCTTTTCCAAAGCATTTTGGTCATGAATCAAATTTGGACAACCATTTCAAATTTGATTTTGGTAGTATTAGCTCCCCCTACATATGTTCATTCATGTGTTTGGTTCAATTCATCACATATGTATAGATAAGAATTGTGAGAGAGTTATTACTATCAAAATG
>CM041635.1:35756338-35769501 GCA_023333625.1 Bothriochloa decipiens | reverse complement strand
ATGTATGTATGTATGTATGTATGTATGTATGTATGTATGTATGTATGACGGCCGATGGCACGTACGATCTGTATTGATGATGCAATCTATATATTATATTACCTTCTTAAATAGAACTGAGGCATTGATTCTTTTTTATTTTGTGAAATAAAATAAACAAGGGCTTTGCAAAAAAACACCCGCCTGATTTTATCCCGACGTCAGGCGACGCTCCTATCCATTCGATCATCATCACCCGTCTGCAGCAACAGCGTTGTTTGAATTGCACCCTCCAACAAGGTTTCAGGCGCCTGAAACATAGGATACGTGAATAAGTAAATACAAGCTTAAAAAAAAGAAAAAATTTCTCCAAATCCAGTAATCTTGGGAGAGAACATGAATCGAGCAGGCCTTTCCGTCCTCTTTTTTTGTTCATGCACGACAGCGGCTTACGGCACGGCAAAGGTCAGCGGGCCTCGAACTTCATTCGTAGTCATGTGTTGAACTGGATATGTATATTTGCGAATTGATCGTAGATCAGTTGGTCAGGTTTCTATGGTGGAACCTATGCATCTAGGTTTAAGTCCTTGACTTTAGTACGAATGCTTGCATTTTCGTAGATTTATTCTAAAAAATTTTGATATCATGCTTGAAGTGGTAAGCGACATTCCCATCGCCAGTGATGACTTCAGGAATTTTTAGTTGTCAACCTAGTCTTCCGAAGATGCTTATAGGGGTAGAGTTTTATATACGTGTGTTCATAGAGATGAGTATGCATGTATGTTGTGGGTATCTAAATTGTATTGTGTAATTCTACAAGAAAGTTATAGATTTATTTAAATGTATGCATAAAAAAAGTTATAGATTTATTTAACAAGCATACACCTAAAAAATCTACAACTAGAATTGAAAAATATATAGCCCACCATAAAAATTTCACTACAATTAGACCATATAAACTGCAACTATAAATTAATTATAGAAAAGCATAGATTTAAAGCTACAACAAAAAATATATACTAAAGTGTATCATATTATATGTTGCTTTGTAGATCTACTCCTGTCGAATCCAATAAAATTGTATTTTATATTTTATGTCGAGTCCAACAAAATTGTATTTTATATTTTATGGTTCTTCAGTAATTTACTACGATATTTGAAACATTCACCGGAAATAAATAAAAACAAAAAGACAAAACCGTTTTTGAAAACCGCTTATAACCGGTCGGCGAGGTAAAAACGAATGGTTTTAAAAGTTCATGGAGGTGGTTTACCTAGTTTTAGAGTTCGGAGCAAAAACATATTTTGAGAAAAGTTAAGAGAGGTAACATGGACTTTTTCTTCAATAATTACATACCGGAAGGTAGCGAGTCACGTCGGAGAGGACAACGGCACCGCGGCCGCTCTCGCTCCCGCTCCCGAGGGTGGGGGGTGGGGGGGAGAGGCGACAGGCAATGGCACGGCGGGTGCGGCCGTCGCACCTGGTGCTAGCGCTAACGGCGGCCTACCTCCTCCTCATCTCCCTCAAGTTCCGTTGCGTGCTGGACCTGGCCACTGCCGACCTCACGGCATCCGAGTAATGTTTATCATAGGGAGCATATATTTTGTTCTGATATGAATAAGTTATAATTCATTCCCTGTTGTCATGCATAAGTAACTTACCAAGCACAAGGACACATACAAAGCACGATTTGCACTCGATACTAATCATGGTGGTAGAATGCATGGCCTGATACTAGGCCATGCTGTTGCACACAATGGACATGAGTGAAAGCTTTGGTCTGCTCTTGCTCTCTCTCTCCCCACATATATATAATCTGGTTTCAGCCGAAAATTCATAACATTGGTGTTCGCCATTTAACACCGATGAACCTCTTGGTAACAAGTTGCATTATTGCATCTGAGTTGTTGGAGCAAAACAATGCAAGACAACTGCTCGGTTGGTTCATATCTTGATTGTGATTGAAAACCACTTCGTTGTGTAAAGACCTTTCAATCATTAGCTTGCTGGGCAGCGTTGGAGCAGCAAACGTTCCTTCCTTCAGCTGCATCTTGGATACACCACACACAAGACCGATCTTGGAGTGCAAGCTCATCAAAATCCAATACTTGATTCAGTCGCCGCATAGTATTTCATTGAGCCAATTCCCACGGTACCATCGGAAATTTTACCTCTACTGTCACCGCCATCGAAATTTCTAAACTTCGCTCACCACCATGGGAAGATTGGGATATCAGTTGATTGTGACACTGCTGATATGAAGATGGATTGGTGTGCCACTCAACGCACATGGCATACATGGAGGATGATTTACTTCATTTTCATACATGGTTGTACCAAACATTATCTAGACATGCTATTAGTTATGCAAGGCTTTGGAACTCATCCAAATTCTCAATAACGAAGAGAATTATGGACCAAATTAAGTACTGTGTGAAATGCCTTATTGTATACATGCATGCTTTAATATTGTCTAATGTTTAATTTAGGAAAAAATCTACTTAATTAACCTCCTCTATTAATGGTGCTTGTGTACTCCATCATCTCACCTATGAGACTAGGTTTCTACCTCTCAAACTATTGAAAACTATCTAAATCTCTCTCGAGGTGGTTCTCAAGGCGATTTTACGGACGTGGCGTATTAACAAGTAATATAACCCTAAGTTTAGATAACCCTCTAACATATCAAGAGCTGATTGCATGACCCCCTAACTATGAAACATGTATCGTAATTACGTGAAATGACTTGTTACATAAGTATATATGTTTCAGTTTTGTCTAACACTTCTTTTTTTAGATTACACAGTACAACGTAGACGCCCAACATGCATCTTTATTACATGCCATTCTAATTTTTTGAATTCTATACAAGTCATTCCATCTTTAAAAATTCACATTTGATGGTGGTGAAAACCTGATCGTGAAAAAATGCTCTAGCTCCGAGGGATGAGACGAGCCAACGAGGAGCCCAATCGTGTTTGCAATGACGCCCTGGGCCCAACGGGCCCAATCGCGTTTGTAGTGATGCCACAGGCCTAGCCAACACGACGCCCTAGGGCGCTTCCGCCTGTCCGTGTCGGACCCCACCTCTATTTCCTTTCTTCTCTACCATGTTCCTGTGCCCGTGGCCATACGGCCACCCCGCACGCACGCGCACCTCCACGGCGCACGCATCCACCACCACCACCGCTCCCCTCCGATCTGGCTAGATCCCCCACCCAATTTCGCTCAGGCGCCCGAGGCTAAATCCAGCCCACGCTCCCAGAATCCCCAACCACCGCCGCTGCTATCACCGTCGTCGTCGTCAGAGCGGGGGCGCCGAGAGGGTGGGAGGGGTAGCGCTTCCGCGGCCGCGTCCGCTCCCGAAGACGGAAGGCAGCGGTAGGCAATGGCATGGAGGCAGCCTAGGACTGGATGGCAGCGTCGGCCGGAGGCATCGGACGGAGGGATTTTCCGTCCAACGGTCCATGGACGCACATCTGACGGTCTCCAACGGCCACATTGGAGAGAGAGGCCTCAACCCCTCTATAAATATGTTTATGGTTGACTCATGCTCCCGCTCTTGCACAATATCATTTGCAAACTCTCTTGTTTGAGCTGAGCCCTCTGCTCCCACTCATCTCTCTTACTTGCTTGCTTGATTCAAAGTGAGATTGAGTGAATCTAGTGCATTGCATGATTGGAGATCATCTAGTGGCACTTGTGGGTTGATTCACCGGTGATTTCTTATTACTCTTGGAGAGTACCGTCTCGTAGCCGGCTTGGAGATTGTTGGAGGCGTTGGGAAAAGTTGGTGATTGTTCTTGCCCACCTCCGGTTGATTTGTAAGAGGTTTTTGTGCTTTTCTCAGCGGAGCACCAAAAGCAACTCTAATACATTGCTCGTGTCATTGAGTTACCTCACTTGAGAGTGGTGTCTTGCAGTGCCTTTGCGGAGGCGTGCCTTGAGGGGATTTGGCTTGAAGGCCAAATACCAAAGAACCATCTAGGTGTTGGTCGACACAACGGGGACTAGTTTGTCCATGCAAAGTGAACCTCGGGAGAAAAATCATTGTGTCAATCTTGTCTCCTGATGATTGGTCTTCGTAATCATATCTCGTGATTGATTGTTTGTCATCAAGGTGATTGAATCGTCTACTCATCAACGTCGGAATAAGAATCAGCTCCTCCTTGCATCTACCTTTCTAGTTTATGTTGTGTAGAGCTTGTAGCTAGTTCTTGCTAGAGTAATTAGTTGTTTTTGCTAGCTCTCTAGAGTAGAAAAGTAGCAACATAGCCCTTGTGTGATATAGAGATCAAAATACACTAGAATTATCAAATAAGAGGCTTAATCACCATCTAGGCTAGGCAAAACAAGCTTTACGCCGTTTGTTTTACTAATCAAGTTTGCCTAATGTCTTTATAAAAATTTTAATAAGCTATGCACCCCCTTAACAATTTAGGACCTTACACCAGTGAGCCCAATCGCGTATGCAATGACTCCCCGGACCATTTCTCATGGCCTTGTGGCCTCTTTTTCCCCTCCATCTCTACCTCCACTCCATTGATAGGGACAATTTCATCAAAGGTATCGTGCCTCTCGAACTATCAAAAACCGTCCAAATCTCCCTTGAGGCAGTTTTGAAGGTGATTTTATTGATGTGGCATATCACAAAGTTTATATAACCCTCTAATATATCAATGGCTAACTGCATGACCCCGTAATTATAAAATATATACTATAGTTATGTGAAATGCATTTGTTTCATAAATATATGCTTCAGTGTTATCTAATACAGTAATACACCTTGATTCCTTTGTTATATGTCATTCTAATTTTTTAAATCATATATAAGTCATTCCATCTTCAATAATCCAAGTTTGGTGGTGGTGAAAAACTGATGGTGAAAAAAAATAATGCTCAAGCTCCAGCTCCGAGGGACGAGACGAGCCACGAGCCTAAGCCCAATCGCGCACTGGTTGTAAAAAAAATAAGGCAAAATTTGTTAAAATAAGGCAAAATTTGCCACAGGACATCGTTAAAAGGTGCCCTTTGCTATACACCACTAAAAAAACATGTATTTGCCAAAACACATTCTTCAATGTTGCTAGTTTGCTGCTCGACACTAACCATGTTATTATATTTGAGATTAATGGAGAACCATGCGAAATGGCAAATGTGCCCTTGGCCTTTTATCCTCTTGACGAAGGAGAGAAAGCACGGATGTTCATCCGTTCGCTCGTCTCGCCCAGAATAAACAGCGAGGTGGCCGCGACAGCGCGCACCACTACGGTGCCCGCACCCAGCAGCGCCAGTGGCGGCGCGCACGCAGCGACACAGCGCATCCTCTGCGGCACTCGCACCTGGCAGCGGCACATCCTCTGCGGCGCTTGCACCCGGCAGCGGCGGTAGAGCGCACGCAGCGACGCGCGACACGACGCCCGCACCCGGCAGCGGCTGCTGCACAGCGCGCAGGCGTCCTTCCTCGGTGGTGACACTCCTGGCAGCGGTGCTCGATTCCTACGAATCCGGCGGCGACGAGCGTAGCAGCAGGTGCGAGCCACTCGATCCTTAGTGAGCTGAGCAGCATAGGGCCATGATTCTTTGAGAGATTTTTCCAAAGAGCATGCGGATCTTTCGTGGATTTCAACCGATTCCTACTATTATCTCCTAGGATATTCCTGTCTAGATTTAGTCATTTGTCACTTGTTTAGTGTGGATATGTTATTATATGCACTATAGTGCCTTTAAGAAAATAAGCATGTGTCACACTCTATTTTTAAAGATAAAAATAGAATATATAAATAGCTTTATAGGCGTCCATAAACAGTTGTACATATAGGATGACAAATTATAAATAATATCTTCATCCTTTTTGTTACGTAATGAACCAATATTTATTACAGAGTATTACGCATAAACAATAAATAACTATGATATCTTTATTGCGGAAGCTTCACACAGGGACACGTCAACTGCTGAACACCAAGCCTAGTACTCATCGCGATAGCTCTCATTCCAACCTTCATCTGTTACCCATCTGGGATTTTCCAAAATTAAAAGTAAAGCAAGCGTAAGTACACAACCGTACTCAACAAGCATAACATGGGTTAATGAGGCTCAAATAAGCTGACACGATTTAACTGCATTTAGCTTTTATACATTAATCATATTGAGGCATAGCATCAAGATAGTGATAATTCCCATATTCTCGTGATCAAAATAACATTAACCGGTGTATAGCAATAACGACATTAAGATGAACACATTAACAATTTGAAAACCATTATCTTTTTTAAATGTGTCAAGGCCGTCCTAACCGAAGGACACGGATAATATATTGATTTAAACTCTGATCAGAGGTGTACACTTTCACTGTGAGTCATGTTTTGCAATGAGTGGACTTATAACTTTCAAACCACTACAAAACATATAAAGCCTCCCATAGGTTCTCCTAACCAATCAGAGATGCGAAAAACATTGTGTTTAGAAACCCCTTCCAATATGGCACAATCCTTCCCGGCTATACTCATAAGGACAGAGGCAGTCCTATACCCTAACTTCTAGACCACTAACCAGCTAGAAAAGGGCCTACAAGTGACTAGAGCCAGAGCCACATAGCCCTCGCAGCTGTACGGATTCTTCATGATAAATCACTTACAGACAAGAGTTCATGTTTGTTAAAAGTCATTGTTTTCGTTGATAGCATAACACACATCAAGTTTTAAGATCATGAATATTAGAGCACTAGCATCATAACTACCCAATGCAACCCAAAAGGTTTAAGGAATCAGGATATCAAAGCTAGTTATAAAATCTAGGTTATCAAACAGACATATGCATATGAATTGTTATTCATAGTGAATAGGTAACAAGGAAGATCCATGCTATACTTGCCTTGATTCACAAAGTCCTGTTGATCCTGCTGATCCTCAAAGTAGCCTTGCTCAACAAAAACCTCACCGTCTGAACTCGACATTAACAATCAACACCAGACAATCCAATCGAGCATACATACACGAAGCAAACAAAGAATTTTATAGGAACAGTACACCAATGTCATCAAAATAGAATTAAAAATCTTATAAAAATATTCTACTCACTTCTACGATCACACAGACGTCAAGTTCACCGAAAACAGAGTTATAACGGCGAAGATATGAATTTTTGAAGATTTCCTGTAGATAAATAAATATTTTAAATATAAACTAAAAATATAAAGTTTCCAAAATACTTCAACAGTAGCACCACTACGTAGACTATGAAATTATGAATCTAACAGAATTTGAACGGACCAAATCGGAGTTAAAACGTAAAAGTTATAAGCTTTTAAAGATAATGGCAAAACTGTAAATAGATAAAAACGTATTCTGAAACTGAAAAGGAAAAATACGTTTTCCAAAGGAGGAAACGTATTCTGGAAGCTGTTACAAGGAAAATACGCTTTCCAGTAGATAAAACGTATTATAGATCTGTTAAACAGAAAATACGCTTCCCAGTGGGGAAAACGTATTCTATCGAAGCCGCCAAGGGCTCTTAACAGATTAAACCAAAACCCAGGGGTTTTTGGCAAAACTGCCATGCGAAGGGTTACGGGCTGTTTCTGGCCGTTCGTTTCAAGATGGACGGCCCAGATTTAAAACAGGCGGGCAGGTGACGACGTTGGGCCGGAGAAGAACCCGACGGCGGCGAGAAAGCTTGCCGGCGTAACTCCACTCGGCGTTTCCGGCCACCATTTGACACGGGACCGGTACCATTGTAGAGGAGCTCCTGCCGCGCTCACCTAGGTAGAAGATGAAGACCGAGATGAAGCGACGACGACGGGTGGCTTGACGCGGCGGACAGCGGCAACCTGCGCACGGCGACGGCCCGAATTAAACCAAGATGATCCAAATTGAAGGTACACATGTGCTCAGGAGATTAAGGTGAAGCCCTACAGCTCGCTTACGGTGAAAATGAACCGACGGCAGCGACGAATTTTGGGTGGCGGCGGAAACTCGGTGGCGGCTAGGGTTTCGGCGACAGCTGCTTTTGCTCGAGCTAAGGCGGCGGCTCGAGTAGATGGGAAAGATAGGGCGTAGGGGCTAGCGTGGACTAATTTCTTATATAGCCCGGGCGAAGTGATGCGAGCGACCGAGCGGCAGACGGAGGCGGCGCGGGTCGCCGCTTCCGACTCGGTGTCGAGTCCGGTCGGAGGAAGAAGATGACGTGGACGGCGGACGCGGTGGCTTGATGGGCTTCGGCCTGCGGCCCAAGAAGAAACGGCGGGGCGCGGCTGCTGCTGATGGCCTTGTTGGGCCGAAGATGACAGGCCGAGCGGAGGCGGGAGAAAGGTAGGCCGGCTTAGGCTGCTGGCTTGATCGGG
This sequence comes from Bothriochloa decipiens, assembly GCA_023333625.1. NCBI lineage: Eukaryota > Viridiplantae > Streptophyta > Magnoliopsida > Poales > Poaceae > Bothriochloa > Bothriochloa decipiens. The sequence continues at coordinate 35,761,177 of CM041635.1, read as the reverse complement.
CCAAAATGGAAGAGGAGAAAAGCAGAGAAAATGAAATGATTTTTTATTTATTTGAATCATTTTTAAAAGCAAATTCAAATGGATTTTGAAATCCAAACCAGATTCAAACATCACACAAGAAAAATATGCACCAGCATGAATGCTCAAGCAAGTTTCTACCATGATATCTCTTTATTTTCATAAAAATATTTATTTTGCTTAAATTATTTATTCATCAAAAATTATTTTGCCTATTTTAAAATTTTGAAAAATCTAGGGTGTTGTAATGTTTATCAGCAAAAGTTTTTTTAGTGGCTAGTGGCAAAAGCCATAATTTTACAGTGTCCTGCACCTAATTTTCTAAAAAAAATAAAAAACGAGCCCAATCGCGTACGCAATGATGCTCCGGGCCCCGAGCTATTTGGTAGGGAGCCACATGGGAGGTGGGCTTCGGCGATATGCCATCCCGCAAAGGGGCTTCGGCGATATGCCATTATGAAGCGCGACGCAACCGGTAGAATGCCATCGCAGTGATTTTGCTGCGTTTTATCCCCACTTTGCCCCTCACCTTTTCTTTTTTCCTTTCTTTCTCTCCCAAGCGCTCCCGACGCAACGGACTGCCCAGCCCGACAAAACGGATCGAGAGCTTCTTCTCCCCCACGCCGCCCGCTGCTCCTCGCCCGCCGCCGCGCGCCCCACCGGCCTCCCGACCTCCGCAGCGCGCCCCGGCTGCCCGCCCGCCCGCCCGCCGCGCGGCCATTCCCAGCCGCCGCCCGCTCGTCCCCTAGACGCCGCGCGCCCATGGCCGGCCTCCTCTTCTCCGCGCCCGGCCTCCTCTTCTCCGCCACGCGCTAGGTCCGGTGCGCCCGGCCGCCGCCGCGCGCCCATCCCCAGCCGCGGCGCCGCGCGCCCATGGCAGGCTCCAGCTCGCCCTGGCGCGACTCTAGCGCCTCCTCGCCGGCCCTGGACCACAGCAATACCAGCACGGCCATGCACAACAGGTACACAATACCGCGAAGCCGAAGGATTTCAAACAATGAAATCCCTCTTGTTCCTTGCCCACACTGTCAGTGCCACATTCTGAGGGTCTGTACATCAAAGACAGAGAAGAACTATGACCGTCAGTTGGCTGCATTGTGTTTATATTTTGTGGGATTTGATGTATGTGTCAATTTGATTTGTTTCCCTTCCATTGGCGACAGAGAGATGGCAAGCGTGGCTGTCAATTCTGGGAGTGGGAAGAGGGATATGAACAATACTTGGTTGACGAGAAGTTGGTGCCTCCAGATTATCAACCTGTTTTCGAGTCTACTAAGTTGCCGTTGCAAGTCCCAATTGCCAAAAACAAAGCAAGCTGTGGAGAAACAAGCCATGATGAACAAGCTGAGCAGCTTAGGGAGATAGTAAAGCTGCTGAAATGTTTGCTCCTTGTTTGTGTACTTGTGTTTGTTAGCAATTTGGTAGCAATTGTTAGGACTGGGTGAATCTTGTGTGCTTTGGTAGCAATTTGGCAGCAAAATGTATCAACTGTGCGAATGAATGAATGAATGAAAATGACATGTTGGTTCTCAAACAAGTCTTATTCTCAAACATTACATAGGTTCTCAAACATGACAAAGGTTCTTAAACATTACATAGGTTCTCAAACGTGACAAATGTTCTCAAACATGACATAGGTTCTCAAACACAGGTTACGAAAATGACATGGGTTCTCAAATGCAAGTCTGGTACACACAAGTAGATGAAACACACAGGTTCTGAAAATGACATGGGTTCTCAGATATTTTTCATTTTCTTTGGGACCAACTTCTTTGCTGTCGCTCTCTTCTTCTTTGGTGTTCCTGCAATGGCGCTAGGCAACCCATCAGTAGGCTGGACTTCTGTGCTTTCTCCCAAGTGGCTACAAAAAATAAAAGAATTGAGTAACATTTCATTACTATGTTCAGGAACTATGGATGGATCTCAGCTGTCTACTTACCTATGTACTATTGAATTTTCCTGAACAAATGGGACTAAAGCAGTAACATCTTGCATAGTTGCAAGGTCAGATTGCATAGAAGGATTTTGAGGCTCCTCTTGCACAGAAGGATTTTCAGGCTCCTTCTCTTGCTTCTTTGCCCTTTTTATTGGTATTTTAGCATTTGGCTCATATTTAGTAGTATTTTTCCTGGGCTTTCTTTGCCTGCATGGAGGACAAAAAAATTAAACAAGTATTTAAAATGAAATATTGAAAAAATAAAATGAAGGACATAAGATGCTACCTCTTCTTTGTCCCATTAAAACTGCACTTGTAGCTATTTTCTCCATGACCCAATTCACCACAGCGCTTGCACTTCCTTTTTCCCATAATTAGTTGCCCCTTTCCCAGAGCAGCCTCATGTGCTTCAAGTTTTGCTCCTTGTCGGCCTCATTGGCAGCATCCTTTGCATCTTTTTTGCTCATTCCACCTTTTCCCCCTTCCAAGCAGCCTTTGATTCGCAGTTTTCTAGGCTTTCCAGCAGGTCTTTTAGCTAATGGTGCATTAACAGGAAAGGGGAAGTCAACATCAGGCCACTGGGTCTTATCTGGAAGAGGCTCTATCAGTCTCTTATAAGCATTCTTGAACCTCTCCACTGAGTAATATTCATGAACAAAGTCTTCCATCCTGACATCAATGGCTTGTGTTGCTGTTATGAGGCACAAGGCATGGTCACAAGGCTTTCCAGTGTGCTGCCACTGAAGACACGTATATTCATGCAAATATGACTTCACAACATGCCGGTTATGTGTGCTGGTTGTGTCATGTATCTCTGCAGCAAACGGACCTGCCTTCACAACTGATAGGTGTCCTAAACCTCTAGTCCTTGCTCTCAATTGTCGAAGTACTGCCGGTAGGATCCTACCATGGAGCCTCTCTGAAATTGCACGCCTCTTGTGAAATAGTGTCATTATCATCTCTCTAATCTTGTCAGCAAGCTCAACTATAGGTAGGTCTTTCCAATCTTTCACCCAGTTATTGAAGCTCTCTGCAAGGTTGTTGGTAACATAATCACACTTGATTTCAAGGTTGAAGGCACTTCTCATCCATAACAATTTGTGATAGTTTTCAAGCCATTCCAATATTTGAGGGTTAGCTGCAGTAACTTGGTCAAAAAAATATTTGAAAACTCTAGGTCTATATGTTCTTGCTGCAGGATACATCTTTGAATATGCATCTCCCCCAAATCTTTTAATAAAATTCTACATTAGATGCCTAAAGCATTCTCTATGTTCAGCTTGAGGGAAAACATCTTTGACGGCTCTTTCAAGACCTTTGCATGCATCAGTACAGATAGCAAGTACTGGTAGGTGTCCTATGGCCTTATGCAGCTGAGTCATAAACCAAGTCCAGTTATCTATTGTCTCACCGTCTATGAATCCAAAAGCAAGTGGATACATCCAATTGTGACCATCTATAGCAGTAGCCGCAGCCATATGCCCATTCCATCTACCATTAAGTGCTGTTGAGTCTATGCTAACATAAGGCCTACAACCCTCTAAAAAACCCTCAATGCAAGGACTTAAAGCACAGAAGAATCTGGAAAAGTATAATTCCCCATCTACCATCTTTACGTCAATTTCAATGATACTTCCAGGAGAACGCTGCATTACCTCTGCCCTCCGATTGAACAACATTTGGAAGCTCTGTTGCCATGTGCCAAACAACTCGTCACATGCCATTTTTCTTCCCAACCATACGACGTCATAGGTAATTTGACATTTATGCTGCTTTTCTAACATCTCCCTCATTTTTTGGTACCTATGGTGGAATCTTCCTTCAGGAGAGGAATGGCCTTTGATTTCACCCAGATAGCTGTTGGAGTGGTTGTTTGCCGCCTTGAGCTAGAAGTACACGTGTGCTTGCTAACAAAACTGTAACCTGAAACAAGCCAATAATAAAAATATTTACAAACAAAAAATGGAGACATACAGTTAGGAATTGACAAGAAACCCTGAAGTAATAGGAAATAGTTATACACCTTCACGGTGTGCCCATCAGGTTTCCTACGCCTATTAATATGCCATGGGCAATCAACATCTATGCAATTGGCAATGAACCTCTTTGGGTCTATTTTGACTATGTAGTATTCAAACTGTTTGTTTATTGCAAATTAATTCATGGTCAGCCTAAACTCGTTCATGTTTGGATACACGGCGCCAATATCCATAGAAGGGTTGTTAGGATCATAACCACCGAGTCCTTCCCCTGGCACATGATCATCAACAGGAATTGCAGCACTAGTTGTGTCAATATCCATAGAAGGGTTGTTAGCAGTAGTTGTACTGTCCCTCTCAGCAGCAGCCTGAGCATCAGCCTGAGCATCAGCCTCACAAGGGTGATCATGCTGATCACCATCAGCTCTCAAACCCAAAAGACGAAACATCTGATCCTCATTAATTAAATCTACCATACCCTCACCCCCTTTATCAAATGTGTTTTCAATCTGCAGATCGTCCCAATTAACACATCCAGAATGCCCTGCAGCCCCTGAACTACCAAGAAAATCACATGCTCTGCCAATATCTAGAGTTCCTTCTATAGGCTGAGGATTATCATTCCTAGCAGAATCTGGAGTTTCTTCTACTGCATCTACACTATCCGCAGGCTCCAGATCGAGCCTGGACAAATTGCAAAAATTAAACCGTGTTAGAACCTATTAGGTGAGGTGACTGTATTGCTTCCCAAAATGAGTTAGAGAAACCGTGGACAAGAGAAAGAGGAATCTTACCGAATGAGGTTACTCCATCCGCAATCCATGGAGGCGCTCGTCGGCGACTAGGCTGGCGCGGTCGCGGGGCTGAGCGCGGCGCCGGGAGGCCGGGCGCACCACGGGCGGGCGG
>CM041635.1:35704909-35721338 GCA_023333625.1 Bothriochloa decipiens | reverse complement strand
TTACACTTCATTATGCATCTACGAATAGCCACAACTATCACATTCTGTAGCTTGTATCAGATAAAAAATGTTAAGGATCATTTTTTCATGTCTGTAATATAGTAGTTCTGGCAGCTTTAACTCCACATAAGTATTTATGTTTCTTCATTCAATGGTACAAGAAAATGATGAAATGACATACAGGACATTTGCAGCCATTGCAAACATCATTTAAAAGAATTCTTCCATATCTGCATTGTTGTAATACGAAAATTTCCAAAAAAAAAACATAAATTCCTCCATAACCAGCGAGCCAATAAGTGATATGTAAGTTGTAACAGTACCAATACTCAGCTAATGTATATGAAGCAAACTGGGTCTGCTATGGTAACAACCAATGAAAGGGGTATAGCAGCAAACAATGACTTACAATCACAGATTCGTCAGGTACTAAACACGAGCACTGAGTTCATAAAGGTCACAAATTCACCTTCAAGCTTCCCCAACGCTGACTTGATAAAATCGACGATCTCAGACTGCGAAGCAGCAGTGATAGAGATAGCCTCACTTGACGCCTCCGCAGCCGCCGCCGCCGCAGGGCTCTCGGGGCTACAAGACAATGGCAGCTTCGTTAAACCAGTCACAAACCAGAACCAGCATTTCTGGAGACGAGAAGAAGCTAGTGACGGGCGGTTACGCGGGTATCTCTCTTCTACCTCGAAGCAGCTTGGTGGGCCGCCCTGGTAGGAGTGGTAGCCGTAGCAACCACATGGCGCCGCCGAGGAAGCCGGTCGAGCGAGGCGGAGAGGCCGCTTCCGCTGCCACCGCAGCCGCCTCCCTCGAGCAGGCGTGGCAAGCGGAGCGGGCCCAGCGAGGACGAGGCGGGGGCCGGAGCGGGAGCGGAGGAGACGAGGCGGCGGGGGAGCAGCGTGCCGGCGGCCGGGGTCCGGTGGCGCCTGAGGCGGCGCAGCAGCGCTGCCAGGGCCGACGCCTGAGCCATGTGGAGAAGGAGAAAAGGCCGTGGTTCTCGTAAATTTGGTCGTCTGCGACGCCAGCGCGCGCGCGCGCGGGATCAGCGGAGCCGCAGGCCGCAGCGCGGCGGCACGGCGTCGGCGGCGGTGGGCGGGAGGGAAGCGGAGGTAGGGCGAGTGACTGTGGGGACGAATTAATGGCGAGTCGAAATGGTCGGTTTTGGATGGGCCGATCTTTTGGGCCTCATGGGCCGAACCACTTTGCTGTTGCTGACCGGCCTAGATAAATTCCGAAACACGCACACAAAAACCCTAACCCACCTCACTCTCTCCTGCCCGCCGCTCACGGTCTCCCTCACCGCCTAACCCCATAGCCTCCGTCTCGCGGCCCCGACGCAACCGTCTTGGAGGATTGCTCCGCTGGCCGCGTCAACCTGCCACCACCACCGCTGCTTTCTACCAGATCGACTCATCGTCACGCTAGCCCTACTCCGCCGTGCCAGAGCGCAACGTGACAAGCTGCGAAGGGCCACTACACCACAACACTAAATCAGCAATAGACATGAGTTGCTAAAGATAATAATTACCATTGGACGGTCGGTTGCTAAATGTTTCCCACTGACGGTCAGTTGCTGATTCTATGTATTGCGATAGCTTGTCCGTTGCTATATCCATTTTAATTCAACGTTGGAGAGTCAGTGGCTATATCCTAGCAACTGGGTCTAATTGTCCGTCGCTGAACAAGGTCGTACGCTTTGCGTGTCCTAGGCAGCCCAATGAGCCCACTCGTCTGAAGTTCTGGCCCAATTTGCCACAACCCTAAACCCCTCCCACACCTGCGCGCGTGATACTCCCCATCGCTCCACATGCCGCCGCCAATTCCTCCATCCACACACCGCCGCCATGCTTGCCCCCTCGCGGTGCTCCACACTGCTCGCTACTTGCTCGCTCCCCCTTCCGCCAGCACACACAACACAGAACATTGCTCGCCCGTCACATGTGGATCCGATCTGCTAGCACCAGCGGTAAGCATATTTTACTGTTACCATTCCTTGACTGACCATGGTGGTAAAAACTGGAATGCTACATTAACCTTGATGTGTCCACCATTTGATTTTGATTAGACATATGGTAGTGACAAGACACTAAATCCAGTCAATAGTTTCAGCAAATTTTCATGGATGTTATGATCATCTAGGAATTTCAAATTTCAAATACAGGGATGGACATGGACGAGGATGCAACAATGGATGTAGGAAAGTACCCGTCGACACAAGTCGTCGATGCAAGGGCCTTGGATGAAAAGAATAAGTAGGAGCTTAAGGAAGAGAATCTAATAATCCATCAAGAAACAATATCGTTGCAGCCGAATGATCTTACAAGGTAGTGCTATATGTTCATATTACTCATCAGTTTTAGATACATTGTTATGGTTTTCATGAACCTTTCTATCTGTTTGTATCAGTCATTCAAGAATTGCAAAAATAGGGGACGAGTCCTCATCAAAAATGCTCCTAGATGAATGCTCAAAAAATACGGAGTCAACGGATAATCAGCTTGAGTATAAAAGCAAACTTATTGAAGACCTTAGGTCAATGATTAAGACGTAGCAAGAGTTAATCTAAAATTGATGGATATCGCCGGGAAAGACGAACATTGTTCAGAATTGTTGAGGTATTCTTTTGGCTGTGGAACATACTTTATCCATTTTGGGCAAATGTTTTCTGATGTTTTGACAACATTCTAGATAGATACTCTGTTGTATTCCTAACTGACTATATGTTCTATTGTAGAAATTCTTTACCAAATTCAAACCCCCAGAAAAAACTGGAGCTTATGCCACTTCATTCTTACAGACAAATGATATTGACCAAAAGATAGTCCATATGCAGGTATGTGAAATGAAATTTGAAGTTGCTTTTATACACGAATCACCACTTGTTTTTTATTTTATTATTTTGGTTTTGGCCTACAGGAATTCTTTAGCTCTCTTGATGGTGATGTCAGAGGCTCGGGCAAGGATGGTGATGATGAATGAAATGGCTGGGAATAGAAATGGAGGCTGAGCTACCTGATGAAGCCTCCTTCGATGAACTCCAGACCGCCTGCACCCCCCTGTTGGCGCCGACGCGGAAAGCCATGCAAGTCCTCTTTCTAGAGAGGAAGCGGCGGCCTAGACCGTCACTCTTGACTGGCATTGTTGCTCTTGTCGCAAAATACCTTCATTATGTAATTGTCTCTAAGAGTATCCAGTAGCTAAGGTGGTAAGTAGTGTGTTGCATCATGGAGGCTTCTCGCTTACATGATCGCGCACGGGTGTACTAAGAACGTTTTCCTCTTAATGAAAAACGGGTGAATGACCTGATCACGGAAAAAAAGCATGACATCTAAACTGATTTCGTTGTATTCTTGCTCTGCAGTTGTTGTTTGGGCATTATTCCTTTATACCGTCCGCACCCTCCATTAGTGGAACAACTGATATTTGAATGTCATTTATTATACATTATTACATGATATATTTATGAGCATAATTGTTGTTGTTCATGAATGAAACTGTTGGCAATAGACTATCAACACTAAAATTAGTCACATTTTCTTGATCCAAGTGACTCTGTTTATATGTCTGATGTTGTGATATGTTACCTGACAGCTTCAACACATATGTTTATTAACCACATTTCTTGATCAGGGTACTCTATGTGTGGGTTTTATGTACTGCTGTGGCAGCCCATGGGGCAGCTGGAACGAGTGTGATACGAAAAAGTATATTATAGTCTAGTGTTGAAGAAACGAAAAAATTCTACTTTTTTGCCTTTTGATTGATGAACTCTAAAATAAAATAAAGTCTAATACCTACATCCATTATTCCAGCCGTAGCCTGCGCCATGGAACAACCGGCTGTGGCTCTGGACCTCTGGTAAATTTGGTCGCTCTGCGGCATCTGAGCGTGCACGCGTGGGATCAGCGGAGCCGCAGGCCGCAGCATGGCGGTGACGGCGGCGGCGGTGGGCGGGAGGGAAGCGAAGGTAGGGCGAGTGAGTCGGGGGACGAATTGATGGAGAATCGAAATGGTTTTGGATGCGCCAAATCACGTTGCTACTGCTGTCCTAGGCTCCTAATGCAAGATGGGCTCCTCTAAACACAACTTTTTTTGACAACTCCTCTAAACACAACGTCAATACAAGATGGGCATGTGCCAATTGGTCTATTCTTTGCCTTTTTGATGAAAAATCAAAATAAAAATACCTAAATATAAAATAACATCTATATATCCTTACCTCTTAAATTCTCAAAACCATTCAACTTACCTCTTTGTTTGAGTTTAGAGTGGAATAAATGGTAAATACTTGATAAAGGTTATTAAACTATAGAGAAAATAGGGATCTCTAGAAAATATCTCTCAAATTTTTGAAAACAAAAAACTAGAGGTGTATGGAAATACAAAGAAATCCAAATAAATTATTTGTAGCCCATGACAATATCTCTATACGCTTCAAAACTAGATTTAGCTTGAGATAGATGAAACATATTCATAAAATTCTAGGAAATTTCTAAAACATATTAATTGATATGTAAGCATGTTTGGAAAACTATTCGTAACAAAACGTAATACACAACCAGCACCATTGCATGCATAGTATGAATTCATTTAGCATTAAAGTATACATTCATGCTGGTTGCATCTAATGTCTTTTTGTCGTACAAAGTTTTTAAAATATGTTTATTATGTGTTTATGTTTTAAACCCAAAAGAGGGGAGACATGAGGATGAGGGATGGGTGAGAAATGAGAAAGGTAAACTAGGAGAGATATTTTCACAATTGGGAGGGTTTCCTTATGTCGTGGGAGTTTTTTGGTTGGTTTTGTAAGAGGTGCTCCGTCGATGTGTTGAATATTGTTCAACATAGATGAAGTAGAATTACAATTATCTGTATGTACTAGCATTGTGCCCGTACGTTGCTACGGGATAACTAAACTTTTGAATTAAGAACACGTGGCTCAAATGATAAGATAACAATATTGTGAAATTAAACTTTCCCTCAAATAAAAAACCTAATTGAGAGCCTTGTTTTCTATTCTGGATAGAACACTGCGCCTATTCTAAACCAAAATATGTAGCTCCAATTGATCTAAAAATTTAACACAATAAATGGTAAACTGACAAAAAAGGAGAATTTGGGTAATCTACGGACGGAAACTAACATTATTTTCAGGAATTCAAGATGGCCGTATTATTAATTATGCCCTAGATATGATTTTGTCGGGAGCAACCAAGGAAACCTTGACAATACAATCACACAATGGTCATGTAGAAAAATATGTAGGATTTGTATCTGGTAAGACCTTATTTTGTAGGATATATGCATATACCCATAATAAAGTACATAAGTGTGAATCATCACGGCATGCAAATAAGCAAAAACTCAGCAATATGGTTAGTGTCAAATTTTGATAGCGAAGATAAGGCAGTTTAGGGTTCCTAGGATTAGTTTAAGGGCAATATTTTACCCAAATACCCAATAGAAATATATGGACCAATTTTTCTGGGCCTTGCAAAAAACATATAAAGATATACATGAGCAAAGGACAATAATTCATGGACCAATGCACCCATTTGCAGAGTAGATCTTTAAGAAATTATTATCCCTACAACTCAAACATAAGAAACTAATAATATATATTGAAAAATTAATTTGTGAATGTATGTGATACAAAACCAACTGATTAGATCTAGGAGCCAACAGTTAGTAAGTTATCTAACCATCATTATTAAGAATCATGTCTTCCCTACCCTTGCCAACTTCTGTAGAAATACCAAATGGCTGTACCAAAAAAGAGGATAAGAAGACATTAGCTAAATTGTAGACATACGAAATGATTGTGGTCGATGACGTGCTGAAAACTGTTTCGAAAAAAAGATGAGAAGACATTAATTAAATTGCACCACAAAGGAAAAGACATTGAGACAGTAAGCAAACTTGATCACCTACGTCGATATGACAACATTGCCTCCATTTAACTCATGTACATGAGTAGCTCTCTACATGGGGCCTTTGTTTGTACATGAAGAAGTGCTTCACAGCTAGTTGAAGGATCAAAGAACAGTGTGGTAATGCTAAATATAAACAACCAAGCAACCTGATAGAGTGCAGGTGTACACCAAGCCAGTCAAGCTACAAAGATAGCACATGTTAAGGTTGTAACACAAAGCGTTGAATTGACACAGAGTTAGCGTCGAATTGCTACACTGGTAATTCTGTTAAATGTTTCAGAAAGTTATCTTTTTATTGTTGTCTTTTCTGCAATATCCATCCAAAATTCAAACTTTTTACTGCTATCAAATAAGCAGTGTTGCAGCAGCACGTACATGCATTCTGAACGCAAGATTAAATTCGAAGCTAACTCTGCGTCAATTTCAATAGCAAGTCCCAATGTTTAAATTCCATTCTAAGTTGAACGTAAGACCCAGAATACGCAGAGATTGGTCAAAAACAATATTCATATCACCTTCTTTTGCTCAAAAGTTGCAGGCCAACAAATCATATGCAATCATATATGCCAATTATCTCATTCAAATCATAGATCCACGACAAACAGCCAAACAAAGCCATGGAAATTGAAACCTAGCAGGGGAAGATTTGAACGTCCACGACAAACATATGGGCCATCAACAGCCAAGGGAGTTGTAGCAGCAGCGGCACAGCAACCTGACGGCAATAGAATGGAGCACTTACCAGGCGAGCCAATGTGGAGTGACGTCTGCAGCGGCGTTAATCTTCAACATGGACACAGTGAGTGATGGAGGAGTGACGTCCATGGCGGCAACGATCTTCAACCTGGAGTTCTGGACGGAGAACGATGGTGGAGCGACGTTCGCAGAGATGTCGATCTTCAACCTGGACGGCGAGCGATGCTAGGAGCTCGCCGGTCGCCGCTATCACTGGGGCAGGCGAGCGGCCGCACAGAGTCACGAGTCATGGTCGTGTAGGGGAGCGCTCGGTGCTAGGTGAGTCAGAGGTGAAAGATGTATGCCACGGATCTCTTCCTTTGTACATAGTTGATTGGACTAGACTGCGGGGTCTAGGGATCGGTGGCATGTGAGTCAGACATCTTTTCTTTGGCAATTCATTTCCTATTTTTGGATTGTTCCTTTCCTTTTCTTACTCACACGCATTGGTTTGCCAGGCCCAAATATCATGCATGCATACAAGGTGTGATTGTCAACCTTTCCTTATTTCTGGCAAGGTTTTCAACTATATCACGCATGCACGCAAGCCGTAAGTGGGAGAGATTTTTGTTGCCTGGGTTCTCACATTTGGAAGGAGCGTGATTCACGTGGAGTGGCCACAGCGTTGGCGTGCGTGCAAATCACACGGATAGGAGTTGGGAGGGAGGGGATGTGGGATCGCATGGGCAGTGTCATGGGCCATCTTGGAATGTCACATCAAAAAAGTGTCTATTCTTTATTCTTTTTATTTGTGGGAGATAGAAGTAACAATTATACGTGTGTATAAAAGTCTAAAGCTAAAGCACAAACTCAGAGAAATCTTTGATCAGCTAACTGGTTCTTTTTTCTTTCTAAAAAATGTGTAAGGCTGCTACGAAGGAACAAGAATATTTCCAAACATCGAGCGTGGAACGATCAGCTCCTTTCCTTGCCCATATATATTTCCAAACATTGTACGTGTGACTCCTTTAATTTCAAAGCTTCCTTGTCTCTAACGTGAAACGATCAGCTCCTTTCCTTATCTCTAACGTGGAACGATCAGCTCCTTTCCTTGTCTCTAACGTACCTGTGGCCAATGCAACGTCCACTTCATAGGATGATATAAAGTATTCAGTGGCGGTTTTATTGGATTAAACTGTAATTTTCACATGATTCCCCAATAACCACAATGGGTTAGTTAATGACTAACGTAGTGTCCACTTTTCATGATGAAGGAAAATATTCCAACAGCTTGAATTATGATGATCTCCGTAGCTATGTCAAAAACGGTGTCGTGGGTTTATGCACTACTGTATATAGCGGATAGCAGCGGCTTTCTTACTTTATGACTATGCGTGCGAAAGGTATCGCTATGAAAAATGGCATAGAACACACAGTTATAGCATACGTTGTGACAACATAATAGACTGCTTGCGAACACTGTGTTGGTTCATGATGTTGTTTTTCTAACATCGTGTTGCGACAAAAGTGAATAGACTACTTGTGAACATCATGAAGCCGTGTCAAACAATACAATTAAAAATAGATTTGGCGAAGAAGCCTGAAGGAGGCCAAGTCATTTCTCTATTGAAAAGACAAAGACCGTGAAAATATGGCTTCTCTTACAAATTTGGAAGAAAGTACAACAAATAAACCGCTGAGTTATATTTTATCAAGCGTTTACTAAAACGGTTTTAGTTTCAAGACAAGCTGCGTCACTGCCACGAGTCTTTTTAGAAAGATCGTCATCGTCACCAGGCATGGAGTCCTCTAACTCGCTTGGAAGTTTCATCTCAAGTTCAAGTCCTCGTATACAATCCACTCGTTGTGGACCTTTCCATTTCATTCCTGTGGCTGTGCGTATGCTCTATCGATCCGATCACTCACCGTGTAGTTTCTTGGCACAAGTTAGTTACGACACAAGCTGACATGGCATGATGACGTACGTATCATCATCACACATGACTCATCTTTATTTGCCACTTCATCCTGAACGGACACATGCAACGTACCGTAGCCACGTACACGGTACACGGCTGCCGGCAGGCTTTTTCCATGCAAGAATCTCAGATCTCGGCTTAATTATTTGACAATGAGAGTTGGGGGCAGGGAGACTCGTCATAGTGTTAGACTTATTTTTTTTGTATAAAATAACAAAATACTTCAATTGATCAATAAAACAAAATGTTTCCTGTATTCAGAACAAACATATTAGATCCATAGCTGGTGAGGTGCAGATCTATATGATCTAGGCTCACCGGCTATGATAATTATTACATCATATAAGGTGAGCTAACCATAATACAGGCTACTGACATTGGCTTTGATCAGCTAAGAAATGCTGCCCACATGAGGCGCATATGAGGTCTATAGGGATTAAACATCTTAGAGATTAACTCTAGTGCAAGTGGGAGACTGTTGGGAATATGTCCTAGAGGTAATCATAGAGATGATGATATTCCAGTTGTATCTATGAGGTCTATGGGGATTAAACATCTTAGAGATTAATTCTAGTGCAAGTGGGAGACTGTTGGGAATATGTCCTAGAGGTAATCATAGAGATGATGATATTCCAGTTGTATCTATGACATACATTAAGTGTTAATTGAATATCCATTATAGACAACTTGTGTTGATTGGCAATTACGTGAATTGTTTGTGGAACTCAATTACTTGAATGGTTATTCTAAAGTTGTCCCTGGTCGGCGTTCTTGTGAGAACACACTTGAATATTAGACCAGCACATGTATTAGTTGATGGTTATGTTTTACAAGTCATGGACATGGAGGTGTCAAACTAATAATGTGGGCACATGTGAGACATGTAGGCTGGACTGACCCGACATGAGAAAGTCTCTATTCACGTCATATACGTTATGTCCTTAGACCTGAGACTGTGGTATGTACTCAAGATGTGAAATGGCCTACTTAGGGACTATCAAACGCTGCTCCGTAACTGGGTAGTTATAAATGTGGTCTTCGGGTGGTCGGGAAGCATGCTATGAGACATAGACAATCAAGATGGAATTTTCCCCTCTCTACGCGAGAGAGATATCACTGGATCACTCAAGTGATTGGATCAACAAATGCATGGCTGTGCTTGGGTTAAGTGTTAACCCACGAGTTAAACCATATATCGAGTGGCAAAGGAAATAACTTGTATGTGGTCGTAGTGGTTCGTCTGATATGATCTTTGCGTGCACATAGGAGTTGTCACGTCTTGCTAGAGGCCGCTGTCAACTATTGGGCGAGTAGGAGTACTCGGCCCATGTCAATATGTGCGTGAACCCATAGGGTCGCACGCTTAAGAGGCTGGAAGCCTAATTCGGGTTGGACCCGAATTAGACAAGGCTTAGGGTTACTAATGGGCCTCCAACTCGTGAGCTCATTAGGGACGCCTATATAAAGCAAGGGTAAGGGGCGCAGTCAGGGGTTACACGCCTTGAACAGTCGTCGTCGCCCTCCCCGCGCTCGCGCCTTCTGCTCCTCGCGGACCTAACAGTCCGGAGGCGCATCGCTTCTTCCCTGCACGTGTGGAATTCCTCGGAGGTGCTGCATCTAGAGCACTGGAACGAACCGCGCGAGGGGGTTAACGTGATGGATGACCACATAACTGTACTGCCTGCTGCGACGCGTACGACTACATCGAGTCGTCTTTCGCTGCACCTACGCGCCTAGTGGTAATCCCGTAACCTGTAACTAGCAGTAGATCCTGATTTATAAGGTAAAAAAGTTTTATTTTCTGGTTAGCGTAGTACCCTCGTAACCTACCAACCCACACATTGGTCTGAACCGGAAGGATACGAAGCTATATTTCTCTCTAGCATTGTGTTAGAAAAAAAGCAACTTTATTTTTGTCAGAACCTTTCCAAGTCCTTTCCTTTCAACTCTATGAAAATGCGTGGTAATGTCATCGGACTATCTAACAAAGCAGGTATTTAAAACTTTTGTAGAATCAAACCCTTGTTAATTTTTGATCCCTACGTCTCTAAATATCTGTCGTTCGTGTTTTTCAAAAACAACTTCGACTAAATATATCTTAAAAAATATCAATATTCATCGTACATAATAAGTATCATTGGAAAAATATTTGAACCTAAGTTTCTAATAAATTTATTTAGTGATACAAATGATGTATGCACTTTATATAGATCTAGTCAAACTTACGGTGCACATCAATGACAACAATTATTTAGAGACAGAGAGAGTATATGCTAATAACTAGTTTATTGATTCGAAACAAGTTTGCTAGTTGGATCAAACTAGATAGTAGCATGGTAACAACTAATATTAGATCTTGTTTGGATTTGTATTCACGTCAATCCATATATGTTATAGTGGATTGGAATGAAACTTAATTTAATTACCCTCAATCCAAAAAAAACAATTGTGTATTAGGATAAATACACTTGTATCAAACAAAGCCTTAGCATACAGTGGATCCAAAACATGCCTGACGATACTGCGCCGTGGAGGAGTGGTTTCTACGTGAACTGGAGGTTAATTTGCTGGTAATTGGAGCACGGGGCTGAGATCCAGAGCGAGCGTGCTGTGTTGGATTTAGCCTGAGCGATGAGTGGTATCATCGCGGGCAAAACCACGGGAGGCCGTAGCTCGCGCGCGCGCGAACCTGCTGCGGCAGTGCGTGGTGGCGTGAGCATGGGTTCTTTCTTTTCCTCTTCTCATCAGACAGCAAAGATGAGCATGGAATGGAATAAAGAGCTTTCCTCTCAATCCGTCCTCCTTCCCCTACAACCAACCAGCCGTCGGGGAAAGAACTCAAGAAGCTTCATTGAAGCTTCCACAATCTCTTTCGCTAGCTTGACAGAATATCATCCGTCCTTCGCCTTCAACAGCAGCTTTGTCATCTCCCTCTGCCGTGCCGCCGTCTGCTCGTCCGAATATTGTTTGTGTTCCTTGCGTGCGACCGATCGAGCCGTGGATCGATCCCTCTCGCCGACCGCCACGCGCGTGTCGTCTCGATTGCTGCAGCAAGGTGTTCCGTCGCATGTTACTGCGGGCCAGCAGGTTGCCATCATCAGCCAGCGCCGGCAGCAGCTGCCTTGTCGTCTCGGCCACCGGCGGCGCATGGGCGGCGTGCTCGGCGCGTTGCTCAACCGGCGGCCTGGGGGAAGGCCGCCGGCGCAGGGGCAGCAGCAGGGCACGAGGCACCGGTCCCGGGGACTCACCCGGCAGCCGTCGGCCTACGACGCCGTCGGCGGCCACCGGAGGGCCATGCTGTCCAAGAAATACTCGTACATACCGGACACCTTCACGTCCCTTGATCAGGTTCACTTCCAGCCGCCGATCCATCACCGAGCTAGTTCGCTCCGGCATGCCGCTCCATGGCACTGCTTGCAACTTGCAAACCGATAAACCAGCTTGTTAATTTCTTGTCGGCATGGTGTTTTAATCAATTGTGTTTTGCAGGTGGCGGCGGCGCTGCGGGAGCAGGGTCTGGAGTCGTCGAACCTGATCCTGGGCATCGACTTCACCAAGAGCAACGAGTGGACAGGCAAGCAGTCGTTCGGCGGGCAGAGCCTGCACCGGATCGCCGACACGCCCAACCCCTACGAGCAGGCCATCAGCATCATCGGCAAGACGCTCGCCCCCTTCGACGAGGACAACCTCATCCCCTGCTTCGGCTTCGGCGACGGTGAGCTGCCCACACTGCTCGTCATCCTTCTTGAGTTCTTGATGAATCTTCTTGATTGCATTTGCAGCCACCACCCATGACTACAACGTCTTCAGCTTCCACGCCGACAACTCGCCCTGCCACGGCTTCGAGGAGGTCCTGGCCTGCTACCGAAAGATCGTGCCGCACCTCCGGCTCTCAGGTCCCACGTCGTTCGCGCCCATCGTGGAGGCGGCCGTGGACATCGTGGACCGGAGCGGCGGGCAGTACCACGTGCTCGTCATCGTCGCGGACGGGCAGGTGACCAGGAGCGTCGACACCGGCGACGGCGACCTGAGCCCGCAGGAGAAGAGGACCGTGGACTCCATTGTCATGGCAAGCTCCTACGCTCTGTCCATCGTGCTGGTCGGGGTCGGGGATGGGCCCTGGGACGACATGCGCAGGTTTGACGACAAGCTCCCCGCGCGTGACTTCGACAACTTCCAGGTGAACATCAGCTGCTGCTAGCTCCGGAACCTCCAGCGTCCACATCCGACCTCAGCTCTCAAGTGAAGATGGCACCGTGCACTCACTGAATGAATGCATATGCAGTTCGTGAACTTCACCTCCATCATGTCTCGGATAGCCACGGCGCAGCAGAAGGAGTCAGCTTTCGCGCTCGCCGCGCTCATGGAGGTGCCCATCCAGTACAAGGCCACCATGGAGCTCGGCATCCTGGGGTAATGCGTTGCAGAATGCGCTCATGGTCATGGACATCCATGTGCCTTGACAAGTAGTCTGAAGCTAGCTTTCTGAACATAGAATCTCCTTGTGGTGCCTGAACCTGAAACCTGAACCTGAATGCAGACGATCCACGGGGAACGCCAAGAGAGTGCCCCCTGCGCCGCCACCTCTGCCGCAAGCGCAGAGGCAGTCGTCTCTGAGGAGGGGAGCCAGCAATGTCGGCGCCGCCGCAACGCCAAGAGAAGATCAGGTCAGATGAGCCAGCGTGTGCAATGCAGAGCTGTCGAATTCGAAATTCTTCTTGAGTTTGCTGCAAATTCGTGGTCTGACTACACAAATGTCTGTGTGTTGTTGATGCAGGTGTGCCCAATCTGCCTGACCAATGCCAAGGATCTAGCGTTCGGCTGTGGCCATATGGTGAGAACAGATTCAGATATTCTATTTTCCATAATTTATTACCAAAATGCAATGCAATTGCAACATATACAGAAGCCAAGAAAGAGAATTCTCATTTGCATCTTCGTTTTTTTTTCTGCATTTTGTGCGAGCAACAGACCTGCAGGGAGTGTGGGGAGAGCCTCACCAGATGCCCGATTTGTCGACAACCGATACGGTCAAAGCTGAGGCTATATTCAGGATGAAATGCTTATGCTAAAACAGAGGTCATGAAAAAAAAAGAACATAGCTTACTCATGTTAAATGTACAGAAACATGTAACAAGCAACGAATCAAGGTCAAGTCATCTTCGTCTCAAATTTGGATGAACCAATATTTCATTTGTCACAAAGGGTTTTTAGTTTGCATGTGATTCCATTTGTTTGGTTCTTGCTATGATATTAGTTTGTAATAAGTAGAGGAAGCTCAGCAAGTAAGTATATACATATAGGGGTGTGTGGGGTGTGTGTGTGTGTGTGTGTTTTGTGTTGCAATGGGAATAAGTAAATAAAAGGAAATGCAGGTAAACATTTGGCTCTAACACAAAGACGATTGGTTACATGGTCTCGGGCACTGCTGCTGTTCAGCTTCAAGCCACTGATTATATCCTTTTGATTATGGGATGGAATATGATGATTTGATGATGGGATGGAATACTAAATGTGTGGCAATTCCGTTACAGCCCCGGTGTAAATGTGGCCACAAAACGCGTTATAAAACCAACCGTTTCTGCTGCACACGCCTTTTGTGCTGCTGCCGCCGCTGCTTTGCTTCCGGTTCATCTTCCTCCTCGTCCCTATAAATTGATCAGACTGGGCAACCAATTCTTGGTCATGTTATATTGTTCTCTGCCGTAAAAAACACACGCACATCGCTTGCATTTCCAACAAAACTAAGCAGGAACATAGGCTTCTTGCAGTCTCTGATTTCGGAAGCCTGAAGAAATGGCATCATCCAAAGTCACATTCCTCGCTTTCTTCATCACCATCGCACTATCGGTGCTTCACACTGACGGTAAATGATATCTCATTTTGCCCTCGCACAAATTCCACAGCTTATGTTCATTAATCTGACAGTGAAATCAATCCCATCTTCAGCAGTAGCAGAAACTTCGTGCCATAGGAGCAAGACATGGTGTGTGGCCAAGCCGTCGGCAGAGGACGCGGCGCTGCGGGGCAACCTGGAGTTCGCCTGCTCCGAGAGCGACTGCGGGGCCATCCAGGGCACCGGCGGCTGCGCCCGGCGGGACGACAGCCTGCTGTCGCGGGCGTCGGTGGCCATGAACGCCTACTACCAGGCCCGGGGCAGGAACTCGTGGAACTGCTTCTTCAATGGCACCGGCCTCATCACCATCACTGACCCCAGTTAGTAGATAGCCCTTGCTGTTGCTGTGAGTGTCGTTGATAGTCCAACTGTGTTGGGGGCTGACATGGCTTATGTTCTTGCAGGTCTTGGTGCCTGCAAATATGCTTGAGATGGATGCACAGGAGGAAGAGGGACTGCCGCGCCGCTGAAGGATGGATCTGAATAAGATTGTAGGGGATGATGCATGTTTTCTTTGTTTTTTTTTTTTGTGTCCATTATGTGAGCAGGAAGCATCCTTACAGAATCAGAGCTGCTCGAATTCCCATCAACATTTAGCATCTATATGTCTAGAGAATTAGTGTTATCATTACTGGCCTTTATGTTTGAGTGATCTTTAAAGAATTGTATGATTTTATTTTGTGGTACAATTCTATACTTCCATAGGACTTCAAAACAAAACGATATAAGAAACCCCGAATTTAGGGAGGTACAGATCCATTAAACAAACAAGACTACAACACAATTCTGGCGTGAAATGAAACAAAGCTGAGACTAGAAACATTGTACCTTACAACAAATGTTAATCCTAATCCAGCAGGTCCTTTCAGAACATCAGTACACAAAAGCTATGAGACAGAATTGGAATTATTGTTTACAGAGCTAACAAGTAGAGAATTTGAAAAGATAGAACGAAGCTTCTACTGGCATTCATTCTCCACACTCATTCATAAGAACGATTTCCTTTCAGCAAACCTGTTACGGCAGATATTGGATTTTAGTCAACACAAACGGTACCTCATGGAAATATTGAAGTTATTAAGATCAACATATGGTATATGCTCAAGTTATTTATGCCGTACACCTAAAAATCATCTTTCTTATGAGCTAAATCGGGGTTTTCAACACTTGTAATGTTGGCAATATATATGCAAAAACAAGCAGTAACTGTTGGAGCCAAATAAATATAAAATCAACATTGATAGTGCACTGAGAAGTTGTGAAAGAAATTCATCTTAACTTACACTAATATAATTAATCTAGCCTCTTAAAATTTATACAATTGTCCGTCGCTTCATTAAACAGCACCTCAACCTGCTTCAACTCCCTTTCTGTAATGCAATGAGGTGAACCATATCAGTAATTAGCCATATAGTACTAAGAACTTCAAACAGGGGGATCATGTTACCAGCAGCTTCAAGTTGCTTCTGGAGTTCCAATCCAACAACTTCATTCTCTGCCTGCAAATTTCAAATTTACATGTAATTCAATTAGGAGTTTGACAGATGCCCATCCTTGAAAAATCGGTGCTTGACAAATTAATCTGTCAGATATATCTACCTGTAGCTCTTGGATTCTTTTCACTTGATCCTCTTCTGATGATAGTGGCAATGCCGCAACAAGCGCATCAAACTGCATAGAAGCACATTTTGAACTAAATTTGGTTAGGCAAAGGAAAGTCTTTGTTCAAACACGTTTACTATGGTTAACACAAGAATCAGATTGATCTTTTCTGGGAAACATGACTGTTGTTGTGAATCACTATACCGCACACTATATTTTCAAGGAAACATGACTACCGTATGCATCACTCTACCTTCTGTACAACTGTTGGAAACTTGAATAACAATATTATGCAATTGAGAAGCAAGATATGAATGAATACTATTATGTGGCAA